>JAKGUB010000192.1:0-704155 GCA_026261675.1 Hippocampus mohnikei
GTGGATGAAATCATGACGCTTTTCGGCATTCTTTAGTATTTCGCCCACAGGTGAAATTGTAAATATGGTCAAGTGTTGTTGTAAAATATTTCATCTGTGTATACTTCATTTTTAAGCCTTGGCTGCTTAAACCCAATCATGGATTTTTTTCCTTCTTCGTGAATATGTGCGTCATATTGGCTATAATTTTAATTGTATACGTTGTCATTTGATGGCAATTCATATTTGAAATTGCCACAAAGCTGCGGCCGTGGCTGAGACTCGGCCACTCATGAAATCAGTGGCAGAAGCCCTGCATGTTGCGATGCCGCGGGAGTTCACTGCAGGCTCACACAGTTCAATTAATCCTACTCAAATGTTCATGAACATTTACATTGCCTTCTTCTGTAGTAATTATCTCGTCTTGCCATTAGAGTTCAAACTTGATATGAAATATTAAGATTCTTCTGGCCTTCTTTAGATTTAGTCAGTCTGCCGCCTTGAATAAAAAGCTCACATCATTGATGAGGTCGGGGAAGGCTGCCCATTATTAAAGACGTTTTTTTTTGCATCCGTCACTCGAGATTAGCTTGACTTTTGCTATCTTTGCATAAGCAGATGATGCGTTTCACTTTACTTTGGCATTTCGAGTCTTCGCTTCCAAGCTGGCAAGATCCCAGGAGAAACTCGGCAAGGCAGATGGACTTGGACCCTTGAGTTACAACCGATGCAAGGTGACAGCTGCTTGGCCATCGATACCGCTGATGATCTCAGTAATCACGTTATCGGGTCATGTCATGGGATATTTGGCCTCCAAGCACAGCAAGGCATTTAAAAAAAGGAATATGATGTCCAGAGACAAGCCAGCAGCCGACATGATACATCGATCAAAAATTGGGAGTCCTGGAGACTCTAATGACCCCCTTACCCCTCCCCATGTTCATATGACATTCTTCCCCCGAGTCTTGGCTTCAAGTAGTTGTGGTTCAAGACAAAAGATGCTCACAGAGATCACGGCGCTTTCAACTTAAACTCTTTTGAAAGCGCCAGGATCAGTGCCTCATATATTCAGTGATGACTTGGCTTATGCGGTAAACACTTGCAATTCTCGAGCGCTACTCTGTACTCTGCGGTGAACCGTTGAAATCGTTTTAGATGAATATGGCGAAAGTCATGCGCGAAACGGTTTGAAGACCAGCACACGTAGCAAGCTAGGTGATGCTAATAAGGGGCGTGGCTTTGGTCTGAGACTCAACTTCTGTAGTTCAGTTCATAAACTGTAATTGTTGATTTCGGGACACGTTTCTGTTCTATATAGTCAGCATCTTTTTTTTTGGAATGGATGCATTACCACGGACGCCGATATACCTTGTACGTCAATACGATACAACCAATAGACAGACTTCATTCGGTAGTTAAAGATGCTATCGTAAGTACTTTTCGATAAATAGGCGTAATAATCACATCTGATCTGGGAAGCCCAATTGCTTCAAGTTCGTTTTTCCAAGCGAAACCAAATCAGAACACTGTCCTCTTGCGTATGCCGTCTTATCTTGTAATTTCGACAATATCTTATGTGATCACTTGAATAGACACAAAAGGCAAAGAGTGCGTGCGCGTGTGTGCGTGCGGATCTTTAATCTTCAAAAAGAGTTGTGGTTTTACAGCTCATTCCTTTTCAAACGTTCTTTTTATCTTTGGGCCAAATATCGGATAAGACGGGGAAATTAATGAGCCAGGGCGACAGAATTGAGCGTAACGTTATGATCATAAAAAAAATGGAAGTGGTGAATTCCTTATCAAGTAGAAATGAAAAAAACAAAACCCAACAACTGAGGATTATCACTGGTCAACATATTACGGGAATATCAATCATCGAAATCAAAGAGCACATATTCACCCTTCGAGCTACAAAATAGAGTGGAATATCGGCCACAAAATCACTGCAACGTCATTGCCTCCGTTGCTACGATGGTTTAAGTTTTGATCATTTTGCAAATATGTAAAACGTGATCCGTTCGGTTGGTTCATAAAGGGGAAGCGTTCAAGCATGTCTTGATTCAATAAATTCGGGCAAGACTACAGTAAATTCCGGACTATAAGCCGCTCCTTTTTTCCCAAACTTTCAACCCTGCGGCTTATTCAGTGATGCGGCCAATATGTGTAATCTTTCTAACGGCCACCGGGGGCGCTCGAGCAGAAAAGGTAAGATTAAGACCGGTGGAATATATGCGTCGAGGAAGACTGCAACTTCTTGTCTTGTGCATAAATTAAATTAGCGTGAACATACCCTCATCATCAAAAAGAAAGGCCTATGACGCATTGCTATTCTGTTGCTAGCGTGTTGTTACCATGTTGCTACCCCGTCACAGGCACCGTTTGGGAAGAAAGTTATATTATTATTATTGTTAAGTTATATTATTCAAACTTTGAAAACTCTCTCTTTCTTTGTAAATATGTTGACATGTTTTATTGTGGGCACATGCGGCTTATATACGGGTGCGGCTTGTGTATGTACAAAATTGGTTTTCCTCTAAAAATGTAGTGGGTGCGGCTTAGAATCAGGTGCGCTCTATAGTGCGGAAATTACGGTAGTTCAAAAGCCATCAAACAGCTCATTGGGCTGAATGGACTTGATATATATCGTGCTGGGCTTTCTGAAGGATTCTCAGTATTTTGTGGTTTCCAAGATGAGAGGCATCCCTACTTTCAACCACTTGAAGCAAATTTGTTTTTCATCTTCGAGATGATTGCAGTGGGGTTTTTCCCGAGTGAAAAGCAAAAATATATGCATTAGCGGTATACAGATGTGGCGTGCATACACACACGGTCCAAATAAATCATGCATGCCAGATGAAGGATGAATGGCGCGTTTACAAACTGCACGTAATGGACATGATCGATCGATGCCGGGGAGTTAATGGAAGACACGGGCGGGTTGGTCAATTATTTCAGTGAGACCTTGACGTACTGCGAGCCGCGATGAGCAACTGAGGTGGAGTCCCAATTTGTAAATGTAGTACTTTGTTATTGAGCTGATCTTCTCAGATGGGAGAAGCAGGAAAAATAAACATCGTATCACATTTGGAATCATCCACGTGCTTAACTCATTCACTCCCAAAGACGTTTTTATACGTCTTTTCAGACTTGGTTTAGAATTGGCTGCTACTGAATGAGTTCATCTCATTGCATAGCGACAAAAGACATCAGGTTTAAGCTCCACTGCGAACCATACGTTTGCTGAATAAACTGACGAGAAAAAAAAAACAGAAGAGCCTGTATCAGCACTTGTCGGATTGGTACGCTCTCCGGAGCGCCCGCTGCCAGACACACAAGCGCTCAAACCTCCGATTAACAAAAGACCGAGATGCATCGACACACTTTGACACATTGGTAAACAAGGGCCATATCGTCATAACAATGCTGTGAAGCAAATGAAATTGTCCTTTTGACAACAATATTAGCTCTAAATGAAAGAAACGCTAATGGCCATTTCACTAATTATGTGGCTTCAAATTGGATTTCCAGTTTTTCTTGATTTGTTGATGCGGTGTTGGATGCGTGCCGATTGCAGTCTGGAATGGCCAACCCGCCCCTGCACACGGGTGTCAATAATTGGTCCGGGGGAAGTTAAAAATAAAACAGCCATCGCTATCAGCGGTGGGGCGGCAACGCTACATGCATAAAAAATGAGCATACTGTACTGTACAATAATATGCATACTCGAATTATATAAGAAGTGGACCTCAGTGCATATTAATATATAGTATGTACAGCAGGAGTGCCCATTACGTCGCTCGCGATCCACCGCTAGCTTGCTGGCTAGTCTCAAGTCGATCACGAAGGGGTTTAGAGGAGAAAAAAAAACAAACCCCAACATTTGTGTGTCTCTCTACACGTGAGTACCGTAAATTCCGGACTATAAGCCGCTACTTTTTTCACAAACTTTCAACCCTGCGGCTTATACAGTGATGCGGCCAATTTGTGTCATTCTAACGGCCGCCAGGGGGCGCTCGAGTAGAAAAGGTAAGATTAAGACGGGTGGAATATATGCGTCGAGGAAGACTGCAACTTCTTGTCTTGTGCATAAATTAAATTAGCGTGAACATAGCCTCATCATGGAAAATGCAAAAAAGAAAGGCATATGACGCAATATGTTGACATGTTTTAATGTGGGCACATGCGGCTTATATACGGGTGCGGCTTGTGTATGTACAAAATTGGTTTTCCTCAAAAAACGTAGTGGGTGCGGCTTATAATCAGGTGCGCTCTATAGTGCGGAAATTACGGTAATGTATTTTTTGTGTTAATGCACACTGCACCCTAATCATCCTATCAGTCTCACTTTCACAAAAAGTATTTTAAAAAATAAAATAAAATAAAGCAGGTCACGTTGAACCGACGGTGGTGCGTGAACTGCGTCACCCGAAGTTGTCAGCGCTCAGCAGTCTGCAATTGCAGCTTGTGATCAGAGCTGTTGCCCTATTTGGTTTATCACTGGGGGTGCCCAAAATCGGGCCTCGGGGGTCGGCGTCCTGCCTGTTTTCCAGCTCGCACACCACAGGTCAGGACGGCGGCCCCTGGCGGATCGCCTTTGGACACCCCTGGTTTATCGTTATCATTATTCTCCTTCAGAGTTTGTTTCGTGTACAATTCACCGAGGGCACGGGTTTAAAAAATGGGAGTCTGGAGGGCCGAGTTTTAAAACGGTACGTGTGAGCGACGATAGTTAACAGGCCGCAAAAGTGCGTCGCCTGCCTCCGCGTCAGGCTGTTTGCTCGCGGGAGGCTGCTTGCTCGAAAAGTAAGATATTCGGTCCAAAAAGTTTAGGCACACCTGATGTACAATGTAGTGGAGTGGCTACCACGTGTGGTATTAAAATATTCCCCCCCAAAAAACCCCAACAACAATGTTGTGCGTTGACATAGCTCCCAGATATCCCAGAGGACCTCATACCCGACGGGCTTTGGATAAGAGCAAAGCCAGCACGTCTGTAAGCAAGTGTCGTAGCGTGTGTGTGTGTGTGCACTTATTTATCCAACGTGGGTGAATATGTGCATGTTTTATCTGCACTTTGCCGTTGTGATTTATGGCGCTTGTGATTTATTCGGGTGATGGATGAGCGCATTAAGAGCAACGGCTATGCCAAGCCTCTCTCAGTCTCTGTCAGCGTAGATTGTGTGTTAGCATGAAAAAAAAGAGAACTCAATGAAATATTCGGGTATTCTCAAAAGTTAAAACAAAGATGAAATAAGGTGCTACCTTTAAAGTCAGTCATAATCCATTTTTTTCCCAAACTTTCAACCCTGCGGCCAATTTATGTAATTTTTCTAACGGCCACCGGGGGCGCTCGAGTAGAAAAGGTAAGATTAAGACTGCCGTGTCACAGGCACCGTTTGGGAAGAAAGTTATATTATTATTATTATTGTTAAGTTATATTATTAAAACTTTGAAAACTCTCTCTGTGTACCGTCTTTCTTTGTAAATACGTTGACATGTTTTAATGTGGGCACGTGCGGCTTATATACGGGTGCGGCTTGTGTATGTACAAAATTGGTTTTCCTCTAAAAATGTAGTGGGTGCGGCTTATAATCAGCTGCGCTCTATAGTGCGGAAATTACGGTAATCAACCTTATCATTGCTAAAAATTAAAAAAAATCAAACGAACACGAAAAACTGGATTCTGTTCTCCATTTAACAATTGCGCAGACCACACATGTTCTGTACTTGCTAGTGAGCAAAAAATAACGTGGCAAAACCACATTACCCGTACATCGTAGCTGGTAACAATTCACCCGAAAAATAGCCGAGTGCATGACTTCGGCACATTTCTCCAACGAAACATTCAGACATCCCTGCAAGTATTTACTGCTAATGATCTAAAACCAAAGATGCGCCTGTTCAGTCTACATCTGTCGACACGCCGCAGCGCGAGCCTAATTATTCTGTGCTGTTAATATGGAGGTTGGCATCATTTGTGTCTCCTGTTTTGAAAGACCGAGGGTGATATCAGACAGGTTGGATATTAATTGGTTTCCTCGGCGAGCCGCGGTTAAAGCGACATTTCAGAAGTACAGGATAAGCAAGTCACCATTTGCTCTCAACACACGCCGAGGGGAGGGAAAAAGTAGGAGGTTTCTGCTGATGAAAAGTACAGAATAGTCCAAGGACTTGTGAAAGGAACGAAAACCCTTTTTCAGAAAAAGTCTCGATTCTGCTAAAGGTGTATTGATGACGTTTTTCCGTCGGGTATTTGCATTTCTTTTAGGATGCGTGAAGATCTCAAAATGACAAAATCTATGAAGCTTCTTGACCCTTTCTAACCCTCCTTTCAAAGTCAGTGTGCCTTCTGCGGTAAAAAAAAAAAAAAAAATCCTGCTAGGCAATGCATTCTCCCCGTGCTGCAGAAATCAATAAAGAAAAAAATTAAATTGTAGTTGCTATGGTTATAATCGGAGAAAAAAAAAAGCATGGTGTGCCCAGCGTATTATTGACGCGAATACATGCTGATGATCGAAATATGTCAGGAAATGGAAAAAAAAATAAAATAAAAATAAAAACAATATAATCACAGACAGAGGGGGGCGCCAGAGAGGAATCTTGCCTTTAGCGCTACTTTGCTTTGGTTATTTTTTTATTGCTTTGGTTATTTTTCTATTGTGAACATAAATCCATCATGAAGGCCCGCTGTTTATCTGCTTTCACATCGTGACTGTCATAACAAGAATACAAAAATACTGCCCCTTCGTCGAAAAACGGGATATGAACAAGATCGCTTCCACTGAGATATGTTGTCAAATCCGCTCGCCTCATATCCAAGTGAATGCTAATGTCTTTCCCTCTCACACGATATCACTCTACTTACAGCATGAGGGCCTTTTCCATCGCTTCCATCTCAAGATAGCGAATGTACTTTGACCGCAACAGTGGCCAGAGTCTCTCTTGCGCTTCTTTCTGTGGTTTAAGCAGCATCTGGACACTAAATGTGTGTTTGTGGGTCGAGAGTTCCTATTCATTACTTTAGCTTATCTTTCCACAAATCGAGCCTCACCGGATCAATCTGACGACAGCGTTTTCCTTTCATTTCAATGTCATGCAATTTAGTAGGATTCAAACAGAGTAGTGCTGCAGTCGCATAGCTAACATGTTTAATGCGCTGTGTGTGTGTGCTGTGTTTGTTTGACTTTTTATTGCTCTCCCAGTTGGTTGATATTTATGGAATAGCCCCCCACAAATGATTGTCAGAACGATGCGGAAAAACTCAACAGTACTTCTGCGGGGATGCTTATTATAGACCCGACAACAGACGTGAATGCAGGTGGCAGCCCGCACGCCCGCTCCTGGATTTGTGTGCTCAACGAATAAAACGGAAATACGATTTAGGTGAGATGACAGCGCCTCGATTTATTTTGAAGGTGTCTGACATTAAACACAAGCAGCTGTTCCAAAAAGGACAGACAGGATGAAAACATAAATATGCCAAGTAAATGAATCCTCTCCGCTGTGCAGGAATGATGAAGGGGAAGCGGAAGGCCTTAGTCCCATATAGGTGCCGGATCAACACGGACCACATCCGGCACGATCCGGCGTGTGGACCGTGTAGCCGCCGTGTAGCTCCGCGGTGAACCCTCTTCGTCCTGGAACGTCCGGCACTGTCCTTGGGGCTCCGGGAGGCCAACACGGTGGTTTTGGGAAGTTCAAAACTGTCGTGTTCGTCCGTGAAGGTCCGGGGAGTTGGCAACAACCGTGTAGGTCCGCGTAGCTGCCGTGTAGGTCCGTGTAGCTGCCGTGTAGGGTCCGGGACAGTCGTATCCCTGCCGTGTTTGTCCGTGTATGTCCTTGACAGCCCGGAAAAAATTCACACCCGGACCATCAAGAATCCTGGCGGCAGAGGTACGGTTGTCTCCGGAACTTTCACGGTGGTTACACGGACTACGCCGGACAGTGTCAACTCAGGACTACCCTCACGGATCAACACGAGCTACTACGGACGAAGACGGTGCAAAACGGATACAACACGGTTGAAACACGGCGGATACACGGACTATCATGGAAGAACAAGGAATATCACGGACGATGACGGATAGACAGGGTGGCAACAAGGACGTTCACGGTGCAAACACGGTGAAAACACGGACTAATGCGGACTATGACGGAGGAACACGGATAACACGGACGATGGCTCATGCTCATATAAATAGGGGAAATTTGAACAACCGGAAATTAGCCAGCTTTTATACATCGTTCTTGACGGTCCGGGTGGACCGTGTGTGTTAATGTCGCCGCCGTGTAGGCGCCGGATGATTCGTGTAGGCGTCGTGTTGGTCCGTAACTGTTCGTGTCACTGCCGTGTAGGTTCGTGTTATTCCGCCGCTCTGCCTTGACTGTCCGTGCCGATCCTTGGTCATTCGTGTGGGCACCGTGTTGATTCCGTGTTGCTGCCGTGTTTGTACGGGTTCGACCGTGTAGCTGCCGTGTTACCACCGGCGTGATGGTTTTTGGACGACCGAAAACCCCAGAAAGAGCACGGATCATCCCGGATCTTAATCCGGCGGGATCCGGCACTTTCCGGGACTGCCGTGTCCATCCGTGCTTATATGGGACTAAGGCCGAAGCGCTTTGCAGGAAGTAAGCTAGCATGGGATTTGGGGAAGAGATACGCGGCGTGGTTTTGTTGTGTTGTCGGCATGAGCCAAACAAAAGAAGCAAGACTCGAAGAGTCCAACTTGGTGGTCCTGCTCTGTGAACTGAGTCATAGATAGCCACCTCGAAAGTTCGGCCTGTTACTGAGGCCGAGTCCAAGAGCTGGTGAGGGCTGGTGACCAGTTGGAATCTTGGCTCTTTAATTTTGCATTTTGCAACTGCTGCTGTTTCGCTCTTGCTGGGGACGACACATGCAAACTCAACAAAACCTTGCTGCTCGATGCCGGGTTTTTTTTCCTAGCAGGGGGAGATCCGAATAAGACAGAACATTTGTTCTCATTCACATTGCCATCCATCATTCCATTTCCTGTACTGCTTAAACATGTTCAGGGGGCGAAAGGCAGACGCGCTAGTCACCAAGCAGCTAGAGACAGAAAACCTTTGGCACTCCTCTTCACACATTTACCGAGTGGAAAGCCATATGCAAATCAGTCCAGTGAACCACGACAGGGTCAGTGACTTTTTAGCAATAAGCCATTATTCCAAATGGTTAAACATATGGCATCAGTTGACATAAGTCTCATTTAAGGGGGGAGGATTCGGGCATTCAAAATCTTCGACATCTTACCGAGTCCAAGCTTTGCGACACTGAGATAAAATCGGACCAAAATGGTACCCAAAACCTTTTGGGTACCATTTACAATTTTTTGGTCCATTTTTTTTGGGTCTAATGGACCAAAAGATGTTGTTTTCCTGGAGGATTACATTTAGTGGACAGCCAAAGGAGTTCAAACGCACTCCCCAATGAATCGATTTGCCCAGGTGCGCTCTCTCAAGAGCTGTGTTGCACATAGTTGAAGAGATGTCTGGCTTTATGCAAAACCGCACCGTCCTGTCTCCACCACCAAGCCAAACCAGACGTAAACTCATCCTTTTCCCAATGAACCCGCCCCTAAACACACACACACACACGCACGCACATCCCTTTCCTGCTGTGGGATTTCAACCGGACAATTTGTTGCTAAGCTTTCAGGATTTCACTTTCAACCGCAAGTCAAGCGAACAGCCCCGGGAGAAGTTGCTCCGACAATTTTATACAGACCAGAACACATCGAGACAACCATCCACACTCACGGAGGAGCGGGAGACTTTCAGTGAAGAACAGGGGAGGACAGGCACATTTTTTTTTTTTCAGAGATGGTGCTCACCCAGAGAATTGAACTCGGATCTCCTAACTGCGAGGGAAAAACACGCTAATCACTAATCCGCCGCGTTGCCGAAGTGGAAGTAACTGAACTCGACCCTGATCCACAACGTTACTCGATGTAACCGTGCTGAGGCGTGTTGGTCATTACATCGTGACTCACTCCCGCCGTGACGTAAGTGGACTCGCATTCAAGCAAATATGACGGCGGTGTCAAAATACCGAGTGTTCCAGTGTCGTGATCGTGAGAGATGATTGCTCGAATAACCATGTGGATGACTGCGCAAGAGCGGCGCTGTTCAATGACATTTAGCGTGCGCATCAGTAGATTTCTTTTCTATTTTTTTTTTTTAACATTTACATTGGTTTGATGGGAATATCAGACTTTTTTTTTCAGTGAATCTACGCTATTTGCAGTCTTGCAGCTGGTTTTTTTTCCCAATGTAAATTTCAACAGTGATTTGCAGGAAAAACTCACCTATTCGCTGCTTTTGCGCTGAAGACAAGGCAATAGGAGCATTGCTTTGGTTTGCCACGTTGTGGCATCTTGGTATTTACAAATTAGTTGCATTACGATCTTTCGGCATCTATCGGTAAATATAAACTTTTATTTATTTATTTATTTTTAGACTATATGGATAGCGAGGGGGGCACACTGCACTGTTATTTATTTTTGATTCCTTTCATGCACCATGTAACCTGATAACATGATAAGCAGTCCACTGTAGTAACCGCTGTGCCTGAAAGGGTTAATTCATTTGCGGTTGATTTTCTTTTGTACTTTTTGTGAGAGTATGGGGAAAAAATAATTACGATTTGCAGCAAGAAAATGTCGGTTGGTTTTTTTCGATTGATTAAGGTCCGCTGATACAGTTCTTCATGATGGCATGCAAGTAATGTCGCATTACTTCCGATTTTGCGTGTACCGTAAATTCCGGACTATAAGCCGCTACTTTTTTCCCCAAACTTTCAACCCTGCGGCTTATACAGTGATGCGGCCAATTTGTGTAAGTTTTTCTAACGGCCGCCAGGGGGCGCTCGAGTAGAAAAGGTCAGATTAAGACCGGTGGAATATATGCGTCGAGGAAGACTGCAACTTCTTGTCTTGTGCATCAATTCAATTAGCGTGAACATGCCCTCATCATGGAAAATGCAAAAAGAAAGGCATTTATCGGACCGGTTATACTGTGTTGCTATTCTGTTGCTAGCGTGTTGTTACCATGTTGCTCCCGTTTTACTGCCGCGTCACAGGCACCGTTTGGGAAGAAAGTTATATTATTATTATTGTTAAGTTATATGATTCAAACTTTGAAAACTCTCTCTGTGTACCGTCTTTCTTTGTAAATATGTTGACATGTTTTAATGTGGGCACATGCGGCTTATATACGGGTGCGGCTTGTGTATGTACAAAATTGGTTTTCCTCTAAAAATGTAGTGGGTGCGGCTTATAATCAGGTGCGCTCTATAGTGCGGAAATGACGGTACATGTTTTTACTGTGGCGGCTACGTTGACAGTTTGGACTCTGGAATTCCATCTAGCGATGCATTTTCTATACTTGGGTTTACTGTATGCTTGTCCTTCGGAAAAAAGGTTGCCAGCTATTTGCTGAGTGACTTTGGATTATTATTATTTTTTTCCGCTCAGCAACCACGGGAACAAAAAGTTGTGCAAAAATGACAGAAACAGCTGGAGATGCGTAGCCAAAGGTCAAATTAAATTGTCCTGTACAGGTGACAGTCTATTAGAGGTTCATCCTAAAATCGTGTTGTTTTGAATAACAACCAGTTAGTTCGTTTCCATGACGGCCTTCCCACCGGTGTAAAGCGTGAATGACGATTATCCTGAAGAATAATTGATCGTCGTCATGGTGATAGGGCTCAGTCCCTCATCAATAAAGTGGCTTACTACATCATCGATACATCCTTGCTAGGTCACAGGCACCTGCATCCTATCCAAGATTGACACCGGTACGAAAATGAGTTTGAATTGGGTTCATTAGTATGATAATCACCAACATACAGTAGCGGTAGCCGGTGGACCGTGCACTCCAGTTGCCATTAATAGTCCAGTCACAGTCAACCTTGTGTGACAGTCTAATCCAAAATGTAGCGAGTGACTGACTCCTCAATGTTCCATTTTTACCATTTTAATCCCTAATTGATACGAAACACATTTCTGCTCGCAAATTATCCTCCTCAGATGATTCGCTATTCCACCACTCGCGCCGTGTGCATGAATATTTTGGTCTTCTCCCCGATTCCTAATTGCTGTGATTAGAAAAAAAGTCCACGGTATCTTAACCGTGACGCTACTACTCCCATTTGTCGTCATATTTTCCCACAGCTTTACAAATGACATAAATGCCAAAGTGTGCTGCTGATGAGGATGCGAAAAGCAGCACGAATGGGCAGAGGGTAAATAAGAAGCGATTCAGAAAAAGGGTGGACGGAGGGCGACGATTGCACGGAGAGGGTCTTCACCGTCCGTTTTTTCGGCGCGTGCGTCAATGATGACCTGACCTGGAGAAATAACCCCAGAGCCAATTATAAAAAAAAAAAAAACATAGCGGACTGGAGGTTCGCAGAACGCTCCATCCATGCATCCATTAACTGATCCGCTTATCCTCACACGTGTCGCTGGCGTGCTGACATTAAGCAGAAACTGTGGGCGCCTTGCAATTTTCTGGCAACCGGTTCAGGGTGTCCCCGACCTATTGTCCCAAGACAGCTGGGATAGGCTCCAGCACCCCACCCCGACCCTTGTGAGGATAAGCAGATCGGAAAATGGATGGATGGATGGACCAGCTGGAGTAGAAGGCGTGCCTCTTGAGCGGTGTACCTGTAGTCTGCTTTGCCAAGTATTTAAGGACTGCCAAGTAGGCAAGTCTCTCTCGGGTTCTTGACCTTGCTCGCCGTTTATGCTCAGCGGTGTTTTCTTAGACCGCTTGAGCTCGTTCAGGGTCTCGCTCTCTTTTGTCAGCATTGGTGTCGGTTCGTCTTTTGTTGTGTAAATTGGACTCTTGTCATTTTATTTGTATTTTCACTGTGACTATTCCCTCGCCTCTTGCAGGTGCTTTTTATCAATGCTTTGCTTTTCCTGGCTCCTTGAGACCAGCGATTTCTGTTTGGACTTTGTCGGTTTTGCGTTTTTGATCATAAACATTTTTGTTGTTTGTGTTTTGTCGGTATCTGCATTTTGGGGATCCAAATCATTATTCGGTTCATTCCTGAACCTGACAGCCCTCAAATCTGAAAACCTGCTGACCTTTTCGCTAAAAGGCTGCTGTGAGTAATCAATCAAATTTCCCAGAATGCTATTCCACTCCGATCCATCATTTTCAACCTGGTTTGAAGTCACCTCAAAATGGGCGCCCCACTGAATGAACAATTAGCATTCATACTTATTGTTCTTTCTATGGGGCGCATGATCGCATATAGCATTATTACATAGCACATTGATTTTTTTGTTTTCTTTTCATATCTTCACATGACACAACTTTTCTCATTGTCCACGCTATTGGCTCGGCGAAAAATGTTGCGCGTGTCCATCGTCACATATTATTAGCCGTGTGTTTCACAGGAGCTGCTTCACGGCATCTGGCGTAATCTGTGCTGTCGACAATGAAGTCAAAATCACAACAGCATGTTCGGCCAGGTCAGTTACATAAGTCAAATAATTATCGTGAAAGACCTGATTTTTTTTTTTGTTTCTCTCAATCCTCAAAGTTGCAAGGCATTTATAGGACTACTGAGGGTTTTTAGTTATTTCGAGCAAGAGTGTCAAACCCGTTTTTTTTTTGTTGCAGCTCACTTTCTCCTCGAGGGCCGCGACGGTGAAGCCAGATAAATGTTTCATCGCCTCATCATACACTGAAAAATGTATTTGTTAAATTCACTCCGTTTTATTTCGTCAAGGGGCCGCACAAAATAAAGGAATCTGGATTCTGACATTTTTTTTTTTTTTAAACTGTACCTTGATGATGTAATTTCATCGTAATTTCCCGCAAAATAAAATGGAGTCAATTTAAAGAACACCATTTTCAGAGTTGGAGCAAAAATACACAATGAAGTGATGGATAATGAATTTTGAAATCCGAAGTCATTGTACAGGCTGCTGTGAAAGGGGCTTCCCCACCCCCAAAAAAACCCACATTTGCTCCATTAATTCTGAATTTTAAAAAGTATTTCTGGTGTGATGGCCAGTGGGGAAGGTTTGGTTGCGCGTCATGACCTTGCGCACGAGCGAAGAAAACAATTACGTGGTTTCAAAGAGGTTAAGTTGAACGATGACATATTGATTTCATAAAACATGTTGACAAGAAGCCCAATAGCCGCTGGAGGCCTTTTACCACCACAATGGCAGTTGACACTTGCCCAAGGGTGCAGCGGCGCAAGTCAGCCTCCAATGAAACCTTGGATGCATAACAGTACAGCACTGTATTGTTGGGCGCAGTCTCAGTAACGGGTGCTATTTCTGGGTTTGACACATACACCAAACGCATCGTATTATTGGGCGCAGCCAGGCGTGGTAAAACATACGGCATGCATGCACGCACGCTAAAAACACGTTTTTAAAAAGGCAACGGAAGCAAAACGGAGTTCGGTTGTACTTGATTTAGCCATTTTACAATGTACTCACGTTTTTTCTCTTCACCTCTTACTCGCCCACCCTTCACTCATTGGCGGACTTCCGCATGCCTGTCGTCACTCACGTCCCGCCTTTTCTCGATATAAACAGCGTGTCGGCCAGAAGCGCTCTCAGTCAGGCTTTGGAACTGGGCTCATACACTAGACGCTCCGCATTATAAGGCGTCCTGTCCATTTTGGAGAAAATTTAAGACTTTTAATGGCGCCTTATGGTCGTGAAAATACGGTACAGTGGTCTGCATTTTTTTCTTTTTATTCAGCAAAGCAAGTAAACATTTTTATCTATATTTTTTTTGAGCCGATTCTGAACCCGCACTCGGTTTTTACTCGGGCACATCATGTTTTCATAACAATAATAAATAACAAGAACATAAAACGAAAGCTAGTAAAATGTTTCGTATTTATGAATTCAGCAGCGAGCGGACTTTTTCGGAAATGCCAGAGCTGTAAGTTATAAGTTTTTATTGGGTACACTTAAAAACAATACCCTGCGACTGACTGGCGACCAACTCGGAGTGTAGTCGGACTAAAAAAGGTTGTGTTTTAAATCAAGAAACTAGAGCTCAATATTATATTTTATAAAAACAGTTTGTTTTTTTTGCGCCACAGTCCGGTTTCATATGATTTGACAAGCCTATGGATTATTTATTTATTTTCTGAAATATGAGCTAACCCTAACCCCAACACCACCGATGTATAATCTCACCACCGCGCGTGAAGTTATTCGCAGCGTGGCGCATTTTGAGAGTCAACGTAAACAAGCAATATCATTTTGCACCACGTCAAAATGACTTTGCATGAAAGGTGGGTGGGTTGATGCTCTGATCCAAAGATGAAGAACACAATTCTACCCCAGCCGGAGGCAAGAAGGAACATGGGGGTAGGTAGAGGATTATAAAATTCCATTTCGACCGGTAGCGGGGGTGGCTCTTTTGTGCAACGGAGCTGCTTCCCCACATATATATACACTTTGAAAGGAGACTAATCTTTCTGTTTTGAAGGCAGCACATTTTACAGACACAACTCCAGAGGCTGCCAATGGTACAGTCACCAGGGTTTGTTTTGAGTGTGACAGTACTTCTGCATGTGCAATAAGGGCAACCTTGGGTAAAAAGCAACCATTACGACACGCCATTCGGCTCATCCTCTGCGGGGACTTATTTTGGAGAGTGACCGAAGCAATCGAGAGACGAGGGCATGAAATTGGCCCTCGGTTATTGTCGAGAGATTGTTGCGACGAGTAAGTGGGGAATCCTTCTCAACAAGGGGTAGACGTGCTCCGTCGCCCCCGAACAGCTGCTCTCCAACATCTGCTTGCGGTTGTTATTTGCCGTTTGCTTTGGAGAACGGCAACAGTGCGACAATCACATTTTTATTGAAGCGCACCAGATAAGACACCGAAAATGTAAAGTTCGATGGATATCGGTTCATCTACCGGGTCGCGGGAACAACCGATTTCGGCTTGAATAAAGAGGCGTCTAACTTGGATGGAAAATGATGGGAAAATTCAGCGATGAAATGACGAGCTTCAAAGCCGGGATGGCCTGGTGGAGCGGTTGCGCGCCTGCTTCCACCTCGGCTCCTAATCCTTCTTTTAAAAGTGACACCGTACAGGGGGGGCAGGGAGCGGAAAATGAAAGCGTTCTTCTAAATGGCTTGTGGAGTGATGCCTGTCAAGTGGAACGAGTCTCGCGGGGAAATTAGCCAGAAAACATGCCGAGCGAGCACTGCGGTTGGCTGTGTGGCATCGTCCCCCCCCCCACCCCACCCCTACCCCCCATCAAAGAGGAAGAGGCTACAGAGGCTACACTCACAGGATCCCAAACACAAGGAATGCTTAATGAAGCGACCAAAGAGACAAATGTTTTCTTTTCCATCCCTGACAATTCAAAGCCACAACGTTGGCGACCGCGTGTTTTGAATTATTTTTCGACTGTCATCTGCATTGTGTCGCGCAGCTACAAAAGTTTCTTGAAACACTTTGGAAACTGCATTTTGTCTTGGCGTGATGAAAGCGTCGTCGCGTTCCTGTTGTTTCAGTCGCAGTTTTATGTATAAAGAAAAAAAAAAAAAGTTGTACCTGTAGTTAAGCATTTCATGAAAATGCCCAACACCAGCCAGCATATTATTCAGACACGTTTCAGCAGCGCCAATTTAAATTTACACCATTGCGACCCTCGCTGTATGTTGGCTGGGAATGTTTCATTCTTTAAGTACCGTCAATTCCGGACTATAAGCCGCTACTTTTTTCCCCAAACTTTCAACCCTGCGGCTTATACAGTGATGCGGCCAATTTGTGTCATTTTTCTAACGGCCACCAGGGGCGCTCGAGTGTAAAAGGTAAGATTAAGAGCGGTGGAATATATGCTTCGAGGAAGACTGCAACTTCTTGTCTTGTGCATCAATTAAATTAGCGTGAACATACCCTCATCATGGAAAATGCAGAAAGAAAGGCTTATTTCAAACTAAAAGCAATCGAGCTGTCCGATAAAGAAGGAAACAGAGCTGCTGCACGTAAACTTGGCATAAACGACGGCTCACCGTGATTTTTACAAGTACCAGTATGTTCTTTTACCAGACCTGTTATACTGTGATGCTATTCTGTTGCTAGCGTGTTGTTAGCATGTTGCTACCGTTTTACTGCCGCGTCACAGGCGCCGTTTGGGAAGAAAGTTATTATTATTATTATTGTTAAGTTATATGATTAAAACTTTGAAAACTCTCTCTGTGTACCGTCTTTCTTTGTAAATATGTTGACATGTTTTAATGTGGGCACATGCGGCTTATATACGGGTGCGGCTTGTCTATGTTGGTTTTCCTCTAAAAATGTAGTGGGTGCGGCTTATAATCAGGTGCGCTCTATAGTGCGGAAACTACGGTAGGCTTTTTTTATTTTTATAACTTTTTGTTTCTCCAATTTTGTTCATAAGCTACGATGAAGCCTCCAGTCCATTAGCGCTGGCCCGACTGCCCGAATGCATCATCCAATAAGGCGGAGAAAAATTAAAAATGGCGCTGTCTTGTTCAAACACGGCGACTTGTAATCACTTCAAATGCGAACATCAATTGCACCTAAAGCATAATTCTTTGGACCTGAGGCACAAAGCCATAAATGGAGGCATTGTTCATCTTTGCTGGCGAGCAAGATACCACTTAGCCTTTTCAATCATTAAACATTCAACACTTACTCAAGGCAATTGTCAAACTATTTGTCCGTGCTATTAAATTGCGAGTTCACTCAGACATCGTCTTGAGAAATCTTTCAGCCCTTGGATAGCCTAGATTTATGTAACCCGCCGGAACAGCTACATTCCAGCAAAACCGCTTCATCAGAAGGGTTTACTCTTCCCTTTTATATTAAAAATGGAGAAACATTCTGCACGCGGTCGAAGTTGGGGCTGCTACTACTGCATATTCATATCTACAGATGCAAGTATTTCCGCTGATGGAATGAATTTCTGTATTTCTGTGCAGAAGGTAACTTGTTTGTTCTGAGCAAACATTTCTAATCAATAAGCCGGTACAGTGAAAACTTTTGATGCTAGTCTCTGTTGTTAACAACGTGTGATCCATCCATTTTCTGAACCGCTTTATCGTCACAAGAGACGCGCGTGCTGTAGCCTAGCGCAGCCGTCATCGGGCAGTAGGCGGTGACACCCAGAACCGGTTACCAGCCAATCACAGCGCTCACAACCACGCCTAGGGACAATTTAGATTGTCCCATTAACCTGCCATGCATGTTTTTTGGAATGTGGGACGAAACTGGAGTACCCAGAGAAAACCCACGCAGGCACGGGGAGAACATGCAAACTCCACACAGAAAAGGCCGGAGCCGGAATCGACCCAGAAACCTGACGTGCTGCCACAAGGTCGTTACAATGTTGCTTCATATGCTGTTATGTGATGTAAAACATTTCCTTCAAACTCAAAATTGAAAAAAAAAAGGGTGTAAACTTAATGCAACACCGGTGCGGTATCATTTCTACTAGCGTTAGTGTCCAATTATTCATGGTTTCCTTCATATTAAATACATCCCAAATTGTTTTTTTAAAGTTCCTCAATGACCTCAATACATCGAAACAATTACGCACTGATCTTCTGTTTTTTTTTTTGCATTCCAAGCTTACCATAATCATCGAAAAAACCCTCAATTTGAAAAACACATTTGGAAAGATGATCTCAAGGTTAACTCCTGAATAATTGGAGGCATTAAGCAGAAATGTGAGTCAAGGTGAGTTCATTAGTATTTTTACAAGGGGCATATTTGCTGATATATTTACCTTTCTGATGAGCCTTTGTATTTTCAATTTGATTTCTAGCTAAGGCCGATGCGATGAATCATACCTCACACTCCCTGGAGCTAGACATTGTGCAAGTGCAGGAGCCGCTGCCGTTGCCGAGCACTTCCATCGCCTCCGGAGCGGCAGCGGGGTTGTAGCTCATGTAATACTCTTGCAGCTGGCTGCTTAGGTCCTGCTCGGGCTCGGGACTCTTTTTGCGACACTTTCTCCCCACCATGGATCGCCGGTGGAGCAATCGGGTGGCACCCGGGTAGCGCCGCCACAGTACGTAGACGATGGTCAGGATGAGAGACATGCTGAAGAAGAGCGCCACGCTGCCCACCACCACTTTATGTAGCGTCATATGCTCCATCTCCGGGGGTAGGACGTGAGTGGGCCGACTACGAGCGACCTGGTCGCGTGGATCTTTGCTCATATGCCCCGGGAACGTCGGATGAGGAAGAGGATGCGGTCTGAAAGGTGGCTGCGGAGCAAATGTTGGCGGTGTGAGCGGAGACCCACTTGTGGGGGCAAATGTCAGCTCGTTGCTGGCTTCTGAAAAAAGCTCCGACATGGGTGAGGGTGTCTCGGTCAGAACGTAGTCGGTTTCCTCGCAGATGCCGTGGTTCCTTGTGGCCTCCATGATCTTTTCTCCTTGGAGATACTTTGGGCTGCTGCAGATCATCGTGGTGTCTTTGCTGCCGCGGAAATTTCTCAGCCAAGCCACGAGCGGACATATGCCGGCGGCACAATCCCACATGTTGCCGGCGAGGCTGACGGAAGTCAGCGAGATCCACGCCGACGCCGCCTCCTGCGACACGTTGGACAGTTTGTTGGATTCCAGGTTGAGCACCTGGAGGTTGGGCAAGCAGTGGAACACCGCCGGATCCAGGCTCTGGATTTCATTTCCGGACAAGTCGAGTTTCTGCAGAGTATACCACGTCCAGGGGAGTCCCTGGTTGACCACCTTGATGCGGTTCCACTGCAGGTAGAGGGATCTCAGATTGGCCAAACGAGGAAACAGGAAAAAGTTTATCCGGGTGAACTGGTTGTGCTCCAGATGCAACTCCATCAGCTTCTGTAAGCCCAAGAAGGTGGTGCGCGTCAGAGCTTTCATTCGATTGTAGCCCAAATCCAGAAACTCCAAACTTCGGCACTCGAGGAACGCTCGTATGGGGATGTTGGAGAGACCGTTTGATCGGAGGTGGAGGTTCTGCAACTTTCGCAAGCCATGGAACTGTCCCGGCTGCAGGATTTCCAACTTGTTGTACGACAGGTCTAAACTCCGAAGATTGGGAATTCCGTGGAACGTTGAATTGTGCAGGGACGTGATCTGGTTGGAGCTCATGATGAGCTCTTTAAGTCGACGGACTCCCTGGAATGCCCGACTGTCGACGGCGGAGATCTGATTGTGATCCAAGTATATCCAGAGAAGCTGACCCAAGTGAGCGAACTGATACGGCAACAGGGTGTGCAGTTCGTTGTAGCGCATGGAGAGGCCCTGACACCCGACTGTAATGTTTTCCGGGACATCCAGGAAGCCGGACGAATCGCAATTGACAGTTTTCCCTTCGCACCGGCAACTGTTTGGACACGTGCGCTCACCGAAGCTGAACAAGGAGGGAACTCGCAAAAGGAGGAGGAGCGGAAAGAGGAGGTGTGTCACTCGTCCGTCATTCAGCAGAGGACCTAGAAGAGAAAGAAATACATTTCAGTGATTACAATTTCATTCAAGTCACATTTATGACTCGGGATAAGGATGATACCAAATTAGCATGAGCCTTTCATTTTGTCATGACCTCAATAAACCAATGGAAGAACATCCGATACATTTCCTCAACTCTATTTGAAGATTAGAGTGATGTAAGCAAGGCAACAACGCTACACCGATAAATTATTTTGTGGAATTTACTCGCCATTATTTCTTCGGCTTGAAATAAAATGATTCCGATCAGGGGCATTTTTTTTTTTTTTCGTCAACGATCAATCTAAAAATGTATTTCACTCATTCACTCCCAAAGACGTTTTTAAACGTCTTTTCAGACTTGGTCCAGAATTGGTACTTGGTACTTGGTACTGAATGAGTCAAGTCCTTCTGATTTGTGTTTACCCAGCCACGTGATGAAATAAAATTGAGTAGGTTCAACACACCATTTTTTTTTCAGTGTGCAGTTGACAAATGATTTTCAACACACTTTTGATATTTGCTAATTGACGTTGATTGTTTGTAGTTTTTTTTTCTCTGACATGATGAAACACTACTGTTGATTACCGTAAATTCCGGACTATAAGCCGTTACTTTTTCCCCAAACTTTCAACCCTGCGGCTTATACAGTGATGCGGCCAATTTATGTCATTTCTCTAACGGCCGCCAGGGGGCGCTCGAGTAGAAACGGTAAGATTTAAGACGGGTCTTTATGACACTGTTTAATTCCGACACTGAGGACGGTGACTTGGATGGCTTCAGTTCACAGGAGGAAGATGAAGACGGCTCACCGTGATTTTTACAAGTACCGGTATGTTCTTTTACCAGACCTGTTAGACTGTGTTGCTATTCTGTTGCTAGCGTGTTGTTAGCATGTTGCTAGCGTTTTACTGCCGCGTCACAGGCACCGTTTGGGGAAGAAAGTTAAGTTATATTATTAAAACTTTGAAAACTCTCTCTGTGTACCGCTGTGTGTGACATGTTTTAATGTGGGCACATGCGCTTATATGCGGTGCGGCTTGTGTGTGTACAAAATTGGTTTTCCTCTAAAAATGGAGTGGGTGCGGCTTATAATCAGGTGCGCTCTATAGTGCGGACATTACGGTAATTATCATGCTGAATTCCTGCAACAAATATCAAACACACACTGCACGCAGCGCAAACAAAACGCTTTAGCATCGCCGACCGCACGAACACAGGGATATGCGTTCGTCCTGTTAAAAACCATGAAAGATGATGCCGGGATTTTACGACGGCAGTGACAGATATGTCATTCTCCTTATTACAAAATAGAGGGCCGCGTATTATGCAGCAGTTAGTTCTGCTACGATGACCACATATTCTCCGGATAGATTAAATTGCGGCATGGTTCTTGAACAGTTTCCCGATTAATTTCTTTTGAGAAGTACAAAATGGGAAAGAAAAAAAAAAGCGACACGCAAATACCGCGCTCGTGATGCGAAGTGACGGTGAGTAAATGAGAGTGGGGACAACGCGCCGTGTGAAAATGCGTTCTATTAATAAATCGCTTGACTCCTCCAAGCCATAAAATGCGGTGGCGGCTTCCATCTTATCCATTAGCCGCTCCGCGAAGTGGCTAAGGGTTCAATGCGCCGGAGCCATTCATTAGTTTTTCTTAAAATGATATTCTCATTGGAGCAGTGACAAGGGTCTTGCTGTGCGAACCGTTTTCCGTGTCCTGAAACCTTGGGCTATATGATGTGCATGAGCGCTATGGCGCCGAGCCATTTTCTCATCGGCGTCATTGCTTGACAGCATATTTAATTAGGGCACATTAACTGGCTATAGATCCCCGCGTAAACAAAAAGAGGAAGAAACAAGTGTATATCAGGTCCCCACGAGAGGCTTAACGGAGTGGCAAATGATTTTGCCTCTCGTGTTGCCATTTAAGCCACGATTCAGGGTTTTTTTTCATGATGCAAGGATTAGAAGACCTTAACACCTCATACAGGCTGTTATGCAGTATCAAAAGCTTCATCTCTGTGGAGATGCGCATGAAAACAGAAAAGGATAAAAAAAAAAACAGGCTGTAAAAAGTGGAAAAAGACTGGATAGTTTGAGCAGGCAACCCAAGAGATTTCATCTAATCCACTACACCAACATCCGATTATCTCCTTTTTTTTTTTGCTTCTTAGCAAAGCTTGACCAATCGTAGCCAGAGGCGTCCGAGGCGTTCTATACAAAATAACATCTTGAACATCTTGACAAGTGCGAGTCTCCTTGCATTAAAAACATCTGTAATATCCGAGCGTGTAATTTCCACTGGTTTATTTGCGCGTAATTTGGCAGCGAGTGGGTACGCAAGTTAACGCTCTCTAATCTATCGACGAAGTCGAAAATAACCAGATCACATGACATGATTGTTATCTGTTCTTAGCGTCGGGGCAAACGAACCATTTAGAAATGTTTGTAATGTCATCTCTCATGGTGCCCGGGAAGATCTAACACGAAATGTTGCCTCTTGTTGTCTTGTTGAGAGGGATCAAGTTGTGTACTTGACGTGTACTTGACTTGACTTGAAATGGTGCTCAGACGCTAGCGGCTCCGTTCGTGTTGCGAGAAGTCAGCACACCTCCAAAAGTAAAGACAACAATTGTTATATATATATATATATATATATATATATATATATATATATATATATATATATATATATATTTTTTTTTTTTTTTTTTGTATGTTTTAATGTTTTGAAAATCCAAAATCCCAGCATTTTACTGGATTTTGACTGATCTTGCAAGGCCCACGGAATATTTGGTTCGAATGCTATATAAACATGGCGCCTACCAAAATAAAATTTGGAGTCTCTTCTTTCAGCAGAAAAAAAAACGGTTTGTTTCTATCATTTTCAGCAATCGGCATTACAAAATGGCTAGGTTTCATGAAAATGGCGATTCCTGGGCAAAAAAAAAAACGGAGAAAAAGAGCTTTTTGTAAAAAGCATTCATTTCAAGCACGTGAGGCACCACCGCCCCCTACTGGTCGCTTTTTTTTTTACATGATTTACGATGCAAACGGCTTATTCCCATTCACAGATTGCATCAGACCACCATCCTCTCTATGACGCCAAAAAAAAAAATACTTTGACGTACAAGTACGTCCTTGGTAGGCGGGGCCTAATTTTAAAAAGACGTCTTGTGGAATGAAAGAGTTAATTAGGATTAACTACACAGAAACTATAAAGTTAATGTTTAGGAAAACATGATAAGCTTTATCTGTTCTCAAAAGGGCAAGTGGCACGCTGAAGTTGCTCATAACACAAAGCCAAAAATCTAACAAGCCACGGCTCGTAACTCGCTGATTGACCAACTCTTATGGCCCGTATTTGCAACTAAAAATTTGTGTGCAAGTGCACCACACAGCATTGTTTCCAGACACTCTCAAAACACATCTTTTCATATGTCACCGAAGGTTATGCGCTGATGGCAAGTTTTTTTTTTTTCCATTTAATCCCCTAAAAATGACTTTGCAGCCTAAGGGTACAGAAAGTTGTGCCAGTCCCCAAAGAGTCAGCTGTCGTGTTGCTTGGCATTGCGACGACTTGATATTTCATTTGAATGCACGGCGCTCAAAGCACCAATGCAAAAGGCTATTAGCCAGAGTGCCCGAGTGGGTTGGCCAGCGGCGTGCGGGTCAAATTTGGAGGCACTTCAAACAAATGAAAAGATAGCCAGAAAACCAACTCTAGCCACTATTTATTATTAATATTTCAACTGTGCAACAGCTTCGGAACATTATACAGTCGTTTGCGTTTCATTGCAGAGGACATTTTAGGATTACGAAGCGGCAAACTAGCGCAATGGACTCCCTCTCCATTATGCAAACGGCCATTTCTTCTTTGCGTTTTCGTTTCGCCGAGCCGTTATGCAGTAAGGGATGCTATACAGGGGGGCATGTTGATGAAATCAATTTGCGGCAAAACCAACAAAAAAAAAGGAACGAAAAACGTCACCGCTGCCGTTTTAGTAGTCGCCATATTTCAGAGTTCAAATAACTGCAGCGACAGAGCTCATTAAAACAATAAAACCAAAGCCTTTGTGCGGCATCCAAAATGATGACGACTTGGAGCGAGCCTCGTTTAACCCCTTGTGCGTCATCCCATTTTTCGAGCACAGTGGAAAAAAAAACGTTCAATGATGGCATCTTGGCTTTAAAGTGTAATATCAAAGTCATTTCTGAATATTTTTTTTTTCTCTCGACCACTCAAACTGTTCAGTGGCGTCAGGCCTATCCATTCATATGTAGTTTTTATATATTTATTTCTTTTAGACGCCCTCTTTGGACAATAAAAGCAATAAAAAGCAGTGTTGTGCTTTGGGTAAAAGTAACTATCATCTGCATGTATATATAAATATATAAAAAACATTCAATTTGGAATATTCAGTATGGACAAGTTAGAGCCTTCAACATGTTAATAAATCATGAAGAGATATAGCACCATCTGCTGTATTATTGCATGATTACTCTCAAGTCCCCCAAAAATTGTTTTCACATGTAGTTCGACCGCTTGTGACGAGATTCAGCGTGAAATTGCGAAAAATGCACGGTCAAACATCCGGGGTACAGTGCATCAAGAAGACGTGGAAAAGTCGCATTTAGAATGGGTGTGTGTGGGGAAAACACGGCCCGTTGTTGGACTGTTTTTCCTCCTGGCCATTTTCAAATGGAAATAAATAAATCATTCTGAAAAACATATTTCGACTTTTTTTTTTTAACTTGACAACTAATTTTCACCTGTTTTTGGACAAGTTAGACCAATTTGAGCGATTTCAATGACGTTTTCATAACGTTGCTTTTGATCTATTTTTGGACTGTTTGTCAACAGTCCAAAAATGGGACGAATTTGCCATAAGGGTTCTTTTAGGGTTGTTTTAGTTTTACACGCCGTACGATGTGGTGGCCTAAAGTAGACTCAACTTGAAACCTGCGGCAACCACGTCTACGTGTTGGCGCAGATAGTCTAATGTGATTGTGGTGAATTTGATCAATTCATCCGGCGCTTCACAGCAGTGATCGGCGCTCTCCGTGCAGCCAACTTTACATAATCTGCCGACGGAGGTCTGCTTGCGGTTCCGAATCCGCCTTTCACGCGGGGCATTTATAAAGGGAAAAAGAGGAGCCGCTTTGATTTGCTGCTGTGTTCACGCCCACAACTGCGCAAACTGCCCATTCGTTTCTGCTGAGTGTGTTTGCCACCACACTTCACGCTTGCGTAGGGCGCGAAAATAGAACCCATAATGTAAATTAATTAACGACGGTATCGGAGGGAGAGGGAAAAAAAAACCTCAAAGTAGTGTTGTTTTACTCTAGAGAGAATGAGTGTTCAATGAATAGTTTAAAACTGAGAATTATAAGAAAGCTCAGATTCATTCGATCTCTTTGCCAGTGAGGAGGAGCTGCGAGTGTGAAAGTGCGATGATGTGTGACCGAGCTTAGGCAAGCAGAATCTGAGACGGGCACTTTAGTATTGTGATTTACGACAAAACTGACCCCCGCGCACTTCGATTTAGGGCACATAAAATGAGAAGCACTCCCAGGGCTTAAAGTACGAGACATATTGTAAGTCACGGGTGGACCGTCTGAGGCAGCGGCGATCCAGCGGACACATGCGTGACTATATCAAAATGAAATCTGTTTTTTCGCCCACGAAAAACCGATGATTTCAGAAGCAATCATATCAAATTCGAAGTCAGATCAACGAAGCAAAGAGCAGGCAGTTGTTTAAAGCGGACGATTCATCATCGAGCTTGTTTTTACAACAACGTCGTAATTGAATGCACTGTTTTCGACAAGCGCGGATCTGCGTGTGAAGGGGGGAAAAAAAAAATGGGATCGGTCAATACAACTGATGTGATGAACGGTCCATTTTTTTGGTGGGCTCAGTTTCGCTGACAGGCTTAGTGGGGGGATGTTGTAATAACCAAGCTCTCATGGGTGCCTTGACCTTCTCAAGTATAAAAGTAGATAAATGAAGGTCTGCCTTTCCTTTCACTTGCTCGTTGGCTCTTTCGTCAGAAAAGAAGCAAGACAGGAAGGATTACCTCTCCAAAGGCCTTTTGCCACCTTACGATCATTGCGAAGATGCAGAATATGAAGAGTAGAACCCCAATAATAATTCCTCCCCCATCATTAAGCGGCTTCGGCGCATGTCGCCTTTCTCACACGCATCAAGTGCGGTGACGCAGCGCCGGTTTAACGCGTCTATTGATCGCGGCGTTTATCGTGGTCGTTTTGGCTGCGATACGGCCGCTGAGCCATCTCCTTTCTGACTGGTTGGTGTGCATTGATTTATTGACTTTTTCACCGTAATTCAAAATCATCTCAACTGTCATCTAAAAAAATTAAAAAAACGCCATTGTAGTAGACAACAAACTAAACAAACTGCTTCGAAAGAAGTCAATGTGGGCCCGGAATTGAGCGATTGTTTATATATCTGCTCGTATTTCACAAATCACATGTAGCTTTGAATCTTTCAAACAGTTCCGCTGAAAATAACGCGGAACATGACCACATTTTTGAGCTGAAGAAATCCGGTTCAGGATTGAACGCTTGGATTGTGCTTAGCACATCTGCCTCGCAAAAATGACGTTCAAAGACTCGAATCATGGCTTCTCTGTGTGGAGGTAACGTGTTCTGGCAGTGCTTGGGTAGGTAGGAAAACTCATCTTGTATTTTGGGCTCGAGCAGTCATTTTAAAATCGACATGACAACAATGTCAGTAAAACATAACTTGCAAGTTATTTTCTCCAAAACGCACCAAAAAACGCACAGACCAACGCACGCATTTTTTTTTAAATCATTAGTTGAGTCCAGATATTTTTGGAAGTATTCTTTTTGATTCATTGAATTCGTTCATCTAGGGTGTCAAACTCAAGGTCGGGGGGTCACATCTGGCCCGCCACATCATTTGACGTGGCCCGCGAAAGCAAATCAAAGACGCCAACTGTCACAATGCTTGCTTACAATCTCGACCAAAATTTCAAATCCTCATTTGTAATAAATAAGAGTGATACTCTAAGCATTTTCCTGTGACCAAACCCCTCATTACAGTAACTTAAAACGATGAATAAACCGCTATTCTTGACTTCTCTAGGGTCCACATTTTACCATGTCGAGAGTGAAATAAGACTGGGCCAACTAACAAAGTATTTTTTGGTTTTGCGTTCTTTTAAATTGAGTTCATAAACTTGTTGTTACGACTGCGCTATAGCTGGCTTATAACACAGCAACAAAGCGTGACGCGCGCAAGGCATTTTCTGTGCTTTGAGGCTCAATTTAGTTGGCAACTCCGTTTTGGTACTTCTGCTACGTGGAGGCTGTTGTGCGATTGTTGTTGTTGTTTATGTCGTTGCGTGACAAAGGCAAACGTATTCTCCTCGTTATTCCCTCCGCGCTGAGGATGAAATCAAAAGGCATATTCTGCAATTTCAAGATGAGTCGAGAACCTGGGCTGAGCAAATATAGCGATGGAGTTTATTAGCCGATGCCCGAGAAAGCCGGCAGACTTTACCGTGGCTCTTTTCGCTCGCCATGTGCGCATTGCCCTTTGAAATCATCGCAGGCTACTGATCGGAACTCGGCAATATCAACCCCGTCTGACATTACTGAGCGCATTTCACATCTTGTTTATAATTGAAGTGTCACGGAACGCAACGCATTCTCTTGGCAATATGTATTCAAATGCAAGCAATCAAAATAGGAAGCGGACTGTGGCAGGATTCCGCTCCCGCAACAAGATCCGAATCTCGTTTGCAGCAGAGACGACGGTATCCGTTTGGTGCACGCGGCGTCTCTCTTGTCACGCACACAGACTCATTAGTTGCTGGGCGATTGTTTCTCTCCCCCGTCGCGTTGGAATCTCTGACTTTTGGTTCGACTTCTTCCGCGTCCCGCCTGCAGCCTTCCCTCGGTCGGACTCGAGCAGATTAAAATGCGACTTTTGCTGGGTATGCTGATTCATGCGATTCAAACTGCAAAGAGCGGTTCCCACAGAAAATGCACGACGATACCAAAAAAAACAAAACAGATGAGCGAGGAGGATTTATTCATCCATCACAGAAATCGCTGCAGCTTTTCTGACAAACGGAAAAATAGGCATGATATCTTGTGGCTTTTCAAAATAAAAGTTGTCAAAAATGCAAACAGCGATGAGTAAACAATATTCCGGTGACCAGCTCGAAACCTCGGCGCCGACTGCAACGCGCTTGGCGTGCACGCGCTGCGCCAAGTGCTGGCGCTAGTGAACAGCTCCCAGCTCTGCGACCGACCCTTCAAGGCCTAACTAATCAGAACACACAGCAGATGCGCACTGCAGGCTCACTCAGCCCGTCCGCCGGACCAGAGGACCGGAAAAAATATGTCAGAAAGGCTTAAGCACAAACGTCGGACCTTGACAGGCAGGGTCATCGATGCAAAATAGCACGCAGAGGTGCTGCGCCATCGATTCGATTTTGCTCGAAAACAAATGGTCACTTCTTTATTTATATTTTTCCATTTTCTTGCAACACCAAGGCTTGTGACCGTGTCCGTGTTCCTTCCATAAGTTCATTGAAGTTATTTAATAAGAGGTACCGTATTTTCACGAGCATTCGGCGCACCGTGTTGTAGGGCGCAGTCTCAGGAACGGGTGCTATTTCTGTGTTTGACACATACACAAAACGCACTGTATTATTGGGCGCAGCCAGGCGTGGTAAAACATACGGCAGCTTAAACATACGGCATGCATGCACGCACGCTAAAAACACGTTAGCTCGAAGCATAGCGTAGCATGCTAAGACATGCTAAAAACACGTTTTTAAAAAGGCAACGGAAGCAATGCCTGGCCGCATGCCTGGCCTCACTCACGTCCTCACTCGCGGCCACTAACACGCCCACCCTTCACTGATCGGCTGGCTGCTTTCCCGCATGCCTGACCTCACTCACTTCCGCCTTTTCTCTATATAAACAGCGTGTCGGCTCTCAGTCAGGATTTGGAACTCGGCTCCTACACTAGACGCTCCGCATTATAAGGCGTCCTGTCCATTTGGGAGAAAATTGAAGACTTTTAATGGCGCCTTATGGTCGTGACAATACGGTAGTCTCATATGTTGAGGCCTGGTTGATTTGTGGAGCTCAGGTTTCAAAGCAAACATGGTGAAGCGGCGTTTAGCCATGACGCTGCTACGCAAAGGCTTCCACCGAAAGTCAAGTCAACAACGAGCTTGAATGCTTTTGAAATCCAGGTTGAATCTAAGCCGACCGACGGCTGGATCCTCCTGGTCATCGGGCGCCGTACCCTGACTGGCTGAAAGCAATATCGGGTTGATATTGATTACAAAACTGACGAGAAACACATTTTTCAAGTGAGAAAGTCCGAAGCGTGCCCCGTTTCCTCTAACTTTTTTTTCCCAATCTCTGCCCGTATCTTCCTGCTCGAGAGCCCATTGGTATTCCACAGCCGGCGCTCGTTTCCTCCTGGCTGCCGCGATCATTTCAAGAGGTCACGGATCTGAATTTTACTCCTCCGAGACGTGCTGCTTCACCTCGATTCGTTCTTGCGCGTTTGTTGGTTGGTGTGCTTCGTTCGCCCCCTCGAGTGGTTTAATTACCTGCGCCAAGGAGGTGATGTTTTCATTGCCGCCGTTTTGTTCCATTTTGTTGGAAGTCCTGTAACCGTAACCTGGAGTCCCGCATGCTTGGAATGGGTCGGATATTAAAATGGTCGATGAGCTGGTCGTTAAAGGAATCTATCGATTGTTTGGAATTCATCGTTCCTTCGTGTGTCTTGAAGTAAAAGCGGCGCAAGGGAAATCACGGTTTGTCGAAAAACAGTATCCGACTGCGCGTGTGATTGTTTGAATCGCGCTCAAGTGGGAATGCTTGCTTTCAGCGCACCCAGCAAATGCATCCAGACTGCTCGAAGGAGCGGTCTCAGTCCACTCAAAGTTCATTTCAGCGGTAAGAACCGTTTCAAAAGCAGCAGGAAATCAAATACGGAGCAGGAAAAGATTGTCCTCGGCACCAAAATGGCATATTTTATGCAGCATGTCTCTTACTCACTTGGTTATGACTTGACGCATCCACTTTGTTTTTTTTCCTGGTTCCATGACATGCCCGGAAGGAATCGAAGCGCACAATGCCCAAATAAGCGATTCAAAAAGTGCTAATTAGATTTGCAAACTACACTCGTGAAAACCGCGAGGGTTCCACTTGTTGAAGTGTGATAAGTACCGTATTTTCACGACCATTCGGCGCACCGTGTTGTTGGGCTACGCCCACCCTTCACTCATTGGCAGACTTCCGCATGCCTGTCGTCACTCACGCCCGCCCGCCTTTTTCTCTATATGAACAGCGTGTCGGCCCGAAGCGCGCTCAGTCAGGCTTTGGAACTCGGCTCATACGCTAGACTTTTAATGGCGCCTTATGGTCGTGAAAATACGGGTAAGCTATTATTTGGGGAGGGAATAGCTAATGAGGTCCAAAAAAAAATAAGTGAACATAACCACGGCGTTGTTAAAAACTGCCGAGTATGACCACAGAGCGATTTTTAGTCATATAGTGCCGCCGATACGCTCTGTTCGGATGACGATAAAGCATCCGTGTCTGCCTGTTGTTTATTTCGAGGCATCTTAAATGAGAAGCTTTTTATATTTGAGGCTTTGGAGAGAGGATTTGAAAATTACAAAAATAAAACAAAATGGAACATAATGGACCAAAAACATAACCGTTTCCCCTCAAAATGGTGTTTTTCATTCATACACTCGTGCCTATTGTCTATAAATCATTGATGCTCCATAAAAAGTTGGGGGGGGGGGGGTTTTCAGTTCCACACAAATAATTACTTCTCCACCGAGGACCAATTGCAATCTCTAGTCAAGGAAGAATGTCTATTATAGGATAAATCGTCTTTTTAGAGTCCATTTCATTTTATTTTATAGAATAGAAATGCTCCTTGAATGTACTTTTGGAAGAGTTTGGGCTGCTATTTGAGGCAAGGCGGCGTGCATAAACGAACACGGATACGCCACATACTGCCGATGTGGATGGCTGACATGACAAGAGACACATTCAAGGGAGAACATCGGGGACGCCGGAACAATCGGAGAGCAAATGCAAGACCGATTTGAAAAGATTGGGCTTTTTACAGAGACAATGAGGGTCACTTACAAATATAAACAATTACGGTATGATTGTATAGCGCCATCGTTCTGCCCCAACATATTCATTGGCTTCTTTCAGGACCTCCAAAGTCTGCATGTCAAGAGTGTCATTTGCAACTATATGACAGGTATTTACCACATTGGCGAGCATTTGAAGGGCATGATGCCTGACTTGACATCAGACTTGTCCAATCCATCAAGCCCGCTCAAGTGTCCCAAGCGTGCCAGATCCATTTACTCTGAGACCATCCATCCATCCATTTGGGACACCCTGAACCGCTTGCCAGCCAATCGCAGGGCACACGGAGACAAACAACCATCCGCGCTCATTATTGTCACTCTGGCTAAAGGCTAAAATCTCGCCACCCTTTCCCTCATCATGCTGCAGAACTTCATGATTCCAACTTTAACATCCTGGAGAAGTAGTTGGGATAAAACTGCAAGACCCAACCAGTTCATGGTCCAACCTAACACCGAACCCCCACCTGGCTCAACGCTACCCCGGAAAGTCTGGGTACGACTCAACCACCTAAGAACTGGGGTAGGTCGTTTCAACGTCAACATGTTCCGTTTGGGGTCTCGTCGAATCATCATTCTGCGACTGTGGACCAGAACTCCAAACTGCAGAACATCTCATCTACTACTGTCCCATTCATCGACCACCGGATGGCAATTTGAACCTCACAGCAACTAATGAATCCACTGTCCAATGGCTGCAACGTCTGGACATTTAACACCGCAAAGCTGCCCTCACACTCACACCTAGGTACAATTTGGTGTGTTCAATCAGCCTGCCGTGCATGTTTTTGGAATGTGGGAGGAAACCGGAGTACCCGCAGAAAACCCACGGGAGAACATGCAAACTCCACACAGGGAGTCCGGAGCTGGAATTGAACCCGGAACCTCTGCACTGTGAGGTCGACGCGCTAACCACTCGCCCACCGGGCCGCACTCTGAGACCCTAAGTAACCAAAATCCATAATCGACCACTGCACCAGACACGCCATCTTCTCCTGTACTATCAAATCAGGGCTTTGGGATTCGAGATGCGGACATTATCGGGTTATGTCAATCATTTTGCAATGAATACATTCCATTTAGGGAAACATAAATATGCCACAGGATATTAACGTGCAAATGTATTTCTTCAATTTTGTGTCATGTGACTAAATAAACTATTTTTAAATTTCATAATCCAGCAAGGATGGGGCGGAGCCACATGCAAAAAAAAAAACACACACACAAAATGTTTACCACGCAGGTGTCTCTGGTCGAGGAATTCAGTTGAGAAACTCAGCGAGGGGTTCTTATTGCTGGATGGACCTTCAGTTATAGAAACAATTGCGATTTTGTTGGCTAACTGTTTTAATTAATACATAAAAAGCATAATTGCGGGTGCTATTGAGCTGCACTCAACCGCTCATTAAAACTCAGCCAGTGTTTCCGCACGTATGTGTGGGCAGTGCGGACGCGGCCTGCCGCTCTGGGTCACGTAGACTCACAACATGTGGAACAATATTATTAGCGCCGGCATTTATTCCGCCCCTACAAAACTAATCATGCTCAATTTTGATTGACGGCGTCAAAACGGCGCCCATTTTACGACTGCGATTGTACTTCACAAGTGTTTAATGCTTCAGCGTGGTCGCGATAGTTCGCGCCATTGAAACGCGGGCCGCTCTTGCGTCGTTAAAATCGGAGGATCCGAATATTTCTTTCCGCCTCAATAAAAAGTATGACAGAAAGCCTCGAGCGCCGCGCGGTTGCCGACTCACAACAAGCACAGCATCCCGCTAATGAAAAACCTTCAATATTACCGAACGTTGCCTTGCACCGTCTTTGATACAGCGCCTGAGATGGATCATATTTTATCTTGAACTGTTTTCCTGCCGGGTGAGTGTATGTTTGTTAAAAAAAATAAATAAAGAATGGGAAGGATGAAATGGCAAAGGGGGACTAATTTAATCAGTGTGTGTGTGCCTGTGAGAGACATGGAAATTCATATCCAACAGCATGCATGGGGCACACACACAAAAAATGTGATATATTTTTTTTATTCCCCAAACTCAGTTTTTACCACCTTTCCGCACAGAGACTCAAATGAAGATTGATTGAAAGCTGCAGAAGGCGAGGGAAGTGTGGGTTTTGTGGCTCCTGAGCTGTACCTTCTGTGCAGTAAAATGGAGGAGGCGTGTGGGATGAGATTGGAGAAGCTGTTTGAGTGGGGGGGGTTGGGGGAGGGGGGGCAGCAGAAGTTGGAGGAATGACTCAAATCCAGCACAGCTTGCAATGCTGTGGTAAAGTGTTCCCTGTTGTTTTTCCCATTTGAAAAAGCTCTTTTTTTAAAAACATCCTCTATTAGTACGATGCGCAATCACACCCCAACGCTTGACTCGGTTTTTTTTTTGTTTACACGTCACAATGTGACATTATGTCACCTCCTCCATGCAAAAAAAACAAACAAAAATGTTTGGTTGAGGAATGCGCCCGTATTACTGCTTTTCTGACGCATTTTTGGGAGCGCGAGCTGCTGAAAATGTTTTGGGCAACACTCACAGATGATTGGGGGGGGCCACGTTGTTCTCGAGAGGAGCACGAAATGCAACCTCACTACATTCGACACACGTTTTCTTACTCACCCATGTTGTCTCATCCGCTCCGTCGCTGGTTCACAGTCGTGCAATCCTTCAAACGCCGCGATCACGACTTCCCCCCTTTTGCGTGGCGTCGCGTGTCCAATCCAAACAGCACAAAATCGGCGGAATTTCTCCCAAAAAAAAAAAAGAATTTCAAGAAAAGTCTTCCGGTGATTCAAGCGTTCAAAGTTTGTTCCAAATGCGCACCGACGCCGCGTAACTCGCTACGCACACATGAGAAAACGTGTCCTCAAAGCGCAAGTTGCGAATGGCTCTTCGGATTTGAAGCATGATTTTTTTTGTTTTTAGAAATTCGGGCACGCTTCAAAAGTGTCCGAAGGCGGAAGCCGCACAGCTGTGGCGCAGAGATGGGCGCAGCAGCAGCAGCAGCAGCCTCGTTCCCCGAGCAGGTGCTCATCAATGCGAGCGCGCCTCGGCGTGCGTGCGCTGGAGGATTTGCAGAGGCGCGTGCTCGGGCCTACAGCGGGTACGTGCGCGCGCACGAATGCGTGGCGTGCGCGTACTCGGTGCGTTGTGGAACAGCTGCGGGCGCTTATGGTCAAATGTGAGATTTGTCGTTTGTTCGGTAATCAATTCGCTCCCGAAACTCAGCCGTGGTTGTGCTTGGGGGAGGGGAGGGGGCATGCTGGAGGGTTGTAATTATTACGGGTCGGGGGGGGGCTACGAGCTTGATCCAGTCTCACGTTGCATAATTATTCCAGCTAAATTGAGTGCTTTGTAAGAACAAACGCTGTTGTCTTGGAACACATTAATATAATGTCAGGGAAACGTGACGAGGTTTGGATTTTTTTTTTTCACTAATTCACCACCCGACTCATAGCCCACCTGACATTTTTGGGTATCGCTTCAGAAAATGTTGACAGAGCTGTGGATTTTCACATGAAGCGTCAGACCGCCTATTTGGAAAAGTGCGAGAATACTTTTTGAAGTCAAAGATACTCACAAAGTCAGGGCAGATAGAAAGCGATGACGAAAAATGCTATCGTTGCTTCCCGTAGCAATTTCAATGCCTAAAAACGTTCAGGAAATAATGATTCATATGTGAGCTGGATTCCCCGTCCAAGATAAACTTCATACAGGGGTACACATTTAAACAAACAAAATGAGCTGCCCAGCAAATTGTTGTGTACTCCTTACGTAATAATACGAAGAGGTGATTAAACATTTACAGAATCTGGTCTCACAATAGCAACGGCCCTCTGAGGTAAACTGAAACTACAATGTAGCCCTCGACAAAATGAGTTTGACACCCCTGATAACGAGTCATCACTAAACCTAACATGCGTGTTTTGGTCATGAAAGCTCAATCACCTGGCAAAAATGGACACGAGCACGGAGTGAATTAGGTTTGTGGTGAAGATGGACAGAATTTCGTGGCGCAGACGAAGCGTTGAAGGGGTCCGTCTTGGTGGCGTCACTATTGCATCTCTGCTTTTTGCAGATGATGTGGTACTGTTGGCTCCTTCAAGCAGGGCTCTCCAACTCTCAGTGGAGCGTTTCGCAGCCGAGTGCGAAGCGGTTGGGATGAGGATCAGCACCTCCAAATCTGAAACAATGGTCCTCAGTCGGAAAAGGGTGGAGTGCCCTCTCCGGGTCGGGGAGGAGATCTTGCCCCAAGTGGAGGAGTTGAAGTATCTTGGGATCTTGTTCGCGAGTTAGGGCAGGAGGGAGCGAGAGATCGACAGGTGGATCGCTGCAGCGTCTGCTGTGATGCGGACGCTGTATCGGTCTGTCGTGGTAAAGAAGAAGCTGAGCCAAAGGGCCAAGCTCTCCCTTAGAGATGAGGTGAGAAGCTCGGTCATCTGGGAGGGGCTCAGAGTCGAGCCGCTTCTCCTCCACATCGAGGGGAGCGAGATGAGGTGGCTCGGGCATCTGATTAGGATGCTTCCTGGACGCCTCCCTGGTGAGGTGTTCCGGTCATGTCTCACCGGCAGGACGACCCAGGACACGCTGGAGAGACTATGTCACCAGCTGGACTGGGAATGCCTCGAGATCCCCCTGGAAGAGCTAGAAGAAGTGGCTGGGGAGAGGGAAGTCTGGGAGAAAAAATGGATGGATGAATGGATGGATGGTGAAGATGGCCGACAGATAAATATTGTAAAAATAGCAAATCGATACTGAGCAACAAAGGGCCCGGTAATGATCCCTGTGGCCCTCCACAGATGACATCACAAAACCTTGAAGCCACATTGCCATGAACTATTCCCGGTGTCTTTCCCGAGAGCTAGCTCGTTCATACCGATACTTGTTTAAATGGGTTCTACCAATATATTCTATATCACAGACGTTATTATGGGCTGTGCTGAGTTCAAATAATGATACTATTGATTATTTGATCCACGGGGCAATGCTGGCTGAGCGTGTATTTTTCTAACACAAAAATGCCACCGTGCTCATAAACCAGATTATATCTACACTCAATCAAAATAATACTGCGGCCTTCGTGCTTTCAGACCAAGGTGTCATCGTTCTAAATTGACAACCAGCCCGGAGGAAAAAACACGCTGTTAAACCATATTTCCCATCAACAAAAGCCCCATTTGGTGTGGGGATTTTTTTTGGTGTCCTTGTTTTCTGTAACAAAAACGACGAGTTCTTTTAAAACAGCTTCTATGATAACCCCGGTTGTTATGTTTATGAGGTTCCTCCTAATCTTTTGTAAACCGAGCCTTCTGTACAACTGCGGCCCTGATATCCTGAGAAGACACTAATTTGTCCCGTCATATTTTCACAGGCCACCAGTGTATCACTTGGAACCTTGTCGTGACAGATTTGTCAAATGACATCTCATTCGATTCCCACATTGTCATCATATTACACCTTTTCAAGTCTTTCCAGAAACTGTAAGATAGCACGCGGTGGTTACGCTTTGCATGTGCCTTCTTCCTTCTAAATCATCACCATTGGGTTTAGTGGTTTACCCGTCTGACGACGGTGCAGGCAGTGCCTTTTCAGTTCACGCTCAATAAATGGTTGTCCATCTCAAGGACGCCCCGCGATTGACTGTCAACCGACCAATTGAGGCGGTACCGTACTGCCGTCTTCGTTTCGAGATTATATAGCGCACGCGAGAGGTGAAATGAATCCTGTCAGTCAGTGCTTTGAAAGTAAAATATCAAGTCGAACAACCCAACGGGCGAGCAGTCGGAAGTTGCTTGAACAGGACATTCAAGCATATTCCGAACAGGACATTTTAGAAGCTTTACATGAGATCAACAAGATGGCCAGTACAACACGAGTACCGAATAAATTGATTGTCATAGCTGTGGGCCAAAAAAATGTATTTCTGGGTCAAAGCTCCTTTAGATGTCAGTTCAGTTCAGTTTGTCTGAGACAGTCACATCACGAACATCAGCATGTTCCCTTTTGGATGGATCTCACCTAACGAACCAGCTGTGGTCCCAATTTATTTATTGGTCGGAAGAGCCTCAGTCCTAAGCTCGAGAGCAACACTTTGAACAGTTCTGGGTCGGAATCTTGAGATAGCATGTGGTGTAGCGTGGCTAAATGCGGAAAAGGATACTTGATACTTTTATTGAGATGAGCCCCGAAATACCGTAAATTCCGGGCTATAAGCCGCTACTTTTTCCCAAACTTTCAACCCTGCGGCTTATACAGTGATGCGGCCAATTTATGTAATTCTTCTAACGGCCGCCAGGGGCGCTCGAGTAGAAAAGCTAAGATGAAGACTGCCGCGTCACAGGCAACGTTTGGGAAGAAAGTTATATTATTATTATTGTTAAGTTATATTATTAAAACTTTGAAAACTCTCTCTGTGTACCGTCTTTCTTTGTAAATACGTTGACATGTTTTAATGTGGGCACGTGCGGCTTATATACGGGTGCGGCTTGTGTATGGACAAAATTGGTTTTCCTCTAAAAATGTAGTGGGTGCGGCTTATAATCAGGTGCGCTCTATAGTGCGGAAATTACGGTATCAGTTGGAGCACAGCCCGATGGAGGTTTGACATCGTTCTGGTAACTCAAGGCTCGGTTCGTCCAAGGTTTGCGCAGGCATAACCTGGTTCGAACGTGATTGCTTGAGAAAAGACGCGTGAAAACCCTCATATGAGCTGGGCGCTCGACGGTACTCGGTTTTAGCGCATTTGCGGACTCCTGCAAAATGATCCGCGTGACGGATTTCTTCTCCCCGACGCAGTAATACGTTTGTTTGGCTCCTCCATGTAACACTTGCAATTCCATCACTTTCATTTTCATTTTGACGCTCTCGCAACTTCTCCCTGGGGAAAACCATCGGAGCCACCTAAAGCTCAAAAGCCTCTTTTTCAAAAATAGCGCCCTCGACCACTTTTTACATGTCTACGACAACATCTGCAATCTGTTAGAGTGATTGGACATGCAATTTAGTGCCCGCAATTTGGGTTCGGAGCAAAATCGAGCCCTGAGATTACAGTCATGGTCAGGACATAAATAACCAGGGTCAGGTCGTCCGTGTGTGTAGCAACCAAACTACCACAGGCGGTTGCTGGTGAAAAGGGTCGAACTGTATGAAATCGCAGTGGACAGCAATCAAGGATGCGCAGCTCATGCGTCACAACATCTCGTCACTGATACGCATATCAATACAACTATGATACGATACATTTCAATTTGGAATACTCATCGATTTTCTTGGAGGAGACACGGTGGGTGAGAGATGGCGTTTTTTTTTGCCAATTGCGGGAGGACGGATGAAGGTAAAAATACGAGCACTTTAGCTGCCAGGGAAAAAAAAAAAGAAGGGAAACATATATGAACGGTGAGTGGCTCAAATGAGCGTTGCCGGGTGCCACTTTGCACCTCCCGATCAAGTGGCTCCATCAGCAAAAATCTGCTCTTTGCACTGATCGCAGCCAAGTGCAATCCCATGCGGTTGCGCTCCAATACGGCTTTGTTGGCAAAAATGTGAAATTTAACAAGCGCTTTAAGCTACCGCAGGTACCACAAGGATGTGCGTGGTGCCATTTTGTTTAGCTAAAGGAGGATTTCTTTGTGGAACTGAAAAGTATCCATTTATTCCTTTTTTCGGTCGTGTGAACAGGAAATTAACTGGATACGAGTTTGCGGATCACAAAGTTCACGATCGCAGGGTTTACCATCGCTAATTAGGGCGGGGCAAGCAGTTGGGAAATATATTCTACTCGCAGGTGACAACAATTCTGCTGTTAAAGAACGTTTCATTTATCTTACTAACACCTTTCTTCCAAAAAACTTTTCCGAGCAGCGGATTCAAGAGTGTAAAAGATGTACCGTATTTTCACGACCATAAGGCGCCATTAAAAGTCTTACATTTTCTCCAAAATGGACAGGACACCTTATAATGCGGAGCATCTAGTGTATGAGCCGAGTTCCAAAGCCTGACTGAGAGCGCTTCTGGCCGACAAGCTGTTTATATAGAGAAAAGGCGGGACGTGAGTGACGACAGGCATGCGGAAGTCCGCCAATGACTGAAGGGTGGGCGTGTAAGAGGCCGCTAAAGGCACGCCGCTAGCAGGTACCAGTCGCCAATGAGTGAAGGGTGAGCGTGTAAGAGGTGAAGAGAAAAACGTGAGTACGTTTTAAAATGGCTAAATAAAGTACAACCGAACTCAGTTTTGCTTCCGTTGCCTTTTTAAAAACGCGTTTTTAGCGTGCGTGCATGCATGCCGTATGTTGAAGCTGGCGTATGTTTTACCACGCCTGGCTGCGCCCAATAATACAGTGCGTTTTGTGTATGTGTCAAACACAGAAATAGCACCCGTTACTGAGACTGCGCCCGACAATACGGTGCGCCGAATGCTCGTGAAAATACGGTAATACGGTACATTAGTAACGTTTACAAAAACATATAATTCCTCTCAAGAAAACGGCTGCATTATCGAAGCATTATGACGACGATGACGATAGCAAGGATCGGTGTGTGGTTTTGTTGTTTGCAAGTTCCAAACTTTCTGTCATATCTAGGACAACCCGGCATTGTGCGGTGAATCGCAAATGGCAAAAGTATCAAGTTGGCAGCCATCTTTCGTTATCACATCACTCCTGCTGTTACATTCCATTACTGCCTGACAATTATCCCGGGACGCGGGACGCATTGGCAGATGTCGGGGTTACCGCCGTGGCTTAGGAAGATTTTGGCGACACGGGAAGTCCACTGTTGCGTAACGCAAACATGTCAGTGTCGTTGTGGCTCAAGAGGAAAAAATAAATAAAAAAATCACGTGTGAAACAGTTTTCTTACGTTCATCCCAAAGAAACTTCCGACTCAATCAAGGGTTTGAACGGTCGGCGATTCCCTGCCGAGAACCAACGGAGCCAAACAAACGCTGAATAAGTTATGTTACATATCGTATATACCCTTAATGGAGGCTGTTCTAAATTATACATCCTCTCGACGGTGGAATCTCTAAACGATCATTTCCACGTTGATTCAACTTTTTTTAATTCATTCCCAGAGGGGGAAAAACATTGTAAATGACTTCCTGGCTTCCAGGCTGAAACTATTGCCAGGATTAAACCTTCATTAATCGGAAATGAAATGAGCGTTTTTACATTCCTAAGCGCCGCGGTGGGCTGAGCGTTTTTGCAAGATCACGAAGCTTCGTGTGTTTCGGCTTTGTTTGCGTGAACGTGTACATCTGTCTGCAGGTGTGTTCGAGATAGTGAATCAGGGACTTTCTTTGTATAAACTGATAAAAAAAAAAAAAAAGTGAACCTCTAGCTTAGTGTACTTTATTTGTCTCCATTTTTCAATTTGTACAATTTTGTGCAGGTTAATCTTAATAGAATCTTTGTGTGTGTGTGTGTGTGTGTGTGTGTGTGTGTGTGTGTGTGTGTGTGTGTGTGTGTGTGTGTGTGTGTGTGTGTGTGTGTGTGTGTGTGTGTGTGTTTGAACGCGTGAAGACAGAGAGTGTCTCGGGAGGGGAAAGATGAGAGAGGATGCTTTTCCTCATCTTTCCAACAGACTTCAGATAGATGACTTTGGATTTGCTCTTGTATACCAAACAGTGCGAGTTTCTTTTTTTTTGTTTTTGTTTAACCATCAGTTCATTCACTGGTCATGAGTAGAGGGAAGAATATTTGAGTTGCAATTGTGATATCTTTGCATTGAAAAGGGTCACTAAAGAGTCTCTTTTCCCCCATATCGCCGTAGATTGTATTCTCTCATTGAGTCCTACAATTAGTGGCCTGAATTTCAAAATAAAACCCAATTTCTTTCTTTCAGGCCATTGTCTTTCTGTTTAACTGTCGAGACTTTCTCGTCTCAATTCAAAATCTGTTTGAGGGGCAGGGGCTCAAAGCCAATCGGCTGGCCTTGATGCGATCCGGGTTCCGCCTATTTCTGACCCCCTTGCACACATTAGGTCAGCGTCGACCTCATGACAGGGTGCGCTTTCATCTCAACTCATTCACTCCCAAAGACGTTTTTAAACGTCTTTTCAGAGACTTGGTCTAGAATTGGCTGGTATTGAATGAGTTAATTGTGAATTTGGTTGGGTTAACCCAGGGGTCGGCAACCCAAAATGTTGAAAGAGCCATATAGGACCAAACCCCCCCCCCCAAAAAAACACTAATCTCTCTAGAGTCGCAAAATAAATAAATAAATAAAGGCCTTATAGCGAAGGAAGCACATGCTGTTTGTATCTATGTGAGCTACATTAGCCTACTATCAAAATGACGGAGTTGGCTACAAATACACAATGAGCCTTCATGATTAAATGTTTTTTCCCCTGCACTGCATCCTGTAGAGGGTGGCCAACATTTTTTGACCGGAGATCTACTTTTCGGTCAACCGACCGAGCGCGATCGACCCGTTACCGCACGCACTTAGCAACGCATGCCTCCCTACCTTCGTCAGGACCTGACGCGGAGGCATGGGACGCACTTTTGCAGCGTGTTCACTATCATAGCTCACGTGTAAAATGCTTCTCTCAACCCTCCACATTCTCATTCTTTGTCAGTACCGTCGGTGACTTGTACATGAAACGCCGTTTTGTTTTGTTTTGGGGGGGGGGTTCTCAACAGCCACCTGCCTGGCATCCCACTCTGCTAATAGAAACGTGTCACATGACGCAAATCTTCATTGACAAAAACGTTAACATTTATTCTACACATTTTGACAGCATTGGAAAACATTAAGAATGCTTGTGTCATGTTTTTCCTCCAACAGAAACCATATTAAAACAAAAAAAAACATATTTCCATATTTCCGTCCCCCATCTTTTTCCATTTTCGAACATTTTTGAAAAAGCTCCAGGGAGCAACTAGGGCGGCTGTAAAGAACCGCCCGCGGCTCTGGAGCCGCGGGTTGACGACCCCCGGGTTAGCCCAAATAGACTGGGACCCAGTGCCTTCTCACAATCCACCAAATTCCTACGCTGCATGAGCCTTTGCATGAATTTTAGGAGCAGATTTAGCTTTGAACCAGTTGCCAACGATCAAATGATCTTTTCATCAGCCAACCCCGAGAAGCCTGATCACGATCCTGATCAAGCGAATCAGGTCTGTTGGAAGAGGCGACATTTAAAACAGGCTTGATATTGTTTAGCAATGTTTCACACGTGTGTGCTGAAATGATTAATTATGACTAGCAGGTGCTCGGGCTCGGGGGCAGAAAGCCACCAAGAGCTCACTCCCCAATTGCTCCAAACAACTGCGCGCTCCCCTGCTGCCCCCTTCACTTGCGCTCCGCTGCCGAAGGTGTTTTGAATAGCCGCTCTGCTCGCTCACAACACAGCCAGGTCCTGGTTCTTGTTGGCACAATATTGTTAATTTTTCATTGCGCAGTACTCCAGCTTGGCTCTGCTCAATGCTGAAGCCGCATCCCAAAACATAAAAAATGGGCCTGCCATTTTCCTCCAGTGATGTTTCTTCTTCTTCTTCTTCTTCTTCTTCTTCTTCTTTTCAAGCCCGTTGCTTTGACTGACGCGTTCAATGCGGCATGTTTTTTTTTTTTTTTTTTCCACAGGTACCTGCTGTGCTATTTTTAGTACTCAAATAATAGGGAGCAAAGGCAAGCCGGAGCTGTAAAGTGGAAAAGCAAAGCATAATGACGCTTGGAGCTTACTCGAAAATAAAAGGCAAGCAAGTCAGAAAAAGCTTGGAAATGTCATACATTTCAAACACATTCAACGTGCCAAACAATGACTTGCATTTTGTTCGCTTCTCACTCGGTGTTTGACTCGGGACGCAAAGTCCATCCATCCATCCATTTTCCGATCCACTATCACTACACCACCACTACATAAATCCTCACAAGGGTCGCGGGGGGTGCCGGAACCTATCCCTGCTGTCTTCGGGCAGTAGGCGGGGGACACCCTGAACCGGTTGCCAGCCAATCGCAGGGCACACAGAGACAAACATCCATCCGTGCTCACACTCACGCCTCGGGACAATTCGGAGTGTCCAATCAGCCTGCCATGCATGTTTTTTTGGAATGTGGGAGGAAACCGGAGCACCCGGAGAAAACCCACGCAGGCATGGGGGAAAACATGCAAACTCCACCCAGGGAGGCCGTAGCTGGAATCGAACCCGGTACCTCTGCACTGTGAGGCCGACGCGCTAACCACTGGTCCACCAGGCCGCCCGGATGCCAAGTCATAAGCAAATCCGGTTGCTAGGTTGCACTCATCAGTACAGTGCCGCCGCTCAAGGTCTGGATTCAGAAAGAGAGAAGCAACAATGGCGTTTGTTAAGATTTACAATCTTCTCGGTTTTTATCAAAAACATGACATAGAAAGTCATTTGTTGAAACATAGCTTACATTTTACTTGGAGATTCCTGCATGAATATATCTAGCGAGTGTCTCCTGACTCAAAGGAATCTTTCTCCTCCTCCTCCTCCTCCATCCTCCTCGCTGTTGAGCTGCAGTTTCTGCTTTTCCGGAAGTCTTTGATTGTCTTTGTCACGCTCTGTGTGCAGAAGTTGATGTAGGAGAGCGCAGCCGATGTGATGTGCAGACCTTCCAAGTCAGTTTCCTCTGTAAATATGGCCCAGTCTGTAGATTCAAAGCCAGGCACGGTTCCGGGATTTTTATTTATTTTTTTTTGTCTCTCTTGGGGGCTGAGGGCTGGCGGTTTACCTGATATGTGGAAGGGCAGAAAAAAAAGTAGCGGTAATTGACTTTCATCTATTCACTTTCTTTATTCCGTTTTTTTTTTTTTTTCTTCCCATGATAAGCAGAACAAGGACGCTCAATATGAAAGCGCTTGAAACGGAATTTGGCCAAGGAACATTCAACAAAACAGTCAAGCCTAATGCAAGCGAGCGCAGGACAATTTTTGATCAAAAAGTTCAAAAAAATCAAGGGGAACTCCCGAATTAGCCGTGGAGCCATGATTCGATTGCATGGATGAGCATCGGCTCCTCCATTTCTTGGATGGCCAATTTGCTTTGCCTTTTCTCAACCCTAATTCGTGGCTTTGCTCTTTGGGTCAAATACTTATTTCACTCAATAAAATGCACATTTTACAGGTCCGTTTTGTTTTTTCTCCGCTGATCATCTGTTCCAATAAGAAATAATTAACCATGAAATGTATTATTTTCTTTGAGCAAAGTTAGAAATTCAGCAGGGGATCCGCTCATTATTATTTCTCCGAGAGCAGCATGTAGCAAAAAAAAAAAAAAAAACGACGTCGCAATATATAGTCGACATTTCGACAAGTGATTATGAAATGAAAAAAAAAAAACAGCAATAATAGAATCAGCAGTGGACCGGGCCCTAGACCCAACTCGACATGAACACGGGAGTACAATGCCTGCATATCATGCAGGGTTCAAATTGCTCAAACAACACGCAAACTCGACACAGGAAGGCCGCAGCTGGGATCGAGCTCGTTGTAAAATATCTCGTTTTATTGAGGCCATTGACAGAAGTGTTGGTTGTAAATTCAACGCCGAAGAATTGAATTGTTTGATCTTGTTTAAGTGACTCCAGCGGATATTGTGTACATTTTAACAGGCAATGGCAAAAGTTGATCCAAAAGGAATGCGCAAGAAGTGACAAACAGGGAAAAGTGGTAGCGTGGAGTGACTTCATTCATTTCCGAGAAACACCTGGACACACACACACACACACACACACACACACACACACGTTTTTGCTACATGTGGGGACTTGGTGTGTGAAGGATTTGCCCCGTGGGAACCAACAAACACACACACACACACACACATACACGTTTTTGCTACATGGTGGGGACTTGGTGTGTGAAGGATTTGCCCCGTGGGAACCAACACACACACACACACATACACGTTTTTGCTACATGTGGGGACTTGGTGTGTGAAGGATTTGCCCCGTGGGAACCAACACACACACACACACACACACAAACACACGTTTTTGCTACATGTGGGGACTTGGTGTGTGAAGGATTTGCCCCATGGGAAACAACACACACACACACACACACACGTTTTTGCTACATGTGGGGACTTGGTGTGTGAAGGATTTGCCCCGTGGGAACCAACACACACACACACACACAAACACACGTTTTTGCTACATGTGGGGACTTGGTGTGTGAAGGATTTGCCCCGTGGGAACCAACACACACACACACACACAAACACACGTTTTTGCTACATGTGGGGACTTGGTGTGTGAAGGATTTGCCCCATGGGAAACACACACACACACACACACACACACACGTTTTTGCTACATGTGGGGACTTGGTGTGTGAAGGATTTGCCCCGTGGGCACCAACACACACACACACACACACACGCACACACACGTACACGTTTTTGCTACATGGTGGGGACTTGGTGTGTGAAGGATTTGCCCCATGGGAACCAACACACACACACACACACACACACACACACACACGTTTTTGCTACATGGTGGGGACTTGGTGTGTGAAGGATTTGCGCCATGGGAACCAACACACACACACACACACGCACACAACACACACGCACACACGTACACGTTTTTGCTACATGGTGGGGACTTGGTGTGTGAAGGATTTGCCCCATGGGAACCAACACACACACACACACATACACGTTTTTGCTACATGTGGGGACTTGGCGTGTGAAGGATTTGCCCCGTGGGAACCAACACACACACACACACACACAAACACACGTTTTTGCTACATGTGGGGACTTGGTGTGTGAAGGATTTGCCCCGTGGGCACCAACACACACACACACACACACACGCACACACACACACACGCACGTACACGTTTTTGCTACATGGTGGGGACTTGGTGTGTGAAGGATTTGCCCCATGGGAACCAACACACACACACACACACACACACACACACACACACACACACACACATACACGTTTTTGCTACATGGTGGGGACTTGGTGTGTGAAGGATTTGCCCCATGGGAAACAACCACACACACACACACACACGTTTTTGCTACATGTGGGGACTTGGTGTGTGAAGGATTTGCCCCGTGGGCACCACACACACACACACACACACACACACACACACACACACACACGTACACGTTTTTGCTACATGGTGGGGACTTGGTGTGTGAAGGATTTGCCCCATGGGAACCAACACACACACACACACACACACACACACACACACACATACACGTTTTTGCTACATGGTGGGGACTTGGTGTGTGAAGGATTTGCCCCATGGGAACCAACACACACACACACACACTCACACACACACACACACACACCTCATTGGGATCTCTATCTTTGTTTGACCACCGTGGTTCTTTCTCTTTCTCTACTCTATTTCTTGATGGAATCATTTGTATGTAGGAAGGTATAAAAATCCCGCTTTTGAGATGTCCGATTGTTTAACCTCTTGGTCACGAGTTATTTGTTTCCGCTGCAAGTCTGACAACAGCAGGGAGGAAGGTCCTGTGGTTTACCTCGCCTTTCTCAAATTTGGGGTCTCTGACACTGAATGTGGAGAGAAGGGTATCCCGCATCGGTGGGAGTTGTTGTACAGAAAATACAGATCTGCTATCTCGGTTTTGGTGATCTAATACAATACATCCTGATTTATATAGCGCTTTCACAACATACACACATCCACAACAGCGATATGTCCCAGGAGACCGTGTGTTTGTAATTCAGTAGTTGAGGGGACCGCCCAGGTACTTGTACAAGTCCCTCCCCTTATCTCTGTCCAATTTCCTTCAGTTTTTTTTGGCGCGCATGCCATTGTGTCGACTGTGCGCCGCGAAAAGTGAGATGGTGATAATGGTTGGTCTGAAGCGTAACAAAGCGTGCGTCAGTACCGTTCTTCGAACACCCCCAGAGAAAAGCGTGAGCCGTTTTCTGATTAGAAACTGAAGAAGAAGGCCACCGTGGATGTTTCTTATTCATGCCATCTTTATTTTTTATTTTTTTGCGTGTTTAATTGCACGTTGTCAAAAAAATAATAATAATACGCGTTACAGCTTTCACACACTCCAGGTTGTTTTTCAATCATGGAAGCTAAGAATGAGACAACAGAATGTTTTATGTTTACAGTCAACGTTATTGGCAGAGTAAACAGAAGAAAACTATTTTCATTCCTTTTTTTTTTTTTTTAAACTGAACACTACCCGCATTGAGCAACACATTCGCCACATGCAAGGGCTGATTAGCAGAGCAGATGTCGCGGCACTTTACATCAAAACGACAAGACGCGCGATCGCGGGGCGTAATTTGTTTACAGCGGCAGAAAAACGCGGCCTATTCGCCATCTGCCGCGCGTCTTAAGACAAAGATATAATGACGCAATCAAATGCGGCAGCCTACTCGGATAAATATCCAGCGGAGTAATATAAAAGCTTAATTAATGGAACTCCATCATTCAGGGCAATGAATCGCTTCCGTCGCAGTAATAGAAAATATACAATTAATTTGGATGAGCAGACACTCTTTGGAGGACAAGAAAAGGTCAATTTGAAGTTGTTTTATCGTCCAAGGTAACCCTCGGCGAGATTTAACATCATGGAGCATTCACGGGTGGTTTGATACATTTCGGTGATGGTTAACAACAGAAACTATTTGAAACGTCTTTGGGATTATAACCAGATGGGTTGGTTCACATTCTTGTTTTGCACAAATTCGGATCACAAGTAGAACACCATTACGTGGCCAGAAATGTCTCTGATTGCAAATATCAAAAGCGAGCGGATGGAATGGCCACCAAAGTCGTTACTACAGCAACCCATTGCAGTCAGTATAAGACCTGACGTGCGGACACAATAAATCCAACAGTTCCGCCAGCAGTCCCTGCTCGCTGTGTCTCCGAGCATATCGTCTGACAAAGTGACTGTTCGCATTAAAAGACAGTTTTGTGACGATGTTTGATGACTGTTGCCGGTTGACTCAGGTTGGACTCAGGTGTGCCACACACTTAGTTGAGCCGTCAATTCCGGACTATAAGCCGCTACTTTTTCCCCAAAACTTTCAACCCTGCGGCTTATTCAGTGATGCGGCCAATTTGTGTCATTTTTCTAACGGCCGCCAGGGGGCGCTCGAGTAGAAAAGGTAAGATTTAAGACCGGTCTTTATGACACTGTTTAATTCCGACACTGAGGACGGTGACTTGGATGGCTTCAGTTCACAGGAGGAAGATGAAGACGGCTCACCGTGATTTTTACAAGTAGCGGTATGTTCTTTGAGCAGACCTGTTATACTGTGTTGCTATTCTGTTGCTAGCGTGTTGTTAGCATGTTGCTAGCGTTTTACTGCCGCGTCACAGGCACCGTTTGGGAAGAAAGTTATATTATTATTATTATTGTTAAGTGATATGATTCAAACTTTGAAAACTCTCTCTGTGTACCGTCTTTCTTGGTAAATATGTTGGCATGTTTTAATGTGGGCACATGCGGCTTATATACGGGTGCGGCTTGTGTGTGTACAAAATTGCTTTTCCTCTAAAAATGTAGTGGGTGCGGCTTATAATCAGGTGCGCTCTATAGTGCGGAAATTACGGTATTTTAAGATAAAAGTGTCAAAAAGGTTAAAGTGAAAATAGCAATTTGGGGTGAGATTTTCTGACAAACTGAGACGACCAAATCGATTTAATGATAATCATGAACCAGGCACACTTGACTTGCGTTAGTTGGGCCACGCAAAATACAGTCTTGTGGCGAGCCAGAGTGGCGGTTAAGTGGGCCCGGGGCTTGAATTTGATACCACACCAGTGCCCCTCCATTAAGCTTTGAGTCGGTTTTTGAATTTTGAAGCGATGAATATAGACAATATCCCCGCTGTTGCCTCTAGATCAGAATGTCATGCTTCCGCTGTGTCGTTTGACGCACCGTAGCCGCAAGATCTTATTTTCAGGTCACTCATGCATGTGGCAGGCTTGGCTTCTGCTACGATCGGCAAGCGGCCGAAGGATGGATCACAACGCAGGCACGCATATGAACAGCAATCAAGTAACGTCTAACGAGGACGATGACATCGCCAGCAGGCAGAAAGAGAACAGAATGGTTGCCGTAAAGGAATCTAGCGGCAAAATTAGCACGGTGCATGCAGTTGAAACTGATCATCTCTATCGTCGGATAATTTAGCTTTGCCTATAAATCCCGCAATGCATGCAGTTGTATGGCTTTTATTTTTCCTTTTCGTTTCCATTATGTAAGTCTTTTTAAAGCATAGTGAGCATTATAAAACATCACTTATTCATAATGCGCTTAACGTACTCAGCCGACAGTTTTCTTCCATCGATATTCATTTGGAGAAAATTCACGACAGAGAACAACACGGTTTTTCAATAAACTTCAAAAGTTAATTTTAATTAACTGGACATTTTGGTTTCATGTTGGACGAAATACCGCGTGGCACCTCGAAGAAGTTGGTCATTTGTTCCCGTCGGCGTTATGCTAATTTCTTTAAACGAGAAATGCAATTAAGACAAAGTCAGTCAATGGAGCCGCCGCTGTTCTTGAACCAACATGACTCGCGCCTCTGGGCTGGTTCTCCGGGGAGAAAGTATGTGATCTCAGCTGTGACTGATTTGATAACTCTATTAGATACTCAAAGCACACAGACTCCATCCTCGGAGAAAGATTTACAAAGTCTTCACCGTGCACTATAGAAACTTCTGGAATCAGTTTTTGCACTCGAAATCTCAATACAACCTGAATTGCTGATTTGGGGTCAATCAAACAAGCCTCCTAGCGACCCGTTCTTCCCAGTTACATCCGTGTCACATACAAGCATAAATGTATTTGGTACGTGACATGAGCTGGGGGGGAAAATCAAACATCAACCCACAAAATATGTCTGTCACAAGCCCCCGCAGTGATAAATCAAAGGCAAGTCCACTGCAACTGCATTACAATGAGTGTGGGCTGAGGACGGAGCCCTGCCATGAATCGCAACAATCTGTGAGTAATTGGCAATCCCTCGAAATTGTCGAATGATGCTAGGAGATGGCGGCAAAAGCGCTACTTTTCGATTAGCCTCCCCTCGCTTCAACATAGTTCCTCATTACAAAGGGCCAAAAAAATGCCATCAGAGCTCAAAATAGCTAATTAATCACTTTATTTGACGAGCAACTTTCTTTTCTTCTGTCCGTCATGAAAAGCTCATTTGTCCAATTTATATATATAATTTATATTATATACAAAAGATGCTCTCCTCTCCTGGTTTTTATTCAAACTGGAAATAATTGTGACATTCTTCATCTTCGTGGAAGTGCCAAGGTAATGAAGTCGTTTCCATAGAAGGGACAGAATTAGTTTATATCAGTCACGAAGCAGAAATAACAATCACATGCATAAAAGTGTTCCTGTGAAAAGTCCGCATTTCAATAGAACACTCACCAAAAAAAACAAAAAAACAAACCCACACAATTTACTTTGTAAAGGGTATCAAAGGAAAAATAGGAAAGCATTACATTTCATTACAGAAGTCGTTAAAAGTGCGGCTCCATAAATGGATTGACACTTTTTGCTGTTGCATGCATCGGGGCAAGGGCGCAGTGACCAGATGCAGATTAAACATTTCAAAACTCCAGAGTACATTTTTTTGGGCCGGATTTTCTTTGCAATTGTGTGTTTTTCTGTTTTTGTATTCAGACCTTCCTCCTATGTTTGCTCTTTTGGTATTTTTTTTTAGCCTGCATCTCAGAATCTTTAATTCCCCTGCTGGCTTGGTAAGTGATGGCCACCCATTTCTCTCTGATTTTTGCAAAAGTCGCCCGCGGACTAATTAAATCTCAAAATGCAACCTCCGTGCCAAACAACGTTCCTCTTTCTCCCGCAGTTAAATGAACATGCAGTTGGACAAGCATTTCGATCCGGCTACTGAGAGGTGTTTGTTCGAATGCCGTAGCAACAGGAGAAGGGCGTGCATATTGCCTTAGGTGAGGCAAATGATAAACGGCTTGAGGGGACGACGCCGCTGGAGAAATCTGATTTGCAGTTACACGGCCGCGTGTTTAATCGCAGGCTATTGTATGTTAAATAAACTCCATCGGTTTAATTTGCTGCTGTGAGCCCGTCCCCTTTCGGCCCCCCATGAATATCCTTGTGAATACAGCTGTCTGTTTCCCCCAGAGAAAGCAGCCACTGTTTATTTGCATCTCAGGGGAGGAGGCCAGTTACCGTCAGCTCGGCGATGAATGGAGAGCTCTGAGGAATTAACGCAACCAGAGAAGCAATAAGTAGAAGGCACAGGTGAAGAACGACTCTCACAAAGAGCCAAGATGTAAACGGGAACAAATGTCCTCCGTCGTGATCTTCGAATTAAATCATGCCCATTATTAGAGGGGGGAATGGGATGACATTTAGGGCTTGAAATGGAAAATCCTCGCGGTGGTGTCAAACTAAGCTAAGTCATGACAATACAGAGATATCGACAAATATCTCGGCAAGGCAGGCGAGTCCAAATATATGTTGCATTTCATTTCTTCACGTATCAATGCAAATTGGAGTTAGAAGACCAACTCCACCTTTTATGTTTCGGAGGAGACAGAATATTGTTTGTCTTCATTTGTAGGTTAAAAAAAAGTACATATAGGTATGTATTCATACATACTGCAGGTATAAAAAAATATTTTTAAAAAATATTATTCCACGTTTTAACCCCATTTATCATTGAGTCATTACGGCACAGGAGAAAGTCACAAACAATTTGTCTGAGTCGCCTCATCTTCAAATTCATTTAGCGCAACCCAAAGCCTGTGAGGTTGTTTCCACGCTTATGTCGTTGCATAATGCATGGCAATTACTGCTTTGTGGAAATCAAATGTGAAGGCATTATGCTGTAACTCTTGAGGCTTGTTGTAAAAATAAATATATTCATTATTTAAAATAAAAAAAAATACATGCTACAACCTGTATTTTTTTAAAAATCCAGTTGTAAAAATAATTAAATTCATTATTTAAAAAAAAATACATGCTACAACCTGTATTTAAAAAAAAATCCAGTTGTAAAAATAATTAAATTCATTATTTAAAAAAAAATACATGCTACAACCTGTATTTTTAAAAAAATCCAGTTGTAAAAATAATTAAATTCATTATTTAAAAAAAAATACATGCTACAACCTGTATTTTAAAAAAAAAATCCAGTTGTAAAAATAATTAAATTCATTATTTTTGAAAAAAAATACATGCTACAACCTGTATTTAAAAAAAAATCCAAGTTGTAGCATTTCTTTTTAAATATTTATTTATTTATTTTTACAACTTCTCTCGAAACCTTTGATATTAAGACGCCGTGAAGGGGTCACCAGATTTTGTTTGTACTTCGTGGGCACTGACTAAATAATGCGAAAGGGCAAGCAATCAGTTTGATACACACGTGAAGGAAAGAACAAATTTGCCCGAAATATCTTTTGTAGGATAATATATGATCTGAGTGAACGAAGACGCTGATAACGCCGGTGTTTCCCCACAATAATAAACAAAAATAGTCCTCATCCCACAGCAAGTTTCAGTCGGAAAAAAGCACGAAAGCGCTTCCGATAAAGACGGATGACCTTGCCGATGAAATGCACTATTATTGTAGATCGTCGGGTAGGTTTTTATAAAAGCATGCCAAAGATATGTTTTCAATACGCCTTGGGAAAAGAAAAAAAAAAGAAAAAAAGCACGCTATGTTTGCTTTATCTGAGGAATGTTTCAACATAGACTCCGATGCCTCACACGTTTCACTTGATGCGCAGCTAAATGTCCTTTTTCATATCAGGTCAATGCAAGCATTTCATGTATCGTCGCGACAACAGACTCCTACTGTGTATTAAACTATACACCCATCCATTTTCTGGTCCGCTTTATCCTCACAAGGGTCGCGGGGGCACGCTCGAGCCTCTGCCAGCTGTCTACGGGCAGTAGGCGGGGGGGACACCCTGAACCGGTTGCCAGCCCATCGCAGGTTGCCATTCATGTTTTTGGGAATGCGGGAGGAAACCGGAGTACCCAGAGAAAACCCACGCAGAACATGCAAACACCGCACAGGCAAGCCGCAGCCGGAATCGAACCCTGCACCTGTGCACTGCGAGACCGACGCGCTCACCACAGTCGCCGGGCCGCCCGTGTATTAAACTACCGTAAATTCCGGACTATAAGCCGCTACTTTTTCCCCAAACTTTCAACCCTGCGGCTTATTCGGTGATGTGGCCAATTTATGTAATTCTTCTAACGGCCACCAGGGGGCGCTCGAGTAGAAAAGGTAAGATTAAGACGGGTCTTTATGACACTGTTTAATTCCGACACTGAGGACGGTGACTTGGATGGCTTCAGTTCACAGGAGGAAGATGAAGACGGCTCACCGTGATTTTTACAAGTACCGGTATGTTCTTTTACCAGACCTGTTATACTGCGATGCTATTCTGTTGCTAGCGTGTTGTTAGCATGTTGCTACCGTTTTACTGCCGCGTCACAGGCACCGTTTGGGAAGAAAGTTAGATTATTATTATTGTTAAGTTATATTATTAAAACTCTCTCTGTGTACCGTCTTTCTTTGTAAATATGTTGACATGTTTTAATGTGGGCACATGCGGCTTATATACGGGTGCGGCTTGTGTATGTACAAAATCGGTTTTCCTCTAAAAATCTAGTGGGCGCGGCTTATAATCAGGTGCGCTCTATAGTGCGGACATTACGGTACATGTCAACAAAGCAGTCCCGCTCATCTTCTACTGGACACCATTTGAAAAGAAAGTAAAAGTGAGTCAATCAACGGGAAGATTTAGTTGGGCGGATCCGTAGCGGGATGTTTTTAGAGGGAGCTTTGAGTTAACGCAGAACTTATTCTTAACAAAGAAATTATTAAGTCTGCGGCCTTTTTAAGCCGGGGGAACTCAAAGCTGCTCAAAAAGTAATGAAGCCTGAGTGCATTGTCTTGTTGTGTCTGCCTCTTGTTGTGGTAAATCGATGCCCTCCATCGCTCATTCGGAATAAATCCGATCCCTTGTTTGTTTCTGTCAAGCACCATCAAAAACAACACTCGCATGTTGGCAGAATACACACCCCTGTATACTTGAAAGCTTCTGCACTACTTCGCGTTTGTATTTGGGGAATTTCCTTTCAGGCGCAAGCCCTTCCTGCCTTTTCTCACTGCCGTTGAAATTCCGAAAGCAATTAGCACAATTAAGCTAGCACTTTTCAATTAAGGTCAAAGTCCTTTATTCCATCGGACCGTGCCGACTGTTGTACGTTTCATGACAGCAGTCAAGACGAGACTGGCAAATGTTTGAGTGCTTGACAAGCTAAACAAATGAAAAGCCATCGGTAGCCATCACGAAGCTCACATGGAAGTTTTCCCGTTGGCAGTCTGATGCGGATTCCAACTTCACTCAATGGCACGCGCCGCATTTGCCTTATACGGACGGTTGCTGTTCATTTGTTATATATCTCAAATCTAAACGCTAGATGGCGACCCTAGCAATGCGCTTGGGGAATGTGGGCCAGAAATATGACACAGTGTCGCATTAGTGTTGGCCTACTAGGATAGGATAGGAAGCAAATGTTTGGCTCTTCTACATTGTTCAAGAAACGAAACTGCACCAGAGCCTCGACTTCCCTTTGAATGCAAAGCCCGTGCACTCGATGCCTCGTTTTGTTTGTTGTTGTTGTTTTTTTTTTTTTTAAGCATCCAGACCACATCGCTGTTATGAGAACCACAATGGAGTCCTCACACGTTCCCTCGTATGTGTTTACCGCTTGCTGTGTTGTGTAGAGGAACTCGCTGAGGTGAAGAGGAACTCTCAGCATTCTCGAGAGGATGCGCGTGCACTTTGGCACAGTCACTTTCTTGGCGGAAAAGGGAGGAAATACTGTACTGGAAGAGTAGTACTACTACATGCTTGAATGCCAATTTTGTGAGTGGCCAGCGTGCAACGAGCCACGTTAGTCAGACTTGAAAGTGTTTACCGTAAATTCCGGACTATAAGTTGCTACTTTTTTCCCCAAACTTTCAACCCTGCGGCTTATACAGTGATGCGGCCAATTTATGTAATTTTTCTAACGGCCGCCAGGGGGCGCTCGAGTAGAAAAGGTCAGATTAAGACCGGTGGAATATATGCGTCGAGGAAGACTGCAACTTCTTGTCTTGTGCATAAATTAAATTAGCGTGAACATAAAAAAAATGCAAAAAGAAAGGCATATGACGCATTGCTATTCTGTTGCTAGCGTGTTGTTACCATGTTGCTACCGTTTTACTGCCGCGTCACAGGCACCGTTTGGGAAGAAAGTTATATTATTATTATTGTTAAGTTATATTATTAAAACTTTGAAAACTCTCTCTGTGTACCGTCTTTCTTTGTAAATACGTTGACATGTTTTTAATGTGGGCACATGCGGCTTATATGCGGGTGCGGCTTGTGTATGTACAAAATTGGTTTTCCTCTAAAAATGGAGTGGGTGCGGCTTATAATCAGGTGCGCTCTATAGTGCGGAAATTACGATATATTTATTTCTATCACTGTTGCTAATGGCCGGTGGTCGAGTGGTTAGCGCGTCGACCTCACAGTGCAGAGGTTCCGGGTTCAATTCCAGCTCCGGACTCCCTGTGTGGAGTTTGCATGTTCTCCCCGTGGGTTTTCTGCGGGTACTCCGGTTTCCTCCCACATTCCAAAAAACATGCATGGCAGGCTGATTGAACACTCTGAATTGTCACTAGGTGTGAGTGTGAGCGCGGATGGTTGTTCGTCTCTGTGTGCCCTGCGATTGGCTGGCAAGCGGTTCAGGGTGTCCCCCGCTTATTACCCGAAGACAGCTGGGATAGGCTCCAGCACCCACCGCGACCCTCGTGAGGATAAAGCGGATTGGAAAATGGATGGATGGATGGACTGTTGCTTACCATCCCAAAATATATTTCTATTTGCAGCCCTCTTACATGAATGAGTTGCGGTACAGCTATTCTTCTGCTCTGACTTTGAGTGAGGGGTAGGGAACACCCTGGGCTGGTCCCCAGTCAATACCCAGTCCACAGTACAGTCTATCCATCCATCCATTTCCAACACTGCATATCCTGAAGAGAGTCACGGGGAGTTGCTGCAGCCGATCCCAGCTGACTTGAGGCGGAAGGCTGTCGACACGCCGCACTGGTCGCCAGTCAAGTTGCAGGGCGCAAACGAGCGTTACCGTTCGCACTCACATTCGCATCATCAGCGAGTGGGAACTGATCCTTTCTTAACAAGTTGAAACCTTTCTGAATTGTGGCAATCACATCCCGCCAATTTCTTTTTTTGGGGGGGGGGTCTCTCAGCCTGACGGGTGTCTGAATTTGCACCGTGGCTGCGTAGACGAGCGTGTGACCCTCTTGAAAGTCCATCATTGACTCGGGTGGGGTGAAATGACTGAACCTACCGTGATATTTGGATTGCAAAAGCAACCTTTCTGATTGGTAAGTGGGGGGGGGGGGGGGGGGTCGTTACCGTTTGCCGGCACGGAATGGCGTGCCATCTGCCCACGACGGCGCGTTTGCGCGGCCAAATCACCGACGTAGCTTTTGACATTGACTTTCATTGTCCGAACCCTGTTTAGAGTTTCTAACAAAAGCCCGTTTTGATTATGCGTCTAATTTGCATAATGTCATGCAAAGATCCATTTTACTGTTTTGGCCACTGGGTTTACTGACTACACAGCGACACTGTGTGAAGTCATAAAGAGTAACCGTTTCGATATTTGTTATTACATCAGCTATAAAAAAAAAAAAAAAGGATGTTAGATTTCCCATCCCAACTGTTCTGTGTGGACTGTACGAGCTGAATAATATTGGGCCTCGGTTAATTGTCAGCTTGGAACGCGTCACCAGCCTCCAGCACCCGGAGGATGAATAACGCAAAATGTTGAGTCAGCAGATTACGAAGAGGGTGACAAAAAATGTGAACGTGAGGATTCTGCTTTAACCTCTTTTTAGCCAAAAAATACAGTGGAGAGTTCACATTATACGCTGACAAACGTTGTGCTGCAAAAGAGTGTAAAACCTGAAAAGGGGGGCGGGGAGGGGGTGACGCTTTAACTTTTGCACAAAATCAACAATGCTGGAGTCGGAACTTGAACTTAGTGGGAGTCTCGAGAGGATGCACGCGTGGGCGTTCATGCACGGACACTTATACGACTATCACACCAGAAAAAAAATGAATCATCAAGTTAAAGTGGCCTCCAGGAAGTAGTCTGTCCCTCCAGATCGATAAACGGACTCTCTACAGAGGGAGCTCAAAGTCAAGCTTTGTGGGACTTGGGTCCCAATGGCTCCCACGTTGCCTGGAGTGCATTTGGTGGGATTTTCTTACCAGGCGATTAGATGCAAATGAAACAAGACGGATCTGGTCCTAGAAAGCATCCGCGAAGGAAAAACATTCCTCTGTTGTGGCCGTTTAAACGCCTGAGAGCTGTATTGATGTATTAAGTATTAATTAGGTGCAGGCAATTGTTCAAGAAAATTTGTTTTGTCGAGATAGGAGGATTTCTTTAATATTAATGGACCTTTTTGTGCATTCAAATGAAACAAGAGCAACACGAGACGGACACAATAAGGAACTTATACTAACACATGCAATGATAATGGGGCATTTGTGATTTCAGATTCATGCAAATGGCTGTCGGTCGCGTCAAACATTAGAAATCATCTTCAAGATATGTATCCGACCAAAGATAAAACGTTGTCCCTCGATTTAAAGTCAGTCATAAGCAAACATTCTTTTCCTATTCTGTTTGATCCAGTCACTTTGCATAAAGACAAAAACAGCTGCCTTGTCGGAATGTAAACAAACACACACACACACACACACACACAGAGTTTAATGATGCATCTGTCAGCCCTGGGGAATATCACAAAATGAAACAAGAGTCTAGGCAAAAAAAAAAAAAGAGTTGAAGTCGTATTTGAAAAGTTCATTTGGGCAAACACAGCCCAAAAGCAAAAATATGGAACTCTCGTCTTAACTCGGCCTTTTACCGTGTCAGTGGAAAGACATTTTTGTTCTTTTGTCCACAGACAGAATTTGAGTTTCTGTGTCATACCACGAAGAAATATTGAGCTAAATAAACCAAAACTAAAATCCAAAGAACCAGGAGAAACATGAACAAAAAGCGCTTGCAAAGGCAAGGAAATAGAAAATCCGACGTGAGCAACGAAATAACTTGAGTCCAATTTCACGAAACAAAAACAAGAGCAAAATCAGAGACAAAATAACAAGTACTTACCAGAGCTGGAGCGCAAAAAACGACAACGACGGGCTCGAGAGGCCTGGCAGCAACAAGGTCAATAATCCGACGCCGACTTGCCGCTTCAATACATGGCTGAAGATGACGATCAAACTGGCAGCAGGTGCGCACGCTGGAGGACACACAAGAACAGGATTATGACGGTCGTCGTCAGGGGGGGAAACGCGACCACGAAAAAAACAGCACTTGAGCGCGGCGGCCAAGGAAAACGGACTCAATATGTGAAACGACCCTCTGCGAGCGCTTTTCACACCTTGTTCAGAATTGGGGAGGATTGATCGATTGAATGACTAATTGAAATCTATTTTGGATAGTGGGGTAAAAATGAAATTACCGTAAATTCCGGACTATAAGCCGCTACATTTTTCCCAAACTTTCAACCCTGCGGCTTATTCAGTGATGCGGCCAATTTGTGTCATTTTTCTAACGGCCACCAGGGGGCGCTCGAGTAGAAAAGGTAAGATTAAGACTGCCGCGTCACAGGCACCGTTTGGGAAGAAAGTTATATTATTATTATTATTGTTAAGTTATATGATTAAAACTTTGAAAACTCTCTCTGTGTACCGTCTTTCTTTGTAAATATGTTGACATGTTTTAATGTGGGCACATGCGGCTTATATACGGGTGCGGCTTGTGTATGTACAAAATTGGTTTTCCTCTAAAAATGTAGTGGGTGCGGCTTATAATCGGGTGCGCTCTATAGTGCGGAAATTACAGTAAATGAAAAATCACAGCCCCAGCTAACAAATTGGGGTTTTGTGTCTTGTTCAAAGATGCTGAAAGCAAGATCTCAAGCCACATTGATTTCTACGTGAATCAACTTCCGACACACGGAGAAACAGCCATAATCCGCGCTGCCAATTGTTTTGGCTGTAAGGTAGATTTCATTTCAAGATGACTCGCACTGTTTATTTGCGGCGCAATTAACATTTAGCGACCCTCGCGTCGGATCTCGGGACGGTTTGTGTTACGCAACCTACTGTGTGAAGGCTATGAACAGAAACAGAATCTTCCGAAGAAAGCGAAATGTCATCGGTCAATTTATCAGCAAGTCGGCTACAATTTATGTATACAAAACACAAATACGATGTACATTTCCCCAATGTGTGACAAATAAAGGATATCTTATCTTATTTGTCAGGTTAGCTTCAGTCCGTTAGCTTGGCAGGAAAGAACGCTACTGACCTGGCAAACGGGTTGAGGCTGTTCAGGCTGGCTTTTATATGCTGCAAGTGGCTGATGAGCAAAAGACTCGCAGGTGTGTCGGAGAAGCCAGGTGCACCAATTAGCGAGACGCCCAGTCCACACTGAAAAAGGTGGGGGCACACTGGACAAACAACACAGTCAAAATAGAATATTCAGAAAAAGAACACACTGGATCTGAACCCTGTCGTGCACCCTGTAACCTGATAACACGATGACCCGCCCACCGTAGTAACCGCTGTCCCTCAAAGGGTTCAAATCAGAAGTCAACGTGAGAGGCGTAGTCTGAATCAATCCTACAATTAAAGAAAAAAATAAAAGGACAGCAAATGGAGATGCAATACATGCTCAAAAAAACAAACACACTTAAGCGCGTTTGGTTTGGATGATTTGTGTGCATTTGTCTTGATTTGGGCCCAGTGTATCTTCAACTTCTAGAGATTGCTGCGAAAAAGAAAAATTTGAATAACATCCATCCATTTTCAACAGCGCTTATCCTGAACAGGTCTCAGGAGTTGATTTCATCCACCTCCCTGAGGTGGATTCCATTTGATCCGAAACAAGCTGTTTTCGGGCCGCTACGCCGGAACAAAGTTGCACGTATGAACGCTCGAGGGGAGCAGTTTCGGAGTCGGTCCGAAATAAATCCGCCCGTGTGAACGGCCCTAACGAGACAGACAAGCATCCACACCGTGAAAACCGATCCCACGCTACCCGCACACAAGTCAGGCGCCATCAGTGACAACAGTATTAGTAGCGCAAGTCTCCTAATTCATCAGCAAGTAAACTAAACCTGTTTGCAGACGTGAGCAGGGTGGGCTGAGGGTACATGGGAGGCAAAACTCCACTAATTACTTTGTAAATCCAATCTTCCCATGGGAACAAAGCACACTTTTATGTCGGCATTTATGAAATCTCTATCACCATAGCGTATCATTTCCCTCATTTTAATTTCTGGATCTTCCTTATACCGGTACTTGATTACCTCCCGTAACATTTTTGGGGCCGTATTGCTTTATGACCCCTTATTAGCCGATGGCCCCAATGTTTGCTTGACTGCATTAAATGCTTTTCTATAGTATAAAGAGTGTGTTATTTGTATTTTTTTTTTTAAATATGGGAGGTATGGGCAATTATAATTGATAACTTGTCATATGTTTGTCAGACCAAGCCTCAGGCTAATAAAGACGCCACATTAGCATTTCAAATGGCGGCTTGCACACTGTTGTGCCATTCGAGCCTGGCGTGCATTGACGACGGATGCGTTTCAGGGACAAAAAAGTCCAGATGGATGATTTTTCGTTTAGCAGCAGACGTCACAGGGTGAGGGCGACGTCGAGCGAATGCTCGTCTTGTCAGTTGCTGCCATTCACCAGGTTATTCCTTCCAAAGGGAGCGAGTTCAAGGCCAGCTCCGTCCGTGACTGTCAAGTGTTTTCGCCAAAGGTTCACAAAGGCATATTTGATCCATGAGTGGAAGAAAAAAACAAAAAAATCCATTATCTGAACCGCTTCATCCCCACGAAGGTCGCATCGTATTTTTGCTATGCAATCTCGAGTCTTACCAACCTATACATCCATCCATCCAACCATTTGTAAAAGAGTTCTGGGTTTGAATTGTTGGCTCATGCCCTCCTGTGTTGTGCTTGCAAATTTCTAAAGAAATTTAGAAATTTATAAGAAATAAGAAAATACTTGCCGACAGTCGCGAGTGTGAAGTTGATAGTCGCCGGTTTAGATGTGCTCTGTAATTGGTTTGTGACCAATGCGACAAATATTCTAGGTTGCAACTTGATTGGTTTCGTGAATGGTTCATGAGTTATTTTTGCGTATCAGATTTTTTTAATTTGTTCTCGCAGCAGCTTGTTTCATTTAATCACTGGGAATCTTGTTATTTTGCGTTTGATATAAAGTTCATCAAACTTGATCCAAGAACTCAATATGGTGATAATATTTGAATTCAGGCACCCCCCCCCCCCTCCCAAGCCCTCCTTGGACAGAAAAGGTTTTTGGCTACTGAAGTATACGTCATCAAATGTTACCCAAACATCCCACTCTGCACTGAACTCATTCACTCCCAAAGACGTTTTTAAACGTCTTTTTTTCAGACTTGGTCCAGAATTGGCTGCTACTGAACGAGTTAAACAACTCCCGATATGTGAAGGGGAAATGAACACGTTGCCCCCCCGAGCCCCCTAACCCAAGACTTGGTGGGTTCAATGTAGAAATGCTTCACCCCTTGGGAACGCCGTATATTCTCGTGGTAGTGTACAATATACAGAATACAGAGACATGCTTTTATCAGCAAAAAAAAATATGTGTCCCGGCTCTTTCAAAACATGCAATCACATTTTAGAAGGCAAGAGAGGGACACGCGAGAGATTTTTCGAATAATAACATCGCGATAGGCAAACAGTGCCCTGGGTGCTGGAAGAATAGCTTCTGATCTACAACAAATCGGGGCTCTACGTCTATCTGATCGTTGTGTTTTGCCGGCAGCGGAATGTCTTCCCCGCTCTCGACTTTCACCTTGGGCAATCCCTGAAAACACACTCCAGGAACGGGAATGTGGTTTTCAGAGAGGTTGCCGCATCCCCGACCATTACAGCAAACGCACGCACGCTGGAGCAGTTCCCGGCTGGGAGAAAACGGCAGCCGTGAGTCTTGGGGGCATGTCGCGAGTGGGTGAGATTAGGCCTTTTGACCGCATCCTCAACGAGACCGAGTAAGCAAACGTACGAACGCGGGAGTGATGGAACGCGCGGACGACGATCGGCAGACGAATGGCCAAGCGGAGGATGACGACCGCGCCACATTAGCGATACGTTGTGAAATGATATCCTTCGCGTAAAACACTCCCAAGCGTCAGCGTTATTTCTGCTCTGCGGGGCGTTTTGTTCTAACAGCGGACACATTGTTGCATAAAACAGGAAAAGAGAATTTAAATGGAAGCGTGACACCGAGCACACACACACACACACACACACACATTTGAATCTCATTTGAGCCAAGTTTTTTTTTTTAATAAAATAAAAAATCAAACCTGACAGGCTCACTGTTGCCAAAGTGCTCGAGTTGGCTGGAAAGCGGCGCTTTTAAAATGTTCCCTGTGGAGCCACAGCAGAAGATGTTGAACGTGAGTCACACACACAACACAATGCAACCAACGACAACAACGAACGACGACGAAAAGGTTTTTGCCGACATATTTTTCGGTCTGAAAGCTTTTGGCTCTCTGTGGTTCTTTAATGGCTGCTGATGAGAATGGCCATGTACTAGCAACTGGAAAGTGGAGCTTCCAAATAGGAACACTCAGGAGGCTGTATCAGGTGGGTACAGATTTTTAAAAATGTATTTATTTATTTATCTTTTTAAGGATGAAGTGTTCTTTTTCCAATCGCACGAGAGTTCATATGAAATTGTTTCCCTCAACATTTCCTGTACAAATGGAAATACCTGCTGTCATCCAACTGGGCTTCAGAAATATTTATATATAAATAATAATGATCCGATATAGTTCAAGATCATTCCTTTAAATATGAATATTATGAGATCATTCCTTTAAATCTGAATATTAATCATCTGTGCGTCATGCTCCCTGCGAGCATGCACAGCTGATTGATCTCCTTGAGACTTGAGCAGACATGCAGTTGACGAAGACCAGACGTCAACGCACGACAATCCGGACGACTAAAAAAAAAGTATAAACACAACCTCCATTTTAACAATTATTAGATGATGTAGAACCACAGGTGATGAATGACTTGAATTAATATTGTGGCAACTTGTGGCTCACGTCATGTGCACCAACATGGATTGATCAACATTTCCCCAGGCAGGTTTGTTTTGAGTCTGCGTGTCCATCCACACGCCCCGCGGAGTCGGTCCTGGGAATTTAATTGCCTCTCAATTTGCTCGCACCTAATTGATGATGCAATATTGGACCGAATGGATTGAAAATAAAAGCGGCAGCGTGGTGGTCGACTGGTTAGCGCGTCGCCCCCCCCCCCCACAGTACCGAGGTGTGGGGTTCCGCTCACTACCTTCCTGTGTGGAGTTTGCAGGTGCGTGGGTTTTCTCTGGGTACTCCCATTTCCTTCCACATTCCAAAAACATGCATGAATTGAACACCCGAGATCAGGGGTCGGGAACCTATGGCTCGTGAGCCATATGTGGCTCTTTTGATGATTGCATCTGGCTCAATATATATATATATATATGAATTCTACTCTCCGTTCCTTTTCAATATAATTATTTGTGACACCGTCATACCAACAAGGCGTCTTTTCCAGGGACTTAACTAGTGTCCTACAACCCCAATAAAACCCACCAGAAGTAAAAGATTAAATTTGTCGCTCGTCATTTTCAACAAGGCGAGTGTCGCTCAGACGATTAGAAGAAGTCTCCGGTTCAACTTGGAACAGAATGAGAATTGAAAGATGCTCCCACGAATGCCTGCGCCAAAAGATCAGCGATTGGCTCATTTTGCTGTCAGTCAAAACCAAAATTCAGCCTCAGACAGATCATCCAAGCATCATGCAGAAAAGCTCAGCAGCCGATACACGCCCACTGTCCATAGACTCCCAGAGACGCTGAGCGTAGCCCGTTTACAAAATCGGATTGATGCATTCAAAAGCCGGGCTACCCCTCCAAGCACCGTGTTCACCGATTTACACCTTTTCCCCTTGTTCTACGTCCAATCCAGAAATGATTCGGTCCGATGTACAAAGTAAGGTGCAAGCATGTGAAAAGGCAATGAAATAGTTAATCCCACCCCAACACAGATTCTCTTAATGACATCGTAATTGCTCATATCTCAAGGTCATTTACACAAAAGGGCATTTAATGAGTCCGCCGCCCGCTTTTTTATGACCGCAACCCGATTTTAACCTTGTAGCAATGCACCAAATGAATAATCCTGATGTGAGGCCAAATGGTTTTTGTTCCTATTTCAATGAGCAGTTAAGTGCCAGCTTGGCAGCTTTCTTGTCCACGAGGAAAGCCAGTATGGGGGGGGCTGTCTGAGGCAGGCTTTTAAACTGTCACTTGCTGTTTTTGCCGCAATCAGGGATGTTTCTTTTGAAGTTCCAAACAAACACTTTGAAAGATTTCTGATAACCACTGAAGATAGAAATGCGGTTTTGAAAACGCCGATGTCGAATTAGCGGCCCAAGGACCGTTTTACACGCGAGTGATTTATCACGCGTCTTCATGGGAAAGTGGAAGGGAAATCTGCAGGTATTTTCCTTTTTCCATTGAACATACCGTACACTCATCTTCAGGACTACGCGGGGGGGAGCGAGCACAACATCAAGGTGGACGCCGGCGAGACCCCACGCTTTATTTTCATTTAAACGACTGTTTCGACGACGGGGGCTGCTGCTGTTTTACTCGGAAACAAAGTTGTTCTTGCGCTCCGCGGTAAAGTCTGATCGTGGTGAATGGCCTCTACGAGCTGGTTGTCACACTTAGCTCCTGTAAAGGCGGCGTCGAGGGAACAACGCAAGAAACTTGATTAGAGCGGGAGGGGGGGGGAAGAGGATTTGAGGAAAAACTGCAATTTTACAGAAATGAGTGGAATATTGTCCAAAAGGTTTAGATAGTAGAAACGACGGCTATTTATTTAAGCCCTAACAACAACTTATTGCGAAATAGAGCATGGCACAAATGGCATGAAGACAATGTTTTCATTTCGGATAATTTTGTTTAGTATACCGCAGTGAGATTTACCGTTTGCACGAAAGCCGTGTAAAAAAAAAAAAAAAAAAAAACAGTCACGTGTCATGCACACTACCAGCTGTACATGAGTTTGAAAAGAAAGTCTTCGCAAAGAAAAAAAATGGTTGCACGACCAAAAAAACAAACCAAACCAAACCAACCACCTTGCCTGTCAATTTGCGCTACCTGTTTGCCACTTAGAGGCACCAAAAACACTTCCAGGAAACGAGCCCGCACACCCTCTCAGCACCGGACAACAATAGACTCTCAAGCCAGACAGAAGAAATATGCTCGCCCCACTCAATCGTTGCTCATGTGGTAAAAAAAAAAAAAACAAGTGAATTGCGGAGAATTGAAACGGATGACTGTGACATGAGCTCACACCATTTTCTTGAGAGCGCGTTTGCCTTGTGCTGCGGTTCTAATGCCATTAGTAGGACTGGGCCAAGCTTGTTCCAAGTCTCAGACGAGTATTTTATCAGTCAATGAAATCATCTGCCCACTTGCTGTCAAGAGTCGACTTGAGCTGGATTTCACCGTTCTAAGTTGCAATGGAGCAAGATTGTCGGAAGAAAGACCTTCAAGAGGATACCGACTCCCAAAATGTCTTTACATTGTCTGTACATTACTTTGCGTTCCGAATAATGTTGCGTTTGTGTGGTGGGGCGGCCATTTTGCCACTCGCCGTCGACTGAAGATGACATCACACTTGCTCAAGGGCTCAGGTAGCAACCATTGCATGTCACAGCCTCGGAAAACAGGTGAGCCGTGATTGGTCCTTACCCGTACGGTCGTTCACCGCGAGGTGGTTTTCAATCGACAGAGAGTAGCAAAATGGCCGCCGCGCGGAGAACGTGGTGCTGTGCAGCAAATTTGGGAGCCGACTTCACCTTTAAGTATTCAATTTGAACATATTGGAGTGCCGAGTCGTAAAGAGCGTGCGCTCCGAAAATGTCAGCGGCGTACAAGTGCTGCCAATGAAAAACGGATCTCAAGGTAGCGCTTGGTGGAAAAATGCATTTCCTGCCTCGTTACCGAGAGCGAGTCGGAGTCATTTGACTTTCTGTGCAGCATTTTTTTTTAAGATTGGTGACGAATATTTTTAGAATGCAGGAGAAAAAAGAAAAAAAAAGTTTAAAAAGTTAAAAAATATATTTGTATTACTTTTTTTATGTATTTTTTTTTGAAGAGAAAAAAAATCTTTGATGAAGAGAAAAACTCTTACCTGGCTGTCGCTTCAGCCTCCGTAGGGGCTGTCAATACTTCCCGGCGACTGTCTGCCGCTGTCCTGCGTGTTTTCCAAGTCTGCGTCTGTTGCAGCACACCTGATTCAAACGAACCGGTTCAATGTCAAGCTTCCGCAGAGCTTGCTGATGATCTGATCATTTCAATCAGGACGTGTTGCAACGGGGGAGACTTAATTGGAGAACATGAAGGACAGCGGCCCTCCGGGAACCGAGTTTGACACCGCTGGTCCATGGTGATTTTGTCCTGTTTTAGTCTTTCCGCGATTGTATGGAGTGTGATATCGACTGGGGTTTGTGAAGAGTGAAATGACATCGTGTTGATGTATTTCATCCTTTTTTAACTCATTGTGTGGGAAAAAAAAGAAAGCTTCAACCTATAACATTTTAGGTTGGTGTTGTGTAAATAATGCTTCAATAAATTTCATTCAAAAGCCTTTGTTTTTTCAAGCATGCACAAAAGAAAAGTGTCTGTCAATCAAGTTGTACACCATAAAGTAAGACAAATTGTATATTAATGACTTTATTTCCACACCAATGGAAATATTGTGCAATTTTATGTATACACACACGAGTAAAAGAAACATGTAAGAAAATGTTGTGATGGTATTCAGCGGGGAGACACACTCATTATTCTTTGTTTTGTGGTTTGGACACAGTGTTTGGATTAGAAACTAAAGTAGTGCTGACTCCAAATCCCCGAGTACCACATGTGGTTTTCTCTTTTATAGCCTTGTAATATGTGAGCAGCAGAAAATGAAAATACTCCACAGGAGGGAAACATTGATTTGCAGTCAACGCATCCGATGTGAATTTCAATTATAGGAAAGGATACCCGGGAACATTCTTCGACGGGATTGACACAAACATGGTGGTGGAGGACCCGCCTCCCCAAAAGCAGGCGGGAGGGAGAAGCAGGGTGGACTTAAAACAACAACAAAAAAAAGCATTAATAAAACAGTGCGAAAACGAAATCCAAAACAAAGCCCCTAAAGCACCAAAGCAACAAACACAAACACAAACAATGACCACCCGACCCTGAGAAAACTACCAATGACATCATCACCAACAGGTGTGCTGCGGTGGGAGGAGCCCTACAGTGCCACCTGTTGGTCACAATCAGATCCACCATGACGGTATGCCATTCTGGCTGGAATTATTTGGTTGACTCATGTAATGACCGAGGACACACACACACACATTCCCGTACTTGTGGCAGAGTGAGGACCAAGTAATATGCCGGTCCTCATAATGTCAAAGTACAAGAACACACACACACACACACACACACATTCCCGTACTTGTGGCAGAGTGAGGACCAAGTAATATGCCGGTCCTCACAATGTCAGAAGTACAAGAACACACACACACATTCCCGTACTTGTGGCACAGTGAGGACCAAGTAATATGCCGGTCCTCACAATGTCAAAGTACAAGACACACACACACACACACATTCCCGTACTTGTGGCAGAGTGAGGACCAAGTAATATGCCGGTCCTCACAATGTCAGAAGTACAAGAACACACACACACACACACACATTCCCGTACTTGTGGCACAGTGAGGACCAAGTAATATGCCGGTCCTCACAATGTCAAGTACAAAGTACAAGAACACACACACACACACATTGGCAGAGTGAGGACCGTACTTGTGGCAGAGTGAGGACCAAGTAATATGCCGGTCCTCACAATGTCAGAAGTACAAGAACACACACACACACACACACACACACACACACACACACACACACGTACAGACATTGTTTGTTGCTGACGTAATAGTTAAAGGACCACAACTCCCAAGTGACTGTTTTGACCTTGCGGCAAACGGCCGTGCGGTAATCCGAAATAAAGACATTTCAAATAAATCCCCAAAAGCACGTGTATTAAACAAAGGAATCGACAAAGACAAAGAGGAGCATTCTTGCCCTGGTTGTAGTTCGTTGTCAGTTTCTAACTCCAACATGCACATTTACCAAATGCATTTAGCACCGAATAAATCGATCGGATGGGCAACGACAATCTTTCATCTTGAAATGAATCGTAAAGTTTGTCCCGAAGATGATGAATTTGTCGCATTGATGGGATGAATAATCATCCCTGTGAACCCATTTTTGCTGTCAGTAATATTTAAAGAACGTGCTTTCTTTACGATACAACACAAGTCTCCCGCAATAGCTTTCTCTTCTCGTCTTTATGAAGAGCAACCCCAAGCAGAGCACTTCATTCCTTCCAATCAATGAAGAGAAGTGCACAAGCGATCTGGCGTTGAAGAACAAAGAAATTCTCTTCGGCAACAACATTCAAAGCGGCTTGATGGACAATTCGCTGCACTTTAAGAGCAAGATAGACATTTTACTCTCTGCTGTATTGCCAAAATGATAGTACATGATAAAGCTTTTTATGAGAGGACGCGACATCGGTATTGGGAGATCTTTATGCTGGATTTACACTGATGGTCCGAGTGAGCAATTATGATTTAACGCCCGCACCCGTTTTCTTTTCCCTTTTCATCGACTTTCTGCTGGCCCACATCAATATCGTTGTGTTAACATTTAACGAACCTCGCACGTGCTCAATTGATATCGTCTTTGTGACCCGCAAAGTGCACGGAGGACGTGACGGATCAGCCAGTTACACTAAATAGACTCGAAATATCTCGACTGGCAGAAGTGACAAACACAAAACAATGTTGAAGGAAAGAAAGAGCGGCTGAATCAGGTGCTTGCTTACGTTCTTGTCGCCTGGTGCGATCAATAATTGAACGGCATAGGGTGACATTGTCAGAAAAGCACGGTGTCGGGTTGAGGCAATGCACAGCGGCTGCTTTGATGCCCCTGAAGGGAAGAGCTCCCATTGAAGTTCGTCGAAAACTCCGTGCTGGGAGGGCTACAAAGCGCTGCCACGTTCCGTCGGTTCAATGGAGGAAGAAGGCCTGTGGGGAACAAGACACTTGAGATATTATCGCATTAAAAAAAAGAAGCAACATTTTTCACTGGATTTCATCCAGAAAACCCCACTGATGGAAATCTTTTACAGCGTAGCGGCTCGGCTCGCATTTTTAAATCAGATGATCAAAAAGGAGCGAATGCTGGGCTCTTAATTTGATTGCAAGCACTCATGTCGCCTGATTTGCGGCAGCATTGTATTGACTATTTCCAGATTGACACCATTGAAGCTTCCTGAACTTGCAGCCGAAATCGGAAATGACAAAAACGTGCCACGTGACGGGTACATAATTATGAAAAAAAAACACATATATTAATCAAAAATATCCAAGTGACCTTATTAGCCACCCGGTCGGTGCCTTATTTGACAAACCAGGGCTCCAATGCACGTGTGCTCTTGCTACGTGTATTTCTTTGGTGAAAAATGCTAAGACGACACTTAACGGTTTCAATGCTTTGTGAAAGGCTTGTTTTACAATACGAGTTTGGATCTCGAAAAAGGGACAAGATCATTCGATTAGCAACCGGCGCCGGATTGCAGCGCTGAGCTTAAACGAAAATGTACAAATGTAGCACTCATTTCCTAGGATTCACGTGCAGCACGACTATTATGAGATCAATTGTACTCACTGGTGGCGTTATAAAACATTCTTATGCTGTACATCTTTTGCTGACCTATCATTATCTAAACTTAAATACTGGCTAAATCATTTTTTGTTAAATTTTGGGGGTAAAAATTGACACTTAATCCCATCTTCCAAACGCACAGCATTTTTTTCCCCCATTTCCCAAAATTTCGACTATGATCGCAGTCTTCACACTTCCCTACCCTCACTCTCTCCGATCCCGTTTAGGTCAAGAGTGCAACACATCTTTCATTTCTTCATCATTCTTAATTTGAAGCAGACAAGCCTTTTTTGTACACGAGTTTTTTGTTGTTTAGTTTTTTTTTACAAACACACACACAAAAAAAAATGGCCTCACCATCACGGTTTCCTGACTGCGAACAAATATCAGCCTCATCCCACTCGTAGTTCTCATCGACGGAGGGCTTTCTGCCGGAGATAGAGAACACAGAATCTTTTTCAATCTCGCCGTGCGCTTATGCACGCCTGTAGAGCCCGGACTGAATTATTTTTCAGATTATCATGCTAACACGAAAAGCCTGGAATCAATTACCGTAATTTCCGCACTATAGAGCGCACCTGATTATAAGCCGCACCCACTCCATTTTTAGAGGAAAACCAATTTTGTACATACACAAGCCGCACCCGCATATAAGCCACATGTGCCCACATTAAAAGACGGTACATAGAGAGAGTTTTTAAAGTTTGAATCATATAACTTAACAATAATAATAATAATATAACTTTCTTCCCAAACGGTGCCTGTGATGCGGCAGTAAAACGCTAGCAACATGGTAGCAACACGCTAGCAACAGAATAGCAATGCGTCATATGCCTTTCTTTACGCATTTTCCATGACGAGGGTATGTTCACGCTAATTGAATTTATGCACAAGACAAGAAGTTGCAGTCTTCCTCCACGCATATATTCCACCGCTCTTAATCTGACCTTTTCTACTCGAGCGCCCCCTGGCGGCCGTTAGAAGAATTACACAAAGTTGCCGCATCACTGAATAAGCCGCAGGGTTGAAAGTTTGGGAAAAAAGTAGCGGCTTATAGTCCGGCATTTACGGTACATAAAATACGCTACACAAGCAAGCCCCCCCCCACCCCCCACCCGCCGCCGTATCCTTTATTAGCTCTTACCTGTGACCTTTTTCCATACGGTGTCCGCGCATATCCACTGTGCTGGACTGTCCGTCCTCCTCTAGCGTTTCAGGCGAGCTGGTGGTCTTCGTGGAGAAATGAGACAAAGACGAGCGCCCGTTTGCGGGTTCCATGCTCCCTCGGCCACTGCTTGCAAAACTACTGTAGCTGCTTCCGCAATCGGGTACTTCTTCGTAGACTTCTGCCTCCGAGTTGAGCGCGCCTCGGTTTTCGTGTGGCTTGTTGTCATCGGGTAAGAAGTTTCTGGAAAAGTTCATCGTCGAGCCCGAGTAGCAGCCCGGTGCGTTTTTGATGCCCTCCTGATATTCATCAGGCCATGTAGCATCTCTTAATGTGTGGTCGGCAATCACAATCGGTTTCTGTAGTGGAGGATACGTGGCAGGAGGTAAGTGGTGTGTCGTTTGACTAGCAGAAGGAACATTCGCCGAATTTGAGGGGATTGAACTTTGGCGATCGGTGTCCGCTTTCAAGGCGGAGGAATGGGATTGTTCGTCTCGGCTCAGAGAGTCTACCCATGCATCAGGGGTCAGGAAATCCGCGTGGTTTTGTCTTCCGTGCCTCTGCCGCTCCGAGTCCCCCCACGGTTTGGAACCGTGGCTCACAACCCGACGCAGCCGCGGCGCCGAAGATTCGGCTCGGTCGCGGAAGCTGGCGCTCCTCCTCATTTCTTGGCGCCGGCCTTGGCCAGGGCATCCTTCTCGTGCGCGAGGGGCGAATCCGCGGCGCGGCGCTGGCTTTTTCGCGGGCTGCGTGACACGCGCTTCAAACGCCGGCTCGTCCGCACTCATCTCAATACCCGCATTCTGCTCCGCGGGCTCTGGGATCTCCTCCTCCGCATCTTCGGATCTTTCGCCATATGTGCGGCAGTGAAGAGATGGATTGCGTTGCCTCAATGTCTCAGGGAGGATACGTGTGTTTGCATTTGGGAGAACGTGGACGGCGGCACAACATCAGCGCAGCCCTGTGGTGTTTCCCGTACCCTTCCGTGTCTCGTTGTTTGGGAGAGATGCGGGGGTGTTAATCTCTTCTTGGCAGAATGGTCCGCTCCCTCACATTTGAGGGGGATCTCCGCGGTTGAGGATGGAGGGGGATGTTCCCTGTCGCTGTGTCTGTTCCTGCACGGCAAGGTGCGGCTGCCGCCGTATCCCTGAAAAAGCTCATTGTCTCCCTTCTCAGCCGCCGGCTTCTCCCTTCTTCTTTCTTCTTCCGAGCATCTGTACGCTCTGTATTTCTGGAGTTCCCTTGCCAGCTCTTCCCTCTCCTGAGCCAATTTCAGGCAGTGACTCAGGTTCCCCCTCTCGCGCTCGTGCTCCATTTGGAGAACCAACGCGCTGGCTGTGGTCGAAGGCCGGCCCAGGCCCGAGCGGAGATGTGGCAGCGCCGGGAATGTGGGCGAGGTGGCGCTTTCGCGATGGCAAAAAGAGCCGTCATCATTTCCCGTACGGTCGACGACGCCCGGATCCGGATGCCGGGTCATGTCGCAGGTTTGCCTTGACGTATTCCATTCGGATTGTTTGCAGGGGGCGAGATCGACGGAAAGAACGAATGGTGGATTTTTACCGTCTCGCTGCTCCGAGCATAATGGCGCAGACTTTTGGAGCGTAAAAGGATGGTTGTATTTTGTACTTTTCACGTTTTGAGCATTCAGCGTGTCATGTGGCGCCGTTACAAAGCGCCCATCTGGACTTCTGGTGATCAACTCAACAGAAGGAGAAACGGGGCCTGATTTTCGACACTGGAATTGATTTGGGCTTCGTCTGTTCTTAGAGAGGAGCTGCCGCTTGTGATGTCGAGTCTCACTGTTGAAAGGGGAACAATCTGCGTTTGAGGAGGCGGAGGAGGAGGAGGAGGAGGAGGATGTCATGGTAGAGGAAGTGACGGGATAGAGAGCGCTGGCTGGAAGGAGGCTTTTCTTCAACACACTGCCGGAGTCTGAAATCTTTCTGTGAGTGAGAGCAAGGACGAGGGGTGCGAGAAGAAAATAGTTAAGACAAGGCGGAGGTGTGTCAGATGCAGAGAAAATAACAGGGGGGCGAGAATAAACGAGTCCCACGCAGAAATAAAGACCGCAGGATATTTTCAAACGAATTACCCGACACTGTGAACATCATTTCAGGAGAAAAAAAAACATCAGAAGGGGCAATGGGAGGCAAATTGAGGACACGATCAATGTACTTACATTGACGATGAGCGCTTGTAGATGGCAGGGGGAGGTTCTGGATGGGGGAGTGGAAAAATTGGATCTGACTTATTGCAGGGTCCAAACACATTGACCAAAGAATTACCGTAATTTCCGCACTATAGAGCGCACCTGATTATAAGCCGCGCCCACTCCATTTTTAGAGGAAAACCAATTTTGTACACACACAAGCCGCACCCGTATATAAGCCGCACGTGCCCACATTAAAACGTATTTACAAAGAAAGACGGTACACAGAGAGAGTTTTCAAAGTTTTAATCATATAACTTAACAATAATAATAATATCACTTTCTTCCCAGCAGCAGCTCTGTTTCCTTCTTTATCGGACAGCTCGATTGCTTTTAGTTTGAAAGCTGCGTCATGTGCCTTTCTTTTTGCATTTTCCACGATGAGGGTATGTTCACGCTCATTTCATTGATGCACAAGACAAGAAGTTGCAGTCTTCCTCCACGCATATATTCCACCGGTCTTAATCTTACCTTTTCTACTCGAGCGCCCCTGGCGGCCGTTAGAAAAATGACATAAATTGGCCGCATCACTGTATAAGCCGCAGGGTTGAAAGTTTGGGGAAAAAGTAGCGGCTTATAGTCCGGAATTGACGGTAACACAATTGACCCTAAAAATGATTCAGATCCTTCACGGCACTGGAAAAAGATCCACTTACCATTCTGCTTGGTTTGGTTTCGTCGGTTCCTCCTGCGACTGACGAGGCAGGCGGACCCCAACAGCAAGACCAGCACCAAACCCATAAAAGCCACTCCACCTAGAATGCCGGCCAGTAACGGTTCCGGAGACTCGAGCAGTCTGGATGACGAAGGGTACATCTCCGTTCCTGTCGCGACATATTCATTTGTCAATGCAGATCAAAGCCAGCGAATGAGAGCAGTCTCCCAAAACCCGGCGAGACAGTTGGTAAATCATCTCTCAATAGGTTGCAATTTCTAACGTTCAAATTTGTCATGGGCAACATTCCCTGGAGCCCTGCTGCAATATCTGGCAAACGTAGCGACGGGGACAGGGATAGAAATGGAGCTTGACTGAGTGGATTTAAAAACAGGAGGTGGGACAAGGATGTGAGGGGCAAGGTTGCTCCAACACCTACCCACGGTGGAGACATTGAGTGATGGACTGGGCTCGCTCAGCAGCTCACCGCGTCGAGTTAGCAGCCTCAGCTCATATACGCAATCCTGAGACCAACACACAGACGCGCGCACACACACACACACACACACACGGGATGAAACCTCACTTTGTCAACACAACCGTGCTTGCAATGCTAATGAAGTTGATTTGAATTTGACTAGACTTATAGAAGGCGGCACAGAGAGGGAGGGGGGGGTGCACAAAGATTGATAGAAGCCAAGATTAATTAAAGGACTGATGCCTCCGAGCGTGGATAATTGAGAGTCGACAAAAAGGAAAATTCGCAGCAGAAATATGTAGGTAGGCTTCTGGAAGTGGAAGGAGAATCTCGGATTTATATTTTAGGAAAGGAGCAATGACGATTTTTCACAGTCTGTAGTCAGACATTCAGAAAAAAAAATATTAATTTAAAGACTACCTTGGCAGGTGTGTTTCTTCGGACTTCTTATGAATTTGCACGAAAAGTTACCGCGAAGTAAGCAGACTCGCATTCGAAAGCAGGAAAGACACAAAGCCGTGTCCCATTACTTTTGTCCAGTGTTTTACGGATGTTCGCCGTCATGCCAGTCAGGGATGGCCAATCGCAGCGGAGATGACGCAGCAGAACAAATAATAATAGTGTATATGAGGGCGTATTGAGGCTTTCTGATATGTATTTAATTGTCAATCGTTTCCCATGATCGGTGTGGGTTTCTTAAACCGCTGGTGAGTCATTTGGTCAGGGAATCAAGGAATGGCGCGGAACACAAGGTCGGAGGGATTCGTTAAATCTAAACCAAATTAACTCAAAAAGAGGTTACGCGAAACGATGGACGAGCAGGGCGAAAACTTTTTGTTACCTTTTGCAGACCTGGAACGAGTATCTCGCGGCTGTGGGCACGAATATCGTCATCCAAATTGATCCACGCCCCTTGCTCGGCGACTCGGGACTGAAGAACAAACCCCGTGACGGCCAAGGCTTGGGCCTGTGGGAGGGACCAGTGCAGAACAACACCTGCCGGGCCCAAATTGGCTGACAACGAGGAAGGCGGCTGGAGCCCACTTCTGCTTGGTGAAGGATCTGATGTAAGAAAGGTGACAAAACAAAGAGTTGCTGTTAATTCGCCGCATGCACCAAAGTGGTAAATCCTAATCACAGCGCAAGAAATGGTCGCGCTGCTGTGAAATATTGAATGTTTAACTCATTCAGTAGCAGCCGAGTCCAAACCAAGTCTGAAAAGACGTATAAAAACGTCTTTGGGAGTGAATGCGTTAAGGGGAGTCGGGGCCAGATCGAAGGACAGTGGGAAATGGATGATGACTCATTAATGAAGTTGCCCAGACTAGTTACCAAAGACTGTCGTCCAATATTGTATTTTATATGCCAACAGCAAAAAGTGGTGTCAAACGGCACAACTGTTTGTAATATTTTCGTTTCCCCATGAGCATATTAAAACATTAGATGCATATCTCGATGCTACAAAACTACAATGTGGTATTGCAAATTTAATGCTGACAATTTACGGACTTGCTTTCAAGTCATTCTGCTTTTAGTCCACTGGGAAGCGGAGCAAAACATGTCCCCCCCCCACACCCCACAATTAAAAAGAAAAAACATTTGCTGTAAACACGGAATGATTTCATGACTTGAGTGTATCAACACGAACAACCATTCACTCACACTCACGCCTAGGGACAATTATAGAGTGTTCAATCAGCCTGTCATGCATGTTTTTTGGAATGTGGGAGGAAACCGGAGTACCCGGAGAAAACCCACGCAAGCACGGGTAGAACATGCAAACTCCACACAGGGAGTCCGGAGCTGGAATCGAACCCTCTGCACTGTGAAGTCAACGTGCTAACCACTTGACTACCGGGCAGCCCGAATTATAATTATTAAATATACATATTTATAATCGCGGGCATTGCGAAATCATATAGTACGATAATGATGATGTTAGGAGATGATTTCTTTCTTTATTTTTCAAGATACATCCAGCAAAATCAAATGAGAACAGGAGGAGGATTACTGACCCAAGGTTCGCGCGGTGGCAATTTCGCTAAAAGGTCCCGCGCCAACTTTGTTGTGAGAGAGGAGGCTGAACTGATACTCGGTAGCAGGAGACAGGCCCGTCACCAGCAAGGTGGCGCCGGAGATTGAGGGCACGGGCACGGAGAACCACTCCTGCTTGCCTTCATTATCACGCGCTGAAATCTTTTTAACCCTGTAGAAGGAACGGGAGAGAGCGAGAGGCGAGATGTGAAGACAAAAGAGGGGAGGGGGCGATTCCCGCAGTCTGCTTTTATGAAACATGACAGAAAAGTGGGCTTCGTTAATCATTCATATTCATCACCGGCTCAAAAATTGGTTTCAAAGACAGCACTGATGTATGGCGACTAATGCACAGAGAGCGCGCCGCTCCAATTAGAGCGATTGTCGTTATCTCCGGCAGAGCGGGGGTCCAGCATATCTATTTTATACGGTGCAGATTTGTTTGACACCTGAGGCAAAAAAAAAAAAAAGAAAAAGATTAGAAAAGAGAACAAGATTCACCTATCCACGACTGAAAGCCCCTTTGAAAATGATTAATGCAAGTCTTCAAATATGGCTTGAATCTCTTGGCTTTAAGTGCCACCTTCTTTCATTCGAGAGGTCAAAATATTCATTTATTAATGTGGTGAATTTAATTGTCAGTCCCTGGTTTAAGTGAGGAAAAGCAGAAGCTCCTACAGGTACTTAGTCATCATTCTTTTTGACTTCTCGGACATTTGCATTATGGTCTCGCTTGAACTCCGTTTTATGTCTGCAACGCGGCGATATTTGAGAGAGGGCCTTTCTTCATGGCGCAAGTTCAGTTCAAGGCGATGGTATATTCTTCTATTCTAATTCAGATGTACAGTCTATGCACAAGAAGTTGCAGCTCGACGCATATATTCCACCGGTCTTAATCTGACCCTTTCTACACGGCCATTTTATATACGACTTACGTTTGGTTTCCTGGGCTGGTCGCTCAAGACCCTTTGAGCGCACTCGAAACAAATCACACTTGATCACCTTTTATTACCATTGATATGGAACAGACTGCAAGCCAAACCGATCACTTTCCTTCATGCGTGAATTTCCGCGCCACGATATAAGCCCCGATTCATACAATCACATATTGTAACAAACAGTAACATTGGCTTATCAGTCCCCTCGCTACATTATGACCACTGAATGACAAAGTTGTGCTCGGCAGTGATTTATTTATTTTTGTTGGTAGCCGCCAGGACGTGATAATAGATCAATCAATTCCTCATCTTAAACATCAATTGAGTACGACCAGCGCCGTCGGTGGCTGCCATGGTTACGGCCGAAGCACGAAAAAAAAAAAGGGGGAGGCTTTACACGTACCAAACTGAAAATGTCTGCGCTGAACCTCCATCAAAGCCTTCCACCCAGGATACATTGGCCTGCTTCATCCCCGGAGAGACGGACAGGGACGTCGCTACATGGGGGCTGGTGCCTGCGATGGGAACAACAGAGACTTGAAGTAGATTGAACAGGAAAAAAAAAGATTGGAGCGTCTTTAGCATCTGGAGACAAAGCGGAGGCGCAGGCGTCGGGCTTGAGCGGTGCTTTCGCAGGCATGCGCCCCTCACAAAAACAAGTCGTTATAGCTAACACGGTATATGTCAAAACTCCCTAGCCTGGTACACGAAAAATATGTCTCCAAGTCTTACAAAATCTTTAAATTGACATCATGCATACAGCATACCAGCGATCATCAAATAAATAACTGCATGTGTACATCTTTTGCTTTTACTTTGTGTTTTGTGTTTTGTGTGTGTGGGGTCATTTTTGAGTAATTGCAAAATCCATATACAAAACCAATTCATGACGTTTTTACACAGTGGTTACGGGGACTTGTAAACATTGCCTGTGCTGTGTGTTACACTTTTTATCATGGCAGCGTGACCCGGAAACAAATTAAGAGGTCGATTCCAGTCCCTGAAGCAATTGTGTGATCGCTTCGACTGTGTGTGTGCTTTGGGGCTTGAAAAGATGAGGCCAAGAGTTGGTTCCCAAACAAATGGGAATGTAAAAAGAGCAAAGTTATGTACACTAGTTTTTCCGCATTATTAAGTTGACTGAGCGCGCACCGCCACATTCGGCTTCCAGCCACCGTTGCACATTTTGGCCAGCCACTTCACCAACAAACTGAATTATTGAGGTTGTAGTCTGCAGTGATGCTGAACGGAAATTCCATTATGTCGCGAGGCGTCATTTATCGTGAACACGATGAGAAACACTTTTTTTTTGAAAAACGCCTTCAATTTGCACTCACCCAAGACAAAGATTTGAGTGAAGGCTTTTACAAGGGCCACGCGGTTAGAAAGACTGCATTCCCACATGCCGTGGTGGTCCTTTGCGAGGGGCCGTAGCAACAGCGAACCATTGTGTGTGACGGAATAAGCTCTGTGACGAGCCAGGTCAACCTTTAAAAAAAAAAAAAAAAAAAAGAGATTGAAGAATGCAATACTCTTAATAACCCACAAGTGCTGTGTGGTCATTGAGAGCATTTGCTCAAGAGAAAGAGTGGCATGATAGAACCAGTAGATGAATGCATTTGTAAACATATATTGATTTGCAGCCTTCCTACAAGAGTCTGAGGCATTATTTCTGTAATTCCTGTGTACCGTAATTTCAAAAAATGATTTTCCTTTCAAGTATTATCCGGTACCCCGATTTGCTCGTATGCAGGCTCAAAAATTGAATTCTTATCTGCATAGTCATTTGATAGTTTGGGTTTTTCATGCCTACGGTACCACTAAGCTAGGTGGGGCATGTCGTTTGTGCAGTTCATGTGAGCGCACTATTAAAAAAACAACAACCAAATATTATACATTGATAGCACAAGCTTTGGTGTTGAAAAAAAAACCCCAATAAAGCTCATAAAAAGGGGTTGAGAAATGAGCACGTTTTAATTTGAAAGGACTTCATTTCAACCTCCGTATGACCTTTGATGGGAACGTTGACCTCCCTAACATGGCCACAACTTGGGCACGGCGTTCGTCGGCTGCTACGGCATGCTAGCATATGTACTTTTCACATCGATATTAAACATGAAGAGAAAAACAAGACCCAGCTAGGCGCCGAATCCGAGGAATCAACCTTTGTTATTCAAAACATTTATATCCAAACATTCTATTTACGGACGTTTAGCGACGTTCGGGACGAATCCGCTCGCAAAGCTGTCGCGAGTCTTGGTGAGCCGAAGAAAGGGTGTCATAGGTGCGAGTACGCGTGGGCATGCTTGCACTGTCAACGGCTCATTAAAATCACATGAGGATGTTGTGATCGCTTTGCGGATACTTTGATAACGGCAGCAATTAGAAAAGTCATATCGGGCTCAAAGGATAAACAAAGAGTAAACCCTGAATCCAAAAACGCACATGTGGAACATACTGATCGGTTCTTAGTTTCATGGGGGAATTACGTGGATCGATAGCATTAGACGTGAAATATCTTACTAGGTTTTATTTTCTTTTTTTGTATTCCAGAGAAATGACGGCAATCCTGCTCATTCTTGAATCAACCAACAAGCTTATGTTACGATGAGCAGCAGACCGGATTGAACATTGGGTCACGAGGTTATACGTGACTGCTATCTTTCAAAGTCATCTTCCTCACGCACTAAAAAAAATATATTATGATCACTCTGGCTATTAAATCGGGTCCCCATAGAATGTGTTAATTAGTGCAAGGCAGATTCTGGGGGAAGCGGAACATCGAGTTGCTTGTAATGTGCCGAGTCCTATTACGGCAAATGGACTTTTTAATTCTTTGTATACAAATATTTTGGGTCTCCGAGTGCCTGCCCACTCATCAAGTGTGAAATTACACAACCAAGTTAGTCTCTTGTTATCTGCCTGCTTTTTTTTTTTTGTGAGCAAGAGATTTGTACCCCACCGTTTCACACCGTTGTCATTTACATGATGCCAACTTTCAGATCAATGTCAGAGACCTTTTATGAAGACACCTGGGAACTGGTTTGCATCATGCGGAGGAAATAAACTGCACTTTCAAGAGTGTCTACCCCCTCTTCAGTTGCAATTTACCTTGGTCCAACTGACTTTAACAGCGGAGCCGTCATTGCCTTGGCACGGGATGAGCAAGGTTCGACCAACCTTCTGTTTGTACTGCTTCTCTGGAGTGACGCTGAACGATGGGGGGTCCTGTGAATTGTACGAGCAATACATCAGAATCATGGCCCTCGCACCAGAGCCAACAGCGCACACGGAGGCCGGATTAATGCCGCTTTAGACGAGATTATTTTAATAACAGAAGGATTAGCCACACAATTAACTCCCTAATAGTGCCACTAGGGCGGCACGGTGATCGACTGGTATGGCTGCTCCAGCTTGCCCCGCGACGATCAAGCGGATCAGAAAATCGATGGATGGATAGTGCAAATATCATTGTGATTTAGGACGGCTGCCATTAATCCCAGAGTGGACCTCGACGTGAAAAGGTCAACAAAATGTCGTTTATGAGTCAGTGTGACAGATGCCATTTCGGCCGGATTACTGGAGAGTGGTCAGCAGGAACATTATTTGTTCAAATTCATTGGTGGTCGGAATTTTAAGCACATTTACTTTCCATCTTTTAAAACCACATATATAGTACTAAAGATGAATCACCTTTGAATGATCATTTGTCGTGATTTTCTTTGCCACAGCATCACCAAAAAAATAAGCTAAGACACTGTTTTTCAGTCAAACGATACAGCACGATGATCACGCGCATGCTTTCAGGTGGACTCAGTCAACTGTGTTACAAAATCACAATTCATCACCCCGGGGAAAGAGCTGCTCACACGTTGGAGACAGCTCGCAATAAGCCAAGATGTTAAATAGTGTACATGACAAATCACTTGTGTGCACACGAACCTGCAGAATGACCTGCGTTGGACCGGATTGTCCCATGCTGCCATAGCTGTTGAATGGGGTGCAGGTAAACACTCCCTCCGCATCATCATTGACCGTGGCCATCAGCAAATTACCTTCGGGTGTCACGGTCCACCCTGGATACTGTGAGAAAGAAAAACACAGCACGCTGAAAAGAACCACCAGGTACCATTCACTCCAGCAGTTACTTTGCCCCTGTTAGCATTTTCTGAACCGTTCCTGCAATCATTATGCAAGCACTCGGCAAGTACGGGATTTTCCGCACTATAAGGCGCTTCGGAGTATAAGACGCACCTGCAACGAATGGCCGATTTTAAAACTGTTTTCATATATAGGGCGCACCGCATTATCAGGTACGTAGACTATACTAATTTAGCGATCCAACTCCTTAGCAACGAACACACTGTTCAGCAAGCTAACTGACAACATTCCACGCTAGCCACCTACTTAGCTAGCTAGCTAGCTAGCTAGGTCACTAAGTTACTAACTCACTAACCCACTAAGGGACTATTTTCTCCCCCTCTCCATCCCTTGTGGTTTTTTTCTGACTTCCGGGTTGAGTGAACGCTGGCGCGTTTGGCTGCCGCTGCTCAACCCGTATTGTGTTTTATTGTTTTTGTTATTGTAAAGTGTCCTTGGGTGTCTTGAAAGGCGCTTATAAATAAAATATATTATTATTATTATTATTATAGAAGCTAAAAAAGTGTCTGTGTTGTGTTATGCATCCACTAGCTGGAGCTACGCTAACGCGAATACAATACAATACAGCTTTATTTATATTGAGCTTTCACAACTGCTGCAGCTGTAACAAAGCACTTTACAGAACATTTAAAATGCTCCGTCTAAAGAATCAGAATATCGATCCATATATAAGGCGCATCAGATTATAAAGCGCACTGTCGGCTTTTGAGAAAATTAAACGCATTTCGCTGCGCCTTATAGTGCAGAAAATACGGTAAATGTTTTGATTAATTTTTTTTAATGGGGGAAAAAAAATGTAAGAATGAAATAACTTTAATAAAACATTCCGGAAGTAAGCGATGGTAAAGGATCATCTCAGTCATATAGTCATCAAAATTAAAAAGTGTGCAGACACTTTGTAAAAATCACACACCAATTGTAATATATGTCATCTTCACGACTATATTGGTAGAATCTAATAAAATCCCTTAACATTAGCGATATATTGGTATTATTCTTGCTTAATATCGTCACTTAAATGAGTTCATCAGTTTGATGCCAATTCATTGATGTTGGCCTTGTGGCTTTGCACAAAAGCCGAAAGTCTGACGAGCTAGTTCTTAACCACTTATAGAAAAAGCACTTACATCTGCTACTGGGAAGGCCTTCAATTGTCCTTCCCCTTGTGTCTCCGACTTTTGTGAAGTTTTCATTGACGTCACTATGCTATTACCGTAGACCCATCCGCATGAGTCTTTGACAGGTGTGTGGCCGTGATTCCGAATGATTGTGACGGCGCTGTTAGAAGTGAGTTAATTAGAACCAGTGCGGCTCCACATGACTCCGTTACACACTGTAGGAAATCTATCAAATTTCATGCGGCATGTCTCGTCCATTGACGTGACTTTCTGTCCAAAATAGCGGCCTAATTTACACAAAGTTTGTGCATGCAAGAGTGGTCGCAAAGCGAGCGCAAACAGATGAGGAAGGTGACCTACTAATAGTGATGAGCAGGCCGGTCCTGAAGGTGCTAAATTGCTGCACGGTTTGTCTTGCGTGTGATTTATCAAACCTGAGATTCATGGCTGAGGTTGATTTTGCGTCTGTCAATTGCGCAATGGAACGGCAAGGTGCAAGGTGTTTGCCTGTTCCAGAGCAGCTTTCCGGGTGTGCTGTCCTAATTTTGAAACGCACAGGAGGGGCTCACATACATCCATTTGCCACACACACAGGGTGCGTTAAATCCCCCAAAAACAGTTTAAGCAGTTGTTGGCCTCCCCGAAAATGATCGGCGTAATAGATTTCCTTTCTGTAACTCGGTAATGTTTTCATCTTCCACTAACACTTCCAATTCTATCACTTGAAAGTTAATTTTGCACATGCGGTGCTTCCCCCAGATGGTCCAGGAGGGGGAAAACAATATTCCCAGTCTTTTAGCGAGGCTGCTGTTGCTATGATTTACACTTGCTTTGAGCTTCTGGTATCTCCAGGCCATTCAGACATTCTCAGAGCATATTCAAGGCAATACTGTATCACGATATCACAATATCACGGCTGGCACATGAGAAAAAAAAAAAGGGGGGGGAGTTGTGGTAGAAGCATGCAATCGATGACGCAAAAGGGATCAGAAATCTGGTGGAAACAGAGCTTTCATGGATAGACGTGTTCTTTCTTACCAAGGACAAGTCAAGTGGCTTTCCGTCTTTAGTCCAATCCACACGCAGAAGAGGAGGCTGAGCCATTAAGGGGCAGTGCACCATGCCGTCCATGCCTGTGGGAAGATAGGTTTCCAGAGGCATTGCAAGCGCCTGGGCTGGATCTGAGAGAAAGAAAGCATTGAAATGGCATTCATGATTTGTTTTTATTTTTTTGGGGGGGCTAACCACAGCAGACCATTTCATCCACAGAGGAAGTCACACATGCTGGTGAGACTGCATTGTGACCTGTGAACAGATTGTTTCGTCATACTCCAATTTACAAGTGCTCGAGTAATTTCCCACAGGGCGGTTTTAACGGGTCTCATTGAAAATAAGATTTATACAGTCCAACAGCACCTCAGAAGCGAATAACTACGCGTTTAAATATACATGTGTTTTTCGAAGCCTTAACAAGGCACGTTACGAGAAAAAAAAAAAAAACAACGAGAAGAGAATAAAAGGGATGAGACACCAGCTTGCATGATGGAATGAGAGTGTAATATTCAAAGCAATCAGCATATGTAACTTTGGAAGAAAAGTTAAAAATTCAGGTTGCTATTTTTCATTTTTTTTGTCTTCAACAGTTACCAGTGCTTAGTTTATTATTCATTTTGTATGCTAATACTGCAATTTGAAAGGAAATGCTGTGATTACTTGTGACCAGCGTTATCATAGTCATCTCGAATTCTACGGAACAGTTTGGAGAAAAAAAAAATGTTGCGTTCCATTTTTTTATGCTGATGAAAACTAAAATTGACACGCTGAAAATGTATGTTGACGTCTTTACTTATGCTAACATCAACCTCTGAAAATATTTGAATGGTCGCCCAAGTATTAGGGATTTTAGAGGCCTTTTTCAAAAGAACTTCGCATCCTCTGTCCTCCACCCCTTCATGTTTTATTCACATAAACGGCGATTCTCAAGCCAAAAACAAAACCCACAATCAATTTGGATTCCACACGCAATAATAATTATTTTCAAACAGCTGTACACGTCATTTTTTAAAAATCGTGTTCTTCAGTATCATCATGATTTAAGGGGTGTTCACACGGCAACCACGGCTGCCCCCCCCTGTAGAGCGTTCACACGTAGCCCGTGAAAACCGGAACAAATTTCACCCTGCTCAGGAGGTGGTTTAAAATGTTTTACTCCGGAGTAAATGCTAGTTTGCGGGGCAGCACGGTTATAAAATGGGACGTGTGAACGCTACGGGGGGGTAGACTTGCTACGCGTGAGAAGAGTTGATGACATACGGGTATTGAATGCGTTGCTTTCGTGCTCCGTTGTACTTCCGCCATCTTTCCTTTCTCTCTCTCATCCTTTTACGGCAGGGGTCTCAAACTCAATTTAGCTGGGGGGCCACTGGAGGCAGAGTCTGGGTGAGGCTGGGCCGCATCAGGGTTTCCACAAGAAAAGCGCTGATAAATCATTCCAATGTTCTCAAATATCTTTATTTTTAACACAAAATAATGAATTAAATCAAATAATTTGAAAAAGAAGCCACCCCGTCCTTCCCCATGAAGTCTTTTACTTCTGCTCTCAACTCCAAAAATCTCTTCAATACGTTTCCCCTGCTGAGCCAACGTACCTCAGTGAAGTAGAGCACATCCCCATATTCAGATTTTATTTCCTCTAAAAAATGGGCGGGGCGGAATGGGGTCAATACCTCACCGTGATTGGTTCGTTCAGCTCCGCACACAAGAGTCATTCATATCAATCTTGCGGGCCGCACTAATATTAATCTTTCATATTAAGACGGGGGCCGCAAATTATCATCCTGGGGGCCGCGGTTGGCCCGCGGGCCGCACGTTTGAGACCCCTGTTTTACGGTGTCTGATAGACCACAGCGTTGATTTGTCTGGCGAAGTATAAAGCGCGATTTTTCGATACGTCACAAACAAGGCGGGGAAAAGGAAGTACACTTTACGCATGTTTTATTTCCTTACTATCACTCGTATTGCACGGCCACAGAAAATGCCGTGTGAACGCAACTGGGGTCAACACGCTTCTCTTTAGTAAGCGGCTTTATACGTGTGAACGCTCCACAAAATGTACACCGCTTTAAGATATATCACAACGAAAAATACATCGGGGGCAGCGCCGATGCAAATGTGCGCCGTGTGAACTCCCCTATTGTTGAAACACTAGCCCCAAAAAAATACAAATACACTCACTGAAAAGTCAACAAAGTTTCATTTGGAACACAAAGAAGCAGCAAATATATACTACCGAAAAGCATTTTTTATGGCCCAACAAAATTTCAATGATGAACTCATTCAGTAGCAGCCAATTCTAAACCAAGCCTGAAAAGACGTATAAAAACGTCTTTGGGAGTGAATGAGTTAAGAAATACGATGTCGCCAAGACTTGAATTTTGTTCTGTGACAATGCTCGTAACTCACAACACTCTTATCTCCATTTTGGAACACGGTCACACTGTTGCGTGACAAGATTTGACACACGTCTTCTGAGGTACTGAGTTAATAATTCAACAATACCAGGTTTGAAAATTGGGATGCGGGAAAACGTGGGAAATGTGTATGACACACACACACACACACACACGCGAATGCACACATCCCTTATCTCCGATAAATGGACTTACGCATGACTGTGAGGATGGCAGAGGCAGTGGGTGGTGTCAGCAGGCCATTAGTGGGCGCACAGGTGTAGTTCCCAGAATCATCTGGGGTGAGACTTGTGATGAGGAGAGTTCCATCCACCATGATTTTCACGCGCGACTTCAGCGACCTTCAAAGACAAACGCGCTTCAGAATGGAAAGGGGAAAAAAAAAAAATAAACAGCTGCCTCGGAATCACAATGAGAAACGAGGCGGCGTTTGTGTGCTCGCCAAGGCTCTCGGCACTGCGGGAGGTGTCGTGTTGTTTCTTTTTCTGATCGCCAAGGTGGATGTGAAGGAAAACTGATTGCAGTTTTCAACGCCTTCTACTAGTTCGTCCTGCGCAAGGCGTGAGCTCCATTCACATCAAAGGGGACTCATCACATTTGCCGACTTGATGTGTCTTACCTGCCTTTAGACGGATGCTAACTCGTGACTGAACGTTGCTGTTAGCGCACCCCTGTTTTTGTTTTTTTTTTCTCCCAACGAGCAATGAATCAAATGACTAATGTGAAGCGGTTACTCCCCGCTATGAACACACAGAGATTTACCGCCAACTCAGTGGCTGTAAGCAGCTTTCTAGCCTCATTTCACAACAAAATAAATGTATGACTCAGTCGCGGTGCTCCCATCAAAACGCTATCTAGCTGCAGACATCTGTTTCCACGACATAATCTCTGATAAATTCTCTGTGCACAAACCGCTCCAGAACATCAACACGGGAAAATGTCATAACAGAAGATTGGAACGTTCACGTATATGTCTGATGTGACATATTTTCAAAAGACCGCAAGTGTACGAGCCATCCAATGAGTGAATATTAATGATCTAAAACATACCAGCAGGTGATTAACTCATTCGGTACCAGCCAATTCTGAAGCAAGTCTGAAAAGACGTTTAAAAACGTCTTTGGGAGTGAGTGAGTTAACCTCGAAGCTGGATGCAAAGCAAAAATTGGCAACTCATTCCAGTTTTTCCCAAAAGATCTTTATAAATGTTATAAATGTCAGGTGGAGAAAAACAATAGAATACTTATGATGAAGTTGACATCTTTGCTAATAACATGCATGGACCCCTGCTATTCGTGAAGGTTAGGGACCATGAATAACCCCGTCTACTCCCCGAAGACAGCTGGGATAGGCTCCAGCATGCCCCGCGACCCTTGACAGGATAAGCGCATTAGAAAATGGATGGATGGATATTTATTTCAATAACATTTTGCAGGCTTAATGGTAAAAGGCAATGCAAAATGTCCAAGTGAATGATGAATAACAGCATCGTCGCAGTGTCGTAACCCTTTAAATCACGGATATTAGACAGACTACATCGCAATGCAGGACACACCGGTATTTTCTCAGCTTTGAGAAAAAAAAGCCAATCTTTGTATAAAGTACAATATTAGAGACTGCTCATGAAAATCTATATAAAAATGGGCGGGGCTGCATTAATGGCCTTTCCACTCATTTGAATGGAGAATGACTATTTGAGATGCGAATGTTGCGAGTTACAAATTCGGTCACGGAATCTATTCAATGGGTATCACAAGAGACCGCTGAATAAATAGTTTAAACAAGATATGTTAGCATTCCACAGTACCGAACATATTTTAAAACATTTTTGCCATTCATACAAATAACTATCACGGTGTGTGTGCATTTAGCGGCCGCGTGCAGAGTTCTGTACAATTTCCTCTCCACAAGTGGCGCTTTTCTATCAAATCAGTCCTGCAAAAACTGCTTGCCCTGCCATCACTTCAGCACTTTATCAAAAGTGGTGGGTGGACGGTGTGCCGGCAATCATGCAGAACAGCAAAGGTCTTTCTTTCTGGCACTCATATGGGCAATTGTCAAAAACTGTCCTGCGTGTAACTTTGTCCTCTGTGATTTGAAGCCAATTTCATTTGATGTTTTTTGATGCCACATGAGCCAAACGCATTTTGTAGCTGTATTTTGTGTTTACGGAGAGCGTTTGGTGGGAGTGCCTACTTGTCACAGTGATTGGGAGCGCGCGTGCACTTATCCACAACAAGTTGACACACGCACAATGGAACACGAGTGTCTGTTGATCTATGTATGCACATGTTGAAACGCGGAAAGACAGAACAAAACCCAAATGGCAGGGTTGGATGACGAAAATTGTGGATCACACACGCTTCCTAACCAGATACATGATAAAAATGTCATTTTCAATCGATGGACAAACGATGCGTGGATGTCAGTTCCCCCATACTGATGATCCATGATTTGCTTCTGGATATATTTGATTTTCCTCATGTCCCACGTGTCTGTCATTCACTTTTTGTATCCAGCTGTACAATAACGTACATTCCCGTATGGAGAGAGTATGGTCCGCTACGACCACGAGAGCGGCAATCGTTCGTTGGCTACACAGTCAGGTAAGTAGCTCTGAGGAGCAAAAGAAAGTGGGGTGGCTTTTATGATCTACAAATATATATATTTTTAAATTGTGACATGATAATGGTGGTATTAAGGGGTGGATGAGCTCAACAAAGCTCCCATTGAAGACCCTGGTCTGCCATTGGTCCGTTTTCCACTTATCATTGAGAGAAAAATCACATCATCCTTGAAATATGACCACCTTGGACACACACTGGAGGATGAAAAGTATCCTCTCATCTCTTCTACTTGATTACAGCAAAGTGCTTCCTGGTCTCGACGAGGCAATTTAGTTTGTAGTTGCACCATCAATTGGCTGTGGGTATTTTTTGCACATCCAAATTTATCAAAGCACTTGACATTTACTTCAATTTATGCACTTCAGTCCGCTTAAACTTGTTTACGGCAACCAAAGCACGAAAGACCCGCTTTCTCGGAGCAATTTGCACGCACGCTCACACGCACGCCCGGCAACACTCGAGTGGCGAGGAATATATGATGGTTTCCCAGAGATACGAGCAACGTGGCGTTCTCACTCGCCACCATTCTGTTGTTGGATTTTAAGGCAGCTGCGCGTTTTGAGGCTCGTGACGTGACCCAAGCAAGACTGTCTACGACACTAACTCGGTCATTGCCACATGGCAACAGGTTCACCCATGAATGTGCACAGATTTGATTGAGGTGGGCAGAGCAGCCTTCGCGAGAAGATGCCATTTTTGTTTGTTTTTTAATTTCACCAACCAATCCTTCGAAGCACATGTGTGCCGAATCATGCATGGAGAGGAAATCCATACGGCTGACGGATTAAAGATGAGCCGTTGCGGCCTCAAAGTGGCTCGTGGGAGAGCGGGCGGGGTCACCCGCCACAGCTGATATTCTCCCACATTTTGGCAGGTTGGTGGGTGCTGATTACAAGCCCTTCACGGGCGCGTTTCCCCAAAGAGTCTTATTTTGTTCTGTAACACGACAGTGAAGTATTTATATTGCTAGTAGGGCTGCAAGTAACAAATATTTTCATATTTATCAATTGATTATTTGTTCGATGTATCGATGAATCAGATGAAAAAAAAATCTGATTTAAATTTCCTTCCCTTTTATCCAAAAATAACATTATTTAACATTTAACATTTCGGATTTCAGTTATTGGATTTGGTCCGTATCGGGAAAAAATAAGGACAAATGTTTCCAAAACAAAAGCAATTGTTTCATTTTCACTCAACACAAAGATAATAATAATGATAAATAAATAAAACATTTTATTTATAAGCGCCTTTCAAAATACCCAAGGACACTTTACAATCAAAAAGAGCAATAAAAACACCAATAAAATTATATAAAATATATAAAATAAAATAATAAAAAGTGATGAGTTTAAACTGATAATCAGTCCGCTTTCATGGACGACGACAGAAAGCGGACAGCGTTTACTGTTGAGAAGCTGAAACTCTGAGCATTGGGACAATTTCAAAACGAAAGCGATATACTGACCATTCATTGATGATGACAAATCAATTCAAATGAATGCTCGATTAATCGTGGCATATCTGATAGCTGTCACTTTGCACTGTTGCACAGAAGTGTTTTTCACCCTTTCATCGATCCTGTAACCTGATAAATGATAAGCCACTGTAGTAACCTCTGTCCCCGAAAGGGTAAATAATGACACCGATGATACGAGGAAGTAAATGGAGAGTCAAAAAAATGAACCGGCACACTCACTAATGAGATGGCATTTTAGAACTTACTGTAGGTGGTAGACATTTTCTCCTCCTTTCAGCCACACGTACGTCATGTTCGAGGGGTCAGCCAGGGCCTGACAGTGAAGAAGTGCATCCTGGGATACATTGACGGAGGTGCTTTTGGGAGGTACAACGATGACGGGGGGACCTGGACAAAGGCAAAAGACACGGCATACCGTTCATTATATTCCCTTGAGAAATTTGTCGCTGGTTTAATGAAGTTCTTTTTCAAACCGATATCAAGCATTCCATCCATTTGTGGCTATGCTTCGACTTTATTATACTGATGATTTGCACTTATTATCAGCATAAGAAAGATTAAGAAGGTAAAGTGGAATTTCAGTTCCAAAACGTACCCTTGAAAATTCCAAAATGAATGCTCGGCGATGCTGCTGCCAAAGAGAAGCACAACCAACCCCACATACCTTGAAAATAGAGCAGCTGCGAACAACAGAGGAATCCGTGCGATAGCAACGTTTCAACCAAATCAAGGGAATGCAACAATTATGATATCGTAAAGTGATGTTTCAGATGAACAAAATTCGGGTAAAAACTCCAGCAGATAGCATTTAATGGTACACAACGGGGATTTTTGTGTCGGTAAGAGCAACACCACACAAAATAAAACAACCAATGTCAAAATAAACACAGAAAACAGTACAGTATCCAGCAGCCTTGTCTTGTATGAATAAGGAAGTTGCACAGTAATATGCAAGACTAATCATTATAACAAATCATTTTGTTGGAATGAAAAGAATATACAACTATGTAGCGAGTCTCGGTATGTCCGTGCAGGAGCGTGTCGATGAATCAGAAAAGCTAATTTACTGGAGCTCAGTAGTTTCTTAAACGCATATATTACAGGTGAGTCAACACCGGAAAATACTTCCTTTACACAAGACCAATTTTGAGCGAAATTCAACATTTAAAAATCCTTTTTGATTGTTTCTTACGTCATATTTTGTTTCTTCATCTTTTATCTTGATGGTGAATTGGAAGATTTGGTTAGCTGTAGGCTATCATCCTCGGAATTACAACAACAACAAAAAAAAAATCATGAACTCATTCACTCCCAAAGACGTTTTTAAACGTCTTTTCAGACTTGGTCTAGAATTGGCTGGCACTGAATGAGTTAAATACATCGCTGTATATATATTTTTTAGATGCACTCATAATCCCTATGCAAAAAAAAAAACTAGCAATGCATTAGCTGGAAAAAAAAAATTCTTATGTAATGTTGATGCCAAACCTCTAAACTGTGTGTTTTTTTGCAAAGCCTCCCTCCATGTTGCAGGTTTGATTCACCGCATAGGTCATTTTTAAATATGCGCATCAAGACTGCAGCAGTCATCACTCATCAGTTCTCCATCCCTAAATGCTTGATGGATGCATGCCTGAGTGATGGTTTAGGGGGTTGCTTAAGGCTTTTAGTCTCTCCCATCAGCTCATCAGGCAAACCGTACAGTAATCCATTCATGTGGCAGCGCTCCTAAATCAAGCATCATAAGCACAGATAATATAACTCGGCCTGCGTTTGCCGTAGCGTTTGAGCGGTTGCATTTGGCTGACGACGAGCGCTCGAACGGTGATTTGAAATCTAAAAATGAAATGAACACACCGCAGGGCAGATACAATTCTACTTGCATGTCAGCAAACGGTAGCCGTGGAACAGGAAATTGTAACTGGTACTAGGGGGCGGATTTATAATGGCCAATAGATGCCACAAGATGGTGGTGACAAAGCATATCATGAAGCGCCTCAACTCACTTCCACAGACTTTTTTTTAACACAAGATGGCACCAAAGCAAGACATTTAAACGGAACAGCAAATAGATGAAAAGTAGATCTTCGGTCATAAATGATTGGGCTCCCCTGTTCTTATGCAGTGGAGTGGGAGTCTAATCCAATTAGACACACTCGCCCTGTAAAATGGTGTGGTGGAAATCTTCTGGAAGGTGCTGCGTTATTGCAAACCTGAAACGTTAGAAGGAGCGTTTGGCAGCAAGTCAGCATTTAGCAAAGCATCTTGAGAGGCTGCGGCAGGATCCAGCCCACAAGCGCAAAGCCACCGCGGGGTTTGATAAGCCAAATGGGCCTTCCAATGTTCTCAGCAAATTTTTGGGGACATGCTGCCAGGTAGCAGATGGAGGAAGAAGGTTGCAATGACTGAGCCTGATCACCTATAGGCGACATTGTCTAAGTGATGAACAATTTGGTATTTCTTTTTCATCCTCAAATGAGGTCATTTCTAATCCTGTACAGCACGGTCACTCTCCAACCCCGGTTGATAAATCGATGATCGATCGATGGCACGATCGTCGGCATACAGGCAGGCAAGCGGATGGATACACATTGAGGAAATTTGACAAATGATTTGAATTGCAGAGAAATGTCAAAAATGCAAGGGATCAATATAAATATGGTCAAATCAAATAAGCATCAACAGATTGTCTTTTCATTTTAAAATGCATTCTACTTGAAATGGGCTTGAATAATTGCATTTTTAATTACATCTGATAATAGTTGATTTTTTTCATTGACTACTTTATCTGTAAATATTATAAAATCATAACAACTGATTAACCCATTACTAGATAAATGTGTTTAGTTTTTGCTGTTATTGTCAGCACGAACTGGAAAAATCTAGGAGAAAAAAACATTTTTATGAAGGTAAAGTCATAACACTGATGAAAGTCGAATATTGTGGGATCCGTTGTTGAGTGTCAATAAAAGTGTACGGCTTGAGAGTCCTTTGCTTCTCCACGATGATGCAAGAGAGGGAAACTAAAACTCGCATTGGCTCATGGCCATTCCATTCCCGGCACGAGGCATCCCAGAGGAACTGGCACACAAACAGACAGACAGTCCATAGACAGACTGACAGACGGACAGACAAGGGCTGTTACTGACCTTTTATCTTTACCGTTGTCTCGAGAGTGGCGTTTCCCTCCGAGTTGGAAGCGTGACAGGTATACTGTCCCGCCGACTGCACGCTCACTGCTGTCAGATATAAGGCTCCCTCCTGGTAAACATGACATGACAGATACATGCAGGTGGACCGTACGAGCACGTTCAAGAGAATAGACGAATGGTTAGTATGCACAAAAATGAACTGAAGGCCAAAACATAAAAGTACAGACATTGAGAAAAGCCTCATATGAAAGTCCACATATGTGTTTAGACATACAGATAAAAACTCATTGAGCTAGCTAGCTAGCTAGTTCTTTAACTAGCTAGCTAGCTAGCTAGTTCTTTAACTAACTAGCTAGCTAGCTAGTTCTTTAACTAACTAGCTAGCTAGCTAGCTAGCCAGTTCTTTAACTAGCTAGCTAGCTAGCTAGCTACTAAACGAGTATGCCTACCTGATCATTCGCTGTTTGAATCACACTGCCATCTTTCAGCCAGGTGATGGTTGGAAGGGGGTTGCCGACGGCAGCACAGACAAGAGAGAGGTGACCTCCAACCAGAGCCTCCAGGACAGCGGGTGGGGTTTTGGTGAAGCTTGGGGCCGCTGGAAAACAAAACATGAACCACGTGCCTTCTGTTGGTGAAAAAGGTCAACTAAAAAAAGAATTATTAACTGTATTTCTTGACTGCAATTCCTTGTATATAATGTTTGTATATACACACTATATACATTCTTTTAATCAACGGCTCGTTCCATTGTATCAATCACAATCTTGCCTGTCGTAAATTGCAGCCAACTAGAGTGCGATAGTGCATGTACTACCATCACAAACCCTCAAATGAAAATAAAGCAAAGGGGATAATTTAAATAATTCATATTTTTTTTACAAACAAGACGCAGTAGCTTTTTTCCTGAAAATTAAAAAAAAAAAATTCAGTTTACTGTAAAGAAAACTACATATCAAAAGTAGCTTGTCAGGGTCAATGTATGGAATTTTACAGGAACAAACCACCCTAAAATGATACATTGTATCTAAATAAATATGATATTAACATCATTAACAAGATACTAAATACTAAGTTTGTATTGTAGTTTTGAAAACGAAATAACAAAAACAACCGCCGTACCAATTACAGAAAGCATGGTCCAGGTGCCGTTTCGAAGCTCCTCTGAGGGTTTATCAATAAAAGGATGCGACACTCATACGGTCCCTGGTCATCCAGGAGCAGACCCTCCAGCTTTAGAGTGCTGCTGTCCACCAGAGACACCCGCCCTGCAAAGACACGAGTGCAGGTAAACAGCAAACAGCAGCAAGGGCACAGCACGCAACATTGATCTGATTGGAATTCGAAGGGATGAGATTTGTCCAACTGTCAGTGTGATCAGTGTTAGTTTGAGCCGAAACAGTATTTTGTTTTGGGCCTCCATACCCACATACAGTCTTTGCAAAACCCCAAAACAACACGGGCACATACACACTCGGAAATCTGATCTCTAAACGGTTGCCAGGTGATTGCTCCCTTGACAGGTTAGTTCAAAGCATCAAGATGTATTCTTTTTATTCTTTTTTCTAAATCTCGAAGGGAAAAAAAACAAAGTTGTGCGGTCGCATGTGGTTTTTGACACAAGGTTCAAAGTTTCTTGAGACTGCGCAGCAAGTGTTGCTCCTGACAGTCCGAGAAAAGCAGGAAGTTAACGTTAAGTATGTTATTGGTGATAACACACCCTATTTGCTTTTCCAGGCTGCCAAAGGGGACGAAATCCACAGAGTATAGAAGGGAAGGCGGAGTTCAAATTGGGCAAAGTGCACTGTTTACCAGCTCAGTGTGATAAATAGGTCACCGTAGCAGCGCAGCGGAAAGGTTGAGCTGGGCTAACAAACGTGCCTGGGAGGCGTGTGATAAAAGGACGGGAAGGTGGTGCTGCGCTAAGGACATAACCTACACACTGAAGCCTCCGGTGGGAAAACGCTCGACTGTGAGAGATTTGAATCTGAGGTCAATTGGTGCGTGACGTAGGTGAACAGAGAAACACAAAGGGGATTTTCCGCCAACTATATCACGAATTATGGTTATCTTGTTTAACATGTAGTATTTGATGTTGTTGTATTTGTTTATTTGTTTTTTTAACTCATTCAGTAGCAGCCAATTCTGGACCAAGTCTGAAAAGACGTATAAAAACGTCTTTGGGAGTGAATGAGTTAAGTAGCAGCAATCCTCCTCCAAATTACGTCCAAATGATGTCCAAATGCAACCAAATAGATGCGGTAACATTGATAATAGCAATCCTGGTATTGTGACCCTACTTTATGAGTGTAGTTCCTGTTGAATTTAGTCAATCCATTTTTTTTTCATCAAGTGGTTACATGATATGAAATAATCTGGATCCAGGTACATTTTTTGAAGTACTGTAGGCTCAGCTGTAGAGCTGCTTGAAAAATGTCCCTGGGCGATTTTATTTGGCACGGACGCTTGATGAAATTGAAAATGAATAAATTCAACAAAAAGGTCTTGAAGTGCACCGCGTCCATTTAAACAGCGTTTGCACTCCGTAAATGTCCGCTCGATACTAAATTCCATCATTTCTCTCCAAACCTGCTGCCACGCCCAGTCCTATACGTACGCCTGTTTCTTCAACAGTAAAGCAACGCTTATACAAAAACAACAAACCAGGGATAAAGTCCCAGTAACCGTTTTTGAAGAATGGGGGTTGGCTGCCCAAAACAAACAAATTAAAAAAAAATAAAAAAATAACGATAAATCAAAAAAATATTGTTAACATTTTGGGGCCATGTTTTTTAAGCAAATGTATAGTCGATTTAAAAAAACGTATCTTAGGTCCAGATGATTTTTATTTTGTGCAGCAACTTCACAAAATGAAAATGAGTAAATTCAACAAAAGCTTTTTGGGGTCTTCTAGGTGAATCCGTGAGCACCAAACCGCGAGTTCCATTGTGCTGTACTACTTCTATCTACCATGTTTTAGCAAACTTATTGGGACTGCTTGCGCTTCCATTACACATTTGTTATGAGTCTTGTCTGCCCAAACATGAATAGTCAATGGATAACCAAACTTTTCCTGTAAATGTAAGAAACGACTCCAAGGTCGTCTGAAAAACGGCACGGTGTGTGATGATGAAACACATTTAAAGGCTTGTGGCAAAGACTCCTCCGATTTGGCCCTGTCGTCTCAATGCACATGGACTCAAAGCAAACACGCACCACTTGCGTCGACCATTCCCTCGCCTGCACATCTCCCTTCTGCTCACTGGCGCCTTTCAATTAGCCGACTGCTTCAAAATAATGTCTTCCATTAGGTGAATTCATGCATGTGAACACGAGCACCCCCCCTCCCCCTCCTTCCCCCCCCAAATTGCCGAAAGCAAAACACTTTCCAACCGAAGCTTTCTTTTTCAATACTTTGATTTTCCATATTGTGACTTGGGACGGTGTGCAATTCATGATTTTTGAACCAAAGATACGCTTCTGCCTTGGCGGAGGTCTACTTTGTGTAGGTTTCGTTTTCATCGAAAGTGTTGCGCAATGACTGATCCGCGTGTACCTTTGGGTTTCGGTGAGGCGTGATCATTTGGCATTATTTCAATCAACTGATCGTCCGCGGTTCGGTTGTGGGGGGCCCTGAAACAGACGTGAATCATCCCAGCGCCTACATTCATGCGTGTATCTGTGTGTGAGAGAGGAAGCATATTCTCCACGTGAACTGTGTGCAAAACATCTGCCCACAGTCTGTTCTTGCTGATTGCGCCTGGATTTAATCAGGAAAAGCTCACTCAAATCACAGATAGATATACAGCTGTGTTTATTTTTCGTCGAGTATGGATGCAGGAGGACTTCGGTCATGTTCACACAGCTGATGCTACTCTAGCGTTTTTCTTTCTTTCTATTTTTTTAATACAGTTCTACCAAAACAAATACATTCCTAATCTTCTGCGGTTTGTGAGCAATGGGTTACAAATCCATGTAATCCGACACATTGGTGAGTTTAAGCGCGAGCTAACAAGAAGATAAATAACGGACACGATGATGATGCGCCGCTTGGTAGGCAACGCTGTCCGTTTATTTCTTCATGATCTGGTGACATCGAAAAAACAAGAGCGGCGGTCAACAGGGGAAACCGCAGTTGAACTGCGGGGCTCCCCCGAGCCGAGCCAAACAAACCCTCGCGACACCTGAGCGCATGACCAGAGGAGGTGAAATCCACACCTGTTGTTCTTGAAAGCGCCCGTTTCCCCATGATGCACCTGTTACTCCCGCAGCCAAGTAGCTACGTGAAGCAGCAGACTACAAAAGCAACCCCTTTCAAACTTTTTCCAAGGCTGCGGGAGAGTCGTTTTTTTGTTTTGTCACGGGAGCGGAGGGAGATAAGATGATTTACGGCCGGTGCGGTTGTGGACAAATGTCGCAACGTCAATTGCAGGACAAAGGGTGAAAGCTATTTAAGGGGGTCCTGAATAACAGCGTGTTTCCCCCACGTTATGTGACGCTGTAAACATTCATTGTTATCAAACGTGACCTTGGGAGCACGTTGATGGATCAGACCCGAGAGTGAGCCCCAAAAGGTCGACTGTCGCTTACGGGCCATGGCCAGAATTGAATTCAGCTTCACTGTCACAGGACAGGAAGTAATTCATTGAGTCAAAGTTCAAGATGAGTTTATTGACATGTAAACGGTCACGTGATATTTCCTGGTCAGATAAAGTCAGGGAGTGGTGATTAACCTACGAGGTCAATTTGTTGCTGAAGTAGTAACTTCACATTTCCAATATTTCTGAATGTGGTATTTATTAGTTGTTTTTTGGGTTTTTTCATCCGGAGCAATTTCTTCCAATGTTTTTAAAACACCCTCTCCAACTACACCGTCGTTGGCATTTCGACTCATTCCTACGCTGCCTGGGGAAATCTCAATCTGACATTTAAATGTGCCACCAAACGCTTTCTCTTCATTTCCTCAAAGGCGTTTGACAGACAGCCCAAATACACCAGCAAGTCGCTCGCACCAGCACGGAAAATATTTCAGTCTTATCACCAAGATGGAAAACATTGCTTTGCACCTTGCGTTGAGTAGCAGTGACGTACAAAGCAATAAATCTCCCCCCCCCCACCCACCTCAGAGAAACGCAAGACAACACTTGGGGAGGCCAATCAACAACTCCGCAATGGAATACAAATGTAACAGCGGGTATCCTCATCGATGAATTATTGTTTTGGAGCCCAACAAAAGATGTCACTATCGTAGCGATTGATTAACTGGGAAATCAGTTCGCATGAGTGAAAATATTGAAAATCAAAACTGGTCGTTAGCGAGATTGTATTTTGTCAGGACGTTAATAAATATTCAGTGAACAAAGTGCCGTAAATTCCGGACTATAAGCCGCTACTTTTTTCCCCAAACTTTCAACCCTGCGGCTTATACAGTGATGCCGCCAATTTGTGTCATTTTTCTAACGGCCGCCAGGGGGCGCTCGAGTAGAAAAGGTAAGATTAAGACTGGTGGAATATATGCGTGGAGGAAGGCTGCAACTTCTTGTCTTGTGCATACATTAAATTAGCGTGAACATACCCTCATCATGGAAAATGCACAAAGAAAGGCATATGACGCATTGCTATTCTGTTGCTAGCGTGTTGTTACCATGTTGCTACCGTTTTACTGCCGCGTCACAGGCACCGTTCGGGAAGAAAGTTATATTATTATTATTATTCTTAAGTTATATGATTAAAACTTTGAAAACTCTCTCTGTGTACCGTCTTTCTTTGTAAATATGTTGACATGTTTTCATGTGCGGCTTATATACGGGTGCGGCTTGTGTATGTACAAAATTGGTTTTCCTCTAAAAATGGAGTGGGTGCGGCTTATAATCAGGTGCGCTCTATAGTGCGGAAATTACGGTAGTCGTCGTGTCATTTCTATGTTAGCTATGTTACTTTGTGATTTGTAACCTTTTCGTACCTTTTCAAATGCATCAAATGCCAGAAAATGCGATACTTGAAAGGGAGGGGGGGTCATAGTTACCGTATGGTTCCCGTTCGAATCGCATATTCGTCAAGCTCACTCGTGATTTTTTTTTTTTCCTTTGATGATGGCCCTTCGACTTAGCAACATGATTCAGTTCGCACGATGATTCCAATGAGGACACCAAAGGCATTATGATGATCGGGAATGGTTAAAAGTGTCTGTGAGCGAGCTATTTGGCGCAAAGTGCACACTGCGCCGTGTTGCCCTAATAACCACGAGCACTCTGACGTTATTAGCTCACGACTTGGCAGCTAGGCTGTCTGATATTCCTGCGTTGTCACTCTAGCAAGACTTTTGTTCAAACATTTCGATGCCTTCCCTGCAGGAACCCAAAAGGTCGCGGAGGTCGATTTTCAATTCAGGTACCGAGGTGGGAAAGAGAAGTACTCCGACAAAAAAAACACCTAGACCTGCTTTTCTTTTGTCCATTCATTGTTGGTGATAACCGCAGCTACACAAAAGTACTCCGAGAGTACGATAATCGTTTCCCCCCCTGAAGACGTTCTTTGTTTTCTGGGCCGCGGGTACAAAAGATGACGATGCAACAAAAGTAAGATCCTTCTAAAAGTGGCTCCCGCAGAGGCTGGTTTAGCAAGGCCGGAAAGGCGTGGCCGTGTCTTTTGTCGAAGAGCGGTGTTTTGTTCGACGTCGTGTAAATCACGGACGGGGATTGCGTGTCACACAGAGAGAGCCTTGATCATCGTTTTGGGATCCAACTTCTCGAATGAGAAATCTCAGATGAAAACCCCTCCAATAGATCACGAAACAAGACCGGCCCCCGCTATGCTTCTGCGATCGACTTGAGTGAAACCGCAACAGTTTCCGGCTGCAGTCGGCATTGTTTGCTCACCCTCATATTGCGGATGGACACGAGGAGGATAGGAGCCAAATTGGATCAACACGGGGATGTCGAGCCCTTGTCGCAGCCATTCAACCACATGCAGCGTCCTCCCGGATGACACGTCGGCTGAGCGGGGTGGGCCGACGCTGCAGGTCAACTCCGCCGCACCGTTGACCTTTCCGCGCACCTCTGGCATTTTGCCGTCAATTGTCCCTGGAGGGTCATGACAAGTAAAAGAATACAAAAAAAATGTTTACAGAACATGACGTTTTTTTTTGAAAAGGAAAATATACCTTAAATGTAAAGTTGCATGGAAAAAAGTACTTACAGAAGATGCAGAAAAGAGCCGCCACTGACAGAGTGCAAGATCTTCCTGAGCCCATATCTGTCGTTCAGACCACCTGAAGCATGCTCAATCTGTTGGCAAAAAAGCGCACGATTGTCACGCTCGCATCAATAACTTGGCCGCAGACACGCATTACGAACCATCTGTGAAAGCACAACAGCTTGAGGTTCTATTTCGGTCATGATTTTCCAGACTAGCATTTTGATACATTTAATATCGCTTTCAATGATTGGATTTCATCCCATGTCATTACACAAATGGCCGTATTTGCCTCAGTAGCCAGAAAAAACACCACCGGCCCTTATATCTTCCCGTGAAAGTAAATGTCACAAATGTCGTGTAAATCTTCCGAGAGTCATGTGCATCATGACATCTTGGTGTTTTATTTTCGAGCTCATCAACGAAGGCTTTTGGCTCCTGCGCCACTCAAGGGCCAAGATAAGCTGAGCTCTTTATGGGCTGATACTAAAGCGTCCACAGTTCATACTGGCGGAGTTACGCGGTGGACAGGAGTGGCCATGACCACGTTTGGTCACTCTTTGGCCAATCCACGCGTAGGGGAACATTTTCATACTTGTGATCCTTCCTGCCGTTTTCACGTGGACGCAGTATTCCGAGATCCCTTGAAACTCGGCCATAATTCATTTATGGCCTCTCTTTTATTCCCCGTGATGTATAAAAACGTCAAGAAAAGCTACTACGACTGCATATTCATACGTCATTGCCCTTTTTTTTGGGGGGGGGGGGGCGGGTGGGTTGTAGAGTGCAGAAGGGACCTCGGACTAAGGATCAGGCTTGTCCGCATTGTAAATAATTTAAAATCTGTCCAGCATGTGGCAGCGGGTGTCAGGGATCAGCCGGGATCATGCTGGAGAAAAAGTAGAAGTAGCGGGGGGAGGGATGCATGGGCGGAGTTGTGGAGTAGAGTTCGGCGGAGTAGCATGTTAGTGGAGAAAGCATTCGAACCGGTCGCCATGGAGAAATCAAAACAATTAAGCCATGATTGCTTTTTTGGGGAAGACCATGAGGAGGGACATGGAGCAGGATGCTTTCATCCATACAAAAGCAACAAGCAGCCATCAAAAGGGAGGCTCCGTATGTACACACGTTGTCTGCTTTCATGAAGAATCCGCACCGCAACAAAGGTGCCTTCACAAAAATGAAAGCAGAATGCGGTGCAAGCAAGACAGGTTGTGTGCCCTTGTATCAGGGCAATGGCTTCATTTTGTCCATCCATCCATCCATTTTCTGAACCGCGTCATCCTCACAAGGGTCGCGGGGCATGCTGGAGCCTATCCCAGCTGTCTTCGGGCAGAAGGCGGGGGACACCCTGAACCGGTTGCCAGCCAATCGCAGGGCACACAGAGACAAACAACCATCCACACTCACACTCACACACCCAAGACTAATTTTGAGTGTTCACTTAGCCTACCATGCATGTTTTTTTTGGCATGTGGGACGAAACCGGAGGACCCGGAGAAAACCCACGCAGGCACGGGGAGAACATTTAAACTCCACACAGGAAGGCCAGAGCCGGAATCGAACCCTGCGCTCCTGCACCGTGAGGTCGACGCTCTAACCAGTCGACCACCGGGCCGCCCGCTTCATTTTGTATCACACCCCAAAAAAATGTGCATAAATTGCAATGCACTTACACATGCAAACAGACACCTGCACACACTGACTGAACTCGTTGTTTACCTTCTGTTCTTTCCATCGGTTCAAGAGAGTGCAGATAGTTTAGCGATTAAACGTTCTTTTGTGGCTTTTTTTATGTTGTTTTGAGATGTCACAAAAGCAAAAAAAAGAATGCTGCCATACTTGAAATAATGCTTGAAATGCCTTTCTTTGCAAAAAAAGGTCTTTTTTTCTCCTGCTGATTGCTAAAAAAAAACAGAAAAGGAGAGAAACAGATTTTTTTTTTTACCAGCTGAAACACCAGCAAAGAGTGAAAGAACACGTTTGCAATTGGTCTGAATGCCAACTTTCTAACTTTGTCTTTCGCCAAAAAACATTTGATGCTTATAGTCAATGTCAATTCATCCATAGCAAGCAAACAATCATGAAACCATCCACAGTCATGGTTTCATGATTTAAAATGCACACACAAATACCAACCTTGCCCACTATTGTCCTGTATAATGTTGCCCAACACATTCATATTAGAAGCGGGAAGAAACCTCGTAAAAAGCAACGTTAAGAATTGGGAAGAATTCAAGTTTGTGTGTGTGTTATTGTGCTTTTGAAATATGAACCGAAGGAAAGCGTCATTCAAATACAATATGCGAAATGGTGTTACTAGTCAGTCACAAGTTATACAGCAGAATCACAGTCACCCACTCAATATGTTCTTCTCACTTCCAGGGTGGGTGCTGTGAATATTGCCGCCAGAAATTTCAAAACCAATGACGATACCTCGTAATTCACACAACACGAAGCGAGGTTGAAAGACATTTCCCACCCCAAAATCCTTTGTATCAAGGGCATAGCTCGATCGGGGAGAGGAGAAATATACAGGGGCTTACACGTTATCCTCCCGAGCCGTATTTACTTGTAAGCAAAGGTTTCCAGCCTCTGAGCTATTGTCGCAGCTCTTTGGAAATGAAAGTCACATTGAGGAGCGCAAGGGCCACGCAAAGTATAATAACTGAGATCAAGAGACACCCTCCCCTGACGGGTGGCGATCCCGTGGGGGTCGATACTCTTTGCTGACACCGCTGTCTTTCACCGACGAGTACACAAAATAGTCTTTGGCAAAGTTTAATGTAGTCCAAATCCCAACTTGGACAAAAGGGTATTGACTCGTGGCTGCCAATGTCATCCCAGCGCAATGTTGCTGTGCCTCAACAAATATGCTGCCGGCTGGGTTTTTCACCGAAGCAAGCGGGGCACGAGAAACCTCCCGGATGAGATGCAACGTTGCCCGTTGCGTACAAGATGTAAGTTGATGCTGGTGTCACAAAAAAAAAAAAATGGACCACACCTCGACTACTGAGCATTTGCAAGTAACCTTGAAAAGAAATGTGACCTTGGAGATTTGTTCAAAGATTGAATAAAGTCTAAAAAAAATACGATGGGAAGTTCTACCGTCCCGCTGGGCTTTCCTGAAAGACGGGTAGCGGCATCAATGTTTGCTTTGACTGTCAGAGCTACTCTCGTCTTATATAACCCAAAGAAAGAGCAAAATGTTCTTCCAAAGAGCACTGGGCAGAAAAAGAATGACCCAGATGAGAAAATAGCAAACGACGGTCGCCGACACATGACTGCCAGATGGCTTCTTGTCACATCCCTCGACATCATCAAGTATAGGACTGGCTCCAAAAACTCAACAACGACAGGAACCATGTCAAACTCGTATCAATGGAGGATTTTCCCAAGCTGGGCCATGTGTAGATGAAACCTCCAGGAAATCAACTGTGGTAAAACTCTTTTCACAAACATGAGAATGGATTCATTATATACCGTCATTTCCACACTCTAGAGCGCACCTGATTATAAGCCGCACCCACGACATTTTTAGAGGAAAACCAATTTTGTACATACACAAGCCGCACCCGTATATAAGCCGCATGTGCCCACATTCAAACATGTCAACATATTTACAAAGAAAGAGAGAGTTTTCAAAGTTTTAATAATATAACTTAACAATAATAATAATAATGTAACTTTCTTCCCAAACGGTGCCTGTGACGCGGCAGCAAAACGGTAGCAACATGGTAACAACACGCTAGCAACAGAATAGCAATGCGTCATATGCCTTTCTTTTTGCATTTTCCATGGTGAGGCTATGTTCACGCTAATTTAATTGATGCACAAGACAAGAAGTCGCAGTCTTCCTCGATGCATATATTCCACCGGTCTTAATCTTACCTTTTCTACTCGAGCGCCCCTGGCGGCCGTTAGAAGAATTACACATTTTCCGCATCACTGTATAAGCCACAGGGTTGAAAGTTTGGGAAAAAAGTAGCGGCTTATAGTCCGGAATTTACGGTATTCAGAATTTGCATGAGGGAAATTAATTAACCCTACCCCACCCCCATAAATAAGGTCAAATGAACTAAAGGAAAAGATGGTCTTTGACCTCAAGGGTACCCTGCTCTAATTACTATAATTGTTCCTGTTTAACTAGCATAATACATAATGTTTGGAGGCGGTTGACAAGAAGATTTTGAAGTCAATACTTGTGCATTTTCCGTCGGTTGTTTCCTGCTGCAATTTGCGCCAAGTGCTCCAGCCAGCCAAGACTTCCCCTTTTTGGGCAAGGTGGGCAACCTGTGTGGGTGACGTCGTCTCGTCGGTGTGTGAGAAGTACAAGTGAATGAAGAAGGCCTTGGACAGTTTTTTTTCTCTGTGAAAGAGGATAAATCAAATGCAAGAACAGCGGTAGGGCTCAAAGGTGGAAAATTCCAGCGATAACAGAAACATGACCGAATGAAGCCATGAGAAGCTGATTATGGAAATGTCTCAGCAGCGTTAACACGGCTTAGCCATGTTCTTGACCACTGAGCTAAAGTCTAACCAAGCACAGTGCTGAAGCAAGCAAAAAAAAAAAAAAAACAGGTCAACACCTCAAGGAAAAATCTTCCATTAAAAGTTTGGGTGTCAAAAAAATACTGCTACAGCCTGCCATAAAACAAATGCAGACAATATATTGTGTGGAAGTTTTTTTATCTCAGAGCAACAGACTCTGCACATCACAGCACGCATCTGAAATATCGGAACTCGATTACCAAAAACATTTTAAGGCTAATTTGAGTGATAGCATACTTTTTGGTTTCTTTTTTGACTTCATAAAATCGCAAAAATGGTTTTAATTTGTGAGCGCGATGCTGATGGACACTTTTATTCCACTCGGCACGTTATAGCGGAAATGAAAGAAGTTTGCTTTTTTGCAAGCAGGAGTCGAAAAAAAAAAAAAAAAAGTTGTCAGCAGAGTCGCTCCCTCGGAGAACAAGAGCAAATGGAGGAGAGCGTGCAAGCCATAAATCTTTGGGAAAATAATAACTCACTTTTTTGTCAAATATGAATTAGGCGGTTGAAGTTAGATTAATGATGCGTGGCATATTTTCTTGATTGCAAGTCTGCCACGGCGCCGGTGCGTTGAAAAAAAAATACATCGCAACGTGGCGGCAAACTTTCTGAAAGCTTTTTTCCTGATGGCCTCTCGCCATGATGATGCACCACAACACACACACGGCAAAGCGATGGCAACGCGCACGCACAACAATAGAAGGAACGTCTTTCAAACTGCACTCAGTGCCGTTAAGTGGGATTTTGACACATTGCCCGGTAGTTAGTGGAAATTAAAAATAAAGAAATACATAAATTTAAAAAAACCTTCAGCATCAGCTTCTGTGGCCTCACACAATGCCAATATTGTACGTCTGTACGATACTAAAATGATCCGATACTGCGCACTGATACCATATGGCCAGCCGGACAAACTTTACGAGTCGAAGCCATGTCGGCTATGTGGAGCTTTGTCTTTTCAACCGGCTGCATTTTGTACTATCCACACGTGTACATGCGCCAGTCTGCGATCTTCTTCGTCATATTTCTTCATTGTCTACTGTATGTATTCCTTTGTCCATAGTGTCCCTTCGTGTTCAGAATGTGACAGTACAAAACTCTACTTCATTTACTTGAATGAGCAATTGCAGGTTTAAAAAAAAAAAAAAGTGATGTACACATTCAATACATTTCAAAATAAATGCGACACACTTAACTCAAGTTACTGCAAATGTCCAGTTATGAGTGAAAATGATTGATTGTAATCATTGGTCAAATTTCCCATGTCACTAGTGTTAATTTTGTATTTCTTTTTTGGGTTAGGGCTCGAATTTTTTTCAGGCCAATAGTTCTGGTTAGGATATTTGGCAGATTAACAATTTTGAGAATGAATAAAATGCTTATACAAATAAAGATAGGAACAGTTGACTTTTTTTTTTTTTACAGTATTTTGTTCTTTAATATTTGTTTACCTTTACAATAGTCAAGTCAAGTCAAGTCAAGTCAACTGTATTTATAGAGCACTTTCAAACAGCCATCGCCGCATACAAAGTGCTGTACATGGAGCAATTTAACATATACAATAAACAGTAAAACAAATCGGTAATAAAGACAGTAGAAAGCACCAAACAGTAAAACCAAGAACAAATTTAAGTCATGCTGAGTCGAAAGCCAGAGAATACAAGTGAGTTTTGAGGAGGGTTTTGAAGATGGGCAGTGAGGAAGCTTGACGAATGTTCGGTGGGAGGTCATTCCAGAGAGAGGGACCAGCAACAGAAAAGGCTCGATCCCCTCTCAGCCTCAGTTTAGTTCTTGGTACTTCTAATAATGTCTGGTCCGAGACCTGAGGCGCCGGGCAGGTGCGTGGGGCGGATGAGCTCAGAGAGGTAAGGTGGCGTGAGATTATTTAGAGATTTGAAAACAAATAAGAGGATCTTGAAAATAACTCTAAAATGTATGGGGAGCCAGTGAAGGGATGCCAGAGTAGGAGTTATGTGCTCCCTCTTACGAGTACCAGTCAAGAGCGAGCAGCGGCATTCTGGACCAGCTGAAGCCGCTTAATGGAGGACTGGCTGACTCCAAAGTAAAGGGCATTGCAGTAATCGAGCCGGGATGTGACAAAGGCGTGAATTACTGTCTCAAAGTGTTCATGAGAGAGGAGAGGTTTTATTTTGGCCAGCTGTCTAAGGTGAAAGAAGCTGGATTTAACAACGGCACCAATTTGCCGATCAAATTTGAAATCACTGTCCAGTTTAAGGCCCAAGTTTGAGACTGTTGACTTAAGATAAGGAGACAGGGGGCCCAAGTCTACAGGATGGGATGTACAAGGGCCACTGTACAAGGGCCACTGGGACCAAATAGTGAACATTTGCAGATTTTATTTTTGGGGGTTGGCGGGGACATGTTTTAATTAATCAAATTGGCTGACCAATTTGCGGTAGTCGATCGGGCCCACGTTTTTGAATGAGTTGTACTTTTTCTTCTTTGTTTGGTAGCCCAGACTAACAAAAGAGCTGTGAAAAGCCAATCCTCCCTTTTCCCAACAAGACTGACTTTACATCGGCGCTGTTGGAAACTTATCAATTTAACAAGATCGTTCATGTAGACAGGCGAGGAGAAATGTGAGAGCTGCAGTCTCACTATTTTTGTTCTTTTGGGGAGGGGGGGGCTGCAGTGGAACTCAAATGAAGTCCTTTGGATGACTGACTGCTGATACTAATTACAACAGTCATGCACCACGCAGCGAGCTGTTTCATGTTGATCCCTCTCGCGTCTAGAAATAGGGTAACCAAAACATTGGAAAATATGCCATGCTGCAGTAAAGTACAAACCGGATGAAAAACAGTTTGAATACATCTCCAGAATTGTCAATCAAAGCTTGAGTAGTTTCACTTTGACTTTTCAGATCCTACAATCTGCTACGCATGGACCTGAGCTTGTGGACCGTTCGGATTTAGTTTTTCCAAGAACAAAATAGGATAAAGGGTCAATCACTAATTGCAAGGTTGACGTCGCTAGATTTGACCAGACTGATAACACGGGGTCCCCTCCTCAGAGCCGCTACACTTTGTGTACGTATGTTATTCTTGAATATGAACTCAAAAAGAAGACTTTTATCAGCATTTTCATTTCAGTCAGGCACGTGTTCACAAAGCCAAAGCGAGTGCGAAGGGTGAAAGAGCCACTGCAATGTACCTTTTTATCGCTGTCGGACTTGACATGCCGATGCCTCTATCCCCCCCCCCCCCCTTCACCTTTTCAACAAGCTTTCTGAAGTTTATTCATGAATGCCCAAACAGATCCAAATGGAGAGTGGCTGTTGCAATGATTAAGCAGCGGGGGCTTTCCCTATTTGGCGCGTAATGATCACTTGATTGTCTAGTCTCTTCCAGTTGACTGCCCCTCAATAACTCATCCAAATTACGTTGACTGGATGAGAATAAAGCATGCCTGCAGAGTAGCCGAAATGGGAAGGGGAGGGCCCAAAAACAGATCAATCCAAATGTTGTTTATGACGTTAATGGTAGACGAGATTTAATGTATACGGCAAAAAGAGCTCGGCCATCCAGAAAAAGGGGGATTGCGTAATATAGTTTGGGAAAGGAAAGAAAAGGGAAAAAACTATGGCAGACAGCAAAACATTTTAAAAATAAATACCGTATTGGCCCGAATATAAGACGGCCCTGATTATAAGACGACCCCCTCTTTTTCAAGACTCAAGTTTGAAAAAAGACTTTTTGAACACCAAATTCATTTTTATACAGAAAATAATTACAGTACATCTGCAACAAATGATTATAACAATATATTTGAGAGAAAAAGCATATTATTTTGCCTCATTCAAATCTTAATATCTGAACATTTAAATATGTAAACTAAAGTGCAATCGCATTTGTAAATGAATGGCTTTTGGTTTTTGAAATGTAAATGACATCATAACCTCTCCTCAGCTGCCGGTTAACCTGGACGATCTTCGACCCACTTTTCTCCAGATTGTCGCGACGTTTCTCCATTTTCTGTTATCGCTTCCATTATTTTCTTCTCTTTTCTTTCTTACCGCTATTTTTTCTTTTTTTTTTCTTTGTGCTACCGCTATTTTTATTTTTATTCTTCGTGAGAGGTGTTCACTTTGGCCTGAGGAGTCAAATTCAGCATTGGCTTCAATCATATCTGGCGCCATCTAGCGTCGTGAATGGGTATAATGTCTCGACCCCGAACATAAGACGACCCCCACTTTTTCAGCCTTATTTCAATGCAAAAAAAACACCGTCTTATATTCGGGCCAATACGGTAAATCACATGACATACTATCACGACAGTCACGCGCCGACTACTGAGCGAACTAAATTTCCCGCAGCATTGATTGGCAAGCAATGTATTGTGATCATCTGCAGCCAGCGACGGCCACGCGGGCGTGTCATAACTAAATGACACGTTGAGTCGGCTGCGTCTTAACCTACATGGCAGAGTCTCCGTCGAACCCCGAGACTGATTCACCGAACCCCTGGGGTTCGCTTGAACCCAGGTTAAGAACCACTGACCTAGACGTTGCCTTGACATTTGCTTCTTACGTCCACATGCATAAATAGAAGCATGGTGACAGCACAAAAAAAAAAACATTTAAAAAGAATCATAAATGTGATTCGCAAGAGAAAGCCCCCCCACCACCACCACCTCCTCTGTCTCCTGTTGATTTATCAAGTGCAACAAATAGAGACGGTGACAGAAAAGCCGTAGGAAAAGCGCCAGTGGTGCTGTTTTAATCTACATAAGAAGAGAAATGGAGGAGCAACTGATTGATTGTGCCTCTGGAACACATCTATCAGCAGTTCTGCCTCCTATAACTGTGAAGGCTGCAATAAAAGGGGATCCGACCTTTGTTGTTGTTTTTTTTCATGATAATTTTGTTGTTGTTATTAAATACCATTTCCTCTCTTATGAATTGTGCCGCTGTCTGTTCCTGTCAAAGCCAAGCAAATGCCCTTTCGTAATGTCCTAGGTATTGATTTAAACAGTGAGTACACTGTATCCTAAAGGGAAAATGAATCACTCTTTGCTCACTAACGGACTTTTTCAAGTCGCCTCTTGACTCCAAGTTCAATTGGACATTAACCCCTGAATAAAATGAAAGTAGGGAGACAACAAAAATAAAACAAAAACTAAAAACCCACGATGAGAGGGCTCCAAAATAGAATGAAGACTATTTAGTAGAAGGAACACATCCATCCATCCGCTATACCACTGAATCCCAATCTTGATTGAACCGAGGCAATATTTTGGTTCGAAAAATCGCACGGCACGCCCCCCCCACACACAAAAATGTCCCAAAAAATGAACGCACGTCAATTATACATGCCGACTTTCTTCCATGAAGTAGACGACCGTTGGTTTGCTCTGCCTGTTATTATAAATCGTTGGCGTAAACAGATGAACAGAGATATGTTATTTGTTATTAATGACCATCCATTTATCCATTCATGCGACAACGTTCTGTGCAACCTATCGTGTGCAGCGTCATTGATGGAGCTGACTCTGTTCCAGTTAAACACACCCTGAGAAATGAATCACGAGGAAGTACGATTCTAACTTCATCCGTAAGCACAAGGCAGGAATTGGGTCAGTTTTTTTTTCCATTGTAACTTTCACTGAAAACAGTTTTTTGTTGAATTTGATTCTGTCAAGTGGTTGCATGACATAAAATGATCTGGATCATAATACGTTTTGGGTTTTTTTTTAGGTGGATCCAGGTGATTTTATTTTGCGTAGCCACTTGACAAAGTAAAATTGAGTAAATTCACAACACCATTTTTGCAGTGTATTTCAAAATGCGTTTCAAAAAAGTATTCATTGGTACTGGGTGTATAAATTGCCACAAAAAAATGAAACAGGTTGGCTTGAAGATGATAAATAAGCCCCATCTCGTAAAAAAAAGTTGACCACAAGACGCTTGTTTTGAATTCTTTAAATGTCGAACAATAAATGTTTAAACATTTGTTCGACTTTGACTAAACGTTTGTGACCTCAAGACTCCAAACAAGTGAAGACTTTCAACTCATTGATTATTAGAATTTGTTATGGCAATTCCACACCATCGAGTGGGTTTTATTCACACCATTTAGAAATACTAAAAGACTAGACAAAATGCTTTTACATGACAGAAAAGGCCATTTAATGAATGAATAGTCAGAGGATGAAGAACAATGAGGGTTTTCCAGTTTCACCTTGAAGTGCTTTTAAGAAAAGCTTTTCCAGCACCTTGCAGCAGTGCTCAAATACCTTGTACAGTTTAAGTAATCAAAAGGAATATTATACTTCGTGACGTAAAAGGCCAAGTAAATTGAAGAAGGAAGGAAGGAAAACAACAAATTAAGGTACTGTTAGTATTTGCAGTGAGTACATTTTACTCTCGTAATATGTTGCCCAAAGGTTACATTTAGGGGCTTTAAGGATATAAGTAAGACGTTAGATAATGAATAATAACTTTAAAAACACAACACTAAGTTGAATCGATTTTCAAGAACAACCGAAACAAACCCTTGTAAATCTAATAAATATAAACGCACCATACCTGCAGCTTGACAAATGGCGGCCTCCGTGTTACTCCCGTTTTCTTATTTCTTTTCTCTTTAAACGTATCCTTCGAATGTTCGGTTCAATCCGGTTGGAAGTGAGTCATCGGGAGAATTGAGACTCGGTTCTTTGTTGCTCTGAGAAACGAGCTGCAACGTGATACCTGTGGCGACCGAGATGCAGGTAACAGGTGTCTGTTTCACATCCAGGTGGCAAAGTGAGCTACCCGAGCCACGCCTCCCTCCTCCCACGAACGCCCTCCATTTTGTTTGTTTTTAAAAGTGACATTTCTATCCGAAGCCCGCCGGTAATGGCCGACACGGACACTTGTCTGGTGTGCAGACAAGTAATTTAAAACAAAAACCGCTCGAAATCCCCGACAGAAGCGACCACAAGAGGGTGTCATTGCCTTTGCACTTAAACGGGAGGTGTCACACGCCCTCTGGACCAAAGTAGGAGTACAATGGCAGCAGTCCAACTACGAAGCATCAATAACCAGTCAAACAGAGGACCCGTCCTTTCTGTCACTGGCCTCCACACTACGGCCGACGTTTTTCTTCGAACACTAACTTTGAAAGTCAGTTCAATTCGGACCAAAAATAGAAGAGAAAATCATAACTTACAAATGTTAATTACATTGGTCAACAAATGTGTTCTATTTTTATTTTTTTATCTGACGGATATGTACGTATTTAGTCATATAAATTAAGCGTTAGGCTCCGCAACAGGTAGATTTGAATCTTTTATTGTTCAAACTTAAAAATAAAAAAATAAACTATAAAAAGACCTGTTGTGCTTGGAAAAAAAAGACACCTATTGAGGTTAGCATCAAAAATACATTGAGCAACACATAAAGTCAACTCCAATTATATTCTGCTGTTGGCCAGTGTTATCAAGCAATAATAATATTTCAAAACAAAATACTTGTACATGTTTTGTCTGCGATTGACTGGCAATTCCGGGTTCTTCTTAGATGAGAAGATCTGCGTCTGTTGGGAATGTTTTTTCCATGGCAGTGCTTCTCCAAGAAGACAAAACTAGTGTAAGCGTTTTAATGCAATTTTTGTGTTGCTATTTTGTGGAAAGCGAATGTACTGCCGTTTTAATTAGGTTTGTTGCTTGTTTGTATTCATAGGATGATAAAAATCAGAGCTTCATAGTATGTGATTCCTTCCCTTATCTTTCTTTACTCAACCAGTACATATTTTTTTTCTACATCAACATAGCATACATTTAATTGTAATTATTTCACAGTAAAAAAAATAATAATCTTATTACTGTGAAATAAACACCGGACACCATTTAATTAAAAAAAAGAACCACATTTCATTTATTGAGTGAAATAGCTCACCATTCAAATTTATTCAGTCTACAAAATAGCATAAACAAATATATTTGTGGACCTATTATAAAGGAACAGCATTTCAAAAATACATTTTATGAAACATTCACACTTTGCGCTGCAAATACTTTGGGGTTAGACCCGCTCATCCGTAAGGAGAATATATTGGAGAGCTGCTCCTCTTTTTTGTGACTAACGTTGCGGTGCCCTGAAGCAAGGCCGTTCCCCACACACACATCCCATGTCAGCTCAGGGGTGCACCACTTTAATGTGGCGTCTCTCGTGTGCCTGCATGTGTGGTCTGATGCTGTGTGTGGCATGCCACAAACAAATGAATTCCATCATTAAATCCAAAATTAATTTGAAACAATAAACGCATGCAAATACTCCCTTTTAAAGAGTTACGCAACCCAGATTCTCAGTAACAAAACAGCAGAAGAGCAGTAAGAGAAAACAAAAAAAAAGTCATGTTTAGCATCAATTTAACATGTTTTCAGTCTCTTGTCGGGATTTTGCCCCTTTCGAGAGGTCATTTTAGAACAGCACAATGTTGCTGGTGTGATGCAGGCAGACAAGAAGCTGTTCAGCTTTGCTTGACGTTTGTTCAAAGTCACAAAGGTTTTCCCATTTTCTGGAGCAAAGCAGACCAAACCATAGAGATTAAGTTTAAATCCGGCAGAGTCCACCTAAGGATAAACATAGAGTGCCATTTCTGCAGCGCGCCATACTTTTGTCTTTTGTCTGATACACTGGAGTAAGAAAACAGCGGGCGGGACTTAATGGATACATCTGGTGAAAGGAGTGTGGATCGTCAGCTGCTGTGGCTCCAATCAGTCACCAAAATCTGGGATGTCATCATAGGAGTAACCTCGGTATCCCTTGGCGGCATAGTAGGCGATTCTCAAGTGGTAAAATCCAGGAAGGAAAACGAGAAGGCCAATGATGATGACGGGGATGGTGCGATCTGGGTGCTAAAGATATACGGTGCAGTGTGTTAGTTGAACCAAGTGGACACCGGGAGACCGCCTTCCACCTACAATCGTGCGTCTGTGTATGACAACCCCACCACCCACACACACACTGCAGTTGTGCCGCAGTCAGAGCGGTGCTTTTAAAAACATATTGAAGCCAATTAAAAATAATCATGCATTCAATAAATTGATTTCCACAATGATTCAGAAGGTTTGATGTGAGCTGTTGCCATATTTATGAATGAAACGCAATGATATCCAGCCGGCATCTGTCTACCTGCGCTTGGATCAAATCCAGAGATGGGCATTCCTTCCCTCGGACGGAACGGCACCGTCCGTCCCGGATGGACACACATTTTTGGGACTGAAGACGAAAAGTTTTTTAAAAATGCACAGACTATGCAAGGACGGAAGTGGGTTTTCGTCCGTCCCTTTAAACATCCCGAACCGGGTTAAGAATGTGATGTCAGAGGCAACAAATAACAAGGCCAGAGTGTAGCCTAACACTGTATTTTCTTATCATCTCAACAGTATTTTTATAGCAACACTGCCACCTAGTGTACAGTCAGAGAACGTAGAACGCCTTTATGAAGAGGGAAACACCCGAAACTACTTAGGCGGTCATTGTAATATTTTCAGAGGTTGATGTGAGCATTAAGTAAAGAAGTCAACATACATTTTGGTGACTATCGATCGTAGTTTCGTCACATCATGCAACTCGGGCTCTGGTGACCGGAGGGGGGTAGGCGGGCGTAGACAGACCGGCATTATTGGGTAAAGTGCCCATCCATCCATTTTCTGGACTGTTTTATCCTCACGAGGGAGACAGGGGATGCTGGAGCCTATCCCAGCTGTCTTCGAGCAGTAGGCGGGGGACACCCTGAACCGGTTGCCGGCCAATCGCAGGGCACACAGAGACGGACAACCATCCGCGCTCACATTCACACCTAGGCACAATTTAGAGCGGGGGTGTCAAACTCAATTTTGTCACATTGCATTGTAGTTACGGTTGTTATGAATTTTGGGAAAGCACATAAATGTTTAATCCCCTCTACATATTACATGCACAGCCACAACAAATTGACGAATAACTTGTTTTAAAATCAGAAGTCAAGACTAATGACTGCCATTGAAACTTTGGTTCAGACTTTAGCAAGCATCATGGAACTTGACATGCTGGATTTGCTTTCGCGGGCCACATAAAATGATGTGGCGGATCAGATTTGACTTTGACACGTGTGTGTGATTTAGAGTGTTCAATCAGCCTGCCATGCAAGCTTTTTGGAATGTGGGAGGAAACCACAGTACCCGGAGCAAACCCACGCAGGCCCGGGGAGAACATGCAAACTCCACACAGGAGGGCCGGAGCTGGGATTGAACCCACGACCTCTGCACTGTGAGGTCGACGCGCAAACTACGCGACCACCGGGCCGGGTAAAGTGCCCATATCTGATCAAATCCACAAAAAATTGCACCATAACTTAGACCTGCTTTTCTGTCACCAAACTATCGGGCGCGCAAACGCCCTCAGTGCCCTGGCATGTCCAGCGTGGCATAGCGCAGTCTCCCAAATAACCCAGCATGAAAATCAAGATGCACAAATTTAAACCCTGAACGCACATGCGGCTGTCTATAAAAATAGAGTCGGTGTGTCACAGAATGTCATGACGTTACCCTTTCTTTGCCCTCTTATGCACTCAACTCGAAACACGATTTCTCCCCTAATCCATTGTCGAAATATACCGCTGATGCGTTTTTTAAATGGCTATGCCTTGACGTCAGAGCAGATTTTCTGCAAACACCATCTGCAGTCTGGAAAGCCTCCTACTGATAATTACAAATTTGATACATTCAGACTGTTATCTCCCACATGGAGATGTGAATTTCGGAAGTTAGAAAGCGCAGCGGGGGATCCACGGGGGTTGGCACCCTAGGGTCTGAAACATCAGACTCATATTTTAACATGCACTAAGCCGCGGTAGCCTGGAAAGGAACATAGATGGAACGTGGCAGGAGGACAATAAAACGCAGAGGCAACTCGTTAATTACAACTATTTTTAAAGCAGGATTGAGTGCGGCGGGAGTGTTTTAATTACCGCCGTGTTTGAAAGCTTGGCTCAGGACCTGCTAATTAAAAATAGTGTTTTCCACAAAAACATACCGGTTTACAGATACCTTTTCAGCCATCGATGGAGGCTTTACTCATTAACAGAGAGAAACGCTGCCGCAGACACCATCATGCTGGGGGCAAAAAAATATTATATATATATATATATTTTATGTGTTTTGAAAACTGACTTCAGATGGCAAAAAAAAAAAAAATGTCAAGGAGTTGAAATAAACGCATTTGTTTTGTCTGCCGTTTGAAGGAGCTCACCTCCACCTCAATGGTGCCTGACAGAAGAAGGGCCCCGAAGATGACGAGTAAGGAGCCAACCAAGAAGAGGAAGACTGCCAGTGCGATTGCCTTGTAGGGGACCCTTGGAGGACTTTTCTTAAACTGCCAAGCAACAAGTTCCAAGTCACTTTTCACGTGAATCATTTCCACATCATTTTCCAGATCATCGGTCTGCTTCCCGGAACGACGACAGAAAATCAATTGAATAATTGCCAAAACAGAGGATTTGGGACAATTTGAAGTTAAACAATGACTCGAAATAATTAATCGATTGTTCAAAGAGTTGACGATTTAATTTGATGAATGAATCAACCCGTGTGTACTTCACTGCATTAGAGTATTGATCGTTGTAAATAACAGTAAGAAATATTCAGGTGTTAACAAGAATTGCACATTTCATCATGAATCCTATGTGCAAGCATGGCCGGCAATTTCCTCCACAACTGCTCACGAATGTTGGGAAATGACTGAAATAACTGAAGACTGCGGGTAAATGCAATACAACATATGACAGAAATGCACAAACAGCCTTGAAATCCACCTTGCGCAGCGCCCTAAAAGTAGCTGAGTCATGAAACCGAAATTGAGGTTTTCTTGGAGTCATGATCCAATAGTACCATGATGTCTTTGCCACATAATTGTTCAAATGTCTGCTATCGTTTCTATTTGAAACCCAACCCTAGTTTGAAACACCACTTTAAAACCGTGACCCTAGTTTGTGTCCATATGTCTATTTTGTCCAGCGTGTTTGCAACAAACGCTCAACCAATCAGTCGAAAAAGTGAAGTTGCTACCTGTAATTCAATGTATCCGTCATTGTCTGCAGCAAGACGCGAGTACTTGACCTTGTTGAAGACGCCAGCATCGAGCATGCTGCCTCTGCTTGCTTTCAACGGAGCACAGAAACTGCAGACAGACACACACACAGGCGAACACACACACACACACACACACACACACACACACACACACACACACACACACACACACAATAGAATTCTATTGCACTTTCTCACCTTTGCCACAATAGCTAAATCTGCGTTTACTTTTGCTTTGTACACTCTGATTGAAGCCAAGCCATTCCGGAATACAATGAATTGAGATTCAAAAGCGATTCTTGCTCATTCTATCCATCAGCGTACAGCAGGAAGTACAGTACGTATTATTGGTTCATGAATCATACCATACAATACGTGACACTTGTACGCTGCGTTTTTCTGGCATACCTTCAGCCGCTATGTTTGCAGTAGCATGTTGCTCCGATCCACTTCCTCGTTTGGACGTCCACTTCCTCGTTGCCCTAGCTGCGCATGCGTATTGGCTCAAGAGCCTGTTCGAACGCTGACACAAGTTTGTTTTAACAATACACTTTCGATAGAATTCCTGATACATTTTAGTCATCTTTTTTTTTAAATATTGCCAATGTACAACACTATACATATATTCGAAAAACAGAGGTGGCAAACTAATTTTTGTCACGGGCCAGGTTTTAGTACCGTTGCACTATGGAGGGCCGTGATGACTGAAACCACATAAAAAAAGTCAAGAATAACTGTTGATTCAACTATTGTTTAAGTGACTACTGTATCATGAGGGGTTTAGTAACAAAGAAATGCTTAGAATATATCTCTTATTTATTCCATATGAGAATTAAAAATGTTGGTAGACATTTTCGAAAGGATCATGTAAGTTGACATGTTTGAGCTGCTTTCGTGGGCTACATCAAATTATTTGGCGGGCCAGATCTGGCCCCTGGGCCTTGAGTTTGACACCTGAACTGTCTCAAGCTGCGATTGTGAGCGCAAATGGTTGTTCCTCTGTGTGTGCCCCGTGATTGGCTGGCAACCAATTCAGGGTGTACCCCACCGACTGCCAGAAGACAGCTCCGACAGGCTCCAGCACGCCCGCCACCCTCATGAGGATTAGAAAATTGATGGATGGATGGATGGATAAGAACAAACACCGGGAGGTAAACACAGCTGACACGGTCTTTTATACAAAGGAAAGAAATGGTTCCATTCAAACATAAAGTGAACTGCTTGCCACCAGTTCAAGCTCAATCACATGGCAGTGGGTGCATTGTAGAGCTGCTGAAATGTCATTTGTGTTTTTACAAATTTAGAAAACCAAAATACTTGCAGCAAAGAGAAATTATTCAAGTTTGGTAACCAAGCCAAGCGTATAATTGCACGCTTTGGGCACTCTCTTTTGTCCTTGTCCTTGCAGAACAGATGATTTATTGATTCTGTTTTCAGGGGCTGAGTTTAATGAAACAAGAGTAATCATTTCAATGTAATGTAATTTGCCCATATGAAAATACATTCCAAGATTAATTCTGTTGCTGCCCCCCCCCCCCACCTCCAAACAAGGCCTCTAGTGCCGATGGATTTAAGCAACTTTTCTGAGAATTTTCCAGCATTTTTTGTTTGTTTGTTTGTTTACAAACAACCTTGTCAACCCAACAAATCAACACTGTTTCGGTCATGTTTCTGAATGTGTAAATAGTTCAAAGTGCAACTCTTTATTGCAAAAGCACATTGTCAACACCATAGCTGGCAGTGTTTGACATTCACACAATTAAGGATTTTGGACCCAATCATCCATCCATCCTCCCATTTTGCGATCTGCTTATCCTTACAAGGGTCGCAGAGCGTGCTGGAGCCTATCCCAGCTGTCTTCGGGCAGTAGGAGGGGGGACACACTGAACTGGTCGCCAGCTAATCGCAGGGCACACAGAGATAAACAACCATTCGCGCTCACACGCTCACACCTAGGGACAATTTCGAGTGTTCTATTAACCTGCCATGGGTGTGTTTTGAATGTGGGAGGAAACCGTAGTACCCGGGGAAAATCCACGCAGGTTCGGAGAGAATATCACCAATCAGCAGGACCGTACCAACCCACCAATAGTCCAAATTTGTCCAAATCGACGCCCATTGAGATGCATTGGGGGGAAAAAATATGAACAATAATTCCCCCCAGATCCTGTCACGGACATCATTGTCTGCAAATTATGGCATGAAAACCGATCACTGATTTTGCATAAAATGTGAAATATGTCTCTAACGATCAGAACAGTGTAAAGTCCAGTCTTATATTGATGAGGCCCAAAGACAAAATGACATAATCAGAGATGTAACGACCCCGTAATGTTCAACAATTATGTCGTCATCACAGTGATTACTTAAAAAGATTGTAAACTTCTTTCAAGTCCATTTTGGCATCATCGTCAGCTTTAAGTATATTAAAAATATAATCAACACCAACAAAAAAATGCGGTTGATGAAAGTGCTGAGTAGCTTGCAATGCTGGGAATCGACGAGCCAACGGGTGCAAGCGGAGTAAAAAAGTGGAAAATGTTCATTTAAGTCAATACTTCATTTGTGTGTGTGTGTGTGTGTGTGTGTGTGGTATTTATTAGCAACCAGGTTCCCACTATGTTAACACAAAAATATGAAGTCGGCCTAATTACCATAATTGTTCCTGTTTAACTAGCATAATCCAGTTGTTTGGAGGCGGTTGACAAGAAGATTTTCAAGTCAATACTTCATTTGTTTGCCTGATCAGTCTAATATTTGTGTATTGTGAAGCCAGGGGCTTTGAAGTGGTAAGTCGAGTTTGAATCAATGTCTTCTGGGCTACCATCTTTGTATCCGGCTGGCTTGGACAAGCCACATCGATTCAACGCAGGTTGCGGGAGTGTGAATTGTGTTTGTGATGGGGCCATCATTTTATGCCTCCAAAAGGGGTGTACCGGTAGTTTTGGAATTTGGGAATTAGGCTTTTCACTTCTTCCTACAATTGGTATTATCTTAGCAATCACAAGGGAGTTGGGCAGTTGTTTTACCATGTGACCTTTCCAAGAAATGAATTTCAGCCGTTCGAGTAAAAAAAACAAAAACAAAAAACAAACATTTCCTTGGTAACAACATTTTCCAGAATTGCTGTTTTCAGATTTTCGTACAGGCGGTCAGATCAAATAAGACAGACAATCAATGATGATGTATATTTTCTTATCGTAATTTTGACTCCAGAGAGACTCTCAGCGGTATCGTCACAGACAGGCGGACGGATGGTCAAAACGACCGACAGGAGGACAAGAAAGATGTGGAGTCATAATGCGGTCAGTCAAGGAAAGAGCAAGTCAGGCGAGGGGCGGGGCTTACTGGGTCAGGTGGGCTTGTCCACTGGCGTTCTCCCATGAGCAGAATGGCAGGCAGGATAGAAACACTTGACTTTCCTTCCTTCTCCTCCGTCTGGAAAGGATAACGCAGGAGAGCTGAGAGAACGCTATTCGGGAAAAGTTGCAGCAGCCGTGAGACATGTGCTCCCTGAGGAAGGTAAGACTGCTTTTTTTTTCTCTCTCTCTCTCTCACTGTCCTTTCCTTCTATCCCACTGCTGACTTTCCTGGCTTAGTGGCTCCTCATTGACAATATTTGGATTGGTCTTCCTCCCATGAGCACACCACGAATGCAACTATTTACAAAATCGGTCCATAGTATTAACATATGCATGAATATTCAGGGTTTAATACAAATTTCGCACTTAAGTCAACTCCTTTTTGGCTTGCAGATACACATGAGGCATGCTTTCTTTTGCAGCTTCATTTGAAATTTTAATTGGAACACTTCATTTAAAAAAAATTTAAAAATTCACTCAAACGACACACCATTATAATGACACGTTTTAATTACTGTAGATGATTTTAGCAAGGTGTGTGACATAAAAGCTTCATGAAATGATTTAGTTCCACAAGACACTATTGGTATTTGAGAATATCGAGTGAGCTCAGGGAAAAGTATGAAAGTACTGTTGCGACTGACCGGCGACCAATCCAGGGTGTAGTCCCGAGTCAGCTAGATAGACTCCACTCCCCGTGACCCTGAACAGGATACGCAGTCTGGAAAATAAATGGATGGACATCTCCTGAGACCGGAGACTGTTCAAAGTACGCATTGCGCAGCAGAACGCCGCAAATGGTCAAGGTTGATAAAACTTAATGATTACAATCATGGAGCAATTGAATTATGACTCGAGGCAAGGGGACTTGTCCCCATCTACCCCGGAGAAAGCAGCATTCTAGAAACAGACCTCAAAAATGTGAAGCAATTCATCACAGTTCACATGGCGGAGCAAGTGCGTGTGTGCGTGCATGTGGGAAAAAAAACAAAACAAATAAATCCGTTCAAAATGTTGCATTTCATTGGTTTGGAATACTTGCAGTGCAATGCAGCACTGCAATAATATTACATTGTGAGCGCTGGCGTTATTTATTTTCTGTTTCTAATCAGAAAAATGGCCTCACAATTTGATCAGGCTGAAGCGATGAATAATTCATTCACCATTACAAAGTCAATATGTATTTTTCAACGAGAGGAAAAACAAGCACATTTTTGGTCGTTTATGTCTTCAATACATTCATATTTTGTTGCAAGTAAACTGGACCGCAAAGATAGAACACAAGATACTTTGCTAAACTGCTGTTGATTAATTTGGCACAAAGTCAGCCACGTTGTAATTCGGAACACGGATTACACCGGTCAACGGTTCATTTGAATCATAAATGTGGCAATAATTGTATTTGTGATGCTGATTTAAAAAAATGTCCTTACTTTTTTTATTCCCCCTTTTTTGGTTTTAAGTTTGACCTATTAAAGATTGCCTCGCGAGGGTCGTGGGCGTGCTGGAGCCTATCCGTGCTGTCATTGGGCAGTAGACGGGTACACCCTGAACTGGTTGCCAGCCAATCGCAGGGCACACGGAGATACACTCACACCTAGTAGGGACGGGTACCCGGAGAAAAGCCATGCAGGCCCGGGGAGAACGTGCAACCTCCACACGGGAAGGCCGGAGCCGGGATCAAACCCACGACCTCTGGACTGTGAGGTCGACGCACTAACCGGCACAAAAAAAACAAAAAAAATCTAGAAAAATATACTTGCATCTCTGATTAATTGATTTTGTCAACATTTGTTGCCTGTCGTTATTAGGCGATCGGGATTAGGCAACACAAATCGAGTTCGAATCTTTGCTATATCCCTCATATCACAATGTACAAAGCATGAATCTTAACTAAAGTGCAGGGGGCGAGTACAGAAAAAGTGTACAATTCGGTACTTATCTAAATGAGGACTTTTTCAGCTCTGGCGGTTATCCGCTCTCTCCCGAGGGCCATTATGAAGCTTATGAAGCTGATCAAATTTAAGTCACCACGATATATAAATAAGCACCTTGGCACTCCAACAGCTTAAGGAAACGCTTTGATTGCTTTTAAACACAATTGACTTTTAATAATATGCCACAGACTCTACTTGGGCCAAATTCACCAGTCCGGAGTGGATGATCCATCCATCTATCCGGCTAGCCAGATAGCCGGCTAGCCAGATAGCCGGCTAGCCAGATAGCCGGCTAGCCAGATAGCCGGCTAGCCAGATAGCCGGCTAGCCAGATAGCCGGCTAGCCAGATAGCCGGCTAGCCAGATAGCCGGCTACCTACATACCTACAGTGGGGCAAGATGCGCAAAGGGCAAGAAGGCTGTTAACGCTACGATAGATTGAACTGTAATGTACCCGTTTATCATTTCTCTCACTTTGCTGCCATCGCACTTCTTCTCTATTAAACATGAGCGCGAATGAAACGTGAAATGGAAAGTCGTGTGCCCGAGACTTTATGACTCCCATATGGTGACCGACCGCGACGGTAAAAGAGTCCTATTCTCTCACCTTGAGGGAATGGCTTTAAATAGGGCTCATTCGTCCACTTTGGACTCACCTACAGCGGTCGGGTGTCCTCACAAATCACATTTTGGAACATATCCCATAAATGCATTAGCGGGTGATGAAAAACAGGCATCATTTGGGATATACTTTGTAAGTCAAAGGTCAAAGTTTAGCTTGGACTGCAACATACAGAGAAGAGTCATTTCTCAATTAAAAACCACCGGTCAACAAATATTTTAATGAGAGATACCAGTAAACTATGCCAGATTTTTTTTTTTGGGGGGGGGGTTGTTTTTGTTTTGTTATTTTGCAATAAAAAACGCCACAAGTTCACATGAACCAGAATGTGTATTTTATGTTTTTATCACTCAGAAATAAATGCCTTGCGTGCAGCCTGGCGCCGCTTCAGACTTCTAATGTGACAAAGGGTTTTGGTTTTTTTGTTTCTTTTAGTTTTTTTGAGCAGCTACAGAGAAGGACTGTTCATCCAAAGTGAGGGCAATTCATAGAAAGCTACAAGGACGGAGTAATTCTTTCTTGGCATTCATGTGAAATAAGTTTTTTTTTTCTTGCACTACTGATAATCACATCACTGATGAATAAAGAGGCAGTTTAGTTTTTTTTTTGAAGTTCTATGCAAAATATCTTTCGCCCAGGAGGTTTGTGGACTGCAAACTGGTTGACGTTCCATCAAGGCCAGTGTGTTTTGTTGTTTCTCTGCTGGTTGTTCGTCGAAGGCTTTGCACTCATCGGAGCGCCAACATAATGGCTTGCCCTCGGCAGTTTTGGTGTAAGCATGATATTACAGTTTTGACAAAAGCCTATTTGATCAGAATGTTTCTATGAAGAATCGTTTTCACAGTGAGTAAGTAATGTCACGCAAATACATCGTCTCGTTGGATGTGGGGGGCAAGGATTTCCATCTTAACACAAAAGTGGAAATGGGGAAACAAATGGCAAAACATTTTTATGTGTTTAAGGGCCTGCAGGTATGAGTGCAAATCTTTCACAGAATTACGTTTTTATTCATATCATATCATGCAGGCAGGGGGGGCGGAGGGTGGCATGCGCCAAAAGTGGGGGCATCCACTGCCCCCCTCCAACTCCATCCTCCATTTTTCAAAGGGCATACAGCATTACAGGTGGCGGATGGGGGGAGTTAGGGTTAGGGGGGGATGACGGAATGTGTGTGCAGGCCACAGTCAAATCATATTTTTGGAAGGTAGAACCAGGCAAGAACATTTCCCAGGTGGCAAATATGTTCTGATGGCACTTCACCACTCTATGAAATATCATTTTACCAAATATCCCTACTTTTCCAAATTCCCAAACATGGTAAACTGGACTTGCCCCGGCACGAGAATGAACATGCGTCCGTTTTCACGCTGAGCGCACGTGCGTCTGTCTATAAAAATGAGGTTCCACTATTTATCCTCCAGGGCATACCACAAGCCATGAGTGGGATCACTCTTTTGGGGTGCAAAAGGCGCCTTGCAAAGAAGCGCCCGCCCGCCAACGGTGGTCCTGGGTGCAATCGCCCTCATTAATATTCCACTCAGTTCAAGGAAAAAAAACTTGTGGAGCCACCTCAAGGTCAAATGAAGCCATGGTGTGCGTTTGCAATTTGTTAGGGGTTGAATTATTGCGTCTCGGCTCAAGGGCCAAAAGGACAGCGTTGTATGTGGGAGCCTGCGCCTCTCTCATTCGTCCCTCACATCATCTGTCTTTCCTGTCCGGAATAGGCGCATTTTTTGTTGCAGGACGTCATGTCTTTCTAAAACAGGAACTTTAGGTTCAACCGTCAGTCTGTCCTCTTATGCTGGACTCAGTGCTTAGCTTGCAGGTATAAAATGAGGCAATCGCACACTGCGGCTGTACGTCTGCTCTTCAAATAAACGATCTCCCTCTAACATCTGTCTTTATATTGTCTGCATGGTTGAGTGGAGGTTCTCCTACGAAACAGATTTTTTTTTCCCTAACTCTTGGGATTTCTGGTGCCCTCATAGGTGTCCTCACGAATAATTATAAAATGCACATATTAGTCAGTTGACGAGATATTGCACGCGAATGCAAATAAGTTCAGACGCAATAGATTGTTGGAGGTCAGATTCCGGATGATGTGTTGAACACCGTTTCATTGTCAGGCCATTGGCAAACGAGAGAAGCAGATATTCATCCATCCATCCATTTTCTAATCCGCTTACCCTCGCGAAGGTCGCGGGCGCGCCGGAGCCCAGCTGTTTTCGGGCAGTAGGCCTAAAGTGGTTGCCAAGCCAATCGCAGGCGGGTATTTAAGCAAATCATAAAACATATTCATGCTGCAAAACACATTACCAGTGTTGAACGGAAGAGTCGTAAGAAGCAATGGATATAAATCACACACACAATATGAGGCGCATGTATACAATCGAATGCTCCGTTATTGTTGTGAGCAATTTATTCTGGCTTCAGCAAGATCACGTCAGCATCAGTTGACATTGGAGGAGTATTATAATTCATCAACATAAATTTATGATGGCGGTTACGTTTTACAGCGCGGCCGAGAGGTTCCGGTTTTCGGATCTCAGCTCAGACCGTCCTGAGGGTGGCGTTGGTATGTTGTGCCACAGCTCGCTCCCACATTCCAAAATACGCATTCAGTCAAGACAGTGAATATCATCTCTGAGCAAGCGGTCGTCATGTTACGGCTGTTTGGTATGACTGCCGCTTGTGCAGAGTAATCGTCAAACGCAGTTATTTCATATTTACCCGTCCCCAGGATGCAGCAAGAATTTCCACCTGTTTGAAGTGTGCGATCATCAAGACGATGAAATAATAAGATGCATGTCCAGTCACCAATTTTAGGATTTGGGACTTGCTTGGCTAAAATGGAACAGACTTAACTTCTGACATTTGAAAATCTGCATTTTGTAAGTATCGTATTGGCCCGAATATAAGACGGTGTTTTTTTGCATTGAAATAAGACTGAAAAAGTGGGGGTCGTCTTATATTCGGGGTCTAGACATTCTACCCATTCTCGACGCTAGATGGCGCCAGATATCATTGAGGCGAATGCTGAACTTGACTCCCCGGGCCAAAGTGAACACCTGTCACGAAGAATAAAAAGAAAAATAGCGGTAGTACGAAGAAGAAAATTAAAAATAGCGGTAAGAAAGAAAAGAGAAGAAAATAATAGAAGAGATAACAGAAAATGGGGAAACGTAACGACAATCTGGAGAAAAGTGGGTCGAAGATGTTCTGGAATTATTTTCTGTATAAAAATTTATTTGGTGTTCAAAAAGGCTTTTTTCAAACTTGAGTTTTGAAAAAGAGGGGTCGTCTTATAATCAGGGCCGTCTTATAATCAGGGCCAATACGGTATATCATTTGTCTCATCTGTTAAACGTGTTTTTTTTTCTGGCTTAGGCGCTCAAAACGTATTGTCACACAAAAATGTCGTTGTAGTGACATTGTTTTTTTTTCTGTTGTTTGAACAGGTCTCATGCCTCTAACACCCGTCGGCATGGATGAACACAAGATGGAAAACCCAGCGGTGATTTCCGCGTAAAGTCTGAATATTTGTCATTTCTATTATGCTCCCGCCGGAAGGATTATGACAAGCCGTGGCTGCGTTTGTCTCTCTAAATATGACAGTTTGCCAAGAAGGGGGAAAAAGCCTCTGGCTGCGCAGTGTGACGAAAGCGGTTTCATCTGCAACTTCATGAGAGGGACGAGGTGAAAGGTTTGATCATCTGCGTTCAGAGGCGAAGGTGGGTGCAGACGGGGTACGTATGGAGCCCATTTGATGAGACCTGATCAAGCAAAAACAAAAAGATCCAAAAAGCTGCTCGGAGCATGAGTGTCTTTCCTACGGAAGAGACGTGTCGTAATTGTAGCTCCACCGCAGAGCCCAAGGTGGATGTCGCCAAAGTGGTTTTCTTGGGAATAGTGCTGGCAGTCTTCGTTGTCTTTGGCGTCCTTGGCAACATCCTGGTGATCCTCTCGGTGGTGTGCCATCACCACTGGCGCTCTGTGACCCATTACTTCATCGCCAACCTGGCGGCGGCCGACCTTCTGCTCAGCTCTGCCGTCCTGCCTTTCTCCGCCACTTCGGAGGCGCTCGGCAGATGGGTGTTCGGGCGGTCTTTCTGCAACGTCTGGGCGGCCCTGGACGTCCTCTGCTGCACCGCCTCCATCCTCAGTCTGTGCGTGATCTCCATCGACCGCTACCTCGCCGTCAGCTACCCTTTGCGTTACCCGGCCATGGCCACCGGCCGACGAGGCCTGGCCGCGGTGGCTGCTCTCTGGGGACTCTCGGCGGCCATATCCGTGGGCCCTTTGTTTGGCTGGAAGGAGCCTGACCCAGAAGACGACACGGTGTGCCGAATCACGGAGGAGCCCGGCTACGCCTTGTTCTCAGCCCTGGGCTCTTTCTACATACCGCTGGCGATCATTCTCTCCATGTACTGCCGGGTGTATAGCGTGGCGAGGAGGGAGACGGAAACTCTCAAGATGGGGAGCGACGGGGCAGGACTCGAGTCCGAAGGGGTGATTCTGAGGGTCCACAGGGGGAACGGCGCTCAAACGGGCAAGCGTGAAAAGGACACCGGCACCCGGAGGTGCAAACGGGTCACCGGTGCTTTACCCAAGATGCTCAAACTGCCAAGTGAGGAGAAAGCAGCAAAGACCCTTGGGGTGGTCGTCGGGTGCTTCGTTCTGTGCTGGCTGCCTTTTTTCATCGTCTTCCCAATTGGTAAGTAAGTCATCACACAAACCTCTCTCTCTCTCTCTCTCTCTCTCCCTCAAACAAAATCCGTTCAAGCGTCATCTAAAGCGCAAAAGGTCAAAGTCAAAACCTGCGGGTGTTTGATCAAGGGCCGCATTTCTGGCTGCGCTTTTTCTCCCATCAAGTTCTTCAACCCGAGCCCCATATAGCAACAAGAGTGACGCATAAAGCGTTAAGACGACCGTCGAGCATCAGCAAGCTCGCTCGCGTCGGGAGATGATAATTACAATCTTCGCCCAAGTTTCATTTGAACGTGCTCTGCTATCTTTGAGATGAATCCGATAAACCGCGCTTTAAAAAGTGCCTTCGAATCCCCGCAGCACTTTTCATCACCATGTCGCCATTCGTGTTAAAAACGACGGAGAGTTCATTATCGAATTCTTGAAGTGGCGCAGCTCAAGTCCGTGATGTTGCGTCACCGTCTTCATCGAAACGCCTCGTTAATCAATCTGGAAAGGAAAGGTTGTCCTGGGAAACACTGTTTCAGTGATTCAAGTCATGCTGAATAGAATATTTCGTTCGCCCAAAAAAAAAGACGTTTTTTTAAATCAAAAAGGCATCCGTCGCTGTTGATCAGAATCAGAATCAGAATCATCTTTATTGGCCAAGTATGTAGAACACACAAGGAATTTGTCTCCGGTATAACACGCTGCATTAGTATCATCATAAACAAGAACATGACAAATAGGGATGGAAGGACATTTCATAATGTAAGTGAACCAGAGTTTCAAGCAGAGCTAAAGTGATCAGTGGTAGAATACAATACGATGACAGTTTGTACAGTTGGTGCAGAAAATCATTGAACCATTTTAGAGAGATACAATATTTGTTGTACAAGAAGAGTGACTACGTCAGTGACTGTTTAGGGAGTTCATGGCTAGAGGGAAGAAGCTGTTCAAGTGTCTGCTGGATTTGGTGCGCATGGATCTGTAGCGCCTGCCTGAGGGGAGTAGCTGGAAAAGGTGGTGGGCAGGATGCGGGGGATCCAGGAGGATTTTCCGTGCCCTTGTCTTGATTCTTGCGGTGTGCAAGTCCTCAAGAGTGGGTAGGGCGGTGCCAATGATTTTTTCCGCCGTCCTAATTGTCCGTTGAAGTCGGATCCTGGAAACCTTTGCATCATAAGGTTTGTGTTCCGTCGTATGAGCACGAGGTCAGGTTTGACCTCATGGCCTTCACCTTTTCCACGAAGACACATCGAGAATGAAATCACAAGCATCCAACGAACTCAACCAGAAAAAAAAAGCAGACTGGACTTTGACGACGGGATGAAATTGAATGAGCGTCTCTCCAATGCGAGCGATTCCAGATAACAAGCGTGCGATTTAATGGGCTGTGATGCTCATGGGCATCCTCAGTCGCCGGGTAGCCTCTCAAGGCAGTCACGTCATGTCATCACAGAAAAAAAATTAAGTGATGCATTCCAATCGAGGCGAACCTTCACGGCTCACAGCGTTAGCGCTCTTTCCGGCTTCCAGGAAATGATAGCTCGGCATTCCCAAGGGCACCGTTTTCAAAACTGCTGAAGTTTTCGGTTTCGTACTAAACACACCAAGGGGAGGCTTCTTTCTTTGCCTGCCAGTCACTGCAAAAAAATGTTTGCACAAATGGTCAAAAGCCAGAAAACGTAATCTAGTCATTAGCTCTGCAGATACCAAGAAGCTATGAGGCTTATTTTAGCTAGCAGATTGGAACTGTCTAACAAAATGTTGATTTATGTTTGGGGATGTTGCAGGCTCCATCTTCCCATCCTGCAAGCCATCTGAGACGGTGTTTAAGGTAACCTTCTGGCTCGGCTACTTCAACAGTTGCCTTAATCCCATCATCTACCCGTGCTTCAGCCAGGAGTTCAAGAAAGCCTTCCACCACGTGCTCCGCGGCCTCTGCCTGAGAAACGGCGAGACCCAAGGAGCCCACATCACCAGCCACTCCGCTGGCGGTCCACGAGCAGTATCCGATAGGCCTGATTTCTCAACGTCGAACGGTGCGTCTTCATGGCGCTGCTGCGGGACGCTGCGCGTGTCCTCTGAAGGTGGTTCCCATGACGCGAGTTCAGCCAGTCTTCTGAGGTCGTGCTGCCTCTCAACTCGTCAAACGCCAGTACCCGAGTACTCGTCTGCAAAGGTCTTACGCCTTTCGCTCAAGGTTCCTGGGGAGGCCGTTTGACTCATACCGTCCAGCGCTTGGCCAAGTTTGATCCTAAAAGGATCAATCGCAAGTACTGTCTGTATATTTCCTATTCATATGTCAAATGACGCAATAACTACAACTACTATTCCCAAAACAGTCATTTAAGGTGGAACAACTTAAAAATATAAATGCTTGACACATATGGCAACATTATTAGTTTGCACAACAAAGCAAGCAACTTGCAAAACAATTTGCCAGGTCGTTTTTAACGTAGATCTTTAAGTTGGGGGGCAATACAAAGAGCAAATAGTTCTGTAATGTAAAACTTTTGATGAATTGCCCAAGGTTAAAATGTTATTGACGTTTGTTGCCTTGAAATTTTGAGTTTGCTTTTTCTTCTTTTTACAGTGTACCTAAAATTGTGCAATTGACCCTTTAAGAGGATAAACTAAGCCTGCGTTCACGTGATTATTGTCATGTAAATACCTTCAACAATACTCAAATGGAAAGAATATCAAACTAACTGGAACAATTTGCATTTTTTCCGACCGCTCTGATCTGTACTGCTTCGAAATCCATTTGGAACTAAACTGGTATCTCAAAATGTGGAACTCGACATTGATTCACAGAATCAGAATTTTCATGTGACACTGTTAATTATCTGACAAGAGCACAAAATGTGCAGTTTGTTATTGAACATTTTTAAAAAGCGCAGGTCAGCGTGAATGTACAGAAAATGCTGGATATTCTCGGCTGATGTTTTAAGTGCTCCCCGTGCTTGCTTGGTTTTTCTCCAGGTGGTCCCCGGTTCCTCCTACCATCATGTTAGGTTCACTGAAGACTTCTAAAACCAGCGGTATCCAACCTTTTTTGCCCCACGGACCGGCTTATTGTCAGACAATATTTTCAGGGACCGGCCTTTAAGGTGTGACGGATAAATACAACAACATAACATGATATGACCTGTATGAAAACTGGGGTATATTCAAAACATAATAACAAACAGGAATCATGACACGAGGAACGTCCTATCTGGCCGCAAACATTCTCTGGTAACGTATAAACTTGCCTTCAAAATCAGATACGCCGCAAATACAAAGTGCATGAAAAATTCAACTCACCATCACCACGTTATGCAGAGCGGGGGCTTGGTGGGTGGGAATTTGCCGTTGAGATAAATCCGTATTTTAAGTAGGAACCCTGATACTGTCGCTTAATTGTAGACTTATTTTTCTTGAAAGTCGTAGGCTTCTCTTCTCTTCTGTCTCCTGGCTGGGCCTTTTCCCTTTCCCCCCCAAGACGTTTGTTTTCTTATTAATTTTGCTAGCCCCTGGGTTTAATTTTAGCGGTAACCTATTACGTGACCGCGAAGCGTTCCTTGACCTGCGTCAAGAGTGGCATATTTTAGACGGATGTAACAGAAATTATTACTTTTTTCTCAATAAAACAACTTTCAGATTCCAAAATAAATTAAACTGAAGTAATGAAAGTTCTTAATTCTTTCTGTGCGTCCTGGTACCAAATGACCCATGGACAGGTGGTTTGGGACCGCTGCTCTAAACTGGTCCATAGATGTGAACCGAAGTGTCAGCCGTGGTTTGTCTACTACATGTGCCTTGCAATTGGCAGCCGACCAGTCCGGGCTATACACTGCGTAATAGTCTCCAGCACAGCGGTGTTCCTGAGGTGGATTAAAATGGATGAAGGGGTAGAAAAACAAAAGCCGTTGTTTCTCCGTTTTCAACAAAAAGAGTCTTGAAAAGTCATTTATGAAAAGCTTTCCCAGAATGCTTCCAGTGTGTTCTTTCTGACTACTTAAGACAATTCCCTTTGCCTCTCCTTGAAAGTAGCGCTAGAATAAAATTGGCCTCTTTGGAGCCTGTTGCCAGGCATTCGAGCAGTGGCTTATCTGCCAAGAGCAGGACGATGAAGGAATTTCTCAAAGACAAATAATTTCACATTTTGAAGTTACCTGATGTGAGAACATAAGTGGCGGTGCTGACAACAGTATGTTTTCACGCCAACGTTTGTACATTTTAACAGTGGTGACTCATGTTTTCACTGTACCAATCTCAGACATTTTATCTTGTAAAGTGATGCAAATAGCCTGCTCACTAAGGAATTATGCAACAGAGGATTTCTGAAACAGGCTACATCAATATGTAAAAAGGAATGTGACTGAATTTGAAATTACTACCATCACATACAGTATATAGATAAAACATACCCAGCACCCCGGTGAACTCTGGTAAGCATGTCAGCCTGACTGTGCAGAAATGCAGCGTTCAATACCAGGCCTTCCTGTGTGGAGTTTGCATGTTCTCTTTGCGCTAGCGTGGGTTTTTTCCGGGTGCTGAGCATGTCCTTCATGAGCATGGTACATGTCCTTTATGAACCTGCAAGTATGTTGACAAAATGCAAAAATATACTGTCCAAAAACTATTTATGTAACAAAAAATACAATACGGGTGTATCCCAAATAAATCACAACAGTCCAATACATACACTATTTTAATGTTTATTTCTTTCTGTCTTGGGAAAAATGTGTCTATTTTGGATTGTTTTGTTGGATGCATTCTTTGGTTTATGACAATGTTTGCCTGCGTGTCATACAGTTTTCTTGCTAGTTGCAAGTAAATGTCTTCTTGTGCATACTGAAGGATTTTTGTTGCCATTTGCATTGCTTCCTTGCTGGATGGTGGCTTGTCATAAGGAGTTGAATCGATGCTTTGTTTTTTAAAGTTTCGTAGATTTGCGTCTTTCCGACTCCAAGTGTCTCCTGGATGCTTCTTACTTTGTGTCCTCGCTCAAACGAATGCAGTGAATAAAGTTAAAATCTTTCGCGATTACAGTAAAACGCGCGGCAATTAAAAGTCACTTACCCGTCGTCGTTTCGTATCTGACGAATGAAAACGGCGAAGCTAACACGTTTGTTCCGTCGTGTCTAGTGGGCACTGCTTTTTAAGCTAGTGCCGCGATCTACGGGACGTAAGTGAATAAAGTTAAAATTATTCGCAATTAGTGTGAAACGCACGCCAATAAAAAGTCACTTACACGTCGTCGTTTCGGATTTGATGATAGAAAAAGGCGAAGTGAAAACACGAGTTCCGTCGTGTGTTTCCGTCGCTTCGGGTGGGCGTGGCGTGTATTTAAACTGCCGCGGCCTTCCGCCTCCATCCGGGTTACGGCTAGTGGAATTTCCGTCTACGTCATTTCCGATAACATGTAATATCGTAGTCAAAATGGTAATGATTCGGTTTTTTATTCCGGGTGAATAAAATTCATTTTCATAGAATTCCGGGGTGGGAATGTTTACTGTATATATATATAAATAAATGGTTGAGCTTAGACTTTTTATTTCCCCTCCCCTCATGGAAATCCAAAGCATTTATGCTCTGTTCACTTGAAAATGTCTGCTTGATTCAAATCTTTGCATGCACTGGAGAGAGGGCGTTCGAGCCGAGTTCCCCTGTGGCAATAAAATACACAAACCTTAAAATGAATAATTCAGAGCATATTTATCGAATCCGCTTTCGCCTCGTCTGTGTCTCCTTACCAAAGGGAACCACCTGCATATGTTATCGTCTCTGTGTGGGGGAGTGTGTCAAATTCATAATTTAGCAACTCTCATTTAAGACGCAGCATGCTGCTGAAATGGAGTCCAACCAAATAGAATGGTGAAAAATGAGCATATTACTAATTATAGCCAAGTCATTGCGGTGTTTTTTTTTCTTTTAAAACTTGCTCCTGAGTTGCAACAAGTCCAAGGCGTTACTCCAGCTCCCGCCTGAAGTCGGTTGGGATGTGCTCCAGCATAAGCAGTGTCAGAAATGTATCGGTGCCCTTATGCAGCCATTTTGTCCCATCCTTTGTGGAGGAGGGAACCAACATTCCACACGCCCCAATCAACAACCCAATCAACCCCATGCAAAGGAGATGTGCCGCAGTGCATGAGGCCAACATTGGTCACAGCAGATCCTGACCGCTTTTCAGACAACCCAAGTCAGTCAAACCTCACATTTCCGTGCAACCTTTTATTGTGGGTAGCCTAAGACACACCTGTGCGATACAGTTTTCGTTCTGTATGATCAGAATCGTTTTTAACCAACCGATGTTTGACTATCCAACTGACAAAAGGATCAAATGATATATTTAAACGTGCAAACGTCTCTTGCATTTCACTTTGTTTACGTGGACGTAAAATCCAATTCCAAGCAATTGGATTGATACTAGAACAGCACATAAAGCAGGCATTATGGGAATCTCATGCTTGTTTTCCTAAAGAGCTTATTCACGCTTCTCCCCCAAAAAAAAACTACACAATTTTTGGCAGCAATTATTAGAAATTAATTAGAAAAAGGTAATCTCCACATGGAAGGGAATTTGTAGAATGGAGGGACTAAAAGTGGTTTTATAATTAAAAATAATAATAATATTGCAGCTATGGAATGATTAAATATGAATGGCAAATAACAATGTAACACCGTGTGAACCGTTTGCCAGTGTAAGCAGCTGGCTCTTATACTTGAAGCTTCGAGGGCATAAAATGGGCCAGCTCCGCAATTAAAAAGTCACCTGGGAATTGTTCCTTGGCGTGTTGCGCCAACGAAAAAAGGTCGCGTACAAGAAAAATCAGAGCTGCATTGTTTAAATTCCTTTTCATTCGAAAATGGTGTGAAAATAATTTGTACCTGCAGTCGGAGACCTTTTCCTTCCCCAGAAATAATATCCTCCCTCCAAAAGGAAAGGTTGCCCGATGCTGTGGGCGGCTTGATTGTTTTCACTTAAGCTTGCTCAACTCTTTTCTTTGCCTCACTCTCTTTTGTACCGTGGATTTTTTGGATCGGTCGAATTGTTTTTTGGCCAAAATGTTTTCTGCGGCGGAGAGGAGAGAGATTCCTCGGCTATTCCCACAGGCTGCTCTGTCCCCTTTCTGCTTGTAAACAACAACAACGCTATTTGCATCCTTGCAATCCTGTGGGAGGGTGCCATGTTCCCAGGTGTTTTGAATCAGGAGGTGCAGACGGCATAACCTCCGCAGGGATGCCATCAGATCCGGCGCTTTTGTTATTCTTTAGGCCCGGCGATGGCTTGCCGGGTTTCAGAATAAGATGGGGGGGGGGGGGTCGAGGCTCATGATTGTTGGCAGGTCTGGGAGATTATCCAGGGTTGACTGGGTCGGTGTGGTTTGCCCAACGAGCAAGGATCTCATGGCGGCACTTAAGGAGTGCCGAGCCATCAGCTGATCGGAGCGGAGCAATTGCCCGCTTCCTGGGGCCGCTTTGATGGCATTGTAGAAGCCCTGGGTGTCGTTACAGCCCGTCAGATTTTGGATCACATGTGCCTTCTGCACGCACCAAATATATGAACAAAAACACTTACAAGGGCGCAAAGGTCGTGGTGGGTTCGATCCCGGCTCCGGCCTTCCTGTGTGTCATCATGGTAATTGGAGGACCCCATAAAGCAGGGAGGCAGGGAGAAGCAGGGTGGACTGAGCAAAAATGTCTTTCACAGAATCTGAATCTGAATCTGAATCATCGATATTGGCCAAGTATGTAGACCACACAAGGAATTGGTCTCTGGCGCGGCAGTCCTTTTAACAGAAAAAGCTCATGACACGATGACCAACAGGTGCGATGCTGGAGGAGGAGCCCTCCAATACCACCTGCTGGTCGCAAACAGAACGGAAGCGTGACAGTCAATTATGAAACAAAAGCAAATCGAATCCAAACAAAAACAGAATCATGACAAAAGCAAAGCCACGCACAGACTCCTGGCCACCCCTAGTCTTTATGCTCGTGAAAGTAGTGCGAGGACTGACAGATAATGTAACAATACCCGTGGGCATATATTCTTTATCTTCTGTGACGACTGACTAACATTACTTTCTTACCAGACCGTATGATTTTTATTATCCTGCCTCCACCAGGGCAAGGTGTAGACACGAAAGGAGCAGCATCATGCACAACTAAATCGAAAGCAAAAACTGCTTAATTTATTTAGATTCTACAGTATTTAATTGTCAGAAATGTAAAGGGGATTGTGGGGGGTCTGGAACCGATTTACACTGTTTCAGATCATTAAAATGGGCAAAACATGTTTTGCAAATGTGATTGTTTTGAGTTACAAGTGGGTTCGCAAAACAAAACTCTTATTTCAAGGCACATCTCGTTTAAAGGAGCAAAAGCTTGGTGTTTTAAGCATTAATGCGCAAACTAACTTTCTCGCAGTTGCTCGGTGCGTACACGCACAACCTACCACGCACGCAGACTCGATCGCTGTCGACGCCGCGTCAACAAATGAAGCACACTATGGGGAATTTCAATCAATCTGCCACGATAACCCGTCAGCCCTCAACAGGCCACTTTAATGACTAAGTGTGCTGCCTTTCGATATGCCTTATTTACTGTCAAAATGTCAGAGCAGGAAGGCCTGCCTCCTAAAATCCACCTCAAAAGCATTTGCATACTGCATATGAGTCGGACTGGAGTCTGGCTCAGGTCATGGTCACAATGCACACATTATCCAAACCTATTAACCTATAGATAGATAGATACTGCACACACACACAGTTTTGGGTGGGAAACAACAGAGCAGAAGAGGGAGAATCAACAAGTTGACACAAAGTGAGAGTCAACGCAGGAAATATTGTTCGAGTTTTCCAATTGTGAGCAGGGAGCGAAACAAGCCAACGCGGATAAAGCCCATAGTACGGTAAAAAAAAAAAAACAGCTACTATGAAGGTGAATGAGGTACAATAAACAAGCCGAGTGTATTTTCAAGAGCGACAAACTGTTTTTGCAGATATGCAATCAAAAATAAGCACACAATATACATATTTAGGACCAGAAATGTCAAACTACATTTTAAAAACAACAACTAAATGTAAAAACGAACTATCTGCCGTTATGACAGAAGGTTCGGCATGTTTTATAAAGCTGAAGCAGTCTTTTACGCAGAAGAAAGAATCGCTCAAACGCTGACGTCCTCTTATCCATCTCTCAAGCTTCTCCGGCGCTCAACTTCAAAATACGTGCTAGGCTGCCATCTAGTGTTGAGAAAACGCATTACAAGGAGGACGCTCTGCATTCGGGAAGCTTTGAAGCGGCGATTCTAATTTAAGATCGCGTGATTCCAATTTCGTTCCAGGTTTTATGATTTTTTTTTAATTTAATTTTTCGATATACATCTGTCCAAAAAAAAAGAGTTCAGGACACCGACTGACTTGCTAAATACCCCTGTAAAAATTATCGCCCAAGAAAACTGTACATAATCATATCATAACGAAACACTGCGTTCTGCATTGTCGACCAATGGCGCTGGGGCTATTAAACATTAAACATTAAATTGTTCAACATTATATTGTAGACTCCATTATTGACCAGCCGTGAATGGCTGGCTATCTGAATGTATGTGGATTGAAAGCTATTGATCGTTTCTTTGTCCATAACAATGCTACGAAACAAGAATGTATTTAATTGTATTGCCTTTTAATGATCTGATATTGTAAAAGTGGATGAATCGTTTATCTGCTTGCCTTTTGTTTCAGCATTTCATAAATCATGACACATAAGAAACACGAGTGAAGCATTTTTTTTCCATCTTTTTTTAATTCTTTGAAGTCCTTGTAGTTGCTGTTTCCACTTCTTTTTTAAACATTACCGCCCACTTCATTTCCCATGGTGAGCAAGCATCCCAGAATCCCCATAGCAACCGGGACAAACACCGTCACACAGTTTCACTTTCACAAAGGGGTTGGGGGTGGGCGTGGAGGGGGTGTGGGGGGTGTGGGGGCTTCGAGGGGTGGACAGACAGGTGTCTTTACGATTATAGGCGGTTGTACAGAACGGCATCCCCTCCCAGTCTGCAGCACGTTGCGAACATACACATCACTTACTGTATATCGGATTAGCATAACATGGCAGAGCATTAGAACTGAAGCAGACTCGAAAAGTACAGCCGTGTGGTTAACGTGTGTTTTGTGCAAGGAGGGATGGGGCATGCAAACAGCGGTGCTTAGTGAGTGAGTGTGTGTGTGTGTGTGTGTGTGTGTGTGTGTGGAGATTACTAATGGTAAAGTGAAACTCCAGTCTAACTGGCATGGCTCAGACGAGCCACACAATCCGCAGCTCGTGAGAGTGGCGAGCTCTGGTCGGCATGGCAACAGCCAGCACACAAGCCAAAAATGCAAAAAATGTAGAGAAAGAAAAGGGAAGAACAGGTTGGGGGGTTGGGGGGGCTCTTACAGTTGGTGGCAAACTGGAGAGTCTGAGGAACAGACTTGTCTCCATTTCATTCTGGATCGGCGAACATTTGTGTTCATTATATTCTTTTTTTTTGTGTTTGTTTGTTTTACAAATGAACGAAATGAAGACATGGAAATGAAGAGAGTGCGGTTCGCCGAGCGCCACTCTTGAGGTTTAGGTACCGCTAATGCTTGCTGAAGATAGTTTGAAGTAACGTGTAAAGTTGAGTCAGGAGATGGGGGGAGGGGGGGGGGGGGCAATGGTAGCCAGACACCGAATGAAAAACAGATAATACGCAAAAAAAGTGAGAGGAGAGGATAGGAGGTGTTGTCGAGTGTTGCCATCCCTCCAACATCTACACTACACACACACACACAGCATAGAACATCATCAGCTCGCCACCACTTCACTTTCAAGCGCAAAAACAAAGTGCTCAGCCGTTCAGCAACGAGTTACAAATTGACCTTAAAGGAGCAGTTTAACAACACAGCTTTAAAAAAACAAAACAAACAATTCAAGATCATGAGCTCATTACATCTTTACAGAGGCTCTCCTGGCACAAGAGGCCCAAATGAAAGCGCAAAATCTGGCACCTTGGAATCGGTTTCTCCTCGCTATTTTACACCCTTTTTTTTTTTTTTTTTTAAATATCTTACATCCTTCACTTGAAGAAGAGCAAAACAGTTACACCTTTCTGTGGATTCAGGCACATAAAGAGTAAGAACGAAAAGCCGAGTATATTGATTGATGAGTCCGGAAACGTTCGGTGTGAAAACGCACGACGGCTTGAAACGTTTGGAAATTGGACGGACGGCTGCTGTGTGAATTCGATGATGTGGCGCAACAATAAGGCATTTCTCTAAAAACAACTAAAAACCATAAAAGTGTGCGAATGATGTACCCTGGGTTGCTTTTTTTTTTTTTTTAACAGCCCTGCGGGTGGATTATTGATTAAACGTTTCGAAAATACAGTCCATTTGACCTTTTGCAGTAACGTGCCCAATCTGCGTTAAACCAGCCCACCCGATGGCAAGTGAAACTGGAAAAAGAACAAACCGTATTAAACAAAATAAAAAGTGTACAATTAGTTTAATTTTTTTTTTTCCCGTCATGTGAGGCAGACCTTGTTTTTGTTTGTTTTGAACCGTGTCCTCGAGGATCTGGTTTGAGGAGGAAGGGGAGTGACAATGCGGGGGGTAAAAAGCAGGCGGGCGGTGGCAGAGTTACAGATCACGGATGGCGAAATGCCAAATGGGGTCATCGTGAGAAGTTCCCGGCGTGGAACCCTCGGCACCTATCGGCCGTCCTTCCTCGGATCCTTCCCCCCCCCCCCCCTCTGCGCAACGGATGGAACGTTCTAACCAAGGCTGGTGATGTTAGCCTTCCCACCCGGGGGCGCCACAATGCGCTGGGTGTTGCGGCGAGGAATGTTGTCATCAACCTGAGCGCCTGCGTGGACACAAAAAAAAAAAAAATCCCGTTTGACATTTTACAGGGAACCGGTGTCGCCGCCGTTTAGCACGGTGGTTGTCAAACATTTGAAACCAAGTCCCGCCTCAAAAGGTGCTTACAGTACAGCGCCACGTACCAGCAAACTCGCTCAAAATAAACTACAGTAACATAGTAGGCCTAAGTGTTCATCATAAAACGATGCAGAGGTTTTATTCCTAAAATCGTTTTTATTTTGAGAATCCATTTAGAATCACCGGATAAACACTCTGAAAAGGTATAGGCCTGTGCCTTGTATTGATCAATCCTAATTTCTGTGCGCAAGTGAACTTGGTGCGTTCAGTGGTAAACATGTAGCGTATTTTCACGACCATAAGGCGCCATTAAACGTCTTAAATATTCTCCAAAATGGACAGGACGCCTTATAATGCGGAGCGTCTAGTGTATGAGGCGAGTTCCAAATCCTGACTGAGAGCCGACACGCTGTTTATATGGAGAAAAGGCGGGCGTGAGTGACGACAGGCATGCGGAAGTCCGCCAATGAGTGAAGGCTGGGCAGTTTTTCATCACAAAGCGAAATTTCCGGAAATGAGAAGAAGTGAAAGATAACTTGGCAAACGCGACGGTAGAGTTGCAGGTTCAGCAGCGACGCTTCACAACAACAGCGACGTGTCGCAACCGTTTGGTCTGATCAAATTGTAGCAGGCCATCCTAATATTGCGAAATCGTTTGCCACAAAGTTATCTGTACAGTTTTGGGGAGAAAAGAACCATACTTTGTTGCAGAAATGACAAATCATTTTGCGACAAATAAGTTTGATGGCTCAACACAACACTCGCACTGAAGAAGATTTAGTGGGGATATCCCATGCGATTAAAAATGGTGTCCTCAATATTAGGGCCCAAACGATTAGTCGAAAAGCTGATTGAATCGGACGATTTTAGTTCTTGAAAAAGGACAAAAATTGACCTAAAAACCAAACACATTTTTTTGGTTAACCATTAACACACAAGACAAAGTTAATGGCATTCAAACGTCACCCCCCCAACCCCACAAACACACACAAAAAGCAAAAAAATAATCATTTGATTTTTGCTGATTTTCCTCCCTGCTGTCAAGTTAAACACCTTAGCACAATATTAGTATTAAAAAAAAAGTCAAATGTTCTGCCTGTAATTTAAAACGTTATTGTTGTCAGTGTTAAGATTAAAAACGAAATTATTTTGATCAATTTTTATCTCAAAATGAATTGTTGCATTAATCGGTTATCGTAATTTTGGTATTGTGCCTTGAGTCCAGCTGATTCCAATCTAATCCATCAGATGAGTGTCCACTAACCAGAGAGGCTGAAGCCAGACTGATGCAGGTTCCTGACCGGTTGCTGGTTGGGCTGCTTAGCAGGCGACGTCTTGGCCGATGAAGCGGGCGTCATGGCTTTCGGGGTGACCGACACCTCGCAAACCGGACCGTCGTACAGTCCCCTGGGTACACCCCTCAACTCGGCCAGCTGCAGCGTGGAAAACATAGTTCAGAGACCATTTCAAAAAATAAATAAATGGAATAACGAAACAAACCAGACATCGAATGAAACCGTTTTGCACCCTGCTGCGAGCTTTTATCCTTTTGTAGACGTAGTCCGGAAAAGGTTTGCGGGCCACGTAGCGTCCGGAACCTTCTGTGGTGTGGAGGTTCCCTTCCTCCAAAACGATCTTGCCCTGGCTGATCACCACCAGTGGCCATCCACGCGCCTCGGTTCCTTCAAAGATGTTATACTCCACAGTCTGCAAGAGGAAGCCATCGAAGAAGAACAAAGGGGAGAAAAAAAACAATAGAGGTGTGAATGGAAGTGCGACTTGTCATTTGTATATTCTGGACATGCCAGCTACCCCACAAAATGGACGGATGGGAGAAGAAAAAAAAAACGTTTCAGAATCCGAAACAATTTGAGATGCAACAGTGATGCTGAAGGAAATCTGTTTGAACCTCAACTCAACCCGATTGTTTTTATAGAGCACTTTAAAACATCTCATCTGGCTCCTCACATCGAGAGGAGCCAGATGAGGTGGCTCGGGCATCTAATTAGGATGCCTCCTGGACGCCTCCCTGGCAGGAGACCCCGGGGACGACCCAGGACACGCTGGCCTGGGAACGCCTCGGGATCCGCCAGGAAGAGCTCGAAGAAGTGGCTAGGGAGAGGGAAGTTTGGGCTTCCCTCCTAAAGCTGCGCCCCCGCGACCCCACCCCGGATAAGCGGCAGAAAATGGATGGATGGACTTAAAAACAACCACTGCTTGATAAAAAGTGCTGAAAATGGAGTCTAAATAATTCGTAGAATGACAAACAAAAAAGACTAAATTAATAACAAAGGCAGTAGAAAGCACAAAAACAGTCAAACTAAAAATCGAATCTCATGCTGATTCCAAAAGCCAAAGAATAAAAATGAATTTTCAAAGATGGGCGGCAACAGCAGCAGCATTTTGGACCGACTGGAGACGCTTAATGGAGGATTGCTGAGTAAAAATCTGATGAAAAGAACGTCAATCATATGACACACCCAGTGCAAAAAAAAAAAAATGTTTCTTAACTGGGGTTCACTTTTAAAATAGGCCCAATTACCGGTATATGGATGTCAAAGGTCAAACTCCACCGAGCAAAATCCTTCATGCCAATTTCAAAGGAGCACATTACAAGCTTGACTTCCTGTGTGTTGTTGTTGTTCCCACGTTGTGTTGGATGTGTCATAGTATCAAGCAACTGAGTAAAATTAGAACGGTATGAAAAGAGCTTCTTGGATTTAACCCCACATTGACCCCAAATTGGTCTCGCTTCGACTTGTCATAGCAACACGTTTGGGAAAACAACCGATGATGCGCACAAGCCCCAGGGAAGAACAACCAGGGTCAATGAACTCATTCACTCCCAAAGACGTTTTTAAACGTCTTTTCAGACTTGGTCTGGAATTGGTTGGTACTGAATGAGTTAAGGATAGTCAAACTGAGGTCATTCATTTGGTGGATTTTGAAATGGCGGAAATGAGATCACTCGTACATGACACGGGGCTTGTTATAGCACACGCGCACGGCGAATGAGCAAGCGAACATCGCTTCATCATTTTTCCGACCAGACGGAATTCAAAACAAACCACCCAAAAAAAAAAAAAACCCGATCCGAGTACAGCGCAGACACGCGCAGACGCACACTCACACACACACACACGGATCTGCCTGCTAACAATCAAAACCATTCCAGTGTTCCAGTTCTTCTGGGGGAGATTTTACGGATGACATCAGCCTCCTGCTGCTGCTGCTGCTGCTGCTGCTGCTGCGGAAGGTCCACACCCTGCTCAAGCGAGGCCGTTCTAAAAATCTCCTTTCGCAGCATGAAAACGCCTGCAAAGGCGGCAGACTAACTCTTCTGGCTTCATTGATCACGTGAATTACCGTAATTTCCGCACTATAGAGCGCACCTGGTTATAAGCCGCCCCACGACATTTTTAGAGGAAAAGCAATTTTGTACGTACACAAGCCGCACCCGTATTTAAGCCGCATGTGCCCACATTAAAACATGTCAACATATTTACAAAGAAAGACGGTACACAGAGAGAGTTTTCAAAGTTTGAATAATATAACTTAACAATAATAATATAACTTTCTTCCCAAACAGTGCCTGTGACGCGGCAGTCTTAATCTTACCTTTTCTACTCGATCGCCCCCTGGTGGCCGTTAGAAAAATGACATAAATTGGCCGCATCACTGAATAAGCCGCAGGGTTGAAAGTTTGGGGGAAAAAGTAGCGGCTTATAGTCCGGAATTTACGGTAAATGGTGATCAAATGCATCGTGGGAAGGTTTTATGCTCAGTCTGTTTTGTAAATGGACCGTCACGACTCCACTATTGACCTTAGTAGAATCCTTTTTTTCCTTTGCCTGCTCATAAACACGCAGAAGAAAGCCTTTGGGGGAGTCCAAAGATAGCTACCGTACATAACGACCCCGTGTAACTTGGATGTAACTCAGACCTCCGAAAAGTTTGAACTGTTCATGATTAGATGTTTTTTTTTGTTTTTTTTAAACTAAACTGTAAAGATCTGCAGTGTCAATCAAAACTGAGCATTGCTACCTGTGCGGCAGCTATATTTGAGAAAACAACTCAAGATCCGTTTGGGCTCCCTGAAAAGCTGCAAACATCAAAGCACCGCAATGTTTCACTGCTGGAGGGGCATTTCTTCGAGCTTTCCGAAATTTGCATTCCACGCCGAGGTCAGTAGAGAGAGATAGATAAATGAATACACTTACACACTCAAAAAGGTGTTCCCAGTCATATGGTGGCCTTTTAAAGCTTTAAAAAGGAATCATTTTGGAAAACTACAAGAGCAAAGGATTTAGTGATGAATTTGTGAGTTCAGAGTAAGAAGATCCATCTTTTTTTTTTTTATTTGTTGACTTTTCATTAAATCCCCGTAACTACTTTTGAATGTTGTACTTTTAAAGACACTCTATGTGATGTTGAGTATGAAATGTCCTGTGCGTCAATCATTTTTTAACCGGCCCCGGGTACTGCTAAATGTCACAACAATGTGACAAATGTTTGTTTTCATTAAGCCCCCCCGCCGTGTATGATACCCAACATTTATTTTGCAAAAAAAAACAAAGACAAGACAAAAAATAAGAAAAAAAAATGAATTGCACACGACAAGAAATGTCATGCCTGCTCCACGAATGCCCCAGTTATGACCGAGAGCAAAGGTAGAAAAGGAAACGGACTCAAACTGGCAGCTGCACCAACAACACAACCTGCACAATGACAACATGGTTCAATGAAGTCCAAAACTGACAGGTTAAATCACAGGTGTCAAACTCAAGGCCCGGGGGCTAGATCCGGCCCAACTGGTCATTTTATGCGGCCCGCGAAAGCAAATCATGGGTGTCAACTTGCTAAGATCTGTAGCGAAATGTCAAATTGTCACGTGTAGCGTTGAGATTTTGAAATTGTTTTGTGACCCAGTTTACACTCACTTGAACAATAATTGAACAATTAACTCGATAAGAAGCCCACGGAATTTGGTGACGGCGCGGGGCACCCGCAGCGGCTCCTCTCCCTCCTAGGGAATGTAATTTCATCCGCGCTGTATGTTGCACATGTAGCACATTTGACAATAAAGTTGACTTGACGTGAAAGCGTGAAATGGTGAGCGAGTAGCATACCGAGTTGTGGCTCTTGGCGGAGATGATCTTCGTGACATCGGGGTCCCACAGCACCAGATCTGCGTCGGAGCCCACGGAAATACGACCTTTGCGGGGGTACAGGTTAAAGATCTTGGCCGCATTGGTGCTGGTCACCGCCACAAACTGGTTTTCATCCATCTTGCCAGTCGCCTGAAATGAATCCAAACTCAAATTGTAAATAATCCCAAATTGATAGTTCGCCATTGTTACATTACAAACTGTTGTCTCGACATATTTATATGGAAGCTTATATTTGATATCATTAGCTTGTGCATTTACTGTAAACCGGCAACATAAGCGCTCAGCAAATGGTACAAGAAATGAAATGTAAATACAGTGGTACCTCTACTTACGAAATTAATTGGTTCTGGAAGAAATTTCTTAACTGGAACATTTTGTAAGTCAAGACGCGTTTTCCATGTAAATGCCCTAATCCGTTCCAAGCCCCTCCCAAAATTCTGACAAATGTTTTCTAAAGCACAAAAATGCATCAAAATATGGAACGAACACATGTAACAATTAGATTATTCCATAATAAATGAAAGTTGTGCATAATGAACCCCCCCCACACCCCCCCAATGAATAGAGCAAAGAATAAAAATGATGGGCATTTAACTTTTAACTGCATCCTCAGCGTTTTTTGCCCTCTTTAATTCATGTTCTCTCTCAGAAGTGTTTTTTTTGATCGAAGGACATTTGCTTTTGTCGGCTTTAAACGATCCTTTGAAACTGTCCAAGGCAAAACGTCAGCATAGTGAGCGATCGCCCGACTGGTGAACACTTTTTCTGGGTGATTGACATTTACGTAAAACTAGCGGAACGCCTCACGGCCAGAGAGCTGCGAGAAGCACTGTCGTTTGCGATTTATTGCATGTTCCGTGGAAATTCAACCCATTCCTCTCAGGTCAGTAAAAATAGGCCCCGTGGCCCTTATAAACCCTTTCATGCACCCGATAACATGATAAGCTGTCCACTGTAGTAACGGCTGTCCCCGAAAAGGTTAACTCATTCAGGACCAGCCAATTCTAGACCAAGTCTGAAAAGACGTTTAAAACCGTCTTTGGGAGTGAATGAGTTCAATACGATTTGATCTATCGCTCTCATGAATTTGCAGTGTGCGAAGCGACGTCGCGTGCGACGACGACATACCACGCACTTGTCCCAGATAATCGACATCCTCTCCTCTGCGCCGTTGACACCTTCCGGAATCAAGCTGAAGTCGTCTTTGCCCACGGCGCGTTGGGCAGTGTTGAAAGGACAATGTGCACTTCCTGTCACCTGCAGGTCACCGCTGCAAGAATAGCAAGTGGGGAAATAGCCCAAGCCTCATCCGGATATGACCCCCCCCCCGTTGGAATGTTTTGACGATGACGTTACCAAGAGAGCAAGGAGTTGAGATAGTCCGGTGTGGTCGGGTCGGGGCTCAGCGGTGGGGAGGTGACGTAAGCCGCCGCCTTGGCCCAATTCTTGCTCCAGTAGTGGAGCCGTCTGTTCCCAGGCTGGCGGTGATCGGCTCTCCGTAGACAACGGTGCCTGCCCAAGGCGGTTTCATATCAATCCAAAAGTTCCAAAAGTGTGCAGAAGCGTCTCTTTAAGTCGTCTTTATGTGCTTACGATAATCGCCTTTGATTTGCGGTATATAGACTGAGATGGAAAAAAATGGAGCTTTCTACACCAAAGGCAGCGACTGACTGGCCCTCTTTGGAGTAACGCGTTATTTTGGAGTTTTTGGGGAGAGAATATTCCTTTTTTAACAGTTTTTGGTCAAAATTACATGAACGAAGACAAAACAACATGTACAAACAATCCGATATTCCAGTTCAATTCCATAGTTACATACCGTATATGGAAAAAATTAAAAATATATATTGACAGACTTTAAATAAACAAAATAAAGATTGCATACCAATTTAACGTTGAAGTAAATATGTATTGTCAAGAGACTTCAAATAAACAACTGAGTATATGTCAAAAATCTTTCTACTTTTCTTGTTATCTACAAATTTGAAAGACTCGATGTAACAATCAATATCAATCAAAAAGCTTCAAAATTTTAAAATTTCTCGGACGGAATATTTTAAATGTTCTGTAAAGCGCTTTGTTACAGTTGCAGCGGGGTGAAAGCTCTATCGCTGTGTTGCATTGTATTGTATTCACTTTAGCGTAGCTCCATCTAGTGGATGCATCACGCAACCGCAGCCACTATTGTAACTTCGATTCTATAATGCGGTGCACCCTATATATGAAAACGGTTTTAAAATAGGCCATTCATTGAAAGTGCACCTTATACAGTACTACGAAGTGCCTTATAGGAGTCTCACCCTTCTTCCTGGCTTGAGCGATGACGTCAGCGGCACTCTTGCTCATCACCTTGGTGACATACAGAGGGCAGTTGGTCTGATTGGCCACAGTCACCGAGCGATTTACGGCCTCCGCCTCCACCTAGAGAAAAAAAAAACAAATCATAATGCACGCGATCAAATGACAACGGATGACGAATGTCGGATTAAAAATGCCTCAGTGCGGCAAATATCCTCCTATCGAGCTTCGCTCCTCGTGACATTAGATACAAATATATACCAGGAACAGCAGAGACAAGGGCCAATCTCAGCCAAACTTTTATGAACATTCTAACAGTCTAAAATTGCAGGCGATATTTTTTATTAACAGTCTTCGGAATACAGAAGTATTGCGCAACACAAGCTGGATGCCAAAAGCAAAAGAAATGATTTGTTTTTGTTTATTTATTTATTTTTTAAATAAGAAAATGTGTCTTACCTCCTCGGGACGGCTCAAGACGTGTCCCTCGGGACCATTGATGCCCTGCTCCAGGACCCGGCGCTGTTCCTGAGGAATGTGCATACAACAGCATGCTCAGGCAACTGCGTACATTTCACACGGTAGGATTCAACGTACAGACTAAACACGCGGACGCCCTTTATGAATATTCGTCGTCAGTTGTCAGTGATTTAACGATGATGAAAGAGAAGAGCACATTGTTCACGTTAACCCTGGTTGCGGGGCATACCTCAGCGACAATGTCTCCGTTTTCAGCGTGCACCTGAGCAATGGCTCCAAGGTCGCGGATCACACCGAACACTTCATACACCTGCAGGCAGGACAAGGAATTGCATTTACCCACACTGGTCACAACATTAAGCACACCTAAACAATTAGCTGTCCTGCTCCAAAAAGAATCATGCCCGGTTTGAATGAACACGGTTGAGGGATATTAATTTGACACAAATTTTGTGTTTACAAACATCACTTTAAATCTTTCAAAATAAAACTGATTGTTATTATTTTTGTCAAAGAAAAAAAAAGGGTAAATCTCTTGTCTTTGATCTAATGAGATTGTACTAAGCCTACTCCGCTCATTATAAATAAATAAATAAATAAACGTCACTTTAAAACTTTCAAAATAAAACTGATTATTATTATTTTTGTCAAAGAAAAAAAAGGGTAAATCTCTTTGTCTTTGATCTAATGAGATTGTACAAAGCCTACGCCGCTCATTAAAAATAAATACATGAATAAAAAATGAGGTACACACGCAGAAATAATACAAAGGACACACCTGAGTGTCAGTTAGCTGGAAAAGATCCTTATAAGCCAGATAGACCAGGAATGAGTTGATACCTGAGAAAGTGGGGAGGGACAACATTATTTAAGTATGCAGCAACTATTAAAAAAAAAAAAAACATAAAGTTTTAATAAGACAAGCTAAAAATCGTGCAGAAGCAAAAAAAAAAAAAAGATCAGCTCCACAAACCCCTCCAGCAAAAAACGCATTACAAGGGTTGCCTGAATTGTGCCATCGTGGGTTACGAGTGGCCCAAACCAGCCTCAAGGGGCCGCTATTGAGTTTTAGAGGTTTTTTCTTAATCAACCACAAGGATATTTTCCAAACAAAAAAAAAAGTGTGCTTTGAAATTAGCCGTCTTGTGAGCAGCCCATTGCCGCAGCGGAGTTTTTGTCGCCCTACCGTGATCCTTCACAAGGGCCTCCATCTCTTCCTGCATGCCTCTGTGCCACTCGGTGATGTCCATATGCAGCGAGTAGTCGCAGCACGACTTGCTGTCGGCCCATTCGCGCCACTGCTCGAAGGCCGAGATGAGACTGACGCCTGGCTCGGGGACCACGTGGTCGACTGGATACACATAAAAACAAAAGCAAACTCATCCGCTTTCATCTGCAGGGCGTTACTATTCGCTCCCACGTCAAGACGGAGATCACAACCTGGCAGTGGAAAGTTGCGGTTCGATCACGAATTGTCAGGGAGAATCATCACGCATGATGTAAAGGAGACGAGGAATGACGAAAAAATGTATTCACGATGTTTGGATTGCAGCTATTTTGCAAATGAAAAATCTAGTCCAGTGCATGGATGAGCATCTCATTCCCTGATGACAGGCAGCCTTCTCAATGGCATTGAAACAAAAAAAAAAGACGGGATTTAACTCACTGATCATTGTGGTGCCTCCCGCCAGCGCCGCTCTGGTGCCCTGGTAGAAATCATCGGCAGATGTCATGCCTCGGTCGGGCATCTGGAAGCGCGTGTGCACGTCAATCCCTCCTGGCATCAACATGCGCCCATGGGCGTCGATGGTTTTCACCCCACCGGGCACGATGAGGTTTTCACCGATTTGTCTGAACAAATGCCATCAAGAGTGAGGATAGATTTTGATTGGGAAGTTTAAAGCCTCAAATTCGTCATGTGTTTTCCGTCGTTATTTGGGCTCACTGAAACAATGGTCAATTCTTTTAAGCAAGAATGTTGCTGTTAGTGTTAACAATAATAACAATAGATAAGTGGGATATACTTTTCTTGCTGTGTTCTTTCAGTAATTTTAATCATAACTTTTTTTTTTGGGGGCGATTGGTTGGGGAGAAAACAGAGCTCATTAATTTTGTATTTTTGAAATGTTCGTAAACATTGAATAATATGAAATTATATCAGCCAAGATTCCCCCAGAAATAAAATAATCATGAAAAATGTCTGCTCGTAGGTATTTATAAGAAGATGAAAAAAATTATTCTCAAATTTGAATTTGAAATTTTATCTACACTCTGCTGGCAACCAAAAGCAGCTGGAATAGGCTGCAGCTCACCAACGAACTGAAAGAACACAAGAATAGAAATGGACAAATGGGTTCTATTCATTATTGACAAAAAAAAATAATAATTTAAAAAAAACACAAACAATCCTAAAATCTTAGTAAATCTGATTTAAGGGAATGAGATATGAAAACGACCTTTGAGACTGTACTGTATTAAAGTACATAGCATTTTCGGATTTATTAAAAATATATACAGTATATTGTTCAGAGAGAACTGTCTTTGAGTTTACATTTCAGCAATTAGATAAATGTATTATATTTCTCATGTATTAAACTAATTTTTAATTACCGGTACCTTTTTTCAAATGTTTATTTTTTTTTATACTTTAACACCTATAATAATAATAATAATAATAATAATAAATTTTATTTATAAGCGCCCTATGTATTCATACAGTGCTTCTATTCCCCCTGCAGTACTTTTCTTACCATTTTGACAACTACATATATTCTCCTTGTATAAATTAAACTTCCTACGATACTTTAAAGTTTATCGCGATGCGTGTTGTCTCATTCGAATGGCGTTAACGAGTGACTCACTTGATAACGCCATCCTCCATGTAAATGTCGGCGCAGAAGGACTGGTCATCGTTGACGATCTTGGCTCCTTTGATCAGGAGACGGTCACTCTGAAAGATTTTTTTTTTTTTTTAATCCCATGTCTTGGGTTACATTTGCTTCAGTTAGATATTCCACAAGAAACAGATGCTGCAGATCTCAAGATACTCTCGGCGGTCTGCCGAATGGAGGCGATAAAGGTGAAGTTACGAAGCTTAGTATTGGCTTTGGCCTGGCTTGGCAAGAGATTTCGTGTGTATATGGAAAATGTGACATAAAGAAGTGGATTGACATCCCCCCAAAAACTTGAAATGAAGCCGATGTCATTCCTCCAATAAAAAAACACTGTGAAACACGTGAATGTGTCTATGGAGGGCGGTGGAATTACAAAAGCCTCTAAAATGAAATAAAAAAGATAGAAATTGTGCGGGAAAAAAGTGTTCTCGGGAGTCCAAATGGAAGGAGAAAGTTGAATGGTTGTATGACAGTACAAATGCGTCCATTAAAAGTGTTGGGTCTGCTACTCAATTAAGGATGTAAAACCCATTTCACCCGATGATGATTTGGGCAGATTAACTCATTCAGTAGCAGCCAATTCTGGACCAAGTCTGAAAAGACGTTTAAAAACGTCTTTGGGAGTGAATGAGTTAAGGCAGACAAACAAAGCTCTTGTTCAGCATGCCAAAGAGAGACAAAGAAAAAAAAATTGGGGTGAGAATTCACCAGTGAGAGAATGAGGATAGCGGCCCAGCCCCCCCAGACACACCCCCTGAGTCCTTTTTAAGGATTCAGACCTTTGCAGAAACACACATGCGAGGGGATCAATCACAGGGCCAAGTGTGAAATCAATCATGATTACACAGCCGGCCGGGGTAGGGCAACTTGTCGAGGGGGTGCCCTTCCCTTTGCATTGCCTCCCACTCTATCCCTCCCTCCCGCCGTTCTGGCACAGCGGACGAAAAGGGAGTGGCGGCTCCGGTCACAATGAAGCAAGCATCGCGCGCTAACAAAGAAGGCTCTCTCTGAACCACTGTTGTTAGCCTCAATCCAACCGGTCCCGGCCGTTCCCAAGCAGCCGGTCGTGGCCCCGCCCTGCGCTGAGCCACTGCAGACCTGCGAAGCGTCCAATCGCAGACTTGAGAAGCAGTCAGGCACTGGAATAACTTGGGAGCTGGGAATGAAACCGTCTTGCTACCCAAGTGAGGATACTGCAGCTGCAATAATACAGCTCAGAAGCGCTGCTCGTTTAATCCTGTGCGTGTCGAAGGATACAATTTTGAAATTCTTCAACTTTAATTCATCAACCCCGCTACACTAAAACAAGCAATGTTATATTTATTTTGAAAAACAGCTACGTTTTCGCTTTCAGTTAAGGGTGCTTAAGGTTAAGAGTGAAGAATTTTTCAAAGATGTTGAGGGGTGGCTAGCGGCCATGTATCCTACTAGAACAGATAAATCAAGGAAATTAGCGTAGAACATTAGCGTAAAAGTATAATTGCCCTGCACTGACTGTGGAGCGGCCAAATCTCCACATTCAGAACCAAAACAAGAGAAATATGTGGGAAACTATGAACCAGTTTTATAGCTGTGGCTAATAGGAAAGGAGTAGATGTGGAAGTGCTACTGAGAGGGGAGCTAAGTTTAGCCTGGGTCGTGAGTGAGAGGCTACAGCTTTAAGGGTAATGTCAAATTTGTTTAGATGTTCTTAAAGTGTTTACGGATCATATCTTACGGCGTACATCATTTATTATATAAGCAATTATGAACATTGTTGCATGGTATCAATTACCGTATTTTCACGCCATTCGGCGCACCGTATTGTCGGGCGCAGTCTCAGTAACGGGTGCTATTTCTGGGTTTGACACATACACAAAACGCACCGTATTATTGGGCGCAGCCAGGCATGGTAAAACATACGGCAGCTTCAACATACGGCCTGCATGCACGCACGCTAAAAACGCGTTTTTAAAAAAGGCAACGGAAGCAAAACGGAGTTCGGTTGTACTTGATTTAGCCATTTTACAATGTACTCACGTTTTTCTCTTCACCTCTTACACGCTCACCGACTGGTACAAGCTAGGGGCGTGCCTTTAGCGTCCTCTTACACGCCCACCCTTCACTCATTGGCGGACTTCCGCATGCCTGTCGTCACTCACTCCGCCTTTTCTCTATATAAAAAGCGTGTCGGCCAGAAGCGCTCTCAGTCAGGCTTTGGAACTCGGCTCACACACTAGACGCTGCGCGTTATAAGGCGTCCTGTCCATTTGGGAGAAAATGTAAGACTTTTAATGGCGCCTTATAGTCGTGAAAATACGGTACGGTCTATTATACTTTATAGCATGGACAGCACTCAGCTGCAACAGGTACAAGGAACTACAACTCAAATGTTTGTCATACAGTAAATCTCCATCTTGATTAGACGGGAACAAAAAGAAAAAAAAACCAACAGGTTCTACGGTAAGACAGAATCACTATTGACTTGAGCGGGTCTTGAAGATGTTTGCCATCTGGCATACGAGCTCAGTAAAATTAGATTATGTTCTACTGAACAGAGGAGGGATTTGTAGCTCACTGTTGACCTGCTTGTGTCCCCCCAGCACGAACAACAGGACCAAATGACAATTTGCTCGCATTTTCACACATTCCTCAGAGCAGAAGCTTGTAAGTTTGCAATTACAGCTGCTGAAAAATTGTATCATCATCGATTTGTTGGCAGCCCACAGGGGCTGCAAAGTGTTTGTGTGTGATTGGACTGAATCAACTTTGATGCGCTCGTCATTTAGAAGGCACACGAAGACAAACCACCCAGACTAAAACTCACATTCACACCGATGGACACAACTTGGAGAAAACCTACACACAAACAGCACACAAGGAAGCTGCAGCCCAAATTTGAACGCAGAACCGTGAGGCAGATGTGCTCACCACGAGGTCATGGAAGGCTGTCCTCCAGCATATTGTTGAAAACACTTTCAATGAACTTTCGAGCTATTCATTTTTTTTTTCATTTTCTTTGAAATCAGGTCATTCTCTTCAATCCACTTCTTAAAACTACTGCACACACACACAGAAAATAAAAACTCCTTGTTGACCTGCTCAGTAAAGGACTCGGAGCCACCAGAGTCACTGCGGCCTTGTTCCTGACTTTGAAACACTTAATAGCGTGCCTTGTTCAAACGCGTAGTAATGGAAAATGTTCCATTTCTGTGCACCGTTGTCTGGGGTTTGACTTTGGGGGGGGACTTCTGATTACGCTCGAGGGGCGGCGACGAAGCCAGCGGATGATGGGTGGCTGTGTTTGGAGGGAGAGCAGCATGCTGCGTAATGTGTCAACAGACAGCGCCCCAGGCTGCTGGGTGCTGTGAGATAACATCAATGGGGGGCGTTCTTGGAAAAGTAAGTGTTGGCTCACGATGGGACAAGTGCAGTACTGCAGGTGTACACTGCCTAATATGACATTGGAGCTCCAGAGCATCAAATCCAGGTCACTCTTATTATAGCGTCTTTTTTCCCTTTTAATCTCCTTTAAAAAATTAGATTTGGTCTTCACTTTGTGTGCTTTTCATTTGATGGGCGGCAAAAAGTCAAATTGCTGATGCAAAAAAATATTTGGGATTCATGATTGACATTTTCAATTTATACATCAACTTAAGCTGTTGTATTTTTTTTCTTCCAAGCATTAAATCTCAGGAAGGCATAATAACCACAACGCCTGAAACGGACAATTCTGAGCACAAGATTGTCATGTTCCTGGAAGAAAACCGAATCAATACCGTGCTAAAAGCACCCTATTTTTTGTGCCGACTGTAAATCTTCTCCGTCTCCAGTGATCTTCCTCATCGAAGGAGAAATCACAGACATTGATTGATTGGTGGTGACGCATCCCACTCCCATCCCAGGTGGTGATGCTTGCCTACGTTCATGTTTAATTGATGAGAAACGCGGTCAGCGTCCAAGTACTGTACCAGCCGCACAGCCGAGGCTGTACAGGACACGGCAGTTACTGTGCTGTGAAAAGAACAATATCACTGGAGACTGCACTTCGAGAAAAAAACTATTTGTGAGGACGTGCGACAGAGAGAGACTTTGGGAGTGAGGCAAGATCGCTTGATTCACATTTTATCCATTAATTTTCCAACTGGTCTCCATTTGGTTGAATAGACTTTTCACACAAATTTTGCATTTTTTTTTAACCTTCATAATATTTTTTGTATTGTGAAGACAAGAAGGGAGACATTTTGCTCTCTCTCTCTATTATTTAAGGGTTGTTACAAAATCTATCTAGCTATCTCTAGCTAGCTAGCTAGAGAGAGAGAGAGAGAGGGATAGCTAACTAGCTAGCTAGCTAGAGAGAGAGGGATAGCAAGCTAGATAGCTATCTCTCTCTCTCTCTCTCTCTCTCTCTCTCTGATATTGTATTATCACTTTGCTAGGAGACAAAGCAAGCTGTCTCTGGTCGGGGGGTTAGGGGGGGTTAGTCGCATGAGACAGATGATAACTGCCTGCTCATGTCATTTGCGTATATAACCTAATTAAAGGAGGATTTTTGAAAATTAAATTGCATCCGTCATATATTTGTCCTGTGCCTTGTTTACGTAATATTTTCCTCGACAACCTTTATGGAATTTAAAACAAAAAACAAAAAAAACATGATGGTCAATTTTACCCTGCTCACCTCGTTTTATGAACCATACTGACAAAACTGTGACCAAAACAATACAAAAAGGCCTCTGGTCTCTTTTTCTGATATGCCCAATTCAGGAATAGCCCTTCTATCCATTTAGGTTTGACCTAATTACCGACACCAACTAATCCTCGGATCTCTCCACGCAACCACCAACTGGCTGCTTGCGAACGCCTTAACTCAACCGAGGATGACATCATCAAATCTACCCGTCAAGTCAGTCGTATGTCTATGGAAGATGAATCGAATCAGCACTGTAATTTGATACATTTCATTTTTTTAATCCTGTAAGTGGACATAAAGTAGTCCAGACAGTAAACATGAGGTGTAAGCCGCCACAATGCCCTTTACAAAATAAAAATGTTGGGTCATGTAACTGTATAAAGTGTATGCCTCTGCAACGTGCATGGGTGCACTGAGAAAAGAAGACCCCCGCGGCTCCATCTCTATTTGCTCGTGCACTTTCCTTTCTTCCTTTTTTACTGGTTGGCTCCTCCTGTTCATCCTCTCCTCACTCAGTTGCAGAAACATGGAAGGAAAAAGGAGCCACTGCCCCCTCCCTTCCTCCTCCCTCGCCACTAATGTACATCCCTTGTGAGCTCCAGAACGATTTGAGGGCATAAAAATGAAGAATCACCCCCAATGTGACACGATCAATTTTTGCCCTTTGGTTCTTGAAATCTCAAACAAAAAAAGGGGGCATCAACAGCGATTCACACCAACCTTGCATGCAGCGGGAATTGCGTTTATAACAAAGAGCGCCGGCGTAAAGCTGACTCGGAATCGCATAGTGCGCCTAAACCGGCATGATCTCAACATTTAGTGCGCAAAGCTCCGTTTTAAGCGTGCCGAGTTGACCCTCAAAGTAGCGACAATCCGCTGCGTCGAAAAACCATTAAGACGAAGGGCGAGCAGGCGGCTCAGATGGCTGCTTTTTTTTTTTAGAGGGGAGGGGCGGGGGGGGTGAGACCAAAGCGCTCCCAATGACATCCCGTCCCCACACCCCCGCCGGGCCCAAGCACACCGCCACGGCAACTCACTGTGATGCGAGGGATGTTCTTCTTGCCCTGGTAGCCGGACATCTTCAGCGCCTTTGCTTTCGCCGGGGGCCGCTACGTGCCGTGCGCCGAGCGAATGAAGGGGAGGGCAAGACTCAAGAGGACGTGATGTGATGTGAGAAACGCAGGAGCGCGGTCGTTCTTCAGGAAGCTCCCCAAAGTGACCCCAACCCCACCCCAAAAAAAAAAATGTGACAGAAGGCAAGAAATATGCGAGACTTGAAAGTCGGGATGGAAGTCCTTGGCAGCCTCCCGGTCTCCGCCGATGCACCGAGCCTTTTCCAGCCAGACAAGAGGGGAGGGGCCGAGGCGAGCCCCGTAAAAAAAAAAAAAGGAACTCCGCTGCGCATGCGCAAAGCCTCGCCCTGTTCCATTGACAGAATGCCGTTACAGTAATTGCTCTCCTAGGATTAGACAGTGGCGAGAGATAACTATGTACAAATACTTACTTACTGTACTATTTCAGATGTTTTGCTTGAGTATTTATTTTTTTATAATTGATACTTCAATTGACTGAGATGTTGGCTTAAGTGGCAACACGGAAGAACGTAAACCGGAAGTGAAAACAAAGGGACGCAGAGAAGCAAGATATTCTCATTCCATGGCCTTAAATTAATGGAGGAGTTTGCCGTCAAATCAATCTTCACTACATCACAACAAAAGATTTTTAAAAATATATATTTTCGCCGTTTTATCCGCCACAACTCTGCATTAGAGTGAGCGTCGATAAATGAACTGATCATCATGTCAACGATTGAGATCCAGTCATACTTAGCTTGTGTGTCCCAAAGGCTTCCAATCAATATGCAACACGAAACCCAAGCTCAACACCACCACTAAAAGCTTTTCACGGCATCCGGAGTGCTTAAAAACAACATAACTAATGCATCAATATCATTGGTAGCAGGAGCAGCATTAAAAAAACAAAAGTTGATCGCTTTTCCTGCTAACATCCCCATACACCCTCACCCCATGCACCCCAGAGAAATTAAGTCTGAAATAACATAAATTGCAAGCATGCGTGGGCTGTTGTTTTACAGAAATGCACTGTAATGCTAGCTAATTAAAGAAGGATCTCTTCGGCCACGCCCTCTAGCAGCTCTGCACGCGGTTGCGTCACAATTTAGGCTTGCTGGGAAATGGAGTCGGTGAGTTGTCTGGTGGCCAGTGAACTCAAGAGATGTTCAATATCATCGCCGATGCTTATGATGCATGCGTGGTTTTAGAACATATTCAGTGCATAGCGGCATTGAGGGAAACTTTATTGGGATTAAAAATAGATATATTACCTTTCCATCATCCAGATTCTGCAAAGCCTCCTTGCCAGTGCTCTCCCTGATCTCCACCTTCTTGGGCTGGGAAATGTCGCTCTGCCGGTCAATGACTCGACTGTCTCGCTTGCCTCTGCACGCAGACAGCGCGTCGAAGTCCAACGTCTTGCTGTCTAAGGAGCCTTCCACCGGACAGAACATGCCACAGAACTGCTGCCTCGGTCTGGCGGGGCTGTCGGAGCCCATGTTCTTCAAAAAGCCGCTCGCTGCCACTTCCCCGGTGGTCGACATGCCTCGCAGACGGTTGTTGCAGCGGTACAGGAGGCCAAAATATAGATATTCCCCAAAAATCTCCTTTATCTCAGCTCCGCTCTCCTGCACGGCCACCGCCTTGAGATGACTTCAATTGCAGGTAGGTGGTGGTGGCAGCGTGACTAAAGCGGACAAATGAAAAGGACAATACAACATGAAAGCAGCCCCACCCTGGTGAAAATGCCTACAAGTCACGAACACAAAAAAACCCCGAGAAAATGTTAACGTGATAAGACTTTTTGTTTCTAAGCTACGAGCATGCGACCACAATGTGACAAGTCCGCCGATGTGAGGGACACACCGGGAGCTAAGCCTATCAAAATAAAAGCACAAGAGAGTCATCTGGAGCCGGTGTTGGAAGATATCAAGATGCGGGAGAGTACTAAGAGCACAATTGTTCCTTCCTACTTGGAAACATCCCACACTGACAAAGCGATGCATATGTCACAACTGAATACTCGAACAAATGAAAGCGTTGTCATGTAAGGACGTCGCACGTGTATGAAGGGCGTTTCCGGTCAAAGTTTTCGGGCAATATCAAACCTTGTAGACGAGTTTCTTGAGGTCACACCCAGTCCGACAAAAGGACGCTGTCCTTTCAGCACTTTTTCTATCGATCTTTCTAGCTAGCTAGATAGCTAGCTAGCTACTCATTGTTAGTTCTTTGTAGCAGGTGTTCTCAAACTTTTTCAGTCCAGGTACATAACTATCACGTGTACCACGTGGGAAAAAGGAAATCATTTTGTCGTATTGTCAGGTTGTATTTTGCAACGTTAAAGTCATAACATTATGCTCTCCCTGTTGCAACACACCTGATTCAAATGACCAGATCATTAGCAAGCTTGACGTATTGAACCTGTTCATTTGAATCAGGTGTGTTGCAACAGGGAGAGCTGGAAAACATGCAGGATGGCGGCCCTCCAGGACTGGCATTGCCCACCCCTGGTTTAGTCTCATTATATTAAACCATTTATTCCTGTAAAAAAAATGCTGTAAATTAAAAATAGGACTATGTTCTCATAGCCCCATTGCTCCTGAAGTAAATAGGATCTTTCATACCTTAAATTTATGCGGGGGGTGGTCAGGTTTATGTTTATTTATTTATATAAGTTAGTTGAGAACTGCTGCATTGCATTCTTGTCTGAAATATACTGTATGTCTACCTTTTGGAATGTAAAACCTTCCATATAGAGGTCCCACCTGCTCTTTGATGTTGTGGTTTCTGTTTCCTTCTTAACCCAGATAACGATAAATTGGTGCAAAGTTCTAAAGTGCACATGCCAATGACCGGGCCAGATTTACAATGTTTTTTTCCCCCCTTTTCTGATCAAAGTTGTCCAAAATTTGCCAAAGTGCGTTGCGTGAGGGTGAGTATGTTTAATTCCTTCATATTGACAAAAAAAAAAAAAAAATCCTGTCCTGGTCCCCGGTGTAACTTCGGCAGCAGCTTAACCCAAACAAACATTCAAAACAGACAAAACATGGACTGCAGAAGTGACCGTGGAATACATTTCAGCACGTCAACACAGTTTCCATAACAACGTGATAGGCACCGAGCGGTTCAGTTGCCACTCTACTATCTCTCCAGAGGGCTGGGAGGGCACCCATGTGTGTGTGTGTGTGCAGGTGGTGATCAGAACAAGAAGAGAAAGTGTGTGAAGGTCTTTGCAGCGGGTTGGGAAATGTGACAATAATGGTGGACACGACAATGCTTTGAACACAAACACAGATCTGCGTGAAGCACATAAAAAGGGAGGCTGAGAGCAGAGACGCAGGGGTGTGTAGAATAATTAGTGAGGAAAAATTGGCAGCGAGGCTGATAAACAGTTGGACAGGGCGGAGGGGTAGGAAGGGCTTGGTCCCGGCATACATGAGCAGACATACAACAAGTCGTGAGAGCAGCGGATCCTATAGGCGCTTTTTAAATGTTTTTATTATTATTTTTAATTTTTTATATGGGACCTGTTGGGCTACGTTTACACTGCACTTCATCACACTGTGCTGTTGTGTTGAAGGGGGGGGGTTAGAGATTTTCATGCCACCACCCACGGTAACCCACGGTGACACAATCAGCTGCAGTGGGTGGAGCTACGGGTCTTGCTGTGTTGGGATTGGTCAAGAACAAGTGTGCTGACAATGGAGGAGGAGGCAGCGTGTGCGTGATACCGATAAATCAATCGGGCACGGGGATTAGTTAATTGAAACTGCTCTGCAACATTGCGACATGCATTCGAACCGGGTCGACTCATAGCTACTGCGATGCGTGTGTTATATAAAATGTTATTCAAAGCGACCATCTATGACAATGAGACAAAATAACCGAGACTGTAAGTTCATTTTTGTTGACTATAATAACCTCTGGTGATGAGTAACATAGCAGCATTGCAGAATATTCACCACTGGAGAGGGAGAGCAGGGCGAATGAGAGTTAATGAGAAAGGCAGATTCTTCAAGGGAGGGCTTGGGGGGGGGGTCACTGAGCAGTCAAGGCGTCTGTTGAGAAGCTGAAAATGTGAGCAATGTGGAGTCACACAACTAACAGAGGGCATGTTCGATGCAAGGCTGACGTTAAACAAGGTCATTTATGGGCCGGTTGGGAGGTCAAAGCAGCCCCTTGCACAGTCAGTCCCCCCCACCCCCCCCCACCCTCTCAAGCCATGCCTCTGATTTAACCATAGCGCTCATCATTCTGAACAAGTTCTGAAACATTGGACATAGGTCTCAGAAGGCATGCACAAAGCTGTGGATTGGAATGGGGTCCAAAGCAACAGTTGTGGACTCTCGACAGCTGCCAAAAGGGTGACGCACTTTGCTGAACGCAAGAGGAGTGCGCCAACACAAGAGCTCCCCAGAGGGTCGAAAGTGGTCCTTAACGAGCAGTGCAATCACAATGTTCCAAATATCCACTCTCTGCTGATTCCAGCCATTTTTCAGTCCGTTAAAATTCATATTCCGATTGGTAATATATGTTTTGTAACGCAAACGCGTCACTTCCTGCAAGTTGTCAGCTCGAGTTCGATTAAAAATCGGTTTTCACTACTCATTGAGCGTTTCCAAACCACCTGCAGGTTTTAAGGCATCGTGGGTGTAAGTTACTATTGCCACCGCTAGTTTTTACCGGAAGCAACGTTTTCGTAGCCGACCAGCACGCCACACCACTAAGACGCTGTATCATATCCATTACACAACACAGTACACTTCATGGGGAGTGATGTTTTGGTTTAAAGTGCTCTCTATGTGCAACAAACGAAAAAAGAGATTGTTTGTCTTCGGCGATGTCACAGCTCTGGAAATACCCGATAAGAGGAGGAGGACGCAAGATTCAAACAGCAGACGACACGTCGTATTTAGGGATTAAAGTGCCGACTAACCAACGATCTAATCACTTTTGAACGAGGAATACTTTTCAATCTTTGGTTTCTGACCGTGAAATAAATCATGCAAGCCCAAATGTGGATTATTCATTCAGGTTATCTTTAATGACCAAATGTTTATCATCTGTTGAATGGAATCAAAGGGAAAAAAAAAGCAAATGTATTACAATAATGACGGTCAGGCCACCTCGGTGTGAGAGTGCTCTCCGGTTTCCTTCTCACATCGGGGGGCCGGTCAATGCAAAGGCTTTTCGTTTGGCGACTCGTGCGCTGTGCATTCATTCACAATCATATTAATTAAAAAACAACAACAACAACAATTTAAAATACGGCGATAGCTCAATCAAAATCACCACTCTGCTAACTAGATAGCTTTTTTTCTGGGGGGGAGGGGCGGGGGTGGTGATCGCAATCAACCTTGTGGAACGTTGTTGGGAAAAGAAATAACAGGGGGCTACTTTTACTCCTCATCTGTGCCTTCACTGAAAGTCATCCGAGAATTCTTCAAATGCAAACATCTTGTCAACATTGCATTTAGATGAGGGGTCAAAGGTCAGTCCCGGGCAAGACTGACGTCTACTCCCACACAAGCTTGGATAGCGGATCAAGTTTTGTGCTGTTGTTGAACACTTGTCAGTCACGTGTCTGCAATCGCACGCCAAGTAGGACCTTGAGGGAACTCATTCAGAGTTGCTGCCGTGTGGATTAGACACATGGCTCCAAAACTGAGCAAGTACCCCAATTTAGGAAGTGCTATTCCCCCCTTGCCCCCATTTGTTTTTTGAAACAACAAATAAAAGACCATAGGTCCTTCAAAAAAAAAAGCTTCTATGAATAAAAGAAAACTATCAAGTTTGATTCTCCAAGAAATACCAAAACTAAATGGTCAAAACTGAACTCCGATCTACATTTCTCACTATCGATTTTGAGAGCAAATCTTTTCAAGTCACTTAAAATGGACACTAAAAGACTAAAACAACATCGTTATCGCCGCGTCCCATTCAGGGCCCCGTTAGCTCTTACGATACGTTCAACTGAAAGAACATTGACATGCGATCTGAACCTTATTGGACCCCGCAACACTGTTGCCCAAGACGCCAACCTTGAAATACTGTCGGCACACATGTAGCTTGCATACACTTGCTCATACCCACTTTTCCATTTGCTTGCTGCCTTTCCTGAAAGAATGCCACCCATTTTGACATCTAAAACAAGCCAATGAATATAGCATTTGCACCCCTGAAAAGCTTTTACAAATGAGTGGATCTAAGTTGGGGTGGGGGGGGGGGAAAGGCAGTCAAGAAAAAGAAAGGGCAAGGCTGAGGACACCAATGCATTTCTCCTGAGAACATGTCATATCTCAGTGAGGAAGCGGGGAGGGGGGAGGGAGGGTGATGTTGGCAAGAAGGGGAGAAGACGGAGAAACGCTTCACATGACATCAACACTTTTTCTGGCTCCAGGCTACTTCTCAGGCACTTCTCTTCAGGTTCGGCTTCAGAAAGAGCTGGTGGGGGGCGTGGTCAACCTCTTCCCAATGTACACTCTGTTGAGAAGATGGCAGGATGCAGGTCACGTGTCAAAATACAGCCGAGGAATGAAACGATGGTTAAAATGATGGAAACTAAGCAAGAGAGCTGAAACGTGACTCAACAGCACCCCTTCTGGACATAATCGGGACTTTGGAAAAACATACAAGGAGTGGAAAAAAAAAGGCCAGCAAGTGGCGCCCGTGATGGTTGGCCCCTTCATTAATAATAAAAAAAAAAAAACATTTATGGGGGGGGGGGGTTAAATACCTCTACAAAAATGGACTCCGCATATTCACAGGATGGCACCAACAGATGCACTTTGTGGTAGAATATTTGGGGTGAGTCAACACATTTTTTGTGGAAAATACAAGATTTTGTCATCGTCCTCACCCCCCCCCACCCCCCCAAAGAAAAAAATATTTTTCCTCATGCGTTTCAATGGCGGACAACTATACATAAATTTTCAGTATTTGGCGATTGGTCCCGTTCCTTATTCCCTGTGAATAGCGGGGGTCCACTGCAGTATTTTAAGTTGTAATATCATCATTCACCACTAGATGGCAGACATTGTTTGGCTGTTTTAATGACTATCAGGTTAGAACTCAAATTAGGGAGTGCAATAATTTGTAACGTGCAATAATTTTTAAATGTACCATTAAAAGACAGCTAAATATAAATCACTTCCCTAACAAAATGGATCAGCAGGTATCATCTTTCATAGTGAACCAGTGATGCCTCGGTGTTTCTTACCCAAGTCCGAGGGCGAGGATGTGTGAAATCAGCAGGGAAGGGATGAAGACTTTGAGGAACTCGGCAGAGAAGAAGCCTCCTTTTTTCATGGCACCAGTCTTCCTCATGCTGAGCGTCACAGAGCGGCGAGGGTGACAAAAATGAAACTCCCTGGAGGGAGGGGGGGGGGAAGTCAAGTTACAACTCAGCACATGGCTGACTCAGCGCATTTGTTTTGAAATTAGAGGTGTCAATTTATCACGTTAATTGCGAACAATTAATTACAGTCATATTTAGCGCATTAGGTTTTTTAATCGCGCTAATCTAAATTTTAATGTCTAACTTTATTGTTTCTGTAGGTTGCCTTTTTATAATATCCCCTTTCATGTGTTGGCTTCCTGTGTTTGAGTAGTTGAGGGTGGGGAAACAAGCAGCCGTGTGTGTGTGTGTGTGTGTGTGTGTGTGTGTGTGTGCATAGCTGGGGAAATGTTTACACAGTTAAGACTTACTTAGGAGGAATGTTTTCCGGTCGACTAGACCAGTCAGCAACCCAATCTGCGTCCTTCATGAGGATGTCCATGTCCCTCTCCTTGTCCAAGACATCCTCTTCGGTCTAAAGATACAAATGTTAGGTTATCATCGAGAAACCCCACAATCATAAGATGTTGGTGATTACAAAAACAAAACACTGACGCTATCGGCTTGCTGCGTTTGCAAACCCTTGTAAAAAAGGTCAATGCTTTTCATGTCATGTTTTTGAAAACTTTTCAAAAACACGACTATATGAACCGTAACTATAGTTACAGTTCTCGTGAAGACCACAGTCTGAAGTTCTGGAGGAGGGGTTGCCATGACAACCTCAATCCCCCGAGGCCCCACTTGAGTTCTCACTTGACTGTCTCGTCTGCCGGTCACGTCCACATCGAAGATGATCTGCCCTTCATCTTGCGGAGTTTGGGGCCGTGGAGGACTGAGGGGGCAGAACAACAAATGAACAAACTTCATTCAGAGTATGATCCCTACGGGTCGGCCACAAAATCGTGTATGATGAGAAATTCCACGGTCTAAACATGGAAAAGATTTAGCTGGCTTGTGTAGCTGCTTAAAAATGAGAAATCTATTCTATATGGCAGTTTTAAACGCAGAACAACATCAATGTAAATATGCTGAGTCCTATTCCGATTAAAAAGCACTAACAAAAGACTGAATTAAATAATTTTAAAAAACGTAATATTAAGGTGGGGAGAAGAACCCGTGTTCCATTGTTTAACTAGCCCGGGGGTCGGCAACCCGCGGCTCAAGAGCCACATGTGGCTCTTAACGCTGCCCTAGTGGCTCCCTGGAGCTTTTTCAAAAATGTTTGAAAATGGAAAAGGATGGGGGAGGGATATATATTCAATGTTTTAATATGTTTTCTGTAAGAGGACAAACATGATACAAACATTCTTAACATTTTCCAATTCTGTAGAAATGTGTAGAATAAATATTACATTTCAATATTTCTGTCAACGAGGATTTGCGTCATAGCCCAACACACACGTTTCTATTAGCAGGTAGGAATGTCAGTCAGGTGGCTGTTGTAAAAAAAAAAACAGCGTTTCATGTCCAATTCACCGCGGGTACAGTGAAACTCCTCTACAACGAAATCATGTTTGCAGCAAGAATTTTTTCACAACAGGGGGTTTTTCACTGTAGCAAATTTGATCTCAGATGTAAACACACACACACACCCACACACACAAACGTATGTGTACTTTTCATTTCATTACTTGTTCATCTTAGCGGTCGTTATGGCTGTTGCTCATGATGGCATGCATGCATGTGTACGTGTATGCGTATGCGCGCGTGTGCGGTAACGGGTCGATCGCGGGAGGTTGGTTGATGTAGATCTTCGGTCAAAAGAGGTTGGGCACCCCTGCTCTCCAGTTGTGCTACAGGGGAAAAAAACATTTAATCATGAAGTATTTGTAGCCAACTTAGTTGTTTGGATAGTCGGATAATATAGCTAATATTGATACATACAGCATGTGTTGCCTTCATTAAAAGTCTCACATAAGGCTTTTAATTTTTTGCGGCTCCAGGCATATTAGTTTTTGTTTTTTTGGTCCAATATGGCTCTTTCAACAATTTGGGTTGCCGACCCCTGAACTAGCCCTATTGACTGACAAGTTAGCAATGACACATCCCGCTATTTTTCTTTTCTAAATTCAAAGAAATCATTACAGCATTGCTGAATGGCAAAGGTGAAATGTGTTTGTGATCAATCCGACAGCCACCCAGGGCAGGCAAGTGGTCCGTCCGGCATGTGACAAACATCACATAGTGCAAACAGTGCGCAACCTAGCCAACCGGGGGTAACCGTGGCAACGGGAGAGCGACCTTTCAGGTTCCTGGCCGATTTTATTCCTACGGCGTTGAGGACAACAACAGATGCTGCTCAAACAATGATTCGACTTCTTCCCAGACTAGTGGCCGCAAGAACAGTGATGCATTCATGTCGCGCTCCTAACGGCAATTTGGTTTGTGGCTCTTTTCTTATTCCGTGTATTCCGATCAAATAAAAAGCTCGGGGCTTTCCGTGAACTTTGCCAAAGACAATTCTTGAGCTTTCACTTCCTGTGTGTTCCTTATTAGGGAGAGAATGGACTAATGTGGTGATTTCAACCGGATAAACTAACGCTCAATCAAAAACAGACTTTTGTTAAACAGGTGAAAGGTCATTTGTACTGAAGGTGAAAGGCCAGCCCACCTATCACAGGAGGAATTACTACGGCTGGATTCGTGCTGGGCATCCAGTAAGATCTTCTCCATGTCACCGTTGTGGATGGAGGACGAGGATGGGACGTGCTCCAGCGCCCCCACCATGGCCTCCTCTTCCCCCGCCTGAGGAAGGGGCAACAGGTGTGAAACAGGGCTAACCGCGGAGGACGACTGGCTTGAGCCTGCCGCGCCTCTGTTCATCTCCAATTCCACCCAGGACCCTGTGGGGAGAAACACTCGTATGATGACTGGGCCTTGGAAGCACACACTCTGTACCCCGTGTACACAATCTCATGTTTCGGTGCAACCATTGATGCCATTACTATAACCTACTTCTGTATTTGATAACTTACTCTAACTAACTGATTGCATCTGCTCAATTCAACGGTGACACATGAACAGCCGTTAAGAACATTGTTAAAAAAATAAACAACATTCCATTGACTGCTTGTTTTCCCATCAAGGAAATTCTGTGAAAGGGCTGCCCTAGAGGAGGTCACCCAAAGAACAGTTCTGACCTCACCTCATATCTGCCTGTAGAAAGATATCGTGACATTTTTCCAGAAAGGCCGCGCCTTGCTTTCATGTGATTTACATGGGCAGGGAAAAGGTCACGGCATTAAATTAACAGTCATTAAATCAAAACATGCTTTACATTTGGTGTGGTGCAAATACCACAAGTGGCATGCAAAAGAATTACGGCAAGGTTGAGACTTCAGTTGTGGTTAACTTTTAAATTCAATACACTGGCATTTAATCTTTAATAACTATTTGATTGGATATAGTTTTATTGAAATCTCAGAGGCGACACAATTTAACTTAATCATCAATTCAGTAAAGTTTTTAATTGTTATTATTTATTCAAGCAAAGAAAATAATGTTACAGTGTCTGGAAATATTGAATTTACTTTTTAGGAATTACACCTCTGACTCATTTTTGACTGAAAATAGTCCTGCTGCAGTACTGCAATTTAATGTTAGCCATTTAAGAGTCGTAGGCATTTTTTAAGGTACTACTTGTTGGAAAAGTGCTATAAGCATATTCGTTATCTCCTACTCAAATACAACTGTTTACTGTAACCCCATAATGCCGTTTACGTGGCTGTGTCTTATGTCAAGCACTGCTTAATATTGAATTATGGCAGTGCAAGTGAACATGGACAACGTTACGGGATGGGGATTGCACTTCTGCTTCTCCTAATTTGACCTGACTCACAAGCTGGCAGGATCCAAAAAAAGAATCTGAGTAGCACTTTCACCCAAAGACAAACAAGTGGATGTGTCAATCAAATGTTGATGAGGAAAGCACTATTTCCTGCCGCGTGATGACAGTGCAGTAAATGCCTTCCTGTGGCTTCTTGTGGACCTTCCATGCGATCGATGAATTTTCTGTTGATGTGAGTTTTGCATGTGCAGGCGAGAGTGACTGCACACTTAAGTTGTATTACAAATATAGATGACGGGCAGGTTGGCCGTCAACTATATATCTATGAATCTATATCTATAAATAAAACAATTAATGCAGTAAATGAAACGATTTTTTCTCTATCACCAAGATAAAAAAAAAAATAAATTCTCACAATCGACAAGGAATACCTCCCACAGAGGTCCTATGATCTTACAACAGTCAAATAAACAGTGTGCTCCCCTTTGCCAGTTGCAAAGGCAGTCCACTTCAGTTACACCCACTGACCCAATATGTCAGCCGTCCCTCCCCCTCAAACTGAGCGTTCGCTCTCATCCTGTGGATTACATCGTAGACGATGAGCGAAGCTGCTGTTGACAGAGCATTGTCTCTGCTCTGTGGTGTGTGATTTGTTGCCATGGTGCCGTCATTTGCGAACATTCTGGCTTCAGACCTGCTATCAGCTGTCAAGTTGATTAGGAGAATGGACACAAAGTGACCCTTTTTTGATGTACCGATGTTGGGGATCAGACACAGCAGAGATGTGATGGAGGACGTTTGCCTGGAAGAGCATATGCTACGGACAAATATGCTTATGACCTGGTGTGACTGCTCCAGGAAAGTCCAAAAATAGCCTAGTGGCTGAGCTATAACGCATATGCACACCGTTGCCCTATCTTGCTGATGATATATGCGGGGCATGTCTTTCCAGCTTTGTCTTGAACAGTGACTGTCCAGTATGTCACCATCTTTCATGGTTGAAGTGACACCCGAGAGCTTACAACGCTGTACCAAACTCATGGCCGTAAAAACTGGAAGACTGAAGGGAACTTCTACAATATTATGACACATTAAGAGTTTTGAGCACTAAAAAGACAAGGTCCCAAGCGAATGAGAGAAGCCCATTACAACTGGCTATTTTAAGATCATTAAAATACAGTCCATTACAAGCACGAAGGTGGGTTGAAATATTTGAACCCGATGCCCACTTTCTGACGTCCGCCACTGGCACTTGTCAGTTGTAGCTGTAAATAGCATGCCCCGTCATGCCGCTCCATAGTGATGAGAAACAAACCACAACGTTAATGCTTTGTTAGCAGATGAGCGTTTTAATAAACATGTCTTGTATGTTTACTTGGGAATAACAAGCTGATTTCAACTTGGTTTGCTTAGCTAACGTAAACCACGACGTAAAGTGAAAACGTTTGCTGTATTTGATCAATATAAATAGCTTTAATGGGGCCGGATAAAATATTTTCACAAATAAAAAACAATAATTCAGAGAGCAGAAACATGGTTACATTTGTCACGAGAAAGATCTGAACCCCTGCCCCCATTTTTTTTTACCAGTTGTTGGCGTTTTCGATCACGGCTTGTTGACAAAACTCAATCCCACCTCCATAACACCGCGTGACTTACTGACTGGCTCACACGCCTGTCAGTCAAAAGGATCGAAACAGCCATTGGTTCGGACGCTGTCAAACAACGGAACATGGCGCTCTTCACTCCGCCTCCTTTACATGTAGCTTCGCGACGTCAAAAAACTGATTCCAACATGCACAACTATTTTAAAGAAATGTAAATTGCATTTCGCATCAAGTAATATACATCCCCACAATCCAATTGTTGCTGCGTTTAGCGAAATGACTGAAAAAGCCTCAAATGGAGCAAACAACTCACCATTGAGCCCAGAGTCTCCGTTGTTGTCTGTAGCAGTGGAACTAGCGTCGGACATCGTTGAGCCAGGCAACAACCAGTGTGGGTTGTATAAAAAGCTCGTCAGTGGAAAATGCGTGCGACTTTTCCCTCATACATTCAGACAAGTGACAACACAAGTGTATCGCCTCGCCGTCGGATGCTTTTGTTAGTGAGAAGCTATCGAAGCTTCGGCTGGACTGCGACTTGTTTTTATGGTTACTGCTGAGGCGGTAGCCGCCGCGGGGCTCGCAGATCCTCCCGGAGCTGACTGATGACGTAGCACAAGGAAGACGGTGTAATTTATATAACCTTTTAAAAATACATACCCAAATTAAACTAATTACAGGCCTCGAGCCTTCGTTAGTAAAACATATTTGATAAATAACGAGTTTTTGGGTGGTTTGGTGCAAAACGGCGCCCATAATAAACGTGCGTATGATCACGTACACAAACGGGCTGCATAAACCTGGTTTCAACATAGATGATTCCAGCAATAAGTTTTATTTTCTGAAGCGGCTCCCATAAAAGAGGAAACAGACAACGTTACATCTGGTACATTTAGTGTCATCTATTTAGCGTTCACTAATAGTTTTCATAGAGCTCGTGAAATAATTGTTCAATTACATTTAGTGTGTTTATGTAAATATCAGTTTATGAGCATGAAGTATTTTTTTTTTTTTTATCATTCCACCCCTGCGTTCGAATTGAACACCGGCACCACCTCACCCTTAAACCTCTACCCATCAGGTGCCTCATACAAGCAATCAAAAGAATGCAAAAAGTAGTTCCTTTATTCCCCTCACTGTCATAGATTTAAATGGTTGTCGCACATCGACAGAGGCATCAAATAGTCTGACTGGTCCACATTTGTACGGTGTGGGGACAACACGCATCAGTTCTCTTGCAGCTCATTGCACCAACACATTTAAAGTGGCCGCTTGTATTTGAATTAACAGGATGCAATGAAATGCCTCAAATAAAAAAATCCTCACTTTTAAACATTTGCCAAACAAACACATTCACGTAATTTACTCTGAGCACGTCCAGTGTCATAGCAGACAATTCCCTTATAAAGCAACGCACCATGAGGGAAGACGCCACTTGAGATCATCTCAAAGTAAAAATTCTAAAAGGTCGTCTTTAAAATGATTAGAACAGAGGACGGAATAATTGCAGAGATAGATGAATTTTTAAATATAAATAGACAACCATTTTTATGTTTAAATCCACTCTCAGGCTGCTATTGTTCAACACAAGCAAAACCAAATTTGATTGTTATTATTGTTATTTTGGAACATACAGTATTGGCCTTCCAAAACAGTGACCAAGACAGTAACTCGACCCGATAAGACCGGCGCGTTGCCTTTGTCCACAATCTTTTGTGTGTGTGTGTGTAATTAAGATATGGAAGGAGACTCAAATACTGTAATACTATGAAAGCATTACAGTTAGGTTCATAAAAATTAACAACAACCCCCAAAAATAAAACAGGCTTTCATTTTTCGCTAAGAAAATTAAACACTACTATGGCACGGGACAATAAGGGACGTACTAATAAAAAATAAAATAAAATAAAATAAATTCACAGAGTCATGGGAGCAGGTTATAAAAATAAATGTGTACTCCAAAATGTTGGATCTTAATCCGTTATACCAACATTACCTCAGAAGAGGTAGGTGGTTGGGCAAAACAAAAACAACAACAATTAATGCAAAAAAAAAACTAAACAAAATAAAATGGCACATCACTGAAACAACAAGGCAGGTGTCACTGTCACAGACAGGTTGATGATGGGCAAGAGCGAGGCTTCCTCCGTCTCCGTCTGGAACAAAGGCCGGTCACCCAGCAGCGACAAACAGGGGATGCCGGTTGTCAGCGTTACTTTGACCCCCACCCTGGCTGAGGCCGCGAGGCGGCAGGTGGTGCATCACGACATCTCACACACACGCCAGAGCTTGTGCAGGTTAATTGACTTTATCCTGGAATATGTAGAGGTTGTTGGTCGTCGCCACTGCGATGATGTTGTCCTGCGGATGCCAGGCCGTGTGCAGGATCTTCTTGTTAAAGTCCAAACTGTCCACGCTGATCTCGTCCTTCTTGCGCTTGCCCCCTACGCACACCTTGCGGGGTTTCAAAACTTGCATGGGCTTGATGTTTTCACGGGACGCCTCCAAAGTGACGTCGCGCCTCTGGCCCCGGTCGAACATCCGGAAGAAATTGTTGTACGAGCCGGTCATCACCACGCTAGCAGAAGAATGGAGGGAAACGGCGAGAATTTTATATGCAGGTCGGAATAAACTTTTTGGGCAAAAAAAAAAAAAAAAAGTGCTGCAGGTATGCAGGCAATCAATCAATACTGATGATCACAAATGAATAAAATTGACTGAAATCAACCAAATCAGATTATTATTTTTTTAATTACCTGTCATTGCCATTCCAGCAACATTCAAACTTGTCAAAGATGCAGTCGTTTTCATACAGCGAGCACAATTTGCTCCTCAGGTGTTCGTGAACCTGAAAAGGTAAAATCAGAGCAGATTAGAGGCTCGGAAGAGCTTCTCCATTCCAGATTATGTCGATTTCTAGGTCTGGTAGGAATAGAAACAGCCCTATTCCGATGCCCTTCAATGAAGACATCGACTTCAGACATCAGCAAGCTTCTGCAGAAATCTGAAATTGCCCCTTGATATGACTTTCCGGGTCAGATGGATTACGGACATGTCAAGACTCGCGCATCATAAAAGTAGAGCTAAGCATCCTAATGCATATGCTGAAAGAATTTTAATTTCATTCCAAGCAAATCAGGCAAAATAGATATTTATATATCAAATATATATTTCACTAACTACCTGATAGGTCTCCACTGGCCGGTTCTCCATGTTCAAGTCCCATATCTTGACGGACAAATAGTCCCTGGTCATCATGTAGCGTCCGTTGTGGCTAAATTTCACATCCGAGATTGACGATATAATCTCGGAGAAGAACGAGCGATTACTGGGATCTTCTGGCTCTTCAAAAACTGGAGGTGCAAGGAAAAAAAAAAAAAACACTTTCACATCTTCTCGAAAACAAGCAGATATGAATTATCGTTATTTGAGTCGTGCGAATGGGACAGAAAAAAATAACGAACAACCCGCTCTGTTTTGCTCATAATTGGTCTTGGATCTGACCCACATGGTGAAAAGATATTTTCTCTCTTTTTTATGGGACATGTGGCAACTGAGAGCGAGTGGCGCGACTCACGTTTGGAGTGCTTGTCACAGAGCGCAGAGATCCTCATGTCGCACAGACGGATGGTTCCTTTGCTGCTGCTGTAGACGAAGGTGTTACACTGGTGAGGATGGAACTCGGCTGCTGTGATCACCTCTGTCAGCTCCTCCATGTTGGCTGGTTTGATGTCAACAATATCTGGAGGATGCGGGGTGAAGGGGGAAATACGCGCGCTTCCTACAACTAGCCCAGACAAAATGCATCATGCTGGAACGCGTCGGCGCTTTTGAAGAAAGAGGGCAAGGGCCATAAACGGTAGTTAAGTATAACAGAAAATCAGGACAAGATAATTAAGACTGTAAAGCCGCTGCCCAGTTATTACACGTCTGCGGAATCGTGTCCAACGGTGCCGGAAAAAGATACTGAAGCTGCGGTCAGTGATCTCGAGGTGCCAAAGGTTAATGCGCAGGTCATCCGCCGACAAGTACGTTTCGTTGTCACTGTTGACCGAGATGGAGTTGATGTGGTAGGTGTGAGCGTTGGCGAACACCCTGCGTGGGCTGGCTTCCACCATGAGGTCCATGGGTATCAAAACTGGCACCTGAGGGCATAGAAAACTTTAAGACTCTTAAAAGAGTCACAACATCTGGCCCAACTTTTTTTTTCCTCTATAAACCAGAGCAATTCTGCCCTCTAGGGACCGACTTTGGTAAAACAACACAAATGGACGGAAATGGAAGGTCAGGGGTCGGAATCTTTTCCCATCCCAACATCCAGACTTACATTTTTAAAGAGTAAAAATCCTTGCTTGAAGTGCATCATGGCCCCCCCTTTTTTTTATGTCACATTAACAAATAGACTTTAAATACCCACATTGAGTGCTAAACAAAACTATATAGATATGCAGAGAAGACTTAAGTGGTCAAATTTGAAGTGATGGAAGGGACGAACGAGGGAGGAGCGAAATGAGGCAACATTTTAATGTTTGCTAACAGCTTAAAGACCACAAACTCTTGAGCTCTTTCGTTCTCATGCGATTCGGCAAGCGTACCGAGTGACCAGTGAATGTACACGCGCGGGTTCGATTCTTCTGTTCGATGAGCATCTGAACTTGTTGTTGCGTGATGTCATCCGCGTGCTTTCGGGGCGATTCACGGACTTACCCGTAATGAGGTGATAGTGTTGGGATCCTTGTAGCGTCCGTCTTCCTCTTTGAGATTATAGCCCTCGGGTCTCCGGTCTCGTTCGCTGATTTTCCACAATTTGATGGTTTTATCTGCCAAAGAAAAAAAAATATCGTCAACATTCCCCGATGGCAAACGACATGAACTGAACCGCGACCACTAAAACGCTTGATGTACAGTATGTTTCTAAGAATTTCTGTATAACCAAAACTTGATTTCATAACCTTGCGCGTGCTGAGATAACCATCCTGAATTTATGTTTTTTTTTCCAGTCAGGACGTGCCTGAATTATCCTCCGCAAGCATTGCGTTCCAAAATGCATGTCGCGGAATTCCTGCACGACTACTTTACCATTGGTTGACAGCAGGAACTGAGCGGCGTTCTTCTGAGGAAGCCAACGAATCTTGTTGATCTTTTCTTCAATCTCCAAACTCTTCAAGTAGTCAAACTCGGGCTCGTGACTCTGGAAAGTGCTATAAACGTTGTACTCGCTCCGAAACTGAGGCATGCTCTTGTTCTGCGGGAACATCAGAAGAGGACACTCGGATAAGACAAGGACAGAGCGAGAACGGTGACGGGAATTGTTGCTGTTATAATAACAAAGTAAAATATAACATTGTTGCCAATAAAAATAAAAAAATTAACACTTCCTTAAGCAATATTTCTGTTTGATGTCAGTGTTAACATTCCCTTGGGTCATACCTCAATTTCCTGTTGGAAAATGACCACGCGTCCACCTTTGTCACCCGTGGCCAGCAGCTCACCGGTGTGGTTGAACTCAACCGTGGAGATGATGTCAGCTGAATATTTTCCACAAAAAAATGACAATGAACAAACTTTTGGTGAACAAAAACATTTTCGTCTATCCGACAGTCATTTGACAGGTTACTGGTACGTGACGGAGGATAATTAGCTTGCCTTTTCGCTCACCAAATTTCAGGCGGTTAATTTTAATCTGTCAATGAGTATGTAGTGCGAGGCTCCCACCGTCCATAACCAAAAATGAAAAGGAAGAAAAAAACACATGTTGTGGCATCCTAATGCAATACATTGAAGGTAGGCCAGAGAGAGAGAAGATGTAGGGCAGAAGGGATAAAGGGGAAGGCACTTTTCACATATATTGTTACTTAACCCATTCCTGCCCACTGAAGCAGAATGCCAGCGCACAAAAGATTCGTGAATGTTTACGAGGAGGTCGAAGTGGACCGACTGCCTGAGGATGGAGCACCACATTGCCGTCCAAGTCCATGTACGCAATGACTAACCTACATTAATATACAGGTAATAAAGGAGGGACTAGTTTTTAATGGATAAATACCACAAACTAATAATACTAATAAAATCTCCATCATATATAGTGGGTTTTATTTACTCAATAACAAGGTACCAAACATTTATTGTAGGGCGGTCATTTATAAAGATGCGGACTTGATATGTACAAATGTATTTTTATTGTAATATTTGTAGCATTTTCTTTATTATTGGAGTAAATGGGGTCCAGGGTTTTTTATTCATTTATTTTTTTTACAAAACAGTTGATGGGCTATTAACTTCCTACCGATCGGGTCTTGGGCGTATTAATTATTTGCTTTTAATTGGTGTCAAAATGACAAATGTGTTCTTCCTCCAGCAAATAAATTGTTCGAGTAAGTGTGCTCCTCCAAAACACAACTTTCCATTCTTGGAATTTTACCATGGGCTTCTTCCACACTAGGATTACTATAATAATAATAATAATAATACATTTTTATTTGTGGGCGCCTTTCCAAAAACTCAAGGACACCTTACAACAAGCAGTTAAAAATACAGATACAACGTTAAAAACAACATCAAATATAATAAGATAAATTAAAACAAAATAGAGACAATGGATTTATGGTCAGAGTGAATAAGCTTGTCTAAACAGATGAGTTTTGAGGCTGGATTTGAAATGTGTTAGTGAGTCTATGTTGCGAAGGTCAGCGGGGAGTGTGTTCCAGAGCTGGGGAGCAGAGCGACTGAAGGCTCTGTCTCCCATGGTGACGAGGCGAGCAGAGGGGACAGTGAGGAGGAGAGAGGAGGAAGAGCGAAGAGAGCGGACTGGTGTAGGAATATGGATGAGGTCAGACAGGTAAGGAGGGGCAAGGTTATGGATGGCTTTAAATGTAAGGAGCAAAGTTTTATATCGAATGCGGTGTATAATGGGGAGCCAATGGAGATGTTGGAGGACAGGTGTAATGTGATTTATGGATGGTGTGAGTGTGATAATGCGAGCGGCTGAATTTTGAACCAGTTGAAGCTTATGGAGGGTTTTTTGAGGGAGACCGAGCAGGAGGGAGTTACAATAATCAAGTCGGGAGGTGACGAGGGTGTGAACAAGTATAGCAGTGGAGTGAGGGGTGAGAGAAGAGCGGAGCCGGTGAATGTTTCTAAGATGAAAATATGCAGAACGAGTGATATTGTTGATATGTGACGTGAAGGAGAGGGTGCTATCAAGGATGACACCCAGACTCTTGACCTGAGGGGAGGGGAAATGGAGGAGTTGTCAAAAGGAATGGAGAAATTGTTTATTTTGTTTAGGGTGGATTTGGTGCCAACGAGGAGGAGTTCAGTTTTATTGCTGTTCAGCTTGAGGAAGTTTGAGGTGAACCATGACTTTAATTCATGTAGACAGTTGGTTAGGGAGGATGGTGGAAGTATGGTGTTTGGTTTGGTAGAAATGTAGAGCTGGGTGTCATCCGCGTAGCAGTGAAAGTGAATGTGATGTTTCCTGAAGATATGACCAAGGGGGAGAAGATAGATTAGAAATAGCAAGGGGCCAAGGACAGAACCCTGAGGAACGCCTGAGGTGAGGGGAAATGAGTGAGATCTAAAACATTTGAGCTGGATAAACTGGGTGCGGTCAGAAAGATAAGAGCGGAACCAGGAGAGGGGGGTGTTGGTGATGCCAATGGAGGAGAGTCTGTCAAGGAGGATGGAGTGAGAGATGGTATCAAAGGCTGCACTGAGGTCAAGCAGGAGGAGGATGGTGAGTGAACCAGAGTCAGCAGAGAGAAGAAGGTCATTGGATATTTTGAGGAGGGCAGTTTCAGTACTATGGAGGGACGGAAGCCAGATTGAAATTGTTCAGTATAGGTTATTGGAGGAGAGATGGGTGTGAAGTTGAGCAGCCACTGTTTTTCTAGGAGTTTGGAAATGAAGGGGAGGTTTGATATGGGACGGAAATTGTTCAGGTCGGAGGGATCAGAGCCGGGTTTCTTAAGAATGGGAGTGACAGCAGCAGTTTTGAGATGGGAGGGTACATTGCCGGTAGAGAGGGAAGTTTGAATAATGTTAGTGATGAGAGAGAGAGGGCCGGGATAGAGGTTTTGACTAGACTAGTCGGGAGAGGGTCAAGTTGACAAGTGGAGGTTTTGGACTTCTGAATTAAGATGGATATTTGGTGGACAGATGGAGAAGTGAAAGCAGAGAACAACTGGGTAGGAGCTGGGGAGAATGGAGAAGGAGGGTTGGGAACAGATGAGGGGTGAGTTGCTGGTGGATATGTTGGATTTTGGATGTAAAAAATGAGGCCAGAGTATTACAGAAATCGGTGGAATAGAGATGTGATGGAAGAGCGTCAGCAGGTTTAGTGAATTTAGAAATGAGTGAGAAGAGTGTTTTGGGATTCCCTTCATTGGAGCTGATTAAACCAGAGTAGTATGTTGACTTGGCTTCGAAATTGAGTCCTTGTAATGGAGGAAGTGGGTAGTGTACATTTCCTTATGTATTGCGAGTCCAGTTTTCCTGTATAATCTTTCAAGTTGACGGCCTTTTGATTTTAGTTGTCTGAGGGTAGGGGTAAACCAGGGTGCTGTTTGGTTGAAGGAGACAGTTCGGGTTTTGAGTGGGGCTAGGGTATTGAGAATGTTATGGAGGTTTGAATTGTAGTGTGTCAAGAACTCATCTGATGTGGAAAGACAATCAGTATTGGGAGATTGTTGATAAGTGATACTAAATTGTCCGGTTAATGTCCTTGATTTTACGGAAATGTATAATGCGTTGTGGTTTGGATTTGAAAAAGGACAGATTAATATTGAATGAAAGCAATAGATGATCTGTGTATGGCAGGAGATCGGTTTTACAGTTTGTTGGTGATAATCCTAAACAGCAGATTAAATCCAGAATGTGTCCTTTGCTGTGTGTGGGAAAGTTGACAAACTGTTGAAAACCAAAACTGTCCAGACAGGAGGTAAAGTCTTTGGTGAGTGAGTTATTGATGTTGTCCATGTGGATATTAAAATCTCCTAAGAGAATCACATTAGGTGATAGTGTATAAAGATGAGTGAGAAATGTAGTGATGTCGGTGATAAACTCCTTGTTTGGTTTTGGTGGTCGGTAAATAGTGGCAATCAGTGTGGGAGTTGATCCAGATAGCTGTACAACTGTAGCTTCAAACGATAAAAAAGTAGGCACATTTACGGGCGCAAATTTAAAATCCTCGCGCAGAATCATCGCTAGGCCACCTCCTCTCCCAGTAATGCGAGGTACAGCATGATAAACAAAGCCCGGTGGGGTAGCTTCATTGAGAGTACCATAGTCATTAGGTTGCTGCCAGGTCTCAGTTAGACACAAAATGTCAAACTCACGGTCTGTCAGGAGGTCGTGGACGAACTGGCCCTTACTCGTAAGGGAGCGTTACTGAATGTATTAATAGCTCTGTCTTGTTATGGACTTCAACGACTAGCTGATGACGTACAAATGAGTTGCATTTAAGGGCTATTATACTGTCCTATCGCGACACTGTTGTGAGCTCTTGGTAACCTTGGTCATTTTGCCTTTGTGCATACCTTCGGCTACGTCGTCATCAATGGCTCCCTTCACCTGAGAGAAGCACCACTGCATGTCACCTCCAGTTCCTGCAAGTTCAAATAAACACTCAACTGAAGGTGGCGAAGCAGACAGGGAGTCTGTTACAAAGTACAAACATGGGCAAAATTGTTCGCCGAAACAAAAATCTGAAAATTAAAGAAAGAAAACTATAAATCAAAAGAATTATCTGGTTTCCTTTGGTTGAATGTCTACTTTTATCTGTTTCTAGTTGTTTCTGTAACCAAGATGGGGTTACTTCAACCATTTTTGTCCAAGATCTCTCAATTGTTTTCAGGAACCTAATATACATTGATTTTATGCAAAGGAACAATGATTGAAACACGCTACAATTAAAAATATTTGACAAGAAAATGTGTTTATATGGACAGGGATGGGGAATAACCAGTCAGTCACTTATGAGTCATCACCGTTGCCATATTCGCATCATCAAAGGCGAGTCGTGACTCCAAAAAGATTTATCAACAGAAATGGATCCGGGGGTGGAGACATCAGTCCAACAGTAAAGATTAACTAGTAATTTGCTTGCTATGACGCCAAAGAAAATCAGAAAATCTGATGAGCAGATCGTCGCAACGCAATGCACATGCCCGTGGATCCGTCTCACTTCCCCACCCAAAAGGGGGGGGAAAAAAAGAAAAGAAAAACCCGATGCATTGCTGACAGTATCCCTTTGGGGACCCTTCTTATGCCAAACGACCAAATAGTCCTGCGTAATTCGGTCAAAACTGTCCAATTTAAACAGCTCATTAAGGGGCGATTACAAATTGCAACGGAAGTCGTGACGTTAACAGCTGATGAATGAAAAAGCACAATCGTAAAATATCCGGTTGCAAAAAATATTCTACGACAGGGGTCGGCGTTTTTGCACGACCACGTACATCTTTAATCTTGAGTCAAGTGCAAAAGCTCCAGAGCATTTAAGAGCTAGCTCTGCGGCAATAGCATGTGGTCAATGTCAAAGTTTGAGCTAATGTTAGCTTGCAGGGTCCCTTGCCACGACAGTTGTAGCATGTGTGCGTTACATCATTTCTTTATTTTCGGCTGTCAAATGTCGCTTTATTAATTACTTTGGCATTGGCGCGCGTGTCTAAAATGATGCCCTCGCTGTAGTGCAGGGAACTTATCGATAGCACTCGGGCCAAACGCGTGATGACACCGGAGTTTCCTGACAAGCTAACGTTAGCATTAGCACTAGGCTAAGTTGTGTTAGCCTGCTACCGTTAGCCAAACTGCTACTAGGGCGTACGCAGAAACGTGCGGCGATCGAGGGCGCTTGTGCATCCCGGGCGTAGTTGCCAGGGCGTCGGCATATTCGTGATGTTTACATGTAGAACCGCCGAAATAAATTACCTGCCATGACGAGACCGGCTGGGGGCTCGCCTCCGTCAAACGGGATCCTTCCACTCCCACTCCCACGCGTTGCTTCGTGGTGGGTAACTGAACTTTCTCCTCTGATGGATCTCCACTGTCCGAACCTGATCGTCGGGGCGTTCGACGGAGGCGTTTTCAATGATCGTCGTCTGGACTTTCCGCTCCTGAGTGTGTTTTTCGAGTTGGCATCCCACAAGTCACTTGTCGCCCGGCCGCCACAGCCTCCTTCTTCTCTTCTTCCGCACCTCCACAGTACAAATGCTTCTTTACGATGCGCGCGCACGCTCTAAGGCAGATGCTCGGATGAGCGCGCATAATTGGGGAGAAAAATACTGAATGAAACCAGAAGCAGAATGGCACTTTGGTCAAAATGATCTCACTGTGGCTAATATCGTCACCCTCTGAAAATAATGGCATTAGTCATATTTTAACTTTTTTTTTTTTTTGCCCGAAACATCTCAAGATGCTGCCTGGCCACCTCTGCTGAAATTGACTAGATGAGGCGTGTCAAACTCATTTTTCTCGCGGGCCACATTTTGGTTACCGTTTCCCTTGGAGGGCTGTTATGACTGAAACCATAGAAATAAGTCAAATATAACAGTTTGTTCAGATATTGGTTAAGTTTCTGTAGTGAGGGGTTTGGTCACCAAAAAATGCTGACAATGTCTCTCTTATTTATGGCATATGAAAAATGTTGGTAGAGATTTTATGAAGCATCGTGGAAGTTGACATCTTTGATTTGCTTATGCTGGCTAAATAAAATGATGTGGCGGGCCATATCTGGCCCCCGAGCCTTGAGTTTGACACCAGTATTGGTGCATTTTCTGGGTACAGGTAAAAAAGTACAGACATTTTTTAAAAATTATTTGAAATAAAGCGATCTTTGATTAAACTTTGCTGCTGCCCAGTGTTATGACAGGAGCAAACCTAGGATGGCTTTACGGTGTATCTTCATGCGATAATTAGTTGACTACTTTTTTCCTCCAAAAAGCAACTTGAAAGGAACGTCATTATCTTGAATTTGAAATTTATAGTGTGCCGTGAGGTATGTATCATCAGGTGTGCCGCACAAATTCAGTTGTATTTATTATTGACTGCAAATAATATGGTTGCCTTCATCTAGCTATGCCTGCAGCGTCCAGTGACCAGCATACATTTCGCTATTCATCCAACATAGTTGCTTTGCGTTTAATCGAATATTTCAAGATTTCAAGTAAATTTGAGTGTGAGATCACCATCTACACTTTTGTCTTTTTGTTTTGTGGTGTGCCGTGATTGATCCCGTGCTTGGATTATTTTTTTCATTTGTCCTGTCACCACTGGGGGGCAGCATAGTCCAACATGAACGCTTTCTCACATCCCGGAAGTAGAATTCTCGAACTATTTTTGACGTCAATCACACACCGCTAAATAAAGTTGGAATTTTCCTCGTGCCTGCCTCCTGCAAAAGTGTCTCGAGCATGCAATTCGATCACACTAAACTCCCCAAAAGGTGGGGTGTCAGTCGAAAAGAAAAAAACCGTGCGCGTGCGTGTTTGTGCGCACGCGCTCAACCTTCGCATTGTGCTGGGCAGACCGGGCCGGCCTGCAAAAACGGGGTGTGTCGTAATGGGGAGTGTCCCGGGACAACATCCAAAGTAGCGGCTTTTGCGCTCAGCTGCCACGCACGCCGTCTCGACGCCTGCCTCACCGGTCCCGGCCTGTTGCTCAAGCGCCCATCGCGCCCATCGCGCCCATCGCTCTCGTCTCCTTTTCTTCTCTGTTTGTTTTCTACAACTCGGAATCTGTCAGGTATGACACATTTGTTTTTCCAGCAAAAGCGTTCCGGCCCCCCCAATTAACGATGAATCGACTCCCATGCATAAGAATGGAGAACGAACGGGCCTTTTTTTTTTGCATGGCGCCCCGCTTTGTCTGGCATTCTGAAGTATTGAATAGTGGTAGCAATGTTGTAGTAACAAGCGTATTCATTCTGTAGTGCGGCCAATGCCATATAAGGGCATACCCTTGCTTGCTTGCTTGCTTGCAGACAGAAAATGAGGTGGTTTCACTTGTATGGCAGTGGGTCGTGTTACCAACGTCTCATCTCCAGGTTTCCTGTAGAATAATTTCTCCCTGTTTGTGTAGGTGTTCTGATTTCTTCCCACTTTCAAAATCATGATTCTTATGTGATGTAAACGTGACACTGTCCATATACAGTATATGTATATACAGTACAGGCTGCATGAGACTGGAAAAAAGATGTGAAATGTGATATGAGTGTTGAATATTGTGATATTTATACCATTGCAATATGAATTTATATTTACGTTTTGTGTGTGTGTGTGTGTGTGTGTGTGTGTGTGTGTGTGTGTGTGTTAGTAATGTGCCAAGATACTGTTTTCCGATTGGAAGGTGACTCATATGCACAAAGTTGCATCTGGTTGGACAAAGTCAGTCAAAAGCACGAGTCGCATGTCTTTGCGATACGCATACCGCCCATTATATTGTACTGATCGGCCGATATTTTGCCTTTCATGTGAGATCATATTTTGCCAATCCATCAATGACATCATTGACCTGATAAACAAAATTAGACGTTTGAGCAAAATATAAAGTCAATTTTTTTTTCTGGATATATTTAAATAGGAGTTTTTTGGGGACAGGGGTATCAGGGTCACACCCCCCCCCACCCTCCTTACGCACCCCGCATTTTCCATGCATTGAATGTTTATCTGCATTTTGGGGAGAATTTTTTAGAGTTTCATTTTGATTACTTTTTCCCGAATGCATGCGAGTATGCAGTTATATGCAGATTTTAGCAATCCGCGGACCTTGCCGGGGTCAACTGCACAGTAACTAAACAAGTTGTTTAAATGTATTGGATGGAGTATTCCATCTTCTGATCGGATTGACGATGTTTTTGTTCTCCAAAATCCCAATTTTTTTTTCTCGATAAAGAACTAATCAGAAATGGTGTGACACTCCTGACCAATGGCATGCCACCCACGAGAGCAGATGTCTGCTGTTTCCACAGGAACATTCAAACAAACAGTGAGGCAGAGGAAGTCGTGTCAGCGACCACGAGATGAGTGTGTGAGCCACTGTCGTGTTTGCCACAACATGTGTGTGGAGGCCATATATTGCAGATAGACAGTTGCGATCCAATAAGAACGGCCGGCGTCAAATCCTCACTCAGACGCGAGTCCGGGAACCTTGCATCCTCGTTAATCCGCACCCTGCACATTTCGATATAAGTTTCAAATAACTGCATTCTTTCTTTGTGTGCATCTCGTGCAAGATTTGGAAGTTTGCTTATGCGGCAAAGGGGATGCAAGGAAACGAAATATAGGTTTTGATTCGGCTCACAAACTTGGTTTAGATTTTTGCCCAAAGGTTCTGAGGTGTGTGTCAAACTTAAACAGACCAATACTAAACCAATAAGACATTTAAAACATATTTTCGGGTTAAGATGAGTACGTACTCTTAAAAAGTAATGAATACTTTAGAACTTTAGAAAGTTGCTAATAGTGTGAGTCATCAATGACACGATCTTGATTCTTCGTTTCGGGGGGGAAAATCCCAACACAAGACTGCAGTTAGCTTATGAAAGTGTGAATTGTGGGCTTATTTTTGTGTTTTTGTCCCAGCCAGGACAGCAGCTGACAAATCACAAGGGTCTTGATACCCACGCTGTTTTGCGACGACGTATGAGGCTACTGTTTGTGTCGCACCAGTTTTGAGGCCTGCAGCAGGGATTGCGGTGAGCGAAGTATGGGGGAGGGGACCAGATAATTGTGTTGGGACTCTGGAGCCAAAGAGGCTAACCTGGGGGTTAGAGCGTTCCATGCAGTTTCACAGACGTTTGGGATTCTTTTTTTGGGGGTGGTTTTATGCTAGTAGCTAGTACTGTAGTTGTTTCTCCATTACTTTTTTGGGGTAGTTTTATGCTAGTAGCTAGTAGTTGTTTCTCCATTACTTTTTTGGGGGTGGTTTTATGCTAGTAGCTAGTAGTTGATTCTCCATTACTTTTTGGGGGGGTAGTTTTATGCTAGTAGCTAGTAGTTGTTTCTCCATTACTTTTTTGGGGGGTAGTTTTATGCTAGTAGCTAGTAGTTGTTTCTCCATTACTTTTTTGGGGGGTAGTTTTATGCTAGTAGCTAGTAGTTGTTTCTCCATTACTTTTTTGGGGTAGTTTTATGCTAGTAGCTAGTAGTTGTTTCTCCATTACTTTTTTGGGGGTGGTTTTATGCTAGTAGCTAGTAGTTGTTTCTCCATTACTTTTTTGGGGGTAGTTTTATGCTAGTAGCTAGTAGTTGTTTCTCCATTACTTTTTTGGGGTAGTTTTATGCTAGTAGCTAGTAGTTGTTTCTCCATTACTTTTTTGGGGGGTAGTTTTATGCTAGTAGCTAGTAGTTGTTTCTCCATTACTTTTTTGGGGGTGGTTTTATGCTAGTAGCTAGTAGTTGTTTCTCCATTACTTTTTTGGGGGTAGTTTTATGCTAGTAGCTAGTAGTTGTTTCTCCATTACTTTTTTGGGGGGTAGTTTTATGCTAGTAGCTAGTAGTTGTTTCTCCTTTACTTTTTTGGGGGGTAGTTTTATGCTAGTAGCTAGTAGTTGTTTCTCCATTACTTTTTTGGGGGGTAGTTTTATGCTAGTAGCTAGTAGTTGTTTCTCCTTTACTTTTTTTTTGGGTAGTTTTATGCTAGTAGCTAGTAGTTGTTTCTCCATTACTTTTTTGGGGTAGTTTTATGCTAGTAGCTAGTAGTTGTTTCTCCATTACTTTTTTGGGGGGTAGTTTTATGCTAGTAGCTAGTAGTTGTTTCTCCTTTACGTTTTTGAGGTACAATTTTATGCTAGTAAGCTGTAACCAAAACAAACTGGATCTTCAGCCAAACATTTACCGCTTTATATAAGCAGCCCAGGAACTCACTTGGTTTGTTTTTGAGCAGTGGTTAGCACTGCCTCGCAGGGCAGAGGTTCTCGGTTTGACTTTCAGGCTTTCCTGTGTGACGTTTGCCATCGAAGTCTATCACGTACCCTGCCTCTCACTCACTGTCAGCTGGGAAAACTCTACCTCACCCATGTTCATTGTTCAGACATAGTTTTCAGTCTTTGATTTGTCTTGTTTTAAAGCGTTAAGTTCCTCAGGCATGACGAATACCCCCTAATGTTTGCTTTATTAGGACTGACAAAGCCAGTGTCTTACTCGGGGGGTGTGAGGGGGGGCTTTGGTGCTCAGTGAAGCATCGGGGCTACGTGTGTTATCGCAGTCAAAGGCTGCCGTAGTGTTTTTTGCCGTTTAGTCTGAAGCTCGTCAAAACCCAAAGCTGCACAAAAATAGAGCCGTGTAAGTCTACAGACTTTTTTTTTTCCTCCAAGAATTTTATTTTTAACCGTGCATGCCAACAGCGACACGTGTCACTGAGTTTGAAGGGTCTCCCATGGTGCTATTTCAAAGAGCGTAAATTTATAGTATGCAGATTTAACAGTAAAAACATGAGTATGAAACTTCAAGTGCTTAGTTTACAAAGTGTCACGTTAACATTCTCTGCCAAACGTCTTCCCTCATGTCCAACAAGGATCTCGTGTTTCTTCTTAGATCTTTGTTTGCATTTTGGTAATCAGATTGTTGGGCGTGTCGGTGAGTGACTTTTACAGCCACTAAAGCAGAAGTTGATGATTTATAGCTAGTAGTTTGGAACATACTGGTATCACCATTGTTCCGCGTATGTTTGGGAAGTAGCAATAGACGGTTATAGAATCAAGAGTTTCTTCATTGTATTTAATACTGTAGATGAGGATCAGTACTCTACAGTACTACTGAATAAAACAGATTAACTACAGAAGTGTAGAGCTCAAGAGCGCAAAAGTTATTTCCTCTAAGTGCATCAAAATATTCCTTTGTGTACCTCTGGGCATTTCAGTATGCGGTTTTAAATATCCTACGTAAATACTCCAAATATAGACAGCCCAGGTCACACAAAATAATATGGTAGCATAGGAATAGATGACAAGACGATCACTGCTGTTGGCAGGTCGATTCATTCCTTTGATTTGTTCATAAGACCAACTAAAAACGGCACTTTACATATTAAAAAGTCAACTTTGCGACTTACTTGCTTTCTGGATTTGGGCATGTGATGTTAGCAAAGCGAGCTTGAGGGCACGATGACATCACTCTCAGTTGACGGGCTGTGCAGGATAAAATGGCCGCCACGGGTGGATTCATCTACAAATGCTAGTGGGGGCAAATAGAACATACGGTACTATTGCAAAGAAAAATGTTAACTTCCTCTCGATTTTTAGTGTCTACTAATCGCTTTTCCATGTGGCAATGTTATGCGGTCAAATTGTCGCACAGAGAAGCCCTCATTGTTACGCAAGAGAAGCGGAAATAGTGGAAAATACATTTGTCGGCCTGGATGCATGAGTGCCCCCACTAGCTTGCTTCCATTTGTGCCTCCAGAGTGGGCAAGGGATGCTTCGCATGCTTGTGGTCCGACGGCCACCTTGAAAGCTGAACGATTATTGTAACGGCCTTAAAGCCTGGTCGGCATGGGAGGCAGCAGAACTCTGGAGGACCAGTTCCAAAATCAGCGTGTGTGTGTGTTTTGCAACCAAGAAAATGCTCTTAGTTGCAAAACACAGAGTACTTGAGGCGTTATGATGACATCTTGGGCTAAACGAGCGAATCTGTTAGTTAACTGAACCATGTGGCTGAAATTTGGTCGGGAAGGCAAGGCTAACTTGAAAAAAAAAAACCCTCCAAATCTAATTTGCTAACACTGCTTCAATTCAGAGAACTTGTTTACGCTCTCCAGTGTTTACTCTGCCAAGTAAAGAGAGCCAAGCTAGCCTGCTGAAAACATTTCTGTGACCAGTTGGATTTATTTATGATCTCAGAGGGAATGATGTCATTTTCACACAAGCATTCGTGGCTGTTGTGGCCAGAGGCGGCGGTTAAATACATACTCAAGTTCCATTAAGTCATAGTAGATCACTGTGCAGAGAAAATGTACCTGGTAATTGGCATTTTTCATTCAAAAAATAAAAAAAATACGTACATATTTTCCGTTGAATGGCTGATCCACAGTGATCACGAAATTTGATGACTCCCCAATGACGTCGTGTTTTCTTCTGCAAAAGTATGACAAACCACCAAAGGGCTTGTTTTCATGTACAGTAGCTGAATGCAAGCGTGCAACACGAGCCGTGAGGGCTATACCGGTTTGTGTTTCTTGCCAACATTCTACAAGCCTTCTTATTTGCCTTCAAAAGCCGAAACCATGTAAATGCCTTTGTCGAAGCCCTTATCCCACGAAGCAAGCCAAAGCCTTAATCCCTTTATTTAGTTAACTGACAATGTAAGATGGGGGGAATGGAAACACTAACAACATCTCTCCTATTTGAAACATCACATTAAGCCACTAAGCAGGCACCTCCTTGAATCTCTTGACTCGACTGGCGCCATGTACAAATGGTGAGGGATGAGTGGGTGTGCGCGCGTGACCATTGATGTGACCATTTCGATGAGGTAATACACAGTAGTACATTTTCCATTCATCCATCCATCCATCCATTTTCTCCACTTATGTGTCTTTACTATAGTCACGGGTGAGCTGGAGCCCAAACAGCACCAGTTACATAGTTACGCGTTACATGACTCCATTCCCACCTTAATGTAATATAACGTGTTACTTTAAATCAAGATGGCTGCAGCGAAGGCCCCATGGCAAAGCATCGCTTGGCAGGAATTCTGCAGATGACCAATGTCGTCCCCACTTTCACAGGCCTCGAAAGGATTTTCAGTCAAACTTGGGCTTTGCCTTGTTTGTACTCGCTTGCTGCCTTTCATGCAGATTGTGTGTGCGCTATTTACAGCCAGTGCCACGCCATCGCTGGTCCCAAGGTAGGGGAAGTGGGCGGGTTGCATTTGCTGCAAAACTGGATTCACCCAGTCATGTACCCTGGAACCCGACAACACCGCTGTCCCCGAAAGGGCGAAAATTATTGTCCAAATGGATGAACATTGTTTGAATACTTAACAATTAGCTGTAATTGCTAAATGATACATTTTCTGGACAAGTTGAATATCTGGACGCATTTAGATTGTTTCCGTTGCAGTTGTGGCAGCATTTCCTGACAGGCAAAATTACAAACGGAGCCCTCTTGCACTCCATCGGTTATTCTGTTTCCACACGATGCAATGCAGATGTGCAAATTTGGAATATGCTGAAGATAAAATATAGCATAAATGGTCGTAAGTCAGCTCCATACGGTTGCTTGGAACTTCTCCGTCAGACTGTGTGAGTCATAATATCCAAAGGGGAAACACCCAAGCACGGGGCACCCGTGATTCACTACGCTGCGCACTAATATCCAACTATAGCTCAAAGTGTACCTTTGTTTCCATGGCGACGGCTCAGCCTTAATGGGAGCGGCTTGATGTTTCCAAGAGCACGCAGCTCATAAGTAGGAGGGGCTAAGATTGACTTTTTACAGAGCGACGGCTGTTACCTCGGCGGTGTTTGTCCACACAGAGTCCCGCCGCCAGGACTACGCATCTGTCTGCTCAAATCTGCAAAGGAGCAAAAAAAATTGTGTGATTTTTTTATTTTTTTCCCCCCTCCGAGGTAGAATGGCACAGCACCTGGAGTTTGAGCGGGCTGGAAAGAAACCAGGCCTCCAGGTTTGGAGGGTGGAGAACTTTGACCTGGCGCCTGTTCCTGAGAACCTTTATGGAGGATTTTACACGGGAGATGCATACATCATCCTCAACACCATCAAGCAACGCTCAGGAAACCTGCAGTATGACCTCCACTTCTGGTTGGGTGAGTGCACACAGACCAACGCGTTCTTTCCCCAAAATGCGGAATTAACAAAGATCGTTTGGCCCATTAAAGGGGACTATTTGTGGTTAAGTGTTTTTGTTTTTTTCCATCGATGTGACATATGAAGGGGGGGGGGGGCTTGTGTCCAATTTGAAATCAAAATGAAAACACTGTCGGGGGTCAACTGGAGTCTGCGTTGTCGTCATTGCTACGCAGGTGATTTCTGCACCGCGGATGAGAGAGGCTCGGCGGCCATTTTCACCGTCCAAATGGATGACTTCCTGGGAGGAAAACCCATCCAGTATCGGGAGGTCCAGGGCCATGAGTCCAAAACTTTTCTTGGCTACTTCAAGTCTGGGATCAAGTATATGGTGAGACTCAAACTGGTTTTATGTTACACCTTGCACATGTGTTCATTTTCGCTCATTTGTTATTGGCATTTGCTGTGCTGCTTTGCCAAATTGGAGTTTTCTGAATTGCACTGAGTTATAATATTCATTTTTGATGTCATTTGCAGTATTGCAGTAATTACATTGCTGTTTAATATATTTTTAAAAATTTTTATATCAGTGAATCTTCTGTCAAGACGTCAAACAAAATTCGCCCATCAACCAAATTGCCGAAGCACACATTAGATTGTCACACTGGCTATTGAGAGGCATTCACTGTGAAAAATCTATCTACCAGAAAGGAGGTGTGGCATCAGGGTTCAAGCACGTCGTCACCAATGAGGTGGTCGTACAGCGGGTGCTCCAGGTCAAAGGTCGTCGTGTTGTCAGGGCAACAGAGGTGCCGGTCAGCTGGGAGAGCTTCAACCAAGGAGACTGCTTCATATTGGACTTGGGAGCCGTGAGTCACTTTGGGCTGTCGGTTTTCAAAACGGGGGAAGCTGTTTTGGGTCCGTTGGATTGCGTAAACTTACTTTTCCTCCCCTCCCGTCATGCGTCGCAGGAGATTTACCAGTGGTGTGGTTCCCAGAGTAACCGCTTTGAGAAGCTGAAGGCCACACAGGTCGCCAAGGGGATCCGGGACAATGAGCGCAGCGGGAGGGCCCGCGTCTACGTCTGTGACGAGGGTGTGGAGAGAGAAAAGATGATAGAGGTGAGGTTCTTCTGTGTGCTGGTAGCGTACGGTCACAAGCAACAACAGTAAGTACATACGCACAATCAAAAGTTTCAAAAATAATACCATGGCCAACCCTCATACCTGGACACGGCCAATCAAAATTGAGGTCACCCCCGCTCCCCTTTTTATATATACACACAGTCGTTCTTGTATCAGATGTTGTTTGATCAAGTGAGTGAAAATCATTTTTGGCCTCAGGTTTTAGGAGAAAAACCAGAGCTGCCTCTCGGAACTTCTGACGACATCAAGGCCGATGCCTCCAACAGGAAGAGGGCCAAACTCTACAAGGTACTTCCGTTTTCTTTTTGCGCTGACCGAAATCATTGTTGTTTGTTGGACCGAAGTCTCTTTTTGGTGGGGCGGTTTCGTTAAATGCTTTTGGATTGAGCACAAAGATGTGATCCAACCCGCCATGAAATTCTCGGAACAAATAAAACCTCTACTGTGATGAAAATAGCCCAAATATAACCGTTCATAATACATGATAATGAACAAGTGATTGATGGTTGCATCTTATTAAAAAAAAAAAACACACACGCACACAAAAGTTAATGTAATTTGGCTCTTGAGGACTTTATCAAAAGTGAGCTGTCCCCAAATAGGATAGCAGTTTCCCCATCACTGCTGTAAAAAATGGATTCCATGTCACCAGGTTTCCAACGCCAACGGAGGTATGACGATCGCACTGGTGGCTGAAGACAACCCCTTCCCACAAAGCGCCCTGGAGACCGGTGACTGTTTCATTCTGGACCACGGCTCCGACGGCAAGATCTACGTATGGAAAGGTAAGGTAGAGAGAGGTGTGGTTGTCAAGCCATGATCTGTTTTGTGGTCATAAGCCGCACTTTATTTATTCGTGAAGAAGAAAAATGATTTTTGTGCTCTTTCTGAAATTCCGCAAGATGCCACAAGAGGGCGCCAAAGCCCCGCCTGGTGTACATTGCCGTAAAATCCGTTGAAGTGGTTCATCTTGACTGAAAGACAAGCTTTTTATGTTGGGGGGGAGATCAGTTTAGCTTGGGTTGATAGCGGAAAGTCTTTACTGCATGTTTGCATTTTTTTTTTCAGATCATCTGTAAGCAATTTGGTTCCCATGCTCTGAATAGCGTTTCCCTCAGTCCTCTCCAGAGCTTTCCCCTTTCTCTCTTTACATCAAAAGGTCAAGACGCCAACATGGACGAGCGAAAGGCGTCGATGAACGCTGCCGAGGAGTTCATCAAGAAAATGGGCTACCCCAAACACACCCAAGTGCAGATCCTGCCCGAGATGGGCGAGACGCCGCTCTTCAAGCAGTTCTTCAAGAACTGGAGGGACAAAGATCAGACGGTGGGCTTGGGCGTGGCTTACATCGCCAACAGCATCGCCAAGATCGAGAAGGTGCCCTTCGACGCCGCCCGCCTGCACGACTCCCCCGCCATGGCCGCCCAGCACGGGATGGTGGATGACGGCAGCGGGGATAAGCAGGTGTGGAGTTTCTTCTGACTTGAATAACTTACCGACAGAATCATCAGTGTGGACACTGTTGGCTTGATTTTACGCAAACATTTAAAAATAAGTGCGGATTCTGCTCTCAAGCTCCTCTTCCAGGTGTGAAGTTTCATGAAAAGTGCCATTTAACTCATTCAGTACCAGCCAATTCTAGACCAAGTCTGAAAAGACGTTTAAAAACGTCTTTGGGAGTGAATGAGTTAATGACCTAGTCATTGCGGTCAATCTAAAAAGTCGCTAACGTGCTAAAGCTAAAGAGACAGCTCGCTATTCAATTCACAATTTGTCAGTCATTGCGGTCGTAGTTAAATCCTGGCTGCGTTTCCAAATGATAGGCTGCTGTATTTCAATATACGAGGGAGGAAAATACTTGAATGATGCAGTAAAGATCTCTGCCACGGCAAGCGTTCAATTAATTAATACCGCTACGCATTGGTGGGAATGAACAAAGAACAAATACTTTGTTGCCCGACTTTTCAGATATTTTTATTTTACAAGTATATTTATTTTTCTGATGGCTTTTTTTTCTGACCGTTTGAAAACTGAAATGTGTACTTTCTACTCTTTACGTTGTCGAAATGGGCTTGTTAGTTTCTTGAACCTCAGCTGAAGATAACATGACACCCCCCAAAAAAAAGATGTCAGCCATTGTTGATATTTTGATTGCTTACTCCTTAATACATTTCTGTTACAACCCCTGCAGGAACCCCCGCCCCCATCTTGCTACCCCCCACCCCTCGCACACACACAAAAACTCTTTGCCACTATAAATAGCATCATTTACCTATATAATTGTTAATTGTCTAAGTACACCCCTGCAAAAAAATTGCATGCTTACATTAAAAAAAACCCCAAAAGTAATATAATTCTGCTAAATAATTTAATCAACATTGCTTTACACTCACACAACCTCCTAATTGTGTTATTAGACTGCGCGGGTGTACGACGTGTCCCCGCGATAGCTCAATCTTGCGTCTTTCCCGACAGATTTGGCGCATCGAGGGATCGGACAAGGTGCCAGTAGACGAGTCGACCTATGGCCAGTTCTTCGGAGGAGACAGTTACATCATCCAGTATAACTACCATCACGGGGGACGCAGTGGACATATCATCTACATGTGGTGAGGATGAGGAGCATGCAAACTCTGTCAACAGAAAAAAAACAAAACACATCATCGTCTTGATTTGCCAAGCTATAGGAATGTGGTTGCATGTAATTCAAGTCACTTTTTTTTTTTTTTTAATCTGTAATGATTGTGGTTCTTCTTCCCAGGCAGGGCATCGACTCCAGCCAGGATGAAATTGGGGCTTGCGCTATCCTCAGCGCCCAGCTGGATGACGAGCTCGGTGGCGGACCTGTGCAGGTAGCGCTCGCCCTACCCTTTAACTCATTCACTCCCAAAGACGTTTTGATACGTCTTTTCAGACTAGGTTTAGAATTGGCTGGTACCGAATGAGTTAATAATAATGAAAAAGAATACACTTTTTATTTTCATAATCTCAAACCCATTCAGTCACTCACATTGTCAGCGTTTCAGCGTTTTTGGCTCCCGATGAGGCTCTCCTCCCCGTCTGATCTTCCATCCCTTTCGCCTTCTCTCTCACCTGCCGCTTCTTTCCTCCCCCTCAATTTTACGCCGCTTCTTTTTTTCTCAGGTTGTCGGTGCTCCTATAACTACTCAGGTATTCTTCTTTTCAAACTTAGTCTTGTCTATCTTGTCCACAGCCAGTGAAAAAAATTCTGCCGATACTTTAGAGCACAGGTGTCGAAACTCAAGGCCCGGGGGGGGCCAGATCCGGCCCCGCCACCTCATTTTATGTGGCCCCAAAAAGCAAATCAAACATGTCAACTTCCACAATGCTAGCTAAAATCTCTACCAAAATCACCCATTTCACTCATAGAACGAATCGATTTTTCAGTCCGACAATCGTGTGATAATGCCTCATTTGGTGCCTTTCAGGCAGGTGTGTCAAACTCATTTTTGTCGCAGGCCATTTTGGAGTTACATCTTCCCTCGGAGGGCCGTTACGACGGTGAAACCGAATACATGTGCAATGATCACATGGTACTGTTACTTGTACACAAAAAAAATGATGGCTCACTCGTTTTGAAATCAGTCAAATAGGTGTTCAATTGTTGCTCAAGTGAGCGTAACCAGGGTAACACATTTATTGTGAAATGTTCCCGTTATTCATTACGTATGACAATTTGAGATGTCGGTGCAGATTTGAGCAAGGATCATGGAAGTTGACACAGAAAATGTGCTTTCATGGGCCACATAAAATGACGTGGTGGGCCTGATCTGGCCCCCGGACCTCGACTTTGACACCTGTGCTTTAAGGTTTACAGTAAATCTAAAGGCGTAGTCAACATAGTAACAACACAGTCCCGGCTTTGTGCATGTGAGACACTCATGGCTCCAGTTTGTCTTCATTTTCACCACATTGTGTCATTTCCACGTGCATGCTTCGTGTATGTGGACATTAGATTGCACCTCAAATGCATGTACAGTGTGTAAAACCGGAAAAGCATTTTGCAAAATCCCTCCTCTCGCTTCCACAGGGCACCCATCGCAAATTATTAAACAGGACTTGTTTTCAACCGTGACGTAAATTATATTCTCTGTTTTCATGTACCGTATTGATATATTAGCTACGTATTTATATATTCATTTAAACATTGATGGAACGTTAAAATAGCTTTCTTTGCTGACGGCCGGGCAAAAATCACATGGTTCTATTCATATGTATATAATATGTGTGGTACCAAATATGGTTCCTAATCCTATAAAGGGATATAACAGACAGCGGGTGTCTTGTAAATGTCTTGTAATCCGCGTCCAGACTTAAATGACATGACTCACACAACACCACACCGAGCGTACACTTTTCATCAACTGGAATGCACAAGATGGAATCAAAATCAATTCAAGCTTTAGTGTGATTGATTGTTGGCCAAATAACAAACACGGGAACACCTCGGAAAATCCACAAGGAAGTGATGGCCTCCTGAAAGGTTGGCCACTAGATGGCAGCAAAGCATTTTTTTCCATCAGACAAGGCTAGGGCCCAACCTAACCCTAACCCTAACCACCACACACACTCAGTTCAACAGAATTCCTTGGCATCGGAATGCCGCCAGACGGCACCAAGGAACCTTTTATATTAGACCCAAATACAAAAAACTGTGGAATTGTGACTTTTTCAGCAAATAATGGAGGATATGACAAACCACAGATATGCGGTATAATATGCTGTATATAAAAAAAAACAACAACACAATTTTGGGCATTGCAATTTCAAATGTGGCTTTGGTGATATATTTAATTTTTTAAAAACTGTTGTCGTTAATCAAAGAAGAGAGCCCCCGTCTGCGGCCATATCCCGGCATTGTTCGAAATGAGATTTCGTAGACTGCAAGATAACTAACACGCAAGCATGAGATCAGCTGCACAAGGGAATCAGCGCACGGACATGCTAATTAATGAGCCCTACGCTGTTGGCATTTGTGTCAGGTGAGGGTGGTGCAAGGTAAGGAGCCGGCCCACCTGATGAGTCTATTTGGAGGGCAGCCCATGGTGGTCTACAAGGGTGGGACGTCCAGAGAAGGAGGTCAGTCGGCTCCCGCCGAGACCCGCCTCTTCCAGGTGCGCTCCAACTCGGCCGGACACACCAGAGCAGTGGAGGTAAGACGTCAGAAACGGATGATTTTGTAAACCGCGTGTCCAAAAAGGTCTGAACTGTTATGTTCATGCAAAATGGATGCACGCCTTAGGTTGATGCGGTGGCAGCCAACCTGAATTCCAATGACGCTTTCATTCTGGCGAGCCCCGGGGGCTCCTTCCTGTGGGCGGGAGTCGGTGCCAGTGACACGGAGAAGACGGGAGCCCATCAGCTGTGTGGCGTCCTGGGGGTGTCGCCCTCGGAGCTGGCTGAGGGAGGGGAGACGGGTAATGGATGAGTCTTGCGCCCAACAGTCTCAAACTTGGGGTCTTTGTTCATCTATCATTGCTGCGGAAGTGTTGTGACGGGCAGAACAATGAAATCATTGTTCACTCACCGGTCGCCATTCATACGAGAGAAACATAGCTTTGTGCTCAACTAAAAAGACGAGATATCAACTTAACAGATGTATATACGTTATTTTTTTCCATGTGTAATTTCTGTTCTGGCTCAACACATGAAGTTGAGCGAGTCGGCCCCAGTACCTGTTTGATAGTCAAAGCATGCGTCTCCATCGCAGGTCAGTTCTGGGACGCGCTCGGAGGAAAGACAGAATATCGCACTTCAAGCAGACTTCGGGACAAAATGGACGCCCATCCTCCTAGACTCTTTGCCTGCTCGAACAAGACCGGAAACTTCATCGTAAGTTGGACCCCCCCCACCCCCCCACCGTCCCCTCCCCACTCTTGAGTCAAGCTGCTCCACAAATAACTTCAATCAATATTTTTCGTTCCAGATTGAAGAGGTGCCCGGAGAGCTGACCCAGGATGACCTGGCAACTGATGATGTCATGATCCTGGACACCTGGGAGCAGGTTTGGAAAGTAGAACAATAACATTTTTAGAGACAATGAAGAGAAAAAAAAAAAAGCATTTAAAGGAAATGCGAATGAACGAGTCACGCATTTTCTACTTGCTACCTTTTTGTGAAGGTGTTCGTCTGGATCGGCAACGAGGCCCAAGAGGAAAAGAAGACCGAAGCAATGGCATCCGGTAAGACCATTTTCGTGGTCCACTGGAAATATCAACAGCTCTGGGAAACTCATTTCGAGACCTTCATTAACATATCTCTGCCTTCAGCGGCGCGTTACATCGAGACCGACCCGGCTAACCGAGACCGCAGGACGCCCATCGTGAAGATCAAGCAGTGCTTCGAGCCGCCCACCTTTACCGGCTGGTTCCTGGGCTGGGACCACGACTACTGGACCAGCGACCCCCTGGAGCGGGCCATGGCCGAACTGGCCATGTGAGCTTCCCCGCCACACCTCACCATCCTAATAGCACCTGACACTTCGCCGCCTGCGCAAGCTGAAGACCGTTTTTGATTGTAGCGCTTAGTATGCCGAGACTTTGGTCGCTTTTATGGACAAGAAACAAGTTAGTTGTCGCCTGGCAAGGTGGGCCTTCGTTTGCTTTTGAAAATCAAATGGCATCGTCACGTTTTGCAGGCTGGCTTCATGCAGGGTTTTTGTTGAAGTGCAATCTCTCTTTTGTTTTTAATTTTTTTTAAATGTATTTTATATTTGGACACATGCCTAAACACAGCCAGCAAAGTCATAGAATGCCTTGTATTGCAGTTGGTCAGGATGGCAAATGTTTTTAAGCAGGAGTCGTCGACAGTTTTTGCTAGTTTAGGTCTTGCTGCATGTCGGCAACAGTAATAAAATGAAATTCAAACTTGTGTGTGTCTTAATATAAAAAAAATAAATACATAAAAAAAATCCACATCTCTTGACTGAAGATTTAATGGCATTTTTAATCATGTGAGATAAAAATCATAACAAAAAATGCATTTAATTTCCAGCTTTGGGATCAGAACAGTCTTCAATCCTAAATATTGTACAAAACAGCCAAAAAGACCTTCCTACTGCAAAGAAATTTCCATGCCAAGTAGGTTTCAAATAATGTAAATGTTAATTTACATCATTTAACATGAATAAAAATCAAGACACTAGCATTTTTTTTTTCAATGCAATTCTACCGTAACCCCAAAAATGTAACATGAACCTAACAGTTGCAGTGTGACAATATAATGGGTACTATAGCAACGTGTGTGTACACACACACACACACACACACACACACACACACACACACACACACACACACACACACACACACACACATATATATAGCGTAGAGTATTACAACTTCTCAAAGCTGCACACGCGCGCACACCTGAACGGTTTAGTAAAGCTATCGAGTTAGAAATTTGCTCCATGTTGTAACAGCTACTGGTCACGTCACATTTCAAACACGACAATTCAACTTGAAAGACGGCAGCCAATCCAAAGGCTCTTTGAAATGTTTGAGACCGAATACTAAGCCAATTAAAAACTCGTGATGCAACATTTTTTTGAAACTGCATAGAAAAAGAGCCCAAATACATCCATGGCAGTAAATGTATGGCTTGTCTAGGTTGCAGGGAGCCCCCCCGGCCCCACCTATTAAAAAATTAAAATAAAAACATCTTAAAATGACGAATCCAGCTAAATAAGCAGCATATCCAGTGTCAAATGCGGATTAAAACATGGGTGTTACCTCTAGGTTGAATTTGTAATCTGTAACTAAAGTATTGACAAATACATCTTGTCAAACAATACTGTTAATTGTATGGCACTCTTCAAATTCTCGAAACTTCAGCATTCCTCATGCAGGTTAGCATGAACTCCGCTATGTGTTACATTTCTGCTACGTGAACGCGCGGTATGGCTCGAAAAATGCACTAAAGACGTGGCTCGATCATTTATTGGTGAGAAAGACTTGACGATTAAGGCTGAGGGGGTTTCAGCAGGTGGCACTGTGGTGTAAAAAGCATAGGGCATTACTTTTGAGTCTCAACTACTTTTTATGTTCACTCTAAAGCTATTTAGACGGCAAAGCGTGTCCGTAAAACGAGTTCATTTGGACAGCCTTGGGATTTTCATTTTCAGGATTTGGCCTCACAGTGCCTGTGCGGGTTTTCTTCGGGTACTCCGCTTTCCTCCCACATTGCAAAAACATGCATGGCAGCTTCATGGCACACTGCAAATTGTTGATCGGTATGATTGTAAGCCAAAATGGTTGTTCGTCTCTGCGTGCCCAGCGATCGGCTGGCAACCGCTTCCCCCGGGTGTCCCCCCGCCTACTGCTCGAAGACAACTGGAATAGGCTCCAGCGCGCCCGTGACCCTTGTGAGGATTAGCGAATTAGAAAATGGATGGACGGAGAGCCGACAAGCACGGTTAGAAGATGTGGAAACACGTTAGCAAAAAAACCGAAAAACCCATGCTATGATAAAGACCGGGTGCATGTAAGCGAGCGAAAACCTCAAAACAACTACAATCAAATCTACGCGGGCAGTGGGTGGAGCAAAAGTGCAGCATCGGGCATTCCAGAAGAAGTATGCGAATGGACGCAAGGTCACTTTCGCATGTTTTTGATGCCAATGCTTGTTGCGTGCACGTTTGGGGGCGGATGCTTAGCGTTTGGTAAAGCCCTGCATCATCTCCAGAGGCAGAGGGAAGATGATAGTCGAGTTTTTCTCGGCGGCGATGGTGTTGAGGGTCTGCAGGTAGCGCAGCTGCAGCGCCGACGGAGATTCGGCAATCACCAGCGACGCCTCCTTCAACGCCCGAGAGGCGTTCATCTCGCCCTCGGCGGCGATAACCTAGGAGGGCGCGCGTGAGTAATTAGCCTCCGTTTTCACATTTATATTGATTAATCAGGTGCTTTTAAGCACACGGGATGCAGCGGTATTTTCAAGTTCGATCAGCTTCCAGCTGTGGCAAATTACTTTCGTATAGAGTACGATACTCAATTTATTTTTTTTGGTACTAAAACTAGACGACCACAATCCCACGAGGCAACTTAAGAATTTCTCATGCCTTCCAACAGGCAAACAACAAGAGAGCGAATTTAAATTCTACAACTAGACCCAAAACATCAGGTTTTCTTAATAATAACAATAATAATAATAATAACATGCAATATTTATGATTTAATGGTTAGGCTTAGCAACAGGTGGATTTTTTTCCTGAAACATCATCTATAAATTACAACGCAACGACAAAAGTCGAGACATTTTTAAACAATACTTTTAGGGACACGTGAAGCCATCTCAGAGTAAAACTGTCAAGGAGGAAATTCGGACCCTCCGGTTTGAGATGCTTGCCGGTCACGTGGCCCCTCTTATGCGAGCGGCGCGCCGCAGTGAAACATACCTTGGCTCTGGCCTCCCGGGTGGCTTCAGCCTCGGCCGCCATGGCTCTCTGGAGCTGCAGGGGCAGCTTGACGTCTTTGATCTCCACTCGCTCCACCTTGATACCCCAGTCATCCGTGGCGTCGTCGAGGGTGGACTGACAAGACGCACGCGCAAGACATCGGGTGGGCTTTCTTAGATGGATGGTCGCTGCTCAAGGATCAGGTGAATTCAAATCGCGTGATCGTTTTTTTTTTTTTGGTGGCAAGGAGAAATATTGACGGTTGTGTCGACGATGCGCTATGCATTCTACTTTTTGGCCACATGATGGCAGCAGAGGGAAGGCTTTTAAAATGAATGTTCTTTTTTTTTCAATCAGTGGCAATGTCAAATGTTCAAATAATGAACAATAGAATGTGGAGCAACATTGAGACACACTAGGTGTGATTATGAAAGCAACTTATGGCCCATGAAAACAAAACATTCAATTCTTCACATGGATGAAAAATGACAATCAGAAACAAAAGGGACAGCTGCTCCTTCTTGCTTTGTTCAATCCTCTCCCGGTTGTTCACTTTTAAAATCGACATTTGCAGCCGAATAAAATGCAGAACGAGAGAGCGGCTGCAATCAAGGGGCCACTTGAACCCTCTGTTCCGTTTTCTATCGGCTCCCCCGTGTTTATCTGTCGCGCCGCGGGGCCGCCGCAGCTGCTTCGCGAACTCCTTCGCCACAAGTACACATGCAGCGCAGGTTATTCCGAGAGCAGGTCCCCGATCTCCCTTGACAAACGGTGATTGGAAGTCCTTCAAGCGAACCCACTGCCAAAACATGAGATGTTTGGGTTTGTCTATTTGGTACAAGTCACCATGACCAGAACCGTGTCGTCTGCTCCTCTCGCTGGCTAAGTGGAGGAGACACATTGTGAGGACAATTACAAATATGGCCAGTGGGGGTTATCTTCTGTTAAATAGTTAAGAGTCAAGTTAAATAGATTTAAGAGGGCAGACGTAGACTGTGTGCTAGACGTCCACAAAGCGGAAGGGGAGTCAGTAGTCATTCCAATATTTCCAATTTAAACAGCAGCTGACTACAGTGGCTACGCTAACACATGCTAAAATTAGCGCCAGGGGCAGACTTTCCACGAGGCTAAAACAGGCAATTCCGTGCGCACCCGCAGATTTCCGGGTTCTCTCAAACGTCTCATGTAAACCGATCAATAGAGTTTTCTTCAGATGTAAGTCATTTGATTCATTTTTAGTCTAAATTCACGCACACAAAACGCTCCCTTCTTGCCTTCGCAAACAACGGAGCGCCCCCATCTTTTTGTGCATGCGCAGACTCGACTCGGGAAGTGGGCAGCACAGTAACATGCTTCCACAATCCGATTTTTTTCCGACATTTTGTTTTCCTTTCTGAAAACTGCAGCGTTCGGCCTTTTTCTGCGTTTGCCCCCACCCCGCCCATACGTCCTGATCGATGCATCCAAATTACCGACTGAGAACGAAGAGGGCTCTTACCTGCATGCTGTGTGCAATTTCTTCGCGGTCCGAAAGGATCTCGGCCAGGTTCTTGGTCCCGAGAACATTCCTCAGCGTGGTCTGGGCCAGCAGGCGCGTTGCAGCATCGGCGTTGGTGATGTTGGCCACGGCCAGAGTGGCGTTCTGAACGCGGTAGTACACCACGCCGTCCACACTCACCGTCACCGAGTCTTTGGTCAAAACCTGCAAGGATTGCCAAGTTCCAAACGGGAAGCGGGCAGCAAGATATCGAGTGTGAGGAAGATGCCAACACAGCTTTTTTTTTTTATTCTATCACACCAGGATAAGATAATAGTGGTTGGTCTTCCGTGTTCTCCAGGGTTTTTTTTCTGACAGTTATTTGGAACATACTCGTGTGTAACAGCACCAAAAAAAAGGAAAAAAAGGCAACAAAGTGTAGTCACCTTTCATTTTCCGATTACATAAACAACCGCAAAACCAACCGGCAGAGCAACGGGATTGAAAAGGGCTCAAATCGTGTTTTTGTTGGTTCTCTCTTTTGAATGTGAAGAAACCAATACTTTTATTTGTTCACATGTCTGACCAAATTATCTAAAAAAGAAAAAATTATTCGGCGCAATGTCGGGTCAATACTCGTCGATGAAAAAACTCATTTTTAGTGGTCAAAGTAGCTCAGTACTGCCCCCTATAAATTGTCAACAAAGTAAATTGTCCTGGTTGAAAGTTTCATCCACTTCTACGAAAATTGGGAGGCATATGCAACTGCCTAAAAAACCTCCAAAAACTCTTTGCCAGTCATATATTAAACCTAACAGGAAGTAAGTCATTTTAACTTTACTTTGGAATTTGCCGCCATTTTTGGCCTTTCATATATTTTTTCTTTTTTAAACAAACTTAACCATCCATCCACGCTCACCCTCACTAAACGTATCCGATTGTTTTCAAACTTGGGGTGTCGTTTACGATGAAAAGTCACGGAAAGCGTTGGATTTTCTTGCGCGCCGTTGCCGTGGCGATTCTGCGTTGATTGGCGGCATAAAATGAAAGACGAGGGCCGCGCCCAGAGCGGCAAATACTAGCGGGGACAAATTCCTTTTGCGTTTTACATGCTTGGCCAATAAAGAATGATTCTGCGACGCCTAATGTGTCATTTTCTTTGGTTGAAATCGATATCTCCAAAACGAGTCACTTTCCAGGCATTAGACGGCGCCATAAACCGTGCCTGTTCGTTCGCAGCAATGCGTTTCAAGTTGACGGTCTTTTTACGTTCGGGAGCTGGAGGAGGAATTTTCCAAAATGTATTTTGACAGCCTTTGAGCGTCCGCGGGATGCATTTGTTTTCCGACGCGCGCGTCACGTACCTCTTGCGGCGGGATGTCGAAGGTGATGGTGCGCATGTCCACGTTGATGAAGCTGTCGGTGCACGGCAAGATGAAGAACAAACCTGTGGAATCACAAGAATGCAAATAGTCTTTGCAGAGACGGCGTCGGCGGTAAACACAATAAGAAAGGCGGGCGGGCGGGCGGGCGTCTCCAGCAATGTTTGAAGCCGGCGGGATGAATGAAATCTCGGCGAGGGGCCAAGTCAAGCAGGCTTTTAGAAGACCGCAGCTGTGCTGACAGTCGGGCAAAGCCGCGAATATTCGCGGCTTTCAGGAGCCCGTTTCAAGTCGCAGCCATCCAGCGGGGGCGCCAAATGAGACTTGGCGCGCGCCGGAGTTGAAACGCTCGGAATGCAAACATTTAGCATCCAAGCACTTTCGATTATGGAAAGTGCAGATTTGACTGAGGGGGAATCGGAGCCAACGGCAAACACGAACCACGGCCTTCTCCCGGGCCAAGCTGAGACTAATCAGAACGGCCTTGGGGCTGGCGATGCCGCGAGGTTGTGGTTCGAAGGCAAATTCCAGTGTGGTGAACTAACAGTTTTGGTATCAGGATCGGCAACTATGTCGTCAACAAACTCGCTACATTGACAGATGAAGCGGCGGCGCGAATTGAAAACAAGAGAAAACGTGCCTGCCGGGTTGCGCCACAGCCCGATTACAGCCAACCAAGTGCTGAATTTAGTTGGGGGGCATAAACACCACAAGACCCCCCCCCCCCCCCGAGGAATGTGAAATTTGCTGGCAGAGAGCTATTATTACCCCACGCCGTCACCAATGGCGTCCCCCCCCTGGCACTTGAGGGAGTCCAATTTCACCATTTTTAAGAGGACACGCCCCTGCCCTTTTTTATTGGATGCAGTAAAACAACAAATCAAAAGATGAAGAGACGGAGAGCCACGAGATGCATGCAAATTGTTCCTCATGGGAGCCTGTATTTTTCCTCTACAAATACCTCGTCTTAAAAGCGGGGTGGGGCGGGGGGAATAGGCACTCCCGTCACTATTTTCAGATTTATTACTGCATCTCGAAGTCAAACAGCACTGGCAGACATATGGCGACACGTAAATGAGACCCTGGCGAATGCCGCTGCAGGATGCACGATGGGGAGAGCCGTATTGTTTCCATTTCTGATTTGTGCGAACGAGCTCGAACAAGAGCCTCTTTGTTTGTTTGTTGATCCGGTATTATGACTGCTACTACTGGACAGTTACCGTGAATTCCGGACTATAAGCCGCTACTTTTTCTCCCCAAACTTTCAACCCTGCGGCTTATTCAGTGATGCGGCCAATTTGTGTAATTCTTCTAACGGCCGCCAGGGGGCGCTCGAGTAGAAAAGGTAAGATTAAGACCGGTGGAATATATGCAACTTCTTGTCTTAAATTAAATTAGCGTGAACATACCCTCATCATGGAAAATGCAAAAAGAAAGGCATTTACCAGACCTGTTATACTGTGTTGCTATTCTGTTGCTAGCGTGTTGTTACCATGTTGCTAGCGTTTTACTGCCGCGTCACAGGCACCGTTTAAGAAAGTTATATAATTATTATTGTTAAGTTATATTCATAAAACTTTGAAAACTCTCTCTGTGTAAAGTCTTTCTTTGTAAATATGTTGACATGTTTTAATGTGGGCACATGCGGCTTATATACGGGTGTGGCTTGCGTGTGTACAAAATTGGTTTTCCTCTAAAAATGGAGTGGGTGCGGCTTATAATCAGGTGCGCTCTATAGTGCGGAAATTACGGTACATCCTTGGGTGGACAACACATGGCTGCGAGTAACCAGGCAACCGTTGCCCCACGCGCCCCTTTTTATGTCCGAAATTAAATCAACCCGACTTGCGACGTATGAACGGTTTGCCGCAGATTGAACGAATCCGGCTGGGCTCCGCCTTCGATTCTGCATCCGCAACTCCCATCTTTTGAAATCAAGAAGGATGTTTTTCCCCGGGGACCTGCCGCTCATGCGTCACGTCACGCAGGAAAAAAGCTCTAGCTGCGCGCAGCACATCGAGCCGTAAAACAACGGCAAGCTCATTCTGTCGCAACCAAGTGCCATGGACGCCATCTTTTTGCGCTCAAACCCTTTTGTAAAATATTTCTAGTTGCGTGCGTGGGGATGCACAGGCAGACGCAAGAAAAATCAACACAGCATCAATCATTAGCTCACTCGGCTACACATTAGCTCTGGACACTGCGGTATAATACGCCAAAGAGCTCCCTTTGCAGCCCCTCGGCCTTTTTTTTTTTTTTTTTTTGTCAACTAAAATCATAACCGGACATTTTGAAGCCATCTTAAAACAAAGCCAAGTCGAGCTGAGCTGGTGCATATTTTGTTTTTTAAGATGAAACTCAAGTAAATAAAGAGACAGCTGCCGTAAAGCATGCTAAAAAGAGGCTCAATCACACACACACACAGAGCAGCACAGGCGTCAAACTCAAGGCCCGGGGGCCAAATCTGGCCCGCCGGGTCATTTGATGTGGCCCGCGAAAGCAAATCACGTGTGAACTTGCTCAAATCTGCACCGAAATGTCAAATTGTCACGTGTGACGATGAGATTTTTGAAATTATTGTGTTGCCCAGTTGACACCCTCTTGAACAATAATCGAACAAACTATTATGATTGACTTGACCGATTTCAAAACTAGTAATCTATTAATTTGTTGTGTACAAGTAATAATTTTGTGGTTTCAGTCCTAACGCCCTGCACAAAGAGCTTCGGTGAACTTGCAAACGAGCTTCTTCAGGGATCATACACACACACACACACACACAAAACAACAAAAACAATTCTCATGTGTGTGTGTGTGTGTGTGTGTGTGAGAAAGTTGTTGTTTCCAACCTGGTCCTTTGGCTCCTCCTCGCAAAAGGCGTCCCAGGCGGAAAATGATGGCTCTCTCATACTCCTTCACAATCTGCGTGCGGAGGCAGAAGAAGACACCATCAGCTTGTACGGCAGCTTTTTTTTTTGGGGTAGGTCTTCATTTAACTCATTCACTCCCAAAGACGTTTTTAAACGTCTTTTCAGACTTGGGTCTAGAATTGGCTGGTACTGAATGAGTTAACATCCAACGGACATCCTGTCATTTGACATGTCTTTCTGAACAAAAAGGACAGACTATTTGATCTATTCAAAGCTCATACATTCAAACATTGATGACGACTTAAATTGCGCGGTGACAAACACACACACACACACAAAAAAACCGCATGTAATCAAACAAACATGACCTTGATGCACATCCAAATGGAGATAGGCAGCGTGACGATCATGAGTAGAAGAGACAACCCCACCAACAACCAGCCGCAAAAGCCGATGTTAGAGTCTCCGTTCTCCAAGGCTAGAAAAAAAAAAAAAAAAAAAGACACACAGCCGTTATTTTCATGTTCACGTGTAAATAAACGCGTGGGGGAGGGGAAGGAGGGGGTCGGTTTATGATGGTCCCGTAATATAGTAATTCCAGGTTACGGCATGCGGGGTAAGAATCTGTCATCGTTTGGCATACGACCGGCGTACATAATGCTTTTCATTTGATTGGTTTATATTAATGGTGTTTTGTAAGACAAATAGTTACCGCGCTTCCGATTTTTGGGAGGTTCCGAATGCCATGCAGTTCACTAGCGTGTGCGCCAACGTTAGACTATTGCATCACAAGAAGGCTTGCTCGCTTACCGTCATACTCGTTACTTTTCTATTGGATTGTTTTTATATTTATGACCAAGGAAGCATTTGTCATACAAATATTTATAGTAATTATGACTTGATTGTTGCATTGAAATATGTAAATGATACACTATGGAGCTTTTCGAATGGAACTCGATCATAAACCAAGAACCCCCCCTGAATTCAGCAATTCTGAATGTGAACGGCTGCAGTAAGTAGTCCACTCTAGTGATTGCTTCAACTTCAAGTCCTTTAACTCATTCACTCCCAAAGACGTTTTTAAACGTCTTTTCAGACTTGGTCTAGAATTGGCTGGTACTGAATGAGTTAATAATAAACCAAAAAAGAAACTGGGACTGGTTTCTGGATTGTTAACGTAGCCTTGAAGGGGAAGTCTATTTTGATTCATACTGTGGTTGTGGAATATGAATTCGGCAGCCAAATCCACCTAGCTTTATCTATCTCGGAGGGTGGCCATTTTACCACTTGGCCGTCGACTGAAAATGATATCACAGTGCCTAAGGGCTCAGCTTTTGAACATCACATGAACCTCCAGTGAGCCAGACTTGAGGTGGGCATAACAATAGAATCTGTTCAGGATCCGTTTCCTGTTTAACGATCGAGTCCACAATCAATGCGAATATTTTACGAAGTGGACTTTTGCCCACCTCATAGCCCAAGAAGTGCCAAATCCAATTTTGCTCATAATGGTAAATGGAGGGCACTTTATGTACACCAAATGCTTTCCAAAGCTCGTTACCAAGCCAAATATTCACCTTTTTAAAACATATTATAACATGACATAACTAACTAATGCAGCCATTTCAACAGATGGAATGTTTTTCCTTTTTAGTTGAAAATAACTTCCTTTAACCTCTGGGATCCCTTGCCGTACACTGGACAACAGCGGAAGTCAGGGTGGTTTTTGTTGTTGTTGTTTTTTAAAAACTTTTGAAAAAGTTACACATTTATCGCCGTTCTTTTGTATCAGCTAGCTAGCACTAAGCTAACCTGGGACGGTTCATCTTTCCGGGCCAACATTCGAGTTTGCTAACTCGCTTTGTGCTACAGGTTCTACGAAGTAACAAGTAAGGTGTTGGTAGACTGCTTTAGGCTAAGCACGACAATATTCTATTACGGTATTTTTTTTTTCCTCCCTCGAATATGAAAATTCTGATTTGGCATTCATTATTTTAAAATGGCGATTTAACATTTCAAGGTTACTTACAGCACGCAACAAACTTTTCATTTACACCCTACAAGTGTTCTTACATACGAATATTGACAATGACTTGACTAGTGTATTCGTGTAGCAGGTTAGTGATAGAAAATGGCGCCATATGAAGACTACCCAGTCATAAACCGAGAAACCCCTGCATGGTCAAAAGAATTCATACACAAATGATGTTGAATGTCACTGATGATTAAAAAAAAATAATTACAGGCCTATCACGTTGCTCTACAAGTTAACGATCTATGATCACTCACTCTTAATAGTGATTAGGTTAAAGCTAAGCAGCACTACCCAACAACCAATTTGAATTTCACTTCAAAACTTGATGACATGCATTCATTGCGTGTGATTGGATGCAATACCTTCTGCATCATGTAAAACGCTGCTTGGACCTACAGACAAAGTTAAAGGTCAAAACACCATTGATCCAAGAGCACAATAAGGATATACTGTACAGTAAACCCTGATTATTCACAAGGGGTAGGGACTGAGCCCTGCAGAACAGCGAAACACCCAAAGTAACTGAGACCAACCGCTATTGTATTTATTTATTTTTGTATTAACACCGGGTCTACAAATGTTTATATACCATTTTTTAATTAGAGAGGCAAGGACAACTTTGTCGGTCATGTTTTTGTGCCGATTCTGAATCGGAACATCATCAGCATGATGAAATTAAAAACAAAACATAATAACATTTATGTATTTGGGGCTACAGGTGGAATTTTGAGGGAAATATATTTGATGATACGTTACCCAGTTCAAGTTGCTACTGTACTGCATGCATGCAAGGAACATAACAGTGTGCCTTTGATTCTTTGTATCTAAGTTCTTTCTTCTTGCAGATTTGTCAGCCCAAAACCTGCGTTGCAGAGTCGCACTCTGTCAACAGGTTGCACAGAAAAGCGGAAATTGTGCATTTCGTGAATAGGCGGGGGTTCACTGTACTGTATATCGAAAGGAAGACAACCTATCCTCGATGATCTTGGCATCAGGCATATGTCCAAATGTGATCAGAAATGATGACCTGTTGTACTTGGGAAATGATACGAAATTGGAAAAACAAGAACTGCGTTTTTAACCACGACAATCTAATACGGCGGTGCATGGATTCTGGGCAGTTTGTACGTGATTCGCTCACTCACCCCCTCACTCACAAAAACTAACGACAAAGGCGACACAGCAGTTTGGACTTGCATCGGGTGGTTTAGGTACATGAAATCAGCGTATATTACGTGTGCGTAGTCAACTTTCACACGACGGCGTTAGCTTGTAAATGGGAGGGGCTAGCCTTCGTTAGCTTGGCGTTTGCTAGCTTTGGGGAAAACCTCATTTCGAATTTGACACTTTGTTTTAGTTCTAGTCACAACAGTTGGGAATGAACAAAGATTTGTGATGTATTTCAAATAATAGATGGTGAGCTTTTCTGCGCTCAAATATCGAAACATAGTTACGCTTCAGCTGCTTAAACGCAAGCCAAAATCATGTTAGTTTGAGTATTACCTGATTGGCGTTCTCGTCTTTTTGCATCTTTCAATGACAAATCTTCGTTTTCCATTCTGAATATTTCAAATCTTTGCAGTAGTAGGAGAGAAGAGAATTTTCCACAACACGGGCGGTGGTTTTATCCCTTCGAGGTCATACAAAGTTTGCCCTAAATGTGGACTTGAAGGTGCTGTGACGAACTCCGATCGTCATCGAAAAGATCAATATTACTGTTTATGCAACCCGGACAAGGCAATGAGCAGTTTTGAATCACAGACTGAAATGCTCATCAACTTGAAAATCTAGACTTTACATAAGACTACAAGTTTCCGTTTTAATAGCCTAAAAAAAAATCTCCAAGTTACGGTTTGAGCCATTATTTTAACATAACGTAAGGATTTTAAAATTCAACTTCCTTAACGACTTCAACAATTTTCATTGTTGAAGACAGATATTTAAAAAAACTGCAGAATATATTATAGTATGATTCATTTGGTTTTGGTCCGGGTAGCAATGTCTAAGACACAGACACGCTGCCTGAAAGTCTAATATCAGGGTCAATTTTTAAAGCGCATTTAATGATTGAGCCTTGCCTCTTTTCGTTTCCTTCCTACATTGTTTCAGTTTAATTATTGTACTCACTCAGTTCTACCCGCCCTCGCGGAGTCCAAAAAAGTGCATTATGTAATTTTCCTGGCAAACTGATGAAGGTTATACATTTATGAGAGGTTCAGAACTCAATACCATCTAATCCTCTTTATTTATGATGAGGGTGGCATTAATTGTCACACATCCACAAGGCCCTCAACTGGGATCAATGCACTGGACTGATTTTCAATGAGTGAATCATATGATAGGTTCAATTCTTTGCAACTACACGTTCCAACATTTTTGCTAATCCGAAAGGGTACTATGTCTTCTTCATTGTCACTCCATGTATAATATATACTACACAGTATACAGTATCACCACGTCCATGTGTGCAGTGCTCTCCCTTTCATGGAAAGAGACCAAGTCTCATTCTGATGAACTGCAGGGAACAGTGGAATCAATTAGGAAACAGAGAGTCTGAGCTGTCCCCTGAGATCTGTTGAAGTGTACACACAGCTAGTTTTCTACATCCCACTGCAATAGTTTACCATCAATACAGTTCTTCATACCAAGACAGGCCTGTTTTTTTCCTGTGTTTAACATTTGAGAGACATTTGGTCAATAGAGGTCATAGCAAGAGGTGCCAGTAAATTCCCTACCTGAAGACATCCACAGCAAAGTATAGAGTAAGTGGTGATCACTGGATTTTAGGTGCTGTGAGAAGATCTGGAACAACAACAACAACACAAAATGCTTGTTTTATAGATATGAAAATGTGGGTTTATAATACAGTACCGTGTGTTGAGTCAGAATGTCGCTCTTTGTATATTTATGCGTATTGTGTGTGACAGTGATCGGAGGGAATGACGTTTTATTGTATTTGAACCATAACTGCAAATCATTGCGTTAAGAAACAACCCATGATGCTACTTTGCATGAGCGAATAAATAAAAGTCATTACAACAATTCGAGATTACGAATGGCACCAGAATGCTGTCACGAGGTCTTTTCCAACTTTGGCATGTTTGCATGAAAAAAAAAATCCCTCAGAGTGAAGAGTGACCATCTATCACTGCAGGAAAAACTTCACTCGGGGGGGTTTATAGGCCATTGCCACATTCCAGCAGAACACACTTGTCAACTGGTCACCTGCGGAAATGCGCAAGTGCGTTACGAGAAAAGGATGTAACTCAGCCAAAAACAGGCCACGGGAACAATCGGAAACTGATTGTGAATAACTTGTCATTTCCTTTTTTTGCCGTCTGTTGGGTGGAGGCATACTATCTCACGCATAACGGCATTTATTGTTTCAATAATCCCATGCTAGTTATTATGAGACAGAGTCTTTGGATACCTGATGGTTCTGTAATTGTTGTGAGGGGGTGGCTTATCCTGTCTTGAGAGTAAGGTCATGCGAAAGTCAAAGTCTGTCTGTCCGCAATAAGTAGTTTCAGCTAAACATGCAACTAGATCAATGCTGGCTTCAACCATCCATGCAGCGCTACTCCTGCATGTCCACAGCGCCATCATTCTGACAGCCTCCCCTTTACCGAATGTGTGTTTGTGGTGTCAAGGAAAAAAAAAAAAAAATCAAATAAATCTCCCCTTTGTAAGACCGATGAGGAATGTCATTGGAATTTTATTAAACCATTATTTTTGTTTTGTTTTTTTGTGCGCAAAATAATCGAATTAAAAACAGGATTAATTTACAGTCAGCTAAAAAGCACTCGCTTTTTTAATACCGGTAATTTCAAAGCGGTTAGCTTTCGTGGGCCGGTGCAAATGATCCTAATTCAATTTACAATTGCACAACCCCCCACACACACACGATCCACCTTCAAAATGATTCTAACACTCATTCTGAATTCCATTCAGATGTCATTCGAAATGGGCGCGAAGGGCATCTTTGCCACACTAAAACAAATTTTTTTATATTTGTATATTTTCAATTCATATTCAGCGGGGCTGCAGTAAATGTATAAGCAGAACTGTTTTGTACATTACTCGTGGAAAATTACTCCTGGATCACAGTAAAGATTCTTAGACTTGTTTGTAAACATGGCAGGGTGCGCTTTATTATCTATTTGTATTTCAAACCAGTGTCTGTAAAAAAAAAACAACAACAACAACAATTTAGCAACCAAAATGAATCCATGCAAGTGTTTTTCAACACTCTGCTGACTTGTGAAGCGGAAACGGACATATTTTCTTTCGGAATAATTATCCCACAAGGAGGTTGCCCCACGCCGTTTTAAATCTGCTCTGTTACAACGCGGAAGTGTATCCTATTGCAACAGTCACAGCTTGAAGGATTTATCAACGTGGGATGAAGGAGCAAGTCGGGTCAATCATAAAATCACACTTTGGGTTTTGATCGGCGGTACAGTTCCACAGAATCAAGTGCACCGCGATGAGAGAATGATCCATTTGCATTATTACAGACAACACCAGATTATCAACAACTGCAAATAATCCCCCCCCCCCCCCCCGATGTCATTTTGATTCTACAAGTTGACAGCCAAGATGGAGGTCACCGAGGTCAGGGCGTAGAAAAAGGTGCAAACTCGTAAAGCCGTCAATCCGTTTTCAAATTACGGCGTGCGACGGCGTGCGAGGTGTTGTTTCCGTGCATTATGCTAATGGCGGGCAGGCCTCGGCGGCTGCCGCTTGTTCGCAGGTACCGCGCTCGCCGACTTTGGCATTCTGCTCCACTTCTCCCACTGAAAATGAGTTCTCCCTCTCGCCGGGAACTTACAGAGGATGCGGCGCCCACACAGCAGTTCCCCCCCCCACCCGAGCCGGCGTACATAAAACATAAAAGGTAAGCCTATATGAAAAATGCACAGAAGCGCTGGAATATAATGCGCTTGATACCGACTACTGTCGGGCAGGAGGGAGATGAAGAGAGAGGCCTGCCCTGGATAGATTCCTTTTTTTTTTTTTGCCAAATTCGTTTCACTGCAGGCTTGGATGGCCGCCTGCGCAAACATTGACTCACCGTGCTCAATCCGTGGATCACGTTACAAAGATTGATTGTTCACTTGCCTCTCACCCTCCACTGTTTCATTGGCCAATATGAAATTAAATGGGATTCTTCAAAGAAGGGGGCCGGGAGTCGGCTCGTTGTGCTTCCAATAAGTGATTTTGCCTCTCGAGCAGATGTGAACAAGCAGGTTGTGCGTGCGCGCGCGCGCTGAGAAAATGCCTCCATTATTCTTGTGCATTTGAGATGAAGCGAAAGCTTGAATGCAAGGCTGCCTAAACAAATCCAAATGATTGTCGCAGTTGAAAGAGTAGCACGTTGTCAATTCGCCCGGCGCCAGCGTGAACTTGCAAGGCAATTCATTTGGGACACACAGGTGTCTTGCTACCGGGTGCCCTATTGAAATTGCGCACAGAAGCAAAATGGGACTTTTTTTTTGGGCATTCTCCAAAACAGCTCTGTGGGTTTTACTGCACCCAGCAATGGTGTTAAACCACGGCTTATCATTTCAGCTCTGGCAAGTGGCAAATATTTTCTGTCTTGTTTTTTGCGAGGCCTCTGAGTGCAAACAAAACAAAAAACAAAGAAACAAAAAAAAAAAAAGACACAATTGGAACATGAGGGAGGTCAGCTCACCCATTGGCTATGGATGCCATAGAATATACAAGGCGCCAACAAGAGGGGGAAATTTCACCTACAATATCAATTTATTCAAACAAATTATTACTATCCATCAATTCATTCATGATCGCATTTTTAGCCGAAAAAAAAGGACATAGTATAGTAAGGCGTTTTTAACACGTTTTTAGCCGAAAAAAACGACATAGTATAGGAAGGCGTTTTTAGCGCGATTTTAGCCGAAAAAAACGACATAGTTTATAGTAAGGCGTTTTTAGCCGAAAAAAACGACATCGTATAGTCAGGCGTTTTTAACACGTTTTTAGCCGAAAAAAACGACATAGTATAGGAAGGCGTTTTTAGCGCATTTTTAGCCAAAAAAAGCGACATAGTTTATAGTAAGGCGTTTTTAGCCGAAAAAACGACATAGTATAGGAAGGCGTTTTTAGCCGAAAAAACGACCATGTATAGTAAGGCGTTTTTAGCCAAAAAAAACGACATAGTATAGTAAGGCGTTTTTAACGCGTTTTTAGCCGAAAAAAACGACAGTATAGGAAGGCGTTTTTAACGTGTTTTAAGCCGAAAAAAAAAGACAGTATAGGAAGGCGTTTTTAGCGCATTTTTAGCCGAAAAAAATGACAGTTTATAGTAAGGTGTTTTTAGCCGAAAAAAACGACATAGTATAGGAAGGCGTTTTTAGCCCAAAACACGACATAGTATAGTAAGGCGTTTTTAGCCAAAAAAAACGACATAGTATAGTAAGGCGTTTTTAGCCAAAAAAAACGACATCGTAGCGACATAGTATAGTCAGGCATTTCAGGAACCGTTTATCCTCAATATGGTCGCAGGCGTGCTGGAGTTTCAAGTCCAAATAGGAATACATTGATATTAACCCATTAAAAACGCATCCAGTACCGGCCAGTTCTAGACCAAGTCTGAAAAGACGTTTAAAACCGTCATTGGGAGTGAATGAGTGAGGTCACTACAGTGGACAGATGATCACGTCAACAAGTCACAGGGTACACGAAAGGGTTCCTATCAAACAATTAAATAGGCAACGAGGAGCAAGGTGAATTAATTTGAAAAACAATCCGACACTGCAGTTAGTTTCTACTCGGGCCACTGGACATGACACCAACTTGAAAATCAATGTGAGCTTTTCCAAGCAAGTACACTAGTCAAAGGAATTTGAAGCGACAACATGTCATTTTGTGCAACAAGTGGAAATGCATTTGTGCTTTAATCAATAAGAAACAGGTTGAAAAAAGAGAAAAAGAGCAGAGGCAATTGGCAAGCAAAGCCAAGAAAAAAAGCCATGACTGGGTGATTTGACCTTGCGGACTCGGGGTCAACGCAGGATGCTGCTCTTTCTTCTCTGCATGAAGCTTTCGGGAAAAAACGCTCCCGGTGAGGCCGAGAGCAAGCGAATCTTAGCCCCTCCCTCACCTCCGCTGCCGCATCACGTCCTCCATCCATCCATCCCATTTCCCTTTCCGCGTCTTCCTCGCCATCATAATTTGGCTCACCCTCGCCCCCTCACATCGTTAGCATTTAGATAGTTGAGAGCAGAGGAGCTTGGGTAATAGGCTTTTCCCTCCCCGCCCGCCCGCCGTCCCTCCTTGCTCAAATCAGCTGAAGTAAGAGGGATTAAATCAAAAGAACAACAATGATGATGAGAGAGAGTGCGAATGAAAGAAAAGCGGCAACGGCGGGGTGGGGGGTGGTGGCGGCTACCGCCGCATAACGCTTGATCGGGCTGCGAGCTCATTAACCCGGGCCTTGACTGAATTGATGTTAGAGGTGATTGGAGATTATCACATTTAGGGAATACTTCTCCCCCCCCCTACCCCCCCTCTCCATCTCGCTCCTTTTTCCCCCTCCGTGGTTTTCTTTCTTTCTCTCAATTTCATCCAGGTCAGCTGTCCCTCCCCGCCTTCCATCCCCTCGGGTGCGAGGAGAGAAGGATCCATTTGGATAGCATCAACGCCGGCTCCCGTGTTGTTGGCTTGATCTCCCGATTCTGCTTCATTTAAACTTCATCAACTCTTCCACTGGACCGGAAGCGCAGAAGAATGGCAACAGCTTGGCTGGAAACAGCTTTTTCTTCTCCCCAGCTCCTCTTTTGTTGTGTGTGATCTGATATGATACCCGAGAGCAGCTGGTGTTACGGGCCCCATCCGTCACACACACACACACACACACGTGCACACGCGCCATCTAAGCTAAAGTTTTGAAGTCGTGGTTTTATAGAAAGTTGAGAGTAACTTTGTTGAAAGTGTTCCGTTATAGTAACAATTATAATTCTCATGGTTCATTCCAGCGCAGCGAATGTCTTAACGAGCAGCATCCTAATGCCGAGCTTTGACGAACTCCGTCTTGGAGTATTCATGAAACGATATTTCACGGAATTATTATTAGCGTGGTCGCAGTGAAAATATACTTCATCGTACCGAGAGACGCTCCTAGATATGACACTTGCGATTTCTGCTACTGGGGCCTGACTTTGAGAATTTCTTTGACGACAACAAATTACATTTGCGTTTGTTGTATCACAATTAGAACGCAAATAGTTTGAGGTGAGAAAACCTCAGACACCGTGTACCGTAATTTCCGCGCTATAGAGCGCACCTGATTATAAGCCGCACCCACGACATTTTTAGAGGAAAAGCAATTTTGTACATACACAAGCCGCACCCGTATATAAGCCGCAGGTGCCCATATTGTGTAACATATTTACCGTAATTTCCGCGCTATAGAGCGCACCTGATTCTAAGCCACACCCACTCCATTTTTAGAGGAAAACCAATTTTGTACATACACAAGCCGCACCCGTATATAAGCCGCATGTGCCCACATTAAAACATGTCAACGTATTTACAAAGAAAGATGGTACACAGAGAGAGTTTTCAAAGTTAGAATAATATAACTTAACAATAATAATAATATCACTTTCTTCCCAAACGGTGCCTGTGACGCGGCAGTAAAACGGTAGCAACATGGTAACAACACGCTAGCAACAGAATAGCAATGCGTCATATGCCTTTCTTTTTGCATTTTCCACGATGAGGGTATGTTCACGCTCATTTAATTGATGCACAAGACAAGAAGTTGCAGTCTTCCTCGACGCATATATTCCACCCGTCTTAATCTTAGAGTTTCTACTCGAGCGCCCCCTAGCGGCCGTTAGAAAAATTACACATATTGGCCGCATCACTGTATAAGCCGCAGGGTTGAAGGTTTGGGGGAAAAAGTAGCGGCTTATAGTCCGGAATTTACGGTATATGAAAGATTCGCCGTAAAGTTCAACATTACGTTACAACGACAAATTTCACGTGAAAACATGATCTGTTCGGCTTCCGCATTGAGCATAAGACGACAAAGGAATGAATGACTTCCGGTTCAGATCACCGGCAGAGCCCTTTGTTGCGAAATTTTTAAATTGTAAATCATTTCAAATACCTGGCCTTGTTTCTTCATTTTTTTTTTTGCGGCGTTATTAATTATGCGGTGAGTAACTTTGATTTGATGATACACAAAAGGGCTCCACGCGGCGACCCGTGTTGTTCTGTCGAAAGTCATCACATCTTCACGTGATATCATAATTGATCAAAACATGAAACTGTTCAAGGGTAAAACTTGATAACTTGTTGTGTTAAAACTTAAAACGTTCAACTCATCAGTTTGGCTTCCACATTCAGCCTGACACGACGCGACGACTTGCCGTTGAGGTCACTTTTTTGTGTCTCGTAAAATCAAAGGTACGAGCCGGCGTGTGGTGAAATCGTTTTTTTGGGCCAGCTTCACCGATTATGTGACGCTTCTCGGTGATGTTTATCCATGAACTATTTAGCCAACAAAGGATATTCTAAAATTATTAATATAGTTTTGCAGAAAATTGCCTTTCGCAGATAATTAGCGTACAAATACACGCACGCACGCACGCACACGCACGACACGAAAAGATGACTAATCCGAACGCCTTGGACACCGCGCGCGTATATATTTCCCACCTCCCTTCACCTCGGAAATTTGGCATGCCCCCTCGGCTGAAGCAGAAAATGAGATTACTGTATTTAAATGACTATGCTAATCGAGAGCACGCTGCCGGGCCCCCGTCGGATAAAAGGGTTTCTCCTGTCCTCATTGTTCGCAGTTTTGCAAAGTACCATCGTCCCGCTCCCGCTCACAATGGGGGTGTCATTTAAGACATTTCTCTTTCTTTTCCTCCCCCCCCCCCCCTTTAGTTCCTCGTCAGACCCATGTAGCAGTCCCCGGGAGGCCATGGGCGCCGAGTGTGTGTGTCAACCCCACAGCGCCACCAGTCCAGACGGAAGGAGAATATTCCTCTTTGCAAGCCGCTTCAGAGCGATTGGACACGGTCAGCCTGTCTTGGAAGCCATAATCCAATCTATGATTTTCATCAAGTGTGCTCTCCGAGGATGAACACGACATGTCCACTGGAGAATGTGGAGGCCAGGTGGCCCAGGAGGGGGGGGGGGTCTTTTTAACTGCCAGGATCCTTGCATCTTTCTACGTATCCTTCCACGTGTCCTTCCATCCATCCAATTATTCATCTGAACTGCATCACTGCCTTTCCACCCCTCCATACATCTACACCGTACCGCCATCTTTACATGTTTACGCCTTCATCCATCCGTTTCCATCCATTCACGCATCCTTTCATCCATCCATGTACAGGAGAGGTGTCAAGCTAATTTTTTTGTTATGGTTTCTTTCGCAGTGCCGAACCCAAACTAATATTATATACCGTAAATTCCGGACTATAAGCCGCTACTTTTTCCCCAAACTTTCAACCCTTCGGCTTATACAGTGATGCGGCCAATTTATGTCATTTTTCTAACGGCCGCCAGGGGGCGCTCGAGTAGAAAAGCTAAGATTAAGACTGCCGCATCACAGGCACCGTTTGGGAAGAACGTTATATTATTATTATTGTTAAGTTATATTATTAAAACCGTCTTTCTTTGTAAATACGTTGACATGTTTTAATGTGGGCACATGCGGCTTATATACGGGTGCGGCTTGTGTATGTACAAAATTGGTTTTCCTCTAAAAATGTAGTGGGTGCGGCTTATAATCAGGTGCGCTCTATAGTGCGGAAATGACGGTATACACAACAATTTCCTAAATAGCTCAGTTTGAAATCAGAGAGGGGTAAAAAAATGTTCAAATCAAATTACATTCATTTTAAAAGGGAAATTTGTTTTAAAAAATGCTCCCAGTATCTCACTGTTTTTAAAAGGGAAGACTATTTGCCCTTTTGGATATTTAGCACAACACATGAGGGTCCACATAAAAGGATGTGGTGGGCCAGATCTGGCCCTCGGGCCTTGAGTTTGACATCTTTGGTATCTAATGGCGTATTCATGGATCCAGCTACGAAGTCAAAGTCCTGAGCTCAGCCTGATTGAGATACTGCGGCCCGCCGTTCACGCCAGATAGGCCAAGAATTTTGATGAACCGAATCAGTTTAGTCCTCCGAACCAAAGTCAAAGAAAGGAACCCAATTTATGCAAATCGAAACTTATCTTGTTACTCCGAGATGGCGTACGGTTAATTCCAGGTTGATTCCATAATTTTTGTCGGCATCATGGCCATGAATCACCCCCACCAGTTGGCGGACTCTTGATATAAATAATCCTTGACATGAAGACCCTTCAAGATGGACGGTCAAGAAAGAAAAGAAGGGGAATGCAGAGAGAATTGTTTAGAGATTTTGTGGAACGTGCACCTGAGGATGACGGACGGGACGCCTACTGCGAGCTCTGATGATGCTCTTCCTTCCATCTGCATCCTAGCGCTTCATCATCATCGGTGGGGTTTTTCTCCCCGTCCCCACCAATCCGCCACTTTTGCCTCTCGAGCCTGATCTATTGGTTTTCGCCGCCGCACCGGGCCTATAAATCACGGCAACGGGGACCGTCGATGATTAGGTTGCCGGCGCGGGGGGGGGGAGAGAAGAAAAGAGGGGACGACATCACGGAGGAGGGGGTGTGTGAAGGTGGGCCCGGCAACCTGGCGCGCAGCAGACAGGTTACTGATGCTGTTTCTTTCTTCACGTACCTGCACGGGGGGGGCGGGGGGGGGGCACGTTCTCTTGGGTGTTACATAAAGGAGCTACGGCTCTGCTGGGGCCTCCAGGATACATAAAGCGAGCAGGAATGACTTTGCTACCGAGATATACGCTAGCTACCGTATGAACGCCGCATTGCTTATTCCGGCCCTATAATGTCAGCGGCGCTACCCCGGAGAGGAGAAAAAGAAGGAGGCAGCGGAAGGGACGCCCACGGGAGGAGAAGATTCATGTTGTTCACATACTGTAAGGCCATTAAAACTTCATTTGTTTCAAATGTAGATTTTAGCCTCATTTGAGCTTTGGCGGAGGGGCATTTTATTATTATTATTATGATTATTTTTACCTCCAACTGCATTCATGTGCATCTGAGCTTGTTTTGGAACTCGCGCTCCCTGTCAATAATTGATACCCGCCTTCACATCCGATTTGATACTTGTGGAGCGGGATGTCTATTTGCCTGCAACTTGACCTTAATGCCTCATTGGCAGCGATTTGCCAGTGGAGACCCCCCCCCCCCCCCGCCGGCGTGACACTTTCCCTCAGGTAACAAAATCAAATCTCCCACAATGCACCCAGCTGCCAAATCTTCAGCCGAGAAGTGAAATAACACAAACATGAGCGGGGATGATAACGAACACGCTTCATGCGCGCGACTGAGATATGCCCCCCACCACCCCACCCCACCTCCACCCCTCCACACACACACACACTGATATCGTACAATTCTGATTTCCTCGCTCGCCCATTTAATGGCTGTTGTGTGTTACTGTATGTTTCATCAGCATCAGGGTGGCAGGTGGGAGGGATCCCGCCGTCGGAGCAGCGGAGAGGGGCTTTGTTTGCTTTAGTTTTACATGCTCGCCGGTTGTTTTGCTGCATGTCGGCGCGCCAGCTCTCGGCTGTCAGCGAGTCTGACGGCTCGGCGGCCATGTTTTGGAAGGGAGAGGAGGAATTAAAATAGAAGAGATTTGCAGACGGAAGCAGGTGGTTTGAACCTCACCTGCCGGACAGATTGTTCCCGGCCGGGTTTGAGGTTGAGGATGAGGCCGCATAAGGCGTCTTGAGAGCTAATGTGGGTGATTGTCTGCAATTTCTGGGGGGGGGTGCAGGCGGGCCAGGAGGGAGGCCGGGGATTACAGGGATGATCCCCGCCATTCAAACAGAGCCCGCTCTTCCCTCCCCAAACCCGGCTAATTCCCTTTTGATGAGGCGTGCTAAATAAATCCTATTTTCACGCCTTTATTCCCCAACCGACTCCTGAAGCGGAGATCAGGAGATGCAGATTTTTTTACAGGCTTCTGCTGCCATTTTTGGGAGCCACAATGGAGGAGCGACCGGTCGCTCCGTCCGTCCGCTCGGCCTCATTACGCCCCCCTCGTCGAGCCCGCGCGCCGACTCCGGCGGAGTGACACATTTTACACATGCGCTTTTTTCCAACAAATGCGCCATCATGGCTCTGCGCAATCGCCGGGACAAATGCAGGACATCGTGTCACGTACTTCACATTCGTTGTCGCCGATACTCCAGGCGCGTGTTAGGGTGCGCGCGTCCCGTCAACCCTTCCTTCCCGCGTTCGCATGCCGAGCCCCCCCCCGGCGCTCGGCCGTGACGCTAACAAGCTCCTCCGTCTCTTTTTTTTTTTGTTGCTCCGTCTACAGCAGGGCCTTGTTATTAATGGGGACCAGCTGGGAGCGGTGCAGGTACATGCGCAGCCAGACAAAGGCCCATATATAATCATAAAGTCATAACAAACGACCTGATGTAAATGAGGAAGGGGAGGGTGGGTGTGGAAAGAAGGTGAAGTGGGGGGATCATGGTTGTCATGCGACATCGAAATGGCTTGTGCCCACTTAGCCGGCTGGCAGAAGACTGACTCTCGGGCCTTTGACCTCCCTATGGACACGGCAGCCGGAGGTGGGGGGGGTCAAGACTTGTGAATGCCTCCTCGACATCTCATTTCTTTGCTGATAGGGGCAGTTAGGCTGAGAAAAATGCTGCGCGTGAAACGTGTCCGGGCAAACAAAAGACAGATTTACAGACACTCGGCAGCGATGGTGGCTTGGCCTCCTCGACATATGGCGCCGCTATATCGCCACCCTTCGCAACCTGACGGCTTTCATATTCAATGAGAATATTTTTTATTTTTTTTGTTAGATGAAGCGATCACTGTGACGTTAGACGCGCGGAGGATCCCGGCCCCGCCGCTCATCTGCAGCGCGTCTTTGCGTTGGTGAGGCTTATCAAGACACATGCTTCCAATTAGCTGGGCTTCTTCATGTAAATGCTTGATAAATTATCCTCCCTACCTCGGGATTAAGGAGCGTTAGCGTCGCCAGAGTCGGCAAAGGTTGTGCATGGAAATGGAAAAAGACGGTGATGGGTTTTGAGGGTTTTGGGGTGCAGACTGAGGTGGAAGGAAGGTGAGTGAGTGAGTGAGGGATACAGCTGGCTGGCGGTGGGTGTTCATGTTTTTGGGCCGGCAAAATGATAATGAAACGCCGCAGAAGGCTATTATGACAATTCCTGAGGTGTCGTGTCACCGAAAAGTGAAGGAACCTTCCAACGGGGGGCGGCGTGTCTCACTTGTTCCAATTTAGCTGAAGAAAAGCTAGAAGTGAGTTCAAATGATCTCAACAATGGAAATTTATTTATTTTACTGATTAAGGTCATGTGATTTGATCAAAAAAAACGAACAAACGTTGATAATGTTAGAATCGTTGCTTCAAGTCAAATATGCCTAATTTGTTTCAGATTCCTGAAAAAAAAAAAAGGAAATACTGAACATACAAAGCAGAAGCGCTCTTTATTTTGTCGTAGGAAGAACATATTAGAAGCAGCTCGCTGTCAGGGTGACTTTTTGAGTTTCCAACACAACTCTCGCACTGAAAACCCGATCATTTAATAAAAGAGCGTACGCAATGTTTTTCCTTTAAAAGACAGCACTGAGGGAGAGACTTGCTTATTGAACATTTTGATTGATTGATTGTTACATTGATGTTAATAGCTTTGTAGCCAATTGGCAGGCTAAAAGAACGGCCAAAAATGTTGGTTTGCAAGCACAGTACTGCTGCATTGCGGCACATTTGTGTGCCATGAGAAATTTTTCCGTGTTACAGTTAATGGGTGGCGGGCGGCCCGGTAGTCGACTGGTTAGCGCGTCCTGTGCGGAGTTTGCATGTTGCTTGCGTGGGTTTTCTCCGGGTGCTCCGGTTTCCTCCCGCATTCCAAAAAACATGCATGGCAGGCTGATCGAACGCTCCAAATTGTCCCTGGGTGTGAGTGTGAGCGCGAATGGTTGTTGGTTTCTGTGTGCCCTGCGATCCGCTTGGCAACCGGTTCAGGGTGCCCCCCGCCTACTGCCCGAAGACAGCTGGGATGGGCTCCAGCACCCCCCCCGCGACCCTAAAGCGGTTCGGAAAATGGATGAATGATTGAGTTAATTGGTCTAAAAACTCTATATTTACTAATAATATCTACCAGAGACAGTCAGAACAAAAAACGACTAAATGCTATTGAGCTCCATGACAAAAGCTATATAATTGACCTCTCCACTTTTTGTTTTAAATAAAATTAATTTTTTTTTTGCCTTGGTTCAGTAGAGGTTGTAAAACCCGGAATTAAATGATAAGCTTGATGGTCATCCAAGTCAGTCCAAAAAAAAAAGAGAAATTATCCGTCCGAAATCTTTGATAAATCTCCCCCGTTAGCCTTCAATCTAAAAGTGAAACAAAGCTGAGCTGGGTTGCTGCGTTTCATCAAAGGTGTCGAGCGGTTTGAGGGGGCTTTTGAATCCTGCTGGGAATGTAAAGCGTCTGTAAACACGAGGCACAAAGAGCCCCGTAAGGCACTAAAGCTCCGGCCGCAGCCGCCGTCCAATGGGCCGTCATCGTGAATTGGCCCAGAGCTGTGGGAGAGAGCCTGTTTAAGAAGACGCAGGGTGGGGAGTTAAGCCCAGCCGCAGCCACAGCCACAGCCCGCCCGGCATGACAGACACTTGTCCATATAGCAGCGCTTGGCGAATCTCAAAAACACTCTGTTTTACTGCCGCTCACCAAGACACTCCGCAACACCAGCTGTCACCCGCACATGTAACGTAAATGCAATCTCCGTTTTTGTTTTTTCTTTTTCCCTGCGATATGAGTCGACCATCTCGGAGGGGGGGGGGGCGCATGCTCGCACGCTCTGCCTTTTGCATACAGCATCGTGCAGACAGTCAATAACAGAACGGGGTGTGAGATTAAAGCCTTAAACCCGGCTCCTTTTCATGCGGCGGAGCAGCCGCTGCCCCGAGATCTGGCACCAGATGGCGCTGTGCCGGTTGCTGCCAGGAGATAATCGGGACAGATCGGGCGGCATTACTAACCCATTATCTTGTAATTATTCTTGTGTGGAGCGCTGATCCTGCCGTTTGTGTAAGTGGATGGCACGGTGAAGCCGTCGCCCCCGGCAGGATTGAAATCCTCCCCGCTTCCCTCAAGCCCCTCTTGGGGACTCGGCGAGGGGTCTGTGGAGGTGGGCGGAGGGGGGGGGGCCCTTTGTGCGACATAACACAGCACCTGACATTCATAAAATCATTCCAGTGACTTGGTGATGAAATCCGGCTGCCCTTTGACCTTTGCTCCGATGTCACACAAGGTGCCCTTTCAACATCAGCCGTAGCAAGAAGTGCATCGCTCACCTCTGACGGCTCGATAAAAGTGCGATAAGGAAACAGTACAACTCTCCGCGGCTCCATTTGCACAGAGCAGTCGTTATAACAACCCCCCACCCACCGACCCCGTTCCGCACGCTCCCTCACTACTTACACCCCTAAAGGACGCTGCCGACTGCACAGAGGCATATGGCTCACCATGTGCCGAGTCCCCACGTGCGCACTCTAAAGCGCCAATCTACCCGCAACATCTTCGCTTAATTATCGGTATTTTGTTTCTGCATCCTCCCTGTTTTGCATATCAATATCTGTCAGCTCAGCACGTAATATGAGGCTGCGAAGGCTTAGGCAACATTCAGACACACCTCCGTGAAGTGCAGATTTCATCGTGCAAGAATCTACAGGACAGGACTCCCGTGGGGGGGCCTAGTCCGGGATTATGTGCACGCTTTCACTCTCGCTTTTTAAACCAGGTCTCAGGTGTGCACGTATGCGGAAACAGAATGCGTGTGTGTGCGACATCGGAATGCGGCCGTGAATTACGAACCGTGCACGCGCGCTCGCGATCAATACAACCCGTCGTTTGGAATAACGGCCTTTCAACTGCCGCGTAATAAAACCTTGTTGATCAATCTCGCGGGCCCAACGGCGCAGCGAGAGCGCGTACATGCAAATGAGAACCGCTAAATGCCGCCGAGGGGCGGGAGAGGAAAGCAATCACTTCATATGACAAATTCCTGAGGTGGAAGAATGGCGCTCAAAAGAGGAGGGGGAAGGCGGAGACTTGATCTACAGCAAAGATGGGGGGGGGGGCTTCTTAATTCTGCTGATCCAAGAGAAGTAAAGACAGAAGGCATAATTACCGTCAGCACACCAGGGAAAGATTGCGGGTTGATGTTACGCTCCAGAAAAGGAGGAAATTGGAACTTTCCGGTCTTTGTGGAGAGAAAGCACAATGGAACGTCCGACTTTATTGGAAAGTGGATGTCCCACACATTTTGATTCGAGGTCTCAAGTTAACTGTTTACACGTCACGTGATCTATTCATCGATCGTCTCTCACGTGAGCTGGTGTTCACTTGCCCCTCCATTTAATTCCGAGTCCAGTCGAGGTTTAGTTTGACCTCAAACGGTCGCTTACATATGTTTTTATCCGCATCGCTAATGCCAAATATCACAAACTAGCTACACCTCTTCGACATTGCAACTGATGGAAAGGGTGTTTCAATATTTCTGCTCATTTTCTCCTTCTATACATTTCTACCTTTTTTTTCCTGAACAATTTAAGATTCATTGTGCATCATGCTAACGCATCATGCTAACACATCATGCTAACGCATTTTGGAACATTCGTGGACATTTGGCCACTTGCTGCTGACTGGAAAACGACATCACGGTGCCTAAGTAAGGGCTCAGGCAAAGACGGTTCCAAGCCCCCCCAGTTTCCGGGGATGCAGCGGGAAAAAAACTACGGAGATCCATCTTGATATCCGCCAGGTTGTCACTTGTGTGCGAGCCTTGACGAAAACAAAGTGTGCGCGTTCCGTGTGTGTGTGGGCATCAGCGTACACACCCAACAGAGACGCGATTAAGATGTAAGAGACAACCTTTTTTCTGCCAAGCCGCGGGTCAGGTCAACCGATCTGGGGGGGGGCACTTGGGCAAATCCTAAACACAAACACCACAGAAGAAAAGCCCGAGGAGGCCGGCGGTGAAAAGGACGGAGAGAACCGGTCCATGGGAAGATGAACAGCCAGGGAGATCATGGCGAGAGCTGATTAACTGGCTTTTAGATCTCTGGGAAACATCCAAAGGATTGTGCAGGGGCAGCTCCGCAAAATCCCGACCCTCAACGCTAAATCAATCAACCCTGGGAGTCCGCGGCGAACAATGAGGAGTCTATAAGCTTAGCCAAGCTGCTCCATTGACGGTTCATTAGGCAACAAGGAGCCCCAGATTACCGCCGCGTCGCTCCGTTGGTGGCTGTCACTAAACGCTAAGAAAGAGCGCTTAGCTTCGCGTCGCCCCTTAGCTTTGAAGCGCTTGCAAGAGACGAACGACCGTTGAATCAGGTGTTTTTCTCTTCTTACAATGGACTGCTTTACACATAAATATCAAAGGTAACATTATCGAATCATTTTGAGTCATCTTATAGCGAGATGTTTGAACCGCACGGGCATTTCAGCCTGTGGCGTATACATGCTGCACAGAGCCCGATTCTCCCGCCTAGGGAAAATTTAGTATTCCATTAACCTGCCATGCATGTTTTTGGAATGCGGGAGGAAACCAGAGTACCCGGAGAAAACCCACGCAGGCACGGGAAGAACTTGCAAACTCCACACAGGGAGGCCGGAGCTGGAATTGAACCCTTAACCTCTGCACTGTGAGGTCGACGCGCTAACCACTGGACCGCCCGTCCGCCAAGCTGAAATGTAAATATCATATTTTATGGAGCCCCGGGTTCCTTCCCCCGATTCCAAATGTAGAATCCTGGTTGGCTATTTCACCCTTTGAGTGCTGTGAATAGTCAATCCGTGTTGTGGTGGAAGCCCGCATGCTAAATTAGCGATTTAGCTGGGGAGGCAGTCCCCGTCGTTTGAGTATTGTCGCACACACTCCATTGCAGAAGGCGGCCGTAATGCAGCAAACCACGAAAAGGAAGTAGAAGAAGAAGAAGAATAATTATGTAGTCATGGCAACTACCGTGTGACGGTCGAATAACCATGCAGGGTTTGGATCCTAGTTAAGGGAAGCCATTTTCAACTAAAAAGAAAAACATTTGATGTGGTTCGAGTTTTGGAAATCAACCGAAAATGCTACGCTGTCGGGGTGTGAGTCTGAGCTCTAATTTAAAATACCGTATATTCACGACCATAAGGCGCCATTAAAAGTCTTAAATTTTCTCCCAAATGGACAGGACGCCTTATAATGCGGAGCGTCTAGTGTATGAGCCGAGTTCCAAAGCCTGACTGAGCGCGCTTCTGGCCGACACGCTGTTTATATAGTGTATAGAGAAAAGGCGGAGTGAGTGACGACAGGCATGCGGAAGTCTGCCAATGAGTGAAGGGTGGGCGTGCCCAACAACGCGTGCGCCGAATGGTCGTGAAAATACGGTATACAAATCACACTCGGGTAAAAGTACGAGAACAAATGCGACTTCAAGTCTGGAAAAATGTGCCGTGTGATAGATGCGAGGATCGGGGCGCTTTTGATTCAGCCTCCGTTCGACTCTTTCACCCCGAGACGACAACACACGCACGTGCGTTGTCACCCGAGTGGCTCAACGCTTGGCGCGACTCTTTTCATGTCCTCCCTAGAGCAGCGTTTCCCTCACATCAACAGGGGTTGAGCCCGCCCCGCCCCCAACAAGAAATGTTACATTATGACCCGTGAGTCAGGAATCAAAGCGAAAGGAGAAGCGAGCCGAATGTCAATTGGCTGGCTTGAACCCGTTGATCACTTACGACTCACCGATCACACCCGCGAACGAGGTCAGGTTTGCCAACGAGGCCAAATGAGCGCAATTAATATCGCGGAGATCGCCGCACGCAGAATGAGGCTTTTTTTGCCAAATATATCTCTTCATTTGAATCAGACCGTCTTTGTCTTTCCTCAGACCTTAACGTCAGCTCCCCACATTCTTTTCCCCGGGAAATCAACTTTATAAAGGGAGCGCGAGTGAGAGCGAGCGAGCACTCTGGAGGCAGCCGATACCTTATCAACTCCTGCCGAACGCTGACACCTCGACGTCCTTGACGGCAAATTATGACTTTTTTTTCATGACGCAACCGGGTGCAATTACAGCAACATCTTTGCGCCGTACCCTTCTGCTCCTGCGACTGTCAAAAGACATTCCTGGCGGGATCGCGGAGGAGCCGAGACTCCCATCCGTCTCCCAAGCCCTCCTAATGTTCGACGCATATCGAGACGCGCCGACAGACGGAAAAGTCAGGGAGGTGTGCGGCGCCGGGGGGGGGGGCAGATTGCAAAATTGCAGGGATTACTTGTATTCTACTCAAATGACTTTTTTTTTTAGGGCGCTTGTGTTTGTTTCTGTTGACTGACAGAGCGAATGCATCCTGGTTTTGTTGTTCAGGAGCTGCCGAGCTGGCTGCTGCTGGCTGCTGCTGCTCCATCTGCAAACAACCAGGTTTGTATCCTAGACCCTGTAGGCTTGATTATAAAGTTTAACCACACAACAACACAAGGGGAGTGGGGGGGGGGGGCTGAAACAGTAGGTAAAGCTCAATTAAGACTTCAGAGTGTCACTTTTTCCCCTTCGTGCCGCAGCGGAAGAGAACACAAAGAGGCGCGCAAGGCTGTGATGGCGCACTTGTGAGCGTGAGGATGCCGGCTGGTGGGGAAGAAACTTTGCCGATCCTGGAGGTGGGATGTTGCCTCATGCCGCTTTGTGTGTGTCCTTTGGTTGAGGTGAGGGGGAGATGTGAGGGTGCCGGTGGCATTAGGAGTGTGTGCTTGTCTCCTGTGTGTGTGTGTGTGTCGCTGAGAAGAAGGGCAGATGAGAAAAGAGAGGAGATGGCATGAACGCACAACAGACACGCCTTTTGATTCTCAGCTTTCATCTCGCCTCTTCCCGTCCTCACTGAGTCAGTTTTTAAACTTTGCCATTAAAACGCTTCCCCGAGCCGAGAATCTATCGACAATATTGGGGATGATTCGAGTGGGGGTGGAAAAGTGGCGAGCGAATCTGAATTTTGGGATTCCAATCAGAAAGAGACACACGGGCAGAGGAATAATAATAATAATAATAATAATAATACATCGTCACTAATTACAAAAATTACCGTAATTTCCGTACTATAGAGCGCACCTGATTATAAGCCGCACCCACTCCATTTTTAGAGGAAAACCAATTTTGTCCATACACAAGCCGCACCCGTATATAAGCCCCACATTAAAACATGTCAACATATTTACAAAGAAAGAGAGAGTTTTCAAAGTTTGAATAATATAACTTAACAATAATAATAATATAACTTTCTTCCCAAACGGTGCCTGTGACGCGGCAGTAAAACGGTAGCAACATGGTAACAACACGCTAGCAACAAAATAGCAATGCGTCCTATGCCTTTCTTTTTGCATTTTCCATGATGAGGCTATGTTCACGCTCATTTAATTTATGCACAAGACAAGAAGTTGCAGTCTTCCTCGACGCATATATTCCACCGGTCTTAATCTTACTCTTTCTACTCGAGCGCCCCCTGGCGGCCGTTAGAAGAATTACATAAATTGGCCGCATCACTGAATAAGCCGCAGGGTTGAAAGTTTGGGAAAAAAGTAGCGGCTTATAGTCCGGAATTTACGGTACACTGCAAGACCCCACCCTTGCGGATGATGTAATCGTCTGCCCATTTGACGTGGGAAATTAAATCGGATGCTGCCTTGTACTACTGATCATGCATCCGCGTGTGGCCCTCCAGGGGGGGGTGCTGCTAAATTAGATGATCGTCATAATCATTCATTCAATGAACTGATTTCCGCAATGATTCAAAAGGATTGTTCCACGCTGATTGTCATATTTATGAAATGAATACAGTATGTTGACCATACAAGTCCACATAGCGCAGAATCTGCATGCCCGTGCCTCAATCAAAGCCATTCAAATCGCATCACGCCGCCACCTGCACCGCCACTTAGACCTGCTTTTACCTATTGTACAATCTGGGCTGCTTGAGGCCGCCAAATTGACAGAGGCTGTTCCAAACGGCGTAGCGCGGACGACCAAATCCGCAAACACGCACAAATGAAAAGGCATCCGTGGATGCCTGTCAAGCAAAGCGTGCGTTTTGGCAAAAATAGCGATTGTCCAGCTGCAGTCAAACACATACGGTCATGGTACGTACCACCAAACAAATTCATTCATCTTCCGAAGCGCTTGATCCTCACTAGGGTCGCGGGGGGTGCTGGAGCCTATCCCAGCTGTCTCCGGGCAGTAGGCGGGGGACACCCTGAATCGGTTGCCAGCCTAGGGACAATTTAGAGTGTTCAATCAGCCTGCCATGCATGTTTTTTGGAATGTGGGAGGAAACCGGAGCACCCGGAGAAAACCCACGCAAGCCCGGGGAGAACATGCAAACTCCACACAGGGAGGCCGCAGCTGGAATCGAACCCGGTACCTCTGCACTGTGAAGCCGACGTGCTAACCACTGCACTACCGGGCCGCCCCCACCAAACAAATGTTCATGTAAATCGTTGCGTTGTTTTTTTTTTTTTTGCATAATGCAAACTAATTAGCCAAACAATTACCTAAATCAACAAACAATACCTACTTTACACTTGGTGGAGTTAAAACACACACACACAAATAACAGTAGGTGTGTAATAACACCTCAATGAGCTGTTGGTTTTTCTTCGCCCTCTGTGTGTTTTTCTCCCCCCCCCCCACCCCCAATCTCTCTTCAAGCACTACTGTCTCCCTTCTTGCTCTCCGAGGCCTCACCCCCCCACTCGCCTCGGCCATCTCCGCTCAGATTTTTTTCCCCCTATCTGCCAGACACAGATTTATTCTGCTTGTGATTCATACAGAGCACAAGAGTGTGAGCGAATGCGGGGTGGACGATGCTGGGGTGTGTGTGTTTGGGGGGGGGGGCGCGGAGGAGCAGGTCAGAGGTGGGGAGGGAAGTGTGTGTGTGTGAGTGTGTGTACAATAAGAGATAAGATCATGGCTCCCGGGGGGCTTGTTTGGCCCTGTACCCGATCCATCAAACGCCAGCTACCGAGTGTCAAGGTCAACTCTAATGAGCATTTTCTGGAGTCTTATTCTGCACGCCGAACGCCTCAACTGTCGGCACACATATACACTTTGGACACGATGTAGCCTACCTGTTCAGCTCTGCGATGGATGCTTGTGACAGGAAATCAGGACATGTTCGCATTCATCCCAACGGGTATGAACTGGAGCCCTTACGTTGAACCTGAAGACGACAAGAAGTGGGCAAATCTGAAGATGCACTTGTTGAATGAGGCTCAGTGTGCAATTAAAAGACAGGTTTGAAGAGAAACTCCAAACAAACATGAGAAAAAAAAATGATGTCGCCCCATGAAAGGGAAGGTCAGCGTCTTACGAAATGTTTGACAAAACTTTTGGCGGTGAAATTTGAACAGGAAAGCGATTGAAGTTTGATAAACTGAATTAAAACTTCGATAGCACATCCGACGCTAATTTTCTGCTCTTCAACCCAAATATAATGGCACGAACCTTCTCCGTTTGGGTGCGGGCTCAGATCAGAAAAGGAAAAAAAAAATTTTCAATTCAATTCAAGAGTCCCTTATCATCATCATCATCTCATCATACTCTGATCTGCCAAAAAGTTGTTCAAGGTTTGAAGGCTTGCTTGCAGGGTGTGGGTGTGCGGCGGGGCATGTGGAGCATACTAATGAAGCAATAAAAGTCACGGCGGGAGGGGTGCGGGCGGGGGTCGGAGGGGGAGGAGGAGCATCCACTGACAGGCGGTGTGATGATTAAGATGTTGCGACCCCGCATATTACCTGCATATTGGCCAAATTAGGACATGGGGAATTTAAGGCCAGAAAGCACGTGTGTGTGTGTGTGTGTGTGTGCCACAACTTCAAGAAGGGCTCATGTCAGTCATTTGTTTGCGCAAATATTTTTTGTTTGTTTGTTTTTCAATGCCTTTGAATTAGTCCCTTTCGCTCTTTTAAGATATGTTTGAAATGGGATTGGTTTGCAGGATGCTTACAGTTGGACGACTGCTGAAGCAAACCAACAATTCAAGAGCATCACATCAAAAATTCCTTTACTTAAAGCTATAGGAATGTATACTCTATATATATTCAAAAAGAACACAAGGTATAAAAAAAAAAATGACCATCTTAACCCTTTCATGCACCAATACTGATAACCTGTAATGACTGGCTGTCAACTGTAGTGGCCGCTGTCCCTGAAAGGGTTAAAGAAACGAATACGGGCTGCGTACGTGAAAACAAAGTATGACATATAATTCATTTGATTAAGAGATTTTTTTTTGTTGCACTTTTGGGTGTGTCTTCAGTTCCGAACGAGCCCCACCCCAACATCCCTCCAGCGTCTCCCCGTGGCAGGTAGAAAGTACGTGCGTGAACTTTGACCCCCGCCCCAGCACCTCTGGCGAAAGCACAGTTTTCCGTGGTGTCTACCAGCGTGTGTGCGTCTCCCTTTGGCAGCTGCAGGGGAGCCGCCTCGGCCGGTTTTAAAGCCACTCATCACTCAGCGGCTGGAGGAGGGGGGGGGGGGTCAACGTGACAGCTTAACATTGAACTCTGACCTGTACCGTGACATCAATTCATCTGTGTGGTAAAGTAGATGTTAAAGCTAAGAGGCAATAAGAGCCTGTACTCAGTTTGTCAATGTTTGGTCAATAAACCACATGATGTGAAATGTGTACTGTATGGAACTTGGATCAACGGGAGAGAGTCCTTGTGCATCTGCCGTGTACTGTCAAGTGATTTCTTCATGGTATATTTGCTTCCTGTTTCTAGACCCGTGAAGAGTGGATTTCAATCTGCACTGCATTCAATAATGAGCACTGACCATGCAGGCACGACCAAAATCATTTGATCACGATTGGTCCAGTGGTACTTTGGTTTCGTCAGCTATTTTTGTTTACATCCTGAGCACTGCAGGTACATCTTCCGAAGAGCAGAAATGTGAATGAATTTGATATCTTCTGATGATTGAGTGGAGGCCCTGAAGACACAATTTGTTTCCTTCTCATCAAAAGTCCAGTGTGCACAAAGTGTGCCAAATTTATATATATATATATATATATATATATATATATATATATATATATATATATATATATATATATATATATATATTATATATATATATATATATATATATATATATATATATATTTTATATTTTGTTTGTTTGTTCGGAAAATTTATTTTTATATATATATATATATATATATATATATATATATATATATATATATATATATATATATATATATATATATATATATATATATAAATAATTATTTAATTCGTTACACTTGTGAAATTTGGCTGTTTTGGACCATCTTTGTGCAATGGATAAAAAATATATATATATATATATATATATATATATATATATATATATATATTTTTTTTTATGATTAAAGATTGTTGCTTTTGTACACTGAAAAAGTTTGTTGAATTTATTCACTTTCATTTGCACAAAATTAAATTATCTGGATGCGGATACATTTTTTTTTTTTTTTTTTTTAATGTCTGAGCATCCAGATGACAAGGTTTTGTGGAGTCACTTGTTAAAATGAAATTGATCAAATTCAGAAGACGATTTTTTTCCCAGTAGTCTTTTTTTTTTTTATGTCATCACAAAAATGTCCCCCCAACACACACAAAAAAAAATGGGAAAACAAAATGCACTTCTCGATATTGTAGTCCCCAGCAATGACAAAAATAAACAACAAAACAGTGGAGGGACTGCAACATGAACTGTTCAATATTACTAGAATGTCACTCACTCGAACATACAAGGAAAAATACCATCTTTGGGTTTGTCTTTTGTGTTAGCTAAGAGGCGACTTCCTGCTTCATTTTGCAAACTCCTGCTCTATACGTGTCCCGTCAGTTTCTTCTCTCGGAACAGCACTGCTGTGAAAGGTCGTCAAAACGACGACTCCAGCATAAGGCCTCGGACTACTTCCACAGAACTAAACGGCGCCAACTATTTCCCGAAGTATGCAACAGATTGGCAAATCTATAGCGTGTGAACATTTGCTAGTTCAAGAGCCAACTGTGCGAATGTGTACTCGTTGATTTGATGATGAGAGCCCAATGTAGTTTTTGGAATTTAGAACTTGCCTTCAGACAAACAAAAAAATACTAGTCAGAAGAGTGGCATATTTTTTAATCAAAAAGTTTGTTCTCAAGCGCAATATTGCTTCGAGTCAATCAAGCAATGCAAAAAAAAAAAAGGATAGGTTGAAATGAGTTCTTACCGTGTCGTGGGGTCTCCTTGACTCCATCACTGTTGGACTTCTCGGTTTTGGCTCAGGTGGCTAAAGGTGAGCAAAAACAGGGTCAAGTCCGGTCTGAAGGAGCTGCCATTCCTCAGGAGGCCTGATTATGATGGATGTTTGCAGTTCTTCGTCCTCGGCTTGGCCACGCCCTTCCCCCCGTTGGCTCCCCACTCGCCTCCGGGCCTCTTGGCACCGACCCTTCGTCCCACCTCATCCTGACCAGATGTGTTCGCTGAACTCTGTCAAGAATAATAAAACACCGGTTACAAAAGGCCACGCGGGCGGCATGCAATCGTGACCTGGGCGCTGATCCTGGAGGCATCAAGGGGAAAAAAAAATGCTCAAGTCTAAGCCAATTTGGTCCGGTTTAATGAATGCATCATTATTTGCTTGGGTTATTTTTAGCGCAGCGCAGATGACAGTTGAAGCAAGAACATGACACATCAAAGTATCCCAAAAAATCAACGATCGGGAGCGAAATTCAGGTTGACAATAGCGGCTGCACGCCAGCTTCCGCTTCTGCTGGGCTTGAAACAAGATTTGGGGCGTTTGTCTCGGGTTACGGATGCTGGCCCTGAAACGAAGCCCCGATGACTCATCATCCCTGCTCCAAGTCGTTATTTAATTCATTACACTTGTGAAATTTGGCTGTTTTGGACCATCTTTGCGCAATGGACAATAGTCCTGATGGAACAAAAAAGGGCTTCCTTCACACTGCTCCCAAAAACGATATTGAAGGTATCCTTTGTGAGGTTAACATTTTAGGCTAATGGCTGTGAAAACATCGGGAACTAAAAAGGTTTTGAATATTTATAGTAGGGCCATATTTGGAGCTGTGTATCAACTCACAGGAAGTCAGTAAAGATTTAGGATTACTGTACTGCAATAAGGTCCAATTTCCCGGTACTGGTATGAGCTGGAGCAGCAGTATTCTGGACCAGTTTTTGTCAAGACCTGTAAAAACTCCATTGCAATAGTCCAATTCACTGAAACTGAAAGTAGGAAGCGGATATTCTGGGTCTTGCCTGCACAAAATGTGGACAGCTTAAAGCTGTATCTTAATGAATAGGGACCCAACAATGACTCCTGTTGCACTCCTATATCTGACAATACAGTACTTAAGTCTCAATTCAGCTCCGATGTTTTTGCTGTGTGTTCGAGGTTTTTCCATTCACCCCCTCAACCCGTCAGCCACGCCCAACTCATTGGCCACCCATGGGCACACGAATGCTTCAAATCAGATTTCAGCTTTCTACTTCAGCCTCTCCTGCTTACTCACTCACTCACTGTTGCGCATTCGGGTTCCGTTCGTACCTGTGCCGACTTCCTTAGTTCAAATATCCCGCTGATCCTCCTGCCGATTGAATGCTAATGGTCAACCTCAAACATCGCACCGCATTATCTTTCGAAAGAATGCCATTTACCGTAAATTCCGGACTATAAGCCGCTACTTTTTTCCCAAACTTTCAACCCTGCGGCTTATTCAGTGATGCGGCCAATTTATGTAATTTTTCTAACGGCCGCCAGGGGGCGCTCGAGTAGAAAAGGTAAGATTAAGAGCGGTGGAATATATGCGTCGAGGAAGACTGCAACTTCTTGTCTTGTGCATAAATGAAATTAGCGTGAACATACCCTCATCATGGAAAATGCAAAAAGAAAGGCATATGACGCATTGCTATTCCGTTGCTAGCGTGTTGTTACCATGTTGCTACCGTTTTACTGCCACGTCACAGGCACCGTTTGGGAAGAAAGTTATATTATTATTATTGTTAAGTTATATGATTAAAACTTTGAAAACTCTCTGTGTACCGTCTTTCTTTGTAAACATGTTGACATGTTTTAATGTGGGCACATGCGGCTTATATACGGGTGCGGCTTGTGTATGTACAAAATTGCTTTTCCTCTAAAAATGTAGTGGGTGTGGCTTATAATCAGGTGCGCTCTATAGTGCGGAAATTACGGTATATCAAAATAGCAAGTTTGATGATTAAAGCTGAAGCATGTTCTGGAAACCTCTGACCGGCGAGGTGGTCAGTGCTGAAGGTGGTGATGACAAGAAATTGTGGCAAAGACTGAGGCAGGCCCAAAGTGCATTGATGGTGAGAGTGATGATTTCCTTCACCTCCCCGCTCGTTTTTAACACTTTCTCCTGGCTCCCTGTGGCCTTGGCCCCTGCAGGCAACACACACGTTTGTCTAACACACACACACACACACACACCATGGTTAGGCCTCCAATTAAATCAAAAGTGGTTTGTTTTTATTGGTCTTTTGCGCTGACAAGTGGGCTATCATTCTGACGGCTTTACCTGTCAGCGAGCAGCTGAAAATCCTCTGTTGACAATGCCCAATGCTTCCAATTAGAGGGGAATCACACTCCAGGTGCGCTCACCATCCTTCCACAAGCCCGACCCCCTCCTCCCTGGGCCACCCCCCCCCCCCCACCCACCCATCCTTTTCCTCTTCCTCCCACCCCCCCCTCTACCTCCTTTCGTCTCCCTCTCCAGGAGAAGGGGCTCCGTCTCTGCCGCAAATTACCGACACAAAACGAAGGTGGTGGCGGCGGCGGCGGCGCTGCCGGTCCAGGGCCCCCGTCAGCATTAATGAGCCAATGAAGCTTTATTTGGTCGGTGTGCATGCGCTAAATTCTTTCTTGTGTGACAGCTGACTGGGAAATGTGACTGTTAACCTTATAAAAGATTCAGTGGGTTCTCATTATTTTCTGTCAACTTCACTACCTGATGGCGTTCAGGTGCACCATTTGCATCCCTGACTGCTTCAGGTTTACATCACCACATCCGCACTGAACACCCCCCCCCTAACATACACACGCTCACTCTTATTTGTTTGTTTGTCGAGGGAAGTCATCTTTTACACACGCGCACCCTCAAAAAGACACGCGTTTCTTGATGTTCCTAAACCGTAGAAATGCCAAAGTTTATTCAAAGACGACAAAGCAGATTACAAAAGCCTATCCGGGCCAGTGTTTTTAAGAGGAACGAGGGAAGGAAAAGGCAGCAGCGCATCTCACTTGCTTCTCCACAAAAAGCTTCCAGAGGCCCGGCAGGCCTTATTAGAAAAGCTTACGGCCACGTTTCCGCCAACTGCGGAAGACAAAACAAAGTCCTGATGGACGATCAAAACGGACAGTCCGGTGGATGGAGGAAATCCACCGGGTGCCCAAGTTTTCAATTTTTGTTTGTTTTTTTGTTTTGCTCAGTGTAGCAAATCTGAAGAGTTACGATACATTTAAGTCTTTATTAATGTAAAAGCATTTTTTGGCTGTGACTTTAGCTTGATTTGTTGTTTCCGTGCATTTGTTATTCAGGAAAATATTTGAAACGCTGACGTTTTATATTCCATCCATCCGTTTTCTGAACCGCTTTATCCTCACGAGGGTATGCTGGAGCCCATCCCAGCAGTCTTTGGGGAATAGGCAGGGGACACCCTGAACCGGTCGCCAGCCAATCGCATGGCACACACGTTTTATATTTCTAACGTAATCAATTCAATCTCGTTATCGCGTAATTACAACTCCACAATGTTCAAAAGAGAGAAAAAAAAAAGGAAAAAGTTCAAAATTTGAAGGCAACAACAATTAACATTTGAAGCATTCAACAAAACAGTCAACAAAATATTTCGCCAAAAACAAGCAAGAGTTTACAAAACAAATTGACCCTTCCTGCTCCTCAACTTATCCAATTATCTTGAAGCAAGCAGACTTGCTTTGTTTTGCCGACTATTTCCATCTAAGTCAATTATTTCTTTTTGAAAGTTGTTTCAACTTAAATGACTGTTCCCAAAATCAATGTGCGGGCAAGAAGCCCAAAAAGGGCTGCGGTGGCAACAAGCATGAAACCACGGCTTCTTTTCATGAGAAAGCCGCACAGCCTGCAAGGCAGGCAGGCAGGCAGGCAGGCAGGCAGGCAGGCAGGCAGGGTGTGTGTGCTGCCTGATATCAGCCTGGTCCCCGCCTCACTTGTGACAGCTTGCAACCGTGATGGGACCCCATGGGAGCCGGGAGCGGATTCACTAACCTGCCGGTGTCTGGGACCCGACGCGCGCCTCCAATCTGGTGGTCACATGGTGTGTGTGCGTGTGCGTTCAATTATTAGGGGCTGTTGAGGCCGTCGAGGGGCAAACTGTTGTGCGCCGTGCAGTTAAAAGTGCGCACAATGGTTTTGCATGCCTGTTAAGGCGAAAGGAGCCCACAATGGCAAACTGGCTTGCCTTGAAGTTTGGCTTCACGCTGGTGCAGATTGTTGCCAATTAGCAGGGGCTATTAGAAGGGTGATTGTGCTTTAAATGCTGACAGCAAGACGGCGAGGCCTTGGTGGTTATTTAAAAAAATAAAATAAAACTTTTTTTTTTTTTTGGTCGAGCGCCCGTATTTTTAATGCAACGAATAAAAACATGAGATCACGGTGTTTATTCAACATAATTCCAAATGCAAGATTGAATGATTTAATTATGTATCGAGACAAGAAGGCATCGAGAAAACAATCCCCACTCGGCATGAATAAATAACACAAACGAATTTATTTCTGACTTCTTGGGAAGCTTTTGCTTATTTTTCTTTATTGTAGATCTGATGTTTCGCCATCAACATATAGTTTGAAATGATGATAAAAATGAGTGGGTGGGGGGTGAAGCCGATGCGCGGAGGAAGCAAAAAGCCCGCACCCAAAAGCGGTTGCTCGTAATAACCCCATTAGAAGCCTCATCAATGATGTAATGAAAGCAAACAGTGTGAAAATTGCCCGTAAACACTCGGATCCGAGTCTCCTGATGAATCCACTGTCTCTTCTATCAAAGTGAAGATGAGCCCGGTAGGGGACGTCAGAAGGAGGGGCTGCTGGGGGGGCGTGCGTGGGTGGATGGGGGTGGGAGGGGGGGGGGGTCCAGCGTCAGCCAATCAAGGCGTGTCACAGGGGACTCACGTGGAGCAGACGTTCTTAAAACCTATCGCCGGCGACTTTTCCTCAACTTCCATTTTTCACCACTTCCTCCCTCCTCGCTTTAGTTGGGGCCCATTCAAGGCCACTTTGCTGCAATTCGGCGCCTCCGCACGCCCCCCCGCCGTCCACTCCGCCCGCTCCGAGCGTTCAGCCGGCTCAAGAATGAGACCAGTTGACCCGCCGTTGCGTCTGGTCCCTGTCCATGGTGCTGAACCGGCTTCGTGAGTCTTGTTTTTTTCCATTTTCTTCCTCCGGCTCCAGGCGTGAAATCGTCCCGAGTTGCGCGTGATCGTAGAAATACCAACTGGACGCCCGAACTGGATGGACGACGCCAGGGACTTCTTAGGATATCATATGGTGATATGATTATTTGATTTTCTCACGCAAGGACGTTTATCGGATCGCAGCGAAGACATTTCAACTTGGCCCAAACCCCAAATGGTAGTTTGAGGAGCTCCGCCCGACGGGTCAAGACGATGGAGGCGTCCGGAAACGGCTCCAGTTTCGGCATCGACTCGCTGCTCTCCCGCAGGCCCGGAAGCCCGCTGTCCAAGGGGGACGGCCTGGCGGGGGAGTGCCGCTCGCCTCTGGAGTTTAGCCCGAGATCCGACGCGGAGAGCGGCTGCTCGTCGCCGCCCTCACCCCGGCGGGAGTGCGCCGACGAGCTGGCCCCGAGGTCGGGACACGGCGTCGGCCTGCCGCCTCACCTGCAGCACGGCCCCGGGATCTCGGCCGGCCCCCAGCAGAGGACCATGACCTCGTCCTTCCTCATCCGAGACATTCTGGCGGACTGTAAGCCGCTGGCCGCCTGCGCGCCTTACTCCAGTAACGGACAACCCGCGCAGGAGGCCGGCAGACTGGCCGCCAAGATCGCGGACGACTTCATGGAGAAAATCCACAGCAATTCGTCGTCGGATAGCGAATATAAAGGTGAGAACGCACACGCCTGCTCAATGCTGAAATTGCTGCTGTTTGTCAACCGCAGACAAAATAAAATCACCACTCGGCTCGTTTCGTTTGTTTACGCTTTCAGTCTGTATGCTTAATTAAAAAAAAAAAAAAAAGAAATTCGTCAAAATCGAGTTTCTTCTTTTTTTTTAACTTGGACATAAAATGAAACACCACAATTGGACTATTATAAAAACGGCTTATTGCAAAGACGGATGCGCAGTTCATTAAACAAGCTGAAACGAAATATATTACTGTATAGGGGACTATATTACAAATGTAATTTCCGCTCAAATATGAACATATTCAGGATGTCAAAGATGATCCTTCAATTTGACAAATGATCACTCGTTTACGTCATGCAAGGGGCGTGGCTGCGGTTACATTTGAATTGAAAATACTGCGTTTCACAAATGAATACAAAAAATAGCGAAAGACTACAGAAAGACTACAGTAACGCTGCAATGCATGTGTGGGCTGAAATATCAAAATATGAATAGGCAAGGAAAAATCCGGTGCAATGATGATGATGATAGGGTTCTCAAATTTCATGCGTATAAATAACAGAAGAGTTGCACCTTTTCGAAACGGGTTTTGCTTGTCAAAGCGACAGGCGACCTTTTTTTTTTAGTCCTAAAAAAACTCGCGTTTTTTGGGGGTATGCAGAAACAAAAAATAATAATTACACGAGGAATTATGATCACTCTTATTTACAGTACTGTTATTCTTCTGTGTCCTATTTCAACATGTTTATAGAATCAGCTGGGGAAAAATGGGGAGAGGCGCGGTGGGGGGTTGGGGGTCTTGATTGGAATATCCAGATAAAATCACGAAAGCTAGATCTGATTCCAATCATCATCATGTCAGCCATAACAGACATGTCACCTACACGCACTGCACTTCATTGGAGCGACTCGTGGAATCATGTCCACTGTTCTGCAGGCTACGCTGCAATTACAATACACACACACACACACACACACACACACGCGCATGCATGTAAAAAGACACATTAGAAAATGACATCCCGAATTGGGGGCATTTCAGATTAACAAAAGCAATGCGTCGATATGAGCAAGTCATTCTGAGAAGGATGCGGGTGGCATTGTGGAATTGTGGCCGTCATCTTGAGTGGCGATCACGTCTAAAGTGTGTTTGTGTGCCGATTGATGGCAGAAGCCCTTTAGCTTCCCCAACCATGAAGCTTCTTCTTCCTCCTGAAGTATATCAGGGAAATGTTGATGCAATGTGTCCGCGCCACTAATCACATTTGTTGGCATCAAGGCCGAGCGGCTCTTGATTCCCACTCCTTTCCACGCTCGTGTGAAGTTGACGCGGACCCGCCCGTCCTTTCCCTGGTGACTCAATTAGGCGGATTATTGTGTTCCTGCTTGCTTTTCACCACCCCAAAAAAGGACGTGGGCCTTTTTTTCCGTCTCTTTCTTTTTGTGTGTTAAAATCAAAGTGCTCGCCTTGACATGACTCCACGCAGGAAGGGGGAGCTGATGCCCCCCCCCCTGCCTAAGAAAAAAAAAACATCGAAGGCTGCATGCATTTCGGAAGAGCATTTCATTCTTTCAACTTAATATACATTTGCTGAAGGACTAGCACAAAATAAAAATGCTGGATTGCAGAAATCGCTCACACGCTAGGTTGAGTATTAATGAAGTTTGCCAGCATTAAAAATCAAAACTACAGCGAAATGTCATTTTGATTTGATCCCCCCACACGTAAGAATGTTCCATTTAAAATATATGACAGGCGCAGAATTGATACGCAAACGCAGTTAACTGGTGGACCGAACAGCATATGTGCAATATAAATAATTTGATCACCGCAAAACCGCAATACAATTAACGCAATTAATGTCGAAAGACTACAGTAACGCTGCAATGCATGTGTGGGCTGAAATATCAAAATATGAATAGGCAAGGAAAAATCCGGTGCGATGATGATGATGATGATAGGGTTCTCAAATTTCATGCGTATAAAAAATATTTTCTAATTATTTAAAAAAAAAAAACACCTTTCAATCCAATAAAACACATCAACATTTTAGATTTTGATGCATCTTCCGCGTTTGTGTTCCGTTCGGCCACCAGTGAAAGAGGAGGGGGACAGGGAGATCTCCAGCAGCAGAGACAGCCCCCAAGTCCGGCTCAAGAAGCCCCGAAAAGCCCGCACGGCCTTCACCGACCACCAACTGGCGCAACTGGAGCGCAGCTTCGAGCGCCAAAAGTATCTGAGCGTGCAGGACCGGATGGAACTGGCCGCCTCCCTCAACCTTACCGACACGCAAGTCAAGACCTGGTACCAGAACCGAAGGTAGGAGCGGCTCATTTGACTAGATAACAAAAAAAATACATTAAAATACACCATACTATTGAAAAATACAAATGACAAAGTTGCTTGGACTCCAACCGTTCCATTGGTTATTTCGATGAATTTTTATTTTAAGTTTTGCTGTTCCCAGCAAAGAATTGGAATTTACAGAACATTTGCTCCTTTTATTGAGCCCCAATTTAAAGCCCCCAACTTGCTCGCTTTAGCCAAGCATGTCCGTCATGAAAATTTCCAAGTTGTCCCAAACTAAATGACTGTTTTAGGTCTCCGTGCTTGTTAATTTCCAGAAAACGAGCGGGGCGTGACACTTGATACCATTTGATGTTTTCATAAATGCGAAAAGAGCTTTTTTTTTTTCCAACCATATGCGCTAGTTTGAGCATCAATTTGTCCGCGCAGCTTCGACTCCGGGGCGTCTAAATGTCATCAATAAATACAAAAACAACATTTTGACCTGTGAATAATGCATGATTTGCATGTGTGTGTATCAATAATTCAAAGAAAACCGCTATATCTCCTCAATTATCTGCGATATGAATTATTCACCTGCGCCGAGTGCACGCCGACGTCTTTTGGGTGTGAATGCACGAGGCAGTTTGACGCGTTTAACCACAGGGAAAGAAAGAAAGAAAGAAAGGAAGAAAGTGCAACAGCCCCCGCCTTTGCATTGGTCAGTTTGGCGTTTTGGAATGAAGAGCAGCGTGCAACTTTTTGTTCTCGCGTTTGTTACCGCAGGACCAAATGGAAGCGGCAGACGGCGGTGGGACTGGAACTGTTGGCCGAGGCGGGGAACTACTCAGCCCTGCAAAGGATGTTCCCGTCACCCTACTTCTACCCACAGAGCCTGGTGTCCAACCTGGACCCGGGGGCGGCGCTCTACCTGTACAGGGGCCCCTCGGCGCCGCCACCAAGCCTGCAGAGGCCCCTGATGCCCCGCATCTTGCTGCACGGCCTGCAGGGTGGCAGCGAGCCGCCGCCGCCCCCGCCGCCGCCGCCGCCTCTGCCCCCAATGTCGGCTGTGCTCTCCCGGCCGACCCAGCAGCGGTGAGCCGGACTTGCGGACCGAAAATTAACACACGCGCCGCGAAGACAAAGTCGAAAGAAGAGCGAACTCGTTCGGAGCTTCGGCGCCGTGAATCGGAGACGTGGAGTGGAAGGAACTTTGCACCCGGTGGTGGAAGGACTAATTTAAGGCTTATTTATATTTCGGTGTAAATTAAAGGCTCTAACTTATGTATTTATTGGATTTTTTTTCCTGTATTTTTAAACGTAGTTCGCAACGTTTTACATGCTGATTATTTCGTTCTCCTAAATGCCTCGCCTCTGTTGTTGTTGCTGTTGATGCTTTTTAAAAAAAAAAAAATCATCATTTGGTTCTTATCATTGCGACGACCCGGACGGGGTGCATCCGTCGGTCATTATCATTTTTATATTTTCGTTCTTGGACTTGATCTGTAAAAAACAAACAAAAAAAAACATGTAAATAAGAATATTTTACATGGCATTGGACAGAGCCTTTTTTTTCTTCTTTTTCTTCAATCGGTGCAGCGCGTCCGAATATAATTTGCAGGTGGTAAATTCGGCACAAATCACTATTTCGAAATGCTTTCTTTTATAGGCGGGGTTTTAGCTGAAAGTGAAATGCCAATTAATTGATTTACAATTTTTGCCTTTGACACGCTTTCCTCGTATTATTGTTTTTATTATTATTTATTATTATTATTATTTTGAAATTAGCACTTCCAACAACCGAGGGCCCCCCCAAAGGATGGGAGCCGGGTGCACCTGCTGGTACAAGCAGCCTGTTGATTGCTTGAGCTGTATTTCAACAGACGTTGTGATTTTTTTTTTCCATTTTTATTTTTTTAAAATATTACTTCATATGAAGCCGTGCTAACTTAACTGGTCTCCTCTCTACTGGTGCAAAAAAAAACAAAACAAAAAAAAAACCATTGCAGATGCAAGCTTGTGGAGTGGTTCTCGTTTCTCTTCCGTTCCTCGAGTTCCTTTTTGGTGACATTTACAGCAAGCGGTATATAAGATGGGCCATTTGATGTAAAAAAAAACAAAACAAATAATTTTTATAAATGTGGAAATAAAAGTCTTTGATTTAATCGTGTGATTACACTTATTTAGCCAGACCATTTTCTCAACTCCGTGTCCACATGCGGAGCTCCCAAGTGCAACAAAGTCAGTCAAACACACTCATAAAAAAAAAAAAAAAAAAGAGTTCCTCAACTCCATAAAAGGAGAACAATGATGCAACAAAGCATGAACATTTCCTCTGCGTGTTAATCTGAATTATATTCAATTGTTTTGGTCTCATTTAGTTTGCAGCTATGGTTACACACAAGGCAGTATACAACATCAGGAATTTTAAAAAGCCAACTACCAAGAACGTCCGAAATATAAATGCACCATTTCGCTATTTTTTTTTGAATCAAGCAGGACTCGCGTCAGCGTCGATGAGCAAAGGCGCAGGTCCAATTAAACTTGCGTTCAAAATCGACTCGTGGGAGAGAAATGGAGTCAAAAGCGGCCCCAGTGCCCTTCGCTTATTTCGCGTTTGCCTTCAAGAAGGTGACGAAGGGGATGGGGGGGGGGGGGCGGCTCTGCTTTCACATCAGCTTTCCTCACTGCAGACGGCCACATTCAACAATTCAACCAATCTAAAAACATTCGTTGGATTTTCTTTTTCTCTCCCCAAATAAATGCTTGCATATGTCAATTTGAAATTTGGGAGGTGTACGTTTTGAAAGAGTTGAATACAAAAAGACTTTACCACACCTACAATATCTGCACGTTGAAATAAAACGAACATTTTTTTTTTAGTTCCTCTGATTTAAGTTTTTTTTTTTTTAAAGATAAATAGCGTAAAATCGGAAAGCCTGTTAATTTGGCTCTGGTGACTTAATTGTCTGTAAATCAGGACGCCTGTATAGAATATACAGTGTTAAAAACAACACAAGTTGGGTGAAATCAAAAATGCATGGAAACCAAATTCGAAGTTGGGTAATTCCACAAAACATTTGACGTTTTGCTGTGGTGAACATTCCCATATTTTCAGCCAAGAAATACGAGTTTCCGGAAGTCATTCTCCCCAACATCAAGCTATAACTCAGCAATTAATTTGTCAGCTTTCTTGGTTGCACTAACTAACATTGTTTCCATGAACGTCATTAATTTATATTGTTAAATTGTGCACCCCAGAAAAAAAAAAAACATTTCGCAGTGCAGGGTTCATCCATCCCATTTTCCTTGACGACGTGCACTTGCCTAAATTAACAGCAGCACTGCATGCACCACCACCATCATCAACAACAATGCACCCCAGCTGAAACACTGTCATGTGCGCGATTGTTTAAGTGTCCTAAATGATCCCATTTGGAAATGGATTGTTTCCATCCTCCCCTTGGTGGAGGCTGTTGGATGCTAGCTGCCGCTCCAAGCCCGGCCCAACAGCTGCTGGGCGGCCTTGGAGCTGACTGCAGGCCGGGGATCGGCGTGCAGGGGACAGCTGGTCAGCGCTACCGCGACCCCCCCACCCCTCCGCCTTCCCCCACCATCATCCTTGTTCTTCCTCCAGCCTGATCCTGCACACACACGCGCACACACACACAAGTCCGCAAAGTATCCCCGACTTCTTTTGGAGGTCAAATCAGTTCAGATGCTGACGGGCGAGCCGATGTTAGCGATGAGAACAAAAGACTTGATAGGTTTTAATTGAAAGTCGATAATGGCTTCGAGAGGGCAGGCAACCCCCGCTGTCGTGCGCGCATGGCACCTGTTCTGCGGGGGCTCTCGCAGGCACTTAGCGGTCGTCCGCGGACTGGCCACCGTGAAATATCAGACTGACGGCCTGATAACTGGCGCGTTTATGAAGCGGAAAATTGCATTAAAAATACAGTGACGGCTTGGCCTGCGTGAACGGGAGGGAGGGTGGTGAAGGGGGTGGGGGGGTCGCAATGAAACACCTCCCAACTTGCCAAAAGATCATTAAAGTCCCATCAGAGCGATCCGTGTCTGATTCACATAATGACCAATAAAAGGTCATTTTTGAAAATCTACAGCAAGGAGGGTAAAAAAAAAAAAAAAAGCCCCCGCGCGTCTTGTTGGGTGACTTTATTTATTTTTCTTCTTTTCTTTGCATGTGAAAGGCTGGTACTAAATCCCTCAGCTCTTCCCACGGATTGTCCCCGGCTCAGGGTTAATGAAGTGCGGATCGGGGGTTCGTTGAGCTCCCGACATGTGGCGGCTTGGGGGGCGGGAGGGGATGGTGGGGGCTGGGGGGTGGACAAGAATGAAAGAGCCCAAGGATAAGCGACTTTTCTGAATCCCGAGGATTCCTAATCACAATGATAAAAAAAAGAAACACTGAAAAAAAAGCCGTTCAATAAAATGCAATCTGGTGTTAAAAGGTTACCATAGTGGCCCAATAAGACAAAGCCGATGCACATCGTTTAGGAACACAAAGAAAAACGTTTTATTCAAATGATCAATAATCCATTTCCACACATTTGTATTGAGAAGAATAAAAAGGCTGTTCAAGTATAATTTAAGAATATGAGTTCAACGAGATCATGTTCAAGTTACACATGACAGTGGCACTGAAAATCAATTTGGATTTTTTTTTTTAATTTCATTGCAAATGCAATGAACTTTTAATTTCATTTTAATTTTTTAAATTTCATTGCAAATTTTTTTAATTTCATTGTGGGACTACTACAAGTTTTCGGATTAGATTGTGCATGAGTAGCTACTTTATTGGCCAGTGTATTTGAATGCACCTTTTTTTTAATGTCCTGCAGATGAAATCTGTGGAGCCTTTTGCCTGTTTATAAAATAAACAGGCAAAAATAAAAAATAAGGTGATGCCATGCACAATTTCAAAAGCACGCCTCAATTTGTAATTTTTAAAAGTAGGATTACCAGTGAGCAATTTTCACAAATCAAATCCCGATAACCAAATTCCTTCTGAACGGAGGAGCCACTGCTGACACCAAAACAAAAGACTCCAGTATAAGTTCTTTTAAGATGAAACAAATATCAAATGTGCTTCCGCATCGACTGAAACGTAATGTTTCAACTTTTGCATCATCACGCCTTTTTCCCCAAATAAATGTATTTGAAAGCTCTTCAAAACGATTGAAAACGAGAAGAGAAGCTCAGGTGGTAGACACGGCGAGCTTCAAGAAGACGAAGGGAGATGATGAAGAAGCCGAAGCGAGTGGAAACGATGGCGGAGCCAGAGAGGCCCATCCTCGCCTGGAGGTGCATCGGCCCCGTGAGGAGCTCGGTGAGACTTGCAGACTGCAGGCGAGGTAACCCCACTAATCATTGGGCCAATATGACGGGCTGCGACTACAACTTGGGTCAGGGGGCGCGGGGGATTGACATCCCAATCCGGGCAAATAATGAAAGCTTTCCTCTCGGCTCAGACGGTGGGGGGCTTGCGGATGGAACGGGGTAGGCGGGAGAGGAGTGATGGAGGAGGAACCTGCTGCTTCACACGCATGAAATCACTTCGTTTTTCACATGGACTAGAATCGTAGCGATGGCCACTCGGAGCGCCGTTTACATAAACGGAAGACCAAAAACACAGCCGCCTGAGAGGATTCAAAGTATTTGATTTACAAGTGACGAGAGAGATTTATTCTATATACGGTACGTGTGTGCGTTACGAGTGTGCGCCTCTCTCATCTCGATTCGATGTTTTCAATCCAAAGCGTATTCAAATCGTATTTTGGGTGAACGGCATCGAATTTGGGAGGATGAGTGGATTTGACTGCGCCCTACTGTCTCGTGCAAAGTTCCCCAAACTTTATTGAGCCAGGGCACGCATTTGACATGAGAACACATTCACAGACGCTCACCGAATTAAAAAAAAAAGTCACCAAAAGCAAGAAGACTGCAAATAAGGATGATCTTGTGTCAATTTGCTCACAAATGGTTTCAAGTGTGAAATCTGGGGCCCGTTTAATTGAACGCAAAGTTCATGTACCCGCAGGCGGCTTTTGACTTCTTCTGTGGTATAAACGGCAACGGCTGGGGATACGCCGGCTCTTTATAAGCATTTCATCATTCTGTCTCTGGCTTGAAATCACCGCCAAAGATACTGGAGATGGATATAAAAAGATGGATGAATGAATGACATTTTATTGTGTCATGGACGCTATAGTAGGCACCAAACAATCACTTCATCCGGACCAAAGGGCAATAAACACAGCCGATTGTCTACTTTTTCTAAGCTTTTTAAAATCAATTTTGCAATTCCAAGAACACCCTAAATCAAAACGGCATTTGAGCTTTTCCACATCCGCCCATCATCATTTCGGACAAAAATTGGAAAATGTCCCGATGCACCCCCAATGTTCTCTCACCATAAGAACGCTGGTCTGATTTCATTTGATTATTTTTTTTATTCAGGAAATTAAAAATAGTGAAGAATAGACAAATAAGGCGACCCAGCACGATACACCACCGTGAGGTATCCCAGCAAGACTCAATTCAATTACCGCGCCAAACAGCAAAAGACTAAAAACCTTTACAGCCTCGAACGTCGAGTCAGCACTCTATTCAGATCACTTCTAGTCAAATCACAGAGCGCAGCAGAGTGTCAAAAGAAGCCGGGGAAGAAACACGAGTCTTGACGGGAGGTTTCCGCCAGCAGTTGGGTCATGAAAACCGTGTCGCTCCCAGCAGGGGTCCGGTGTAAGCCGTATCCACATCGGATCACAGAGATTATTCAATCAATAAGTTGCTGTTACGACAGGCCTCGCTGCTCGCTCATACCGGAGCGGGACCAGACGCTTCAACCAGATGACATTGCAGGAAAAAAACAAAAAAACACCCCTGAGGCCCTGACCTCGGGGAACCAACCAACCAACCAGCCAGCCAGCCAGCCACGGACGCCTATGGGACTAGACCACAACCCAAAACAGCAAATACGTCCGCAGCAGTCTTGGTGCATGATGTCCACACAAAAGACATTTAATGAAGGGTCAAGACAATATCCTTCACGGATTAATACTGTACGTCATTCTACAATAAAGTGTTTGCCTCTTTTATTTCAGCATTCTATGAAATACTGTTATAGATTTTCACTCCACATTTTGATTTCCACTACAGACCCTTTAGGCGCCAAACTAGTTAGGACAGAACTGCCCTCTGCTGATTTTGGTCAAACTCACACTCTGGACAACATTCTTCATAATGAAATATTGATAAACACGGTGACGCTAAGGAAGAAGCATAAAATATCACACACACACATTAAAAAAGGCTAGACCGGATTTCAGGGAATAGGGCAGGGCGGATACGGAGTCCGATCCTAATATATGATGTTCGAAGCATTTCCACTGAAACTTTAATAAAAGGATGCCGATTACCAAACGCAGAGGTGAATTTTCGATGGACTGCACACAATTCAGTGCTGATTGTGCCTCATTGACTCACAGTGCAAAGGCCAAGTTGTTCCTTACAATAGAATTCAGCCAGCGCAAATAAGCGAGGGAAACATCACTTGAGGTTGATTTGGATGCTAAACACGAAACTGCTCCACAACCTGGACCACTCTTGTGACCTGTAGTGAGGTTCACGACTGGCGAGGCACCGCCATTAACGACAGATTTACACATTGGGTTGCCAAACAGAGCGACGTGGAAGCCTGATCTTCTATACGTAGCAAGCTAGCTAACTGGATAGGTAGATAGCTAGCTGGATAGCTAGAAAGCTATTTCGTTAGCTAGCTAGCATTCTACGAACACACAGCAACAGTTGAAAGTGCGAGCGCACGAGCTGCCGCTGTTTCGGCTAAAAATGTGAAAAATCGTAGAATGGAAATAAAGGTGAAGCTGTGTCTCGCCTGCCCCCCCCCTGACCACACGTCCCCCTCGCATATGAATTGCCACGCAGTCGGCGAATAGGTTGAAAAGTGGAATGCATCCAACTGGTCAGTCCGAAATCTATTTTTAAGTGCACGAAAATTAAAAGGGAAGAGGCAGTTTCTTGTCCAACCTCAGGGGTCACTGAGCAGAGCCACGGGGGGCGGGGGCAGGGGGCTCTCTCACCTCATAAACATAAAGGCAGGAGAGGTCATCAATAAATGATGAGGAGTGGTATACATGTATTTTTAACAGCGCTTCCGTGTGATGTCTGGCAGCTCTCTCGTACTTTGTCTCCTGGTACGAGGGCAGAGAGCAGAGAAGGACCGCGCATTTCTGAAACGGCCTCCCTCCGCCGCTGAGGGGGTGGCCGGTTGTCGAGGCAGTGGGGTGGAGGCTGTTGGCTAGCTGGAGTAAAAAGGATGAAATTAGCCACGTCACTCAACTTCTCAGTAGAGGCTGTATGTCAGGAGAAATGTCGGAGTACCCGCAACACATTTGAAATATCAACCAGCCTGATTTGCGGACAGATTTTGATCAGTGTGGTACTGCAGCAACCCACCATATCTTACCCAGTCCAGCCCAGTTTTTAAAACTGCTTTGGAGAGTTAATGGTAGATGGCGAATTCATTTGAGGATGTGAAAATGTTTCACGGCGTGGTTGTGAGAAAAATCCAATGGCGTTAACCAAGTAGACATGAAATGAAAATTTATTTTTTTATATGACAAAAACGGGCATTCGAGCAGGGTGTGAAGACTTTTTAGATCCACTGTACTTTGCGTATTTTTTTTTCAAGTGTAAAAGTGCCTTGGCTCAATAAAGCTCGAGAAATACTGCCGCGCAGCGCTTTCAGCAAAACATCTATTTGTGAACGTGGCTTTTTTCTTTTTTAATAAAGAAAATAAGCGTGTTTATGGGACACAAGGAATCACTTCTATGGAATGGGGAAAATCGTTGCCCAGTTGAAGTTGGGCAGTCTGACGGAAGCGAACGTGTTTAAGCTTCAATAAACCAAACTTTCAACGTCATACTTCAAATTGCATTTTAAATTACAATTACTGTCATTTCCGCACTATAGAGCGCACCCGATTATAAGCCGCACCCACAACATTTTTAGAGGAAAACCAATTGTGTCCATACACAAGCCGCACCCGCATATAAGCCGCATGTGCCCACATTAAAACATGTCAACGTATTTACAAAGAAAGACGGTACACAGAGAGAGTTTTCAAAGTTTGAATCATATAACTTAACAATAATAAGAATATAACTTTCTTCCCAAACGGTGCCTGTGACGCGGCAGTAAAACGGTAGCAACATGCTAACAACACGCTAGCAACAGAATAGCAACACAGTATAACAGGTCTGCTAAAAGAACATACCGGTACTTGTAAAAATCACGCTGAGCCGTCGTTTACGTGCAGCAGCTCCGTTTCCTTCTTTATCGGACAGCTCGATTGCTTTTAGTTTGAAAGCTGCGTCATGTGCCTTTCTTTTGGCATTTTCCACGATGAGGGTATGTTCACGCTAATTTAATTGATGCACAAGACAAGAAGTTGCAGTCTTCCTCGACGCATAGATTCCACCGGTCTTAATCTGACCTTTTCTACTCGAGCGCCCCCTGGCGGCCGTTAGAAGAATTACACATTTTCCGCATCACTGTATAAGCCGCAGGGTTGAAAGTTTGGGAAAAAAGTAGCGGCTTATAGTCCGGAATTGACGGTACACAAAAAGATCAACTCGGCGCTGCTAATGTTTGTCAGCGCCTAGTGTTTTGGTTGCTGTTTGGTTAATATCTCAGTCATGCTTTTAGTCTTTGTCAGGCGACAGTAAATGTCTTGAAATTCAAATAATATATCAGAACACTATTTTTACAAGTGCGCTGTTACATGCTACTTTGTCCGATTATGTTTGTGTGTGTGTGTGTGTGTGTGTGTCCTCGCGGGGTGTCAGGTGTGCTCGTTGCGGGTTTAGAGCCAGACACATTGAAGAATCCGTCAAAAGGACAGGTTGGGGACCTAAAGGGGGGGGGCCAAAGATCCCCTAATTGGACAAGTGAGCCCGGTGGCGGTGAAGCCGAGTGCGACCAAGACAATCCGCCTCGGTGACCACTCCTTGACATGCCATTTGCCTCCGAGGACCCCCCCGGGGGGCCGGCCGAAACAGCTGCCCGACACAACGATAACTCCGGGCCAAGACGAGGACCTCGGGCTAACAAGCGCATAACGACAGACGGGGACGAGACAAGCCCAAAGAGAGAGCGCCGCAACCAAAGCAAGCGATGGACCGAGAAGTCACCGGGAAGCGCAGATGCGCTCGAGCCGGCGCTCCTCGTCCTGGTTCAAAAGCGGCTTCCAAAACGCAAGAGACGGGCGGCTTTAATCCGCGCGCTTTCCCTGCCTGGCTCGCTATCCTATTGCTCGTTTCATCGGCAGACAAAGTGACGGCGATATATTTACATGGCGCGGCGGAGGAATTTGGAGGCATGCTGCCTGGGAGGATCACAGGCCTGGTTTATAGAACCGAGGCAGCGCAAACAAACGGCAGCCAGCCGAGGCCCGCCAGCCGCTCTACACCTGAGCGCAACGACGCACGCCCTGCCAGGTTTTGAAGTTTGTCTGGAGTGGCAACCCAAATAAAGAGCGTGAAGCGCGATGCCGGCAAGCGGCTTCAAACGCTTATCAATACAATTGGCTGCGCCAGGCGCGGCAGTTTAACCTCTTTAGCGCGCCCCGCTTGCGTGTTTACCGAACGGAGGCGAGGCGCCTTCTCGGGGAGGCGTCTTGTGTGCTTGTCGTCTTCACGGGGACGCGCTGCGGCCTGATGGGTACTGAGAGAGTCCCCCCCTTGAACAGCACAAGTTTTCGCCTGCTTTAACGGGCCCCAAACTCATAATAAGACCCGGAAAAAAAACCACAACAAATTCTCCCGCTTGCCAGAGTACTGTTATAAAAAACACACACACACACACACACACACAATGGTTCTGATGTGCAACATGGTAAATAGTGATTCAAGTGCCTCTTCACAACAGATGTCCCAAGTTAGCCTCTTCACGGGAATCAACTTTTCATGACTGCTTCACAACAATTTTTGTTTTTGTTTTTTGGGAAGCATTCTCTTATACGCTGAGAGGGACAAACTCGAGGAGCTATACCGAATAATTTATTTTCAGAATAACACATTTGTAAACACTGACACCAGTACAAAGAAGGGAAACAGGCGTCCTATAAAAATCCACACCGTCAAATATTTTTGATGCAGCGCCGGAGCGGGATTTGCAATTTCCGACGACATCCTGTCTGGTGGGGTTTTTAAGAATCAGCTAATCAATAATCCAACTGTCAGTAATCAGTGATCAAAGTCATTCATTACAAAGGGGCAGGCGAGTGAGTCTGCCAATGACTGGGTAACAGCATTATAATAGTTTTGGATTTTTCAATGTTTTTTTTGTAATATCTTGTTTTAAATTGTGGTTTGAATCCGTTTTTAGATTAGGTTTGTTTGTTTGTTTTTTTTCAAAACACTTCATTTTAGTTCAGTTTTGTTAGTTTTAGTATTAGTTTTAGGGTTTGTTTTTACTATAACCTCCTGACTACCAGGAGAAAAAAAAATGTCCAATCGCATTTATTTTGAAATTCCCCAATCTATGTGAAGTAATTGGACTACTCCAAAATAAAATTTTGAAATTCCACTACATTTTTTAAAACACTTGAATACTAGGCTCAAATACACTTAAAACAACTCAAACAACACTTTAACGTGATCATAAGAGTCTTATTTAAAAAAAAAATGCCAACAGCATTTCAAGACAAAATGTGTTTGATAAAAAGTATTACTTTCCCTCTTCCCATAAAAAGTGCTTGCACTGAGGGAAGCCATTTTCTTCTATTGAGAAGTCAAAGTAACAAAGCCCCACCCCCTACAAATTTGGTATCATTGGAAAGCACCGAATGTCCTCTTTAGAGCACAAAAGGAGTTTAATGCGACTGGGTGCACTGGGTGGGAAATATTTAGGTTCACAAATTTGTCCTCTACAGAGGACAAATTTGAACTACTGGTAGTCAGGAGGATATGGAGTGCAAAATGGTCATTAGGTATTGTGTATTAACTGTTTCATGCACCCTGTAACTTGATAACATGAACCGCCAATTCTCAAGTTTTTGACCCCCCCCCCACAACAACAACAGTTGCATATGTATTATTCACAGTACCACTGAATTTGTAGCGGGTGTTTTAACCCGCAGAGCTGCCGTCCCTATCAAACCGACTTCAGCAAGTGAAGGGGGAGGGAGGTGGAGAAATGGTGTCATTGGCGTGGCCGTTACAGAAGGGACTCTTTTGAACATACATTTTCGTGACATAGCTGATAAGAAACAAAAACACAATCTGTGTCCCGTCTGCATTTTACTTAGTAGCTTTTGAGCCAGTGGTAAAAAAAAAACGTCCGCGTTAACGCCGAGTAAGCCGGGAACAAATGTTAGACGCAAAATGTGGCAAGGCAAGTGCTTTGCTCCGAACCCGACTATTGAATTAGAATGATAATAGTAACAATAATAGTGCTATTTATACGTGTTTACAAAGTGCTTTGACAACAAAGCAAGGACGAAATGATGCGCAATTAGGAATGAACAGTCGTCTGGGTGGAGGAAGGGTACGGCATATGAGAACGCCAACAAAACAAAATACGGGGTCAAAAAGAGTCAACAAAAGATAAAAGTGTCACAACAATGACTGAATACGAGATAATGAAAGCTGAAACGGTCTGCACAAGCGTGTTTTAAGCAGAGATTCAAAAGAAAACAGATTCCGCATGCCTCAGCCTATCCCTCAGGTAAGGTGTCCCGAAAGCCAGCCACTAAAAATGCTTTGGGTTGTTATTGATGATTCAAAATTGTTGCGTTCTCTCGTTTGTTGCAAATGCTGACACACAGAACGAGATGCGATGCTCTCTTCTTTCTTTGACTGTAAAATTCCCGTGAATAAAAAACAAAAGTAAAAGGGGAGTGGGGGTGTATTGTACAGGCGGACCTACAAAGAAACTAACATTTTTCGCATTGTTAAGATGTTTGACAGTAGGTAGGCAGTATTTAAGGGTTGTTACAAAATCTATCTAGCTATCTCTAGCTAGAGAGAGAGAGAGAGAGAGAGAGAGAGAGAGCTAGCTAGCTAGCTAGCTATAGATAGATAGATAGATAGATAGATAGATAGATAGATAGATAGATAGATAGAATGAATGCTGTCGGATCCAGTGAATAACATGCACCCAGATACAATATGATAGCTAGCTAGCTAGGTAGAGAGAGAGAGGGATAGCTAGCTAGCTAGAGATAGATAGATAGATAGATAGATAGATAGATAGATAGATAGATAGATAGATAGATAGATAGATAGATAGATAGATAGATAGAATGAATGCTGTCGGATCCAGTGAATAACATGCATCCAGATACAATATGATAGCTAGCTAGCTAGGTAGAGAGAGAGAGGGATAGCTAGCTAGCTAGCGATAGATAGATAGATAGATAGATAGATAGATAGATAGATAGATAGATAGATAGATAGATAGATAGATAGAATGAATGCTGTCGGATCCAGTGAATAACATGCACCCAGATACAATATGATACAATATGATAGCTAGCTAGCTAGGTAGAGAGAGAGAGGGATAGCTAGCTAGCTAGATAGCTATCATGTTGTATCTGGGTGCATGTTATTCACGGGATCCGACAGCATTCATCGGCTGCTTATAGTCTGTTGTGCCGGAACGATCTAATTTGTGTCGTTGACACAGCTATCGACGTTCGGCTTATGCAAGCCCTTGACGGAAAATGCAGGATCAGATCGGGTTTTATGAATCCGAACTGCCCCGCGGTGTCTTCGCAGCGTAGGTTGGCGCAAATGTGCCGCTGAAGTGACAACCTCCATTGCAAATGGAGGTTTTTCTTCGTTGCCGAGAAAAACGCTTGGCAACCTGATGAAAAGGACGGTGGCGGAAGATGAGGCCACAAAGAACTATTGTGCAGAGTCCGGCCTCCGTGTGCACACACACTATAATCACCCGCTAGGTTGGGTACTTTTGATACTTTTCTCACTTTAGATTAAGCTCCCCTCGAAGCTATTAATTCTAAGCCGTCAAATTTACTGCCTGCACATGCCTTGCTTTTCCACTTCCACTGTAGCGGAGAAGCTTCGCCAAGGGGAAAAGGCAAAGAGTAACTTATTGTTTTTATATGAGCTCTATTCCCCTGCTGTCCCGGTCAATAATGACTTGCTATATCAGTGACTGCCTTGCTATTTGCACTGTTTTCGCCGTGTTTTCTCTGCCTGTGATTGAGCGGAGCTATTTTGGTGCGCGGAGAGAGGCGCTAGAGGACCAGCGAGGCTAACGTCTGTTTGATCAAAGTTTATGTGAAATTTCCCGAGGCCACTGGGGGAGCCGCTGTTTATGAACTGTAATAAAAAAAAAAAAAGAGTCATTTTGACAGCGTGACCCTGGCACATAGGAGGGGAGGGGCTGAAGATTTGGCAACATCTCCATCTTTGCAAAGAGGCGGAGTTCAAAGAAGGAAGATGGAAAAGAGTGACGGAAACATGACCACTGGAAGAAGCCAAGTGTTCTCGATATAATGACGGGGCTTTTCATGTTCGAATGGAGAGCTGCGTTTGTTGAGGTGGCCCAAAAGATGAACGGAACACTTCCGATACAATTTCAGATCTCTCTCATGCGGCATGATCCACTTTGTCCCCAATGATTCTGCTCTCATTTGAATATCACGCATCGTCGTAAATGAGAAATTTGAACGCGCACGCTCTCGCAAATTGCTCTTGCGCGGGCGGACAAAGGAGACGAGAACGGGGTGGATGCCAATGTCGCAGGCGGGCTCGAGCAATATAATGAAAACGAATATGGAGTCAATACATAGATGGATATAAATATCAAGCTTTGAGAGAATCAAATATTGTTGACCTTTTGCTAAGCCGCGAGTGTAATCCTCGGTGCCCCCCCGGCAGCCTGCGCGCACACTTGAGCGTTAGCAGAGATTTAATGAAGATGATTTGCTCCGAACGGAACGCCTACAGATGGACCAAAGTGAACTAAATGCTAGGTTAATGACATCAAGTGACTGATAGCGCACTAGATTTCAAAATAAAACTGGAACGCTGTTTCCAAATGGATTATTTTACCTCAGATGCTCTTTTAAACCACCGTAGGTCATCTTGAGGTCCAAAACCAGGACTCCTGTTGGAATCCCATCGTATTTAAAAACATTTTTCTCCTTGGGAAATAATGAAAATAGACATGATCCTTCCCATGGTCGAAGTGTAGCCATCCTAAAACAGAGATTAAGTGACAAAGTATCGCCTCTGGTAACCTGTCACGGTCTTGTGTTTCTTTTAGCTGACTTTATTTTGTAGTTAACGCAGAGGTACCGTGACATCTGTATTCCTATTTATTTCTTCCCTGCCACGGAATTGCAGAGAATGGACGAAGGAGCAAGACGAGCCAGAAGTGAAGCCGGCGGCCATCTTACGTTGCCACTCGCTAAGTGCGCCTAATTGGAATATATTGATTTCTCGGCAGCGTTTTCACGTTATTACTCGTTAGCCCATCATGTATGAATCTGTCCCTGCAGACGCCACTTGTTCGTCGTCTCTTATTTGGTGTTTATCTATATACATATTTGCTCCTTTAATACAGCGCCGCCTAGTGTTCGGACTGAGGCACCACCAAACTGAAATGCAAATTTCAGCGCTTCAATGGGCGAACAATGGAGCAAAAAAAAAAAAAAAACTGCGTCACTGTGCACCTCTCTGTTACTGCTTTTCAAAATAAAGCTCTACCCGGGTCAGCCACACAGTATGAGAAAGCGCGGCGTGATCGAAGGAAGCTTTGCTCCCGTCTGCTTCTTGTCTGAGATTTATCAGAGGTTTCATAAAATCAATGCCAGCACGCTGGCAGAAAGATCACAGCAAACAGCAGACCCATCAGCCGTAATAACCTCAGGAGTTAGAAGGAAAAAAAAAAAAAAAGACCAATTACAGCCGTCGAGACGAAAACACACGAAACAATGACGTGACATGCCTCGTTTTCGGTCACTTTTCTTATTAGGTTCTAGCTTTTTAAATGTGTGCAAAGCTTGAAATGTGCATAAAGATGGCAGATTCTGACTGTCACATGAATACATGCAATGTGGACGTGACTCAAAACCTAAGCATGCCTCCGTTACACATTTACTGGGGCCTTCTGTGGCCAAGTGCGTCCATGGACTCCCCCCCGGCCCCCCTCCACACACACACACATGCACACGCACGCACGCACATCTACGCACGTGCACACTTGACTCTCGGGCCGGCAGAGGATTATTGAGTTTGTATCAAAAAAGGAATAATAAAGTAGGTTCTTAAGATTTTAATAAGAATAAAATGAAACAGTAACCATCGAGGGGCCAGCAGGGTTAATCCTTTCTATATTACTGAAAATAAAAAAAAAGGATAAAAACAGGCAGGCAGGCATCGGGGCAGAGTTACAGCTAGAGGGAGGGGGACAAAGGGGGAGGAGACTGGGACATGGAAGAGAAAGGAAGAAAGGAAGCAGGAGATGGAGATGCTCATCTGCTTACAGTGCAACCATTGCAGTCCAAAGAAGGGAGCGAGGACGGTGCAAAACGCGACGTGAAATGTCACAATGCGACTGAGACGACGGCGCTCTCTTTCCTGCGGCGCGTCCCGACGCCGTCTGAGCGCGTTCCGAAATTGATGAAAGCGCAGCCCCCGTTCAGGAGCATCCTCCCAATGTCAAAGCACGCGCGCGCCGGCAGCGGCAGATGGCATGAAACAGTTGGCAAGAGCGAGCGAGCGTGAATATCTGTTTACTAATAACCCTTTAATTACTTCAGATGGGCAACGGGATCAAACATCGGCAGCCCACGCAGGAATTCGCCTTAAATGAGACTGGACGCAGACGCTTGGGGCGAACTCCTCATGTTGCCGTAAAGACTTTCGCAGGGAGAAAAACGGCGCCGAGGAAAACAGTTATTGGCCCAACGTTGATTAAATATTCTCTTTTTTTTTTTTTAATCCCCCCCTCCCCTGCTCAGAACGATAATCGAACAGCATACGCTTTAATATGAACCTGAGAGGGCGCAATTAAGGCTTCAATGAGAGGAGCTGATGTTTTTTTTTTTTTTTGTGGGGGGTGGATCGCTTGGTTCTCGTCAAGACAACAAATGAGGGTTTTGTACGTTTCGTCAAAAACGATCAAGAAGGTGCAAACGGCACATACAGCAAATTGCGGATTGTATCCAGTAAGCAATGCACAAATGCAATATTGCACCCAGAGAACAAAACGGTCTTCTTTCATTTGAACTAGACTGACATTTCTATGATGATTGACAGACGCGTCACTTTTTGGAGTTGGTTTACTCAAAACAGCCAAAAATTTCATCCCCCACATGCAAAATACAAGCAAGGCCCGTCACTGGTGCAAAGAGGCATGTTTTGTACACTTGATACATACCCCCCCGAGCTCATCTGTGGCATCGTTGAATGTTATGAAGCTGCTCCGGGAGCTCAATCCCGGCCGTGTGTGTAAATGTCATGGGAAATTCCGTAGCCTGCAACAATAACGCTCTGCCTCTCCATTTTGTTCCGCTCAAACCCACCTTTTTTGGGGGCGAGCGTGCCTCAAAGATGCGCAGCCCCCACCCCCAACCCACAACCTCGCGCCTCCTTTCCGCCTTTCATTACGTGAACGGCGGAGCGCCATGCCGTCCGTACGCCGCTGCCCTTTTCCTGCGCCGATGCATGGAGAGAGCGTAGATTTTTAATGACGGGACCTTTACTTTCCCAACAGAGGTGAGGTGGGAGGAAAATAAATTGCTGTTCAAAAGCAGATAATACCCCCGGCATTGTGAGATGGGGGCATCTGTGTTGTGATCACTGCTAAGCTGAGCCCAACCTGTATAAATCAGGATATAAATAGCCTCATCTAGGCTTGTGCTGGAGTGCCGCGGAACGGGCTCGAAATATGCACATGGGTGTGTGCGGCCTCCGAGGGGAAACGAGCATGTCCAGAATGCAAGCTGCAGTTTTGAGGACAGTCCTATGCGTCTCTGCGTGTGCGTGCGTGTGTGTGTGCGCACATACTTGTGACAGAGCGCTCGGCAAAGCTAAATCCCACTCAAGTGTAAGGCAAACAGTGGTGACGGCGGTGTGTGTGGTTATTGTATTTTCTTAGCTGGGATCCCTGTAAAGATCTCCAGGCCTGCGCTGCCTGTCGCCACGGCCATCCCGCCATCAGGGGCCAGCTTCGCTCTGCAGCCAGAGCCTTGGCGTGGGGCCCCGCAAGGAAATTAAAAGGGGATTAAGGCTGGCGGACACTTTGTGGCCGCTTCCCTTATTTGTGTGTGTGTGTGTGTGCGGAGGATGGTGTGACAGAGTGCGGACTAGCTCGATAGGGACTTTGGGTGTCTGGCAAAGGTTGTGAAAGGTTCCAAAATGGGATATATATTCCTAATATATGAGCTTACACACCCCTGTTCCGATATGAGATATTTGTGACCCCCCCCCTTACCCGCACCCAAAAAGAATTCGATCAAAATGAATCATTTTTAAATAGTTATAATTACAGAGCGAGCAACAATTTATCTTTTGTATGTACTGTACATTTATTTCGATATGACTCCAAGGCTAGCAGCAATCAGGTTAGCCAAAGCTAGCGACACGAGGCGAACCCAATTCATGCCCATTTGAGTTTTAGTCGTCTAAACAAAGTTGTTTGTACACAATATGAGTATGACAAAGTCCATCCATCCATTTTCCGAACCGCTTGATCCTCACTGGGGTCGCGGGGGGGTGCTGGAGCCTATCCCAGCTGTCTCCGGGCAGTAGGCGGGGGACACACTGAATCGGTTGCCAGCCAATCGCAGGGCACGCAGAGACGATCAACCAACCACGCCCACACTCACACCTCGAAACAATTTAGAGTGTCCAATCAGCCTACCATGCATGTCTTTGGAATGTGGGAGGAAACCAGAGCACCCGGAGAAAACCCACGCAAGCCCGGGGAGAACATGCAAACTCCACACAGGGAGGCCGCAGCCGGAATCGAACCCGGTACCTCTGCACCGTGAAGCCCACGTGCTAACCACTGGACTACCGGGCCGCCCTAGTATGACAAAGTAAATTGTGAATACAATTTGAAAACACAACCCACATACAGTGACAAAGAGTCCCTTTTGGGGTTATGATGAGTAGCAAAATCGCGGTCCTCTCTCAAGACTTGCTCTTTATTCGACGGGTGCCGCATGATGTTGGCCTACGCGCATGCGCCTCTGGCAAGATGGTTGCGATGCACATCAGGCAGCTTGGGTTTACTGCCTCTTTGTGTTAGAACTCAATATAATTGCTGCAGGGGAAACAAACTGTACGGATGCCAGTGTTTGGTCTGCTAATTAGCAGTTTGTATGTGTAATGAATAGGCTTTACCAGTCAACAGGGTTCCCGCTCACAGCCCCCCCAGAAATCCAGGCGGCATGCCTTCCCCCCCCTCAATATCACACGGGTGAGCCTCAAGGAGACGATCTCTCACTGATGCGCTCAGCGGAAATCATCGGACGCGATCTTTGTGTTTCCAGTTTGACGGCAAGCCGTCGTTTTGCAAAGGATTGCGCAAGCACCATTTCCGGTAATTCAAATTAGCGACATGTCTTTTCGGAGGCCAACGTAAATGTTGATTAGATTCATTTTCACGTCGACACATTCAACGAAAACCTGGATTTGATGGGGGGGTGTTATTGATACGGAGAAGAGATCATTAAAGAAGACATTTCTGGGGAAATTGAATTGTGACTCCTGGCACTAGTCGGGCAAAACAATTGACAGACGATGAGAGGGACAGGTTCCGCAAAACAAACATTCTGTCAAAATTGAGAATATTTGCAGTTGAAGCATTCGAGAGCTTATTTGTGGACAAAAAGTCAAATCAATTCATTCTCCATTTGATTGACACCAGAAAGGCTTTTGATTAGAAGAGACGGCTAAAGTTGTGCACAGTCCTGAATGACATCTTTCTTGGCCTTCTTCTGTATGATGCGACTTTCTCTTCAGAACCACACAAATGGCCCGGAAAGAAGTTATCACTGCACAACTCGGATGGGTTAAGAAGTAATGTTGAACTTTATTTGGGATGAAGTGCTCAGCAGGAGGAGGTTATTAAGCTAAAGCAGTTTTGGCAGAATTTACCAGTAAAGACGTGAAACTGCACACGTTACCTCGAGTACATTAAAACGCAGAAGAATGGTGTTGAATTACCGTAATGTCCGCACTATAGAGCGCACCCGATTATAAGCCGCACCCACTACATTTTTAGAGGAAAACCAATTTTGTACATACACAAGCCGCACCCGTGTATAAGCCGCAGGTGCACATATTGTGTAACATATTTACCGCAATTTCCGCACTATAGAGCGCACCCGATTATAAGCCGCACCCACTACATTTTTAGAGGAAAACCAATGTTGTACATACACAAGCCGCACTCGTGTATAAGCCGCAGGTGCACATATTGTGTAACATATTTACCGCAATTTCCGCACTATAGAGCGCACCCGATTATAAGCCGCACCCACTACATTTTTAGAGGAAAACCAATTTTGTACATACACAAGCCGCACCCGTGTATAAGCCGCAGGTGCACATATTGTGTAACATATTTACCGCAATTTCCGCACTATAGAGCGCACCCGATTATAAGCCGCACCCACTACATTTTTAGAGGAAAACCAATTTTGTGCATACACAAGCCGCACCCGTATATAAGCCGCAGGTGCACATATTGTGTAACATATTTACCGCAATTTCCGCACTATAGAGCGCACCCGATTATAAGCCGCACCCACTACATTTTTAGAGGAAAACCAATTTTGTACATGCACAAGCCGCACCCGTGTATAAGCCGCAGGTGCACATATTGTGTAACATATTTACCGCAATTTCCGCACTATAGAGCGCACCCGATTATAAGCCGCACCCACTACATTTTTAGAGGAAAACCAATTTTGTACATACACAAGCCGCACCCGTGTATAAGCCGCAGGTGCACATATTGTGTAACATATTTACCGCAATTTCCGCACTATAGAGCACACCCGATTATAAGCCGCACCCACTACATTTTTAGAGGAAAACCAATTTTGTACATACACAAGCCGCACCCGTGTATAAGCCGCAGGTGCACATATTGTGTAACATATTTACCGCAATTTCCGCACTATAGAGCGCACCCGATTATAAGCCGCACCCACTACATTTTTAGAGGAAAACCAATTTTGTGCATACACAAGCCGCACCCGTATATAAGCCGCAGGTGCACATATTGTGTAACATATTTACCGCAATTTCCGCACTATAGAGCGCACCCGATTATAAGCCGCACCCACTACATTTTTAGAGGAAAACCAGTTTTGTACATACACAAGCCGCACCCGTGTATAAGCCGCATGTGCCCACATTAAAACATGTCAACATATTTACAAAGAAAGACGGTACACAGAGAGAGTTTTCAAAGTTTGAATAATACAACTTAACAATAATAATAATAAAAGCAGTGTCGGAATTAAACAGTGTCATAAAGACTGGTCTTAATCTGACCTTTTCTACTAGAGCGCCCCTGGTGGCCGTTAGAAAAATTACATACATTGGCCGCATCACTGTATAAACCGCAGGGTTGAAAGTTTGGGGAAAAAAAGTAGCGGCTTAGAGTCCGGAATTGACGGTATATTACCGAGATGGATTCACATTTCAGTGCTTAATGTCACATCTGCAGTGTGACCTCAAATGTTCGCATAGTCACCACCTGACTTGCTTTCGGGCAACATGGATTCATTTCGCACTTTCTGAAAGTCTGAATGCGTTTTCTCTCTCTCTACTATTTCGCAATATAACATTTGTGGGTTTGTTTTGTTTTAGTTTCTGTTTCACAATTGTTGCAAATAGAAAGTCGATCCATTGCGAGCGCAAGGTGGGGGCGAGGTTCTGGCCTGACGGCAAATATCTAAATGATCCCGAGCACAGTGGCACTCTGGCTTTCTCCGGGTCTGGTGTTAAATAGACTTGTCAGCACCGTCTATCTGATTCACACGAGCCCGTTGGCCGCTCGCCGCAGCTCCTCGCCGGGCTGCCGGCCCGCATCTTGCCTGCAATTCATCAGCTGCGGAGCGCATCGGCCCAGTCGCCGTCGAGCGCACGTTGCGTTGCGGCCAGCCCGCCAAGGAAGAGCGGGAAAAAAAAAAAAGAAAAGAAAAAAGAATCACCTTCCAAAAGTCTGCAACAGAGGACGGGGGGAGTGGGCCAGAATTTTACCTGAATGCCTTGGGCAGGAATGCACGTTTGAACTTGAAGGTGTTTGTGCGAAAAAATAAATAAAAATAGAAGAAGCAAAAAAGATGTAAGGGGAGTTCAGGTAGAAGGGTGTCATCCCGGGGAACACAACAAAGGCTCCGTTGGGCTTCGGGGTGAGGACGGAGAATTTGGGACGCAAGGCAGGGAGGGGAGCTTTGGCACTTGGGCGCGAGCCACTGGCTAGCTCGCAGCGCTCCACTGAGTTGAAGGGCACCGCGAAACTGACGGGAATGATGGGCAGCGGAAGGGAGGGGGCGGAAAAAGGGGGACAACGAGGTTACTGGGAAGAAAAAATAAAAAAAAAAAGTCGCTCGATATTGCAGCGTGGCGCTCAGCTCAGAGTGCTTAAGTATTTACTCGTGATGAATAATAACGATGGCACGCTAACAAAGCGCTCGTTTCATATGAAGAGGGCTCCAAGAGGAGCGAGGATCTTTCCTGAACCGAGCCGCCGACTCAAAGGCGGCCTGCGGGAAATGCCAAAGCGCCGTAAAGCTTCCACCTCCCATCTGCATTCAAAAAGACTTTCCGTCCCTTTCCGCTGTCCATGCCGTCTCTGCGCTGAATAAAACATTAAACGCCATTCTGAGATATTAACCTACTTAATTAAAAAAAAAAACGCGAGCTCGCTCCACGACGAATGCCTATTTGGTTGGCATTCAATGCTGCCCAGCTGTCACCACCAAAGCCTGTAACCTAAATTATCCGGCGATGCACTTTCACTCCTGTTAAGGGAATAAACACTTCCTTAAACACTTCAAAAGGGCTGGAGTTTTAATTCCCTCCACTTCTTAAGTTCGCTAATTATTCAATCTGGGGTGATAATGAGCGCCTGTTCGACCTCGAGGAGAATAATATTTCCCTTTTATGTCGCTGTTTCAAGTTTTTCCAGGGCTCATTTAAGGAAAACATTGCTTAATCTTTCGGCAAGAGAAGCAAAACAGAAGAGCTTCAGAGTGGGTACCTAGCGCTAATTAAGTGTTGGGGGTGGGACGGGCAAAGGGGGTCTATGACCATGGATTTGACAATCGGAACCTCCTGTTCTAAAGATAAGCTGCAATCACATCGGCGGGGGTCTTGAACTGGGAAGGAAAATGTTTGCTTGGGAAAATATGCAGGACAGACGGGGGGGGGGGGGGAGTAAGCATGAAAAGGAAGAACGTGGTGGGAGGTCATGTGGACCTAAACGACTGTTTGAGTGTGTCGGCATGCTCAATTGTGATGGGCCTGAACAGAAACCCAGACGGGTGCCCCGTACTGAGACCCCACGCTTAATTGGCCACTCACAAATGTTACCGGGTCCCTTCCCAAAAATGACTTGGAGGTGCCACATGGCCAAAAGAGTGCGAGTCGAGAGGAGCTTGCGGAGGTTTGAAGTGTATCACCTCTCATTGTGACAACCGAGCCAAAAGTAACCCCCCTCGGCTAGTTTTGTGCCCAAGGATGCGGACGCATCGCGTTGGTCTTCAATGCGAGCTCGAGGCTTCGCTGATCTTACCGAGAGTACGCGTGACAAATTCGCGTCGATTTGCAGAAGCCAGCACTTTTCATTCGACAAAGACGAGCAATTCAAACGTGCACCGGAGCAAGACGGGAGCAGGTTTGTGATTTTTTTTCCAGTTCATCAAAGCCTTCCACCAGCTAATCCCTTTTTTTTTTTTTTTTAATATAAATAGCTCATTTGGTGGAGAGGGTAGCTGCCACATAGAGCTCCTAGCCTTCTGTCCGCGAAGCTACAGCCAGGATAAACTGCGTGTTGGATTGGCACACGGGCGGCCTGGGGGCCTGCTGCTGCGCTGGCCGCCGCTACAGATGGAGGGCAGGGCCGGGCAATGCCAACTTGTCAGTCGGATTAAAACGACTCATTTATTCGCTGAAGTATCGTGCAAAGCGACCGGGCCAAAGTGGGGTGAGGGAAAAGGGGGGGTTCGAACAGCGGCGAAAACGAGGGCCGTCTTGGATGCAAGGTAGGCTCTCTTCAGCCCCCCCCCCCTCCCCGCCGTTCTGCCTTTGCCTGTTACTTATCTGTCTCGGGCTGCCAGAAGCCATTACCGCAGAGTACGGAAGGCAGCCGGCGGGGTGGCATCTCCTCGTGCCCGATAACAGATTGCCGCTCGGCCGCGGTGGCGGACGAAGGTGACGGGTGGCCAGCGATTGGCTCCATTCAGCAGGAAGTGAACGCTGAGGGGTTAGGAGAAGGAGGCGGAGGAGGTAGAGAGGGGATGACAAGACCCGATTGCGTGATAGGTTGCGGGCATGACACGATGGCAGGGCAAGAGAAGGTGGCCCCTGCTGCAGAGTTGCCCGGTTGTGCCCTGCGGGACGCCACGAAGATCCGTGGAGGACGACTCGGCCTGTCTAATAACCTCTCGAACTTCAGAGGAGCTTCAAACATCCATCTTATACTCTTCAAAGTCATGGCAGTGTTTTGAGGAACGTCCAAAATGAGAGGGCGGAATGCCTAAAGGTCAAAAACGAACTGCCAGAATGTCCACAAAACTTTGTGATGCAATTTGGAATGGGCCAAGGAACAAATCAAGAAATGATCGTGAAGTATCATTTTGTTTAGTTGATATCTTATTCCCCTTGGCTTATTAACTCATTCAAGGACCCGCCAATTCTAAACCAAGTCTGAAAAGACGTATAAAAACGTCTTTGGGAGTGAATGAGTTAAACTGACGCGAGATGACCGTGAACAACATCACCAGACACTCCTTGATATGAAACGTCAAAAAAACTGCCCAATTTGGACCATCCAGAGCTGCGTCGTCTTCATCCACGAGGTCATCAAGGGGGAAAGGTTTTATCGGCTTTAATTAATCGCCATAGCTGTAATTTACAGGTTTGCAGGAGGGGAAAAGTCGGCAGGATTCACACTTGTGCGGATCAGCATCTGTCGCCATTACGGCACAGCCCACGCCGCCGGCCAGTCGGCGGCCGTAAGCAACGAGAGGCGCGTGACAGATTAGCAACGCGGGCTAAAGGACCTTTCCGCTGACGCGTCATTTCTCTTGCTAAGCGAGTTTGTTTGGCGGCAGATGTCACCGATAAAAACAGAAAGGCGGGAGACGGGGAAGGGAGGGGAGGTGGGCCACACGAGAGGTGGCTTTTGTTCCGGATCCAGAGAGGAGGACGGGGAAAGGAAGTCAAGCTCGAAGGCTACTTAGTAGCAAACGGGGGGGACGGACCTGTTTCGAAGTCCGCCTCACTTTTTAGCGGAGCAGGAACAGGAGAGCCAACTTCTTCATACCGCATGTTTGGACTGATTGTAATGATCCTCACTGCTTTCATTTTTAGCGCTGCAGGACAAATTGAAACAGTAATTGCAGTGCCATTTGCATCAGCCTGTGGAGTGCATTTGGCAGGGAGTTATTGCCCATCATTGTATGGATGAGTATTTGGTTTTAACGCCGCACCGGAAATGGTTTCCGCACGTTTTGCCGACTTTTCTCTTTCGTTGCGTTTCTCCTTGTCTGGTCCCAAGATGCTCTTAGATTGGTCGTATCATTCAAGTGCTAATCAGCTAGCCTAGCCGTTTCCACCTGCATCTGCCTCATTGGCCAAGGCACAAGTTGCCTGGCCAGCTCTTGAACTCGAGGCTTTGCAATGCCGTTTTTGCATGTGCAAAGCTTGCGTAAATCAGGCCTGAATGGAATTCAAAATGTTTTAGTAAGTTCAAAAGAGGATCTTAGTTGAACTATATCAGTCAACTAGGAACTAAGTTGACACCTTGATCTGTTGTCATAACAGCTGGAAATGAAGACTTATGAGATTCCCAATCTTCACACGCGTTTGAGACCAGCAAGCTTTTTTGCCCCAGGGAGCAGTTTAAACTCATTCACTCCCAAAGACGTTTTTAAACGTCTTTTCAGACTTGGTCTAGAATTGGCTGCTACTGAATGAGTTCATGTCAGACGATATTTTCAGGGACTGGCCTTTAAGGTGTGACGGATAAATACAACAAAATAATATATGACATGACCTGCATGAAAACTGTGGTATATTCAAAACATAACAATAATAAACACGAATCACGACACGAGGAACGTCCTATCTGGCCGCTACACTCTCTGGTTGCTATGGTAACGTGCCTTCAAAATCAGATACGCCGCAAATACAAAGTGCATGAGAAATACGACTCAGCATCGCGCTTATGATGCAGAGTGGACTCGGTGCGTGGGAATCTCCCGTTGAGATAAATCCGTATTTTAAGTAGGAGGCCTGATATTGTTGATTTAAGGTAGCCTTCTTTTTCTTGAAGGTCATAGGTTCCTCTTTCCAAAGAAACTTTTTTTTACTCATTTTGCTAGCACCCGGGTTTCATTTTAGTGGTAACCTATCACGTGACAGAAAAACACGCTTTGATCCGCGTCAAGTGTGACATACTGTAGACGGATGTAATGAGAGGATCCAGTAGATTTTCAAAATAAAACATCTTTCAGAGTCCGAAATAAATAAAACGGAAGTAATGAAAGTTATTTATTCTTTCTGTGCGGCCCGTTACCAAATGACCCACGGACGTGTTTTGGACCTGAGCTGGAAAATACAGGCCCTCCGCCAAAGAGTTTGAACTTGAAGAAGCCTGTAAAATAAACAATATACAACGTACTATCGTGGGACCTTCACACAACAGCAACGGGCTGCTGGTGCAGGTGTACGCCGACTCCCAACAGCCGTCACATCCATGACACGGGCCAGGAGCTTAGCGTCCAAAGGTATGGTCCTGTCTTGTTCAATATCTAACGGAAGACTGCCTGGTGGCGCCACACCAGCCAGCCCTCAGACTCTTCTCCGACTTCTACTCACGAGTGCCATATGGACGAGCGAGCCTCCCATTCCATTAGCAAGAACCGAAGAGAGAATAGAAGCAGGCCGGGGCCCGGCCCTCCTGGCCTTCCCCTGGCACTGCCGCGGGGCATGCCCTACCCACTGCCAGCTGCCCGCACCGGGTCAAAAGACACAACAGCCGCCGGCTGCTCGAGTTTGGCAGCAACCTGACGCTCAGCACACCGAGACGCAATCCGTCAAAGTAGAGGAGCGTCCGAGGAAACGTAAACAACAGATTTCGTCAGAAAACGAAAATGACACTCAACTCATTCAGTACCAGCCAAATTCTCAACCAAGTCTGAAAAGACGTATAAAAACGTCTTTGGGAGTGAATGACACTCAAGCACATAACCGCACGGTTGGCTTTGTCGAAATACTGCAGTGGTCCATCCACGGCGCTTTGAACTAAACAACACGTTCAAGAGTTATTTGACAGCAACTTGCTATGTGCATCCTGTACATATTGCATGAGTTGAGCAGAGATCCTTTGTGTTTGCTGTGCGTCCGTTTCGCACTTGTCACCTCTTTTATAAACATTGCGACTGTTTACCAGCAATAAACAGGAGCAACGCTTCACCATATACCGTAAATTCCGGACTATAAGCCGCTACCTTTTTTCCCCAAACTTTCAACCCTGCGGCTTATTCAGTGATGTGGCCAATTTGTGTCATTTTTCTAACGGCCGCCAGGGGGCGCTCGAGTAGAAAAGGTAAGATTAAGACGGGTGGAATATATGCAACTTCTTGTCTTGTGCATCAATTAAATTAGCGTGAATATACCCTCATCATGGAAAATGCAAAAAGAAAGGCATATGACGCAGCTTTCAAACTAAAAGCAATCGAGCTGTCCGATAAAGAAGGGAACAGAGCTGCTGCACGTAAACGACGGCTCACCGTGATTTTTACAAGTACCGGTCTGTTCTTTTACCAGACCTGTTGTACTGTGTTGCTATTCTGTTGCTAGCGCGTTGTTAGCATGTTGCTAGCGTTTTACTGCCGCGTCACAGGCACCGTTTGGGAAGAAAGTTATATTATTAATATTATTGTTAAGTTATATTATTCAAACTTGGAAAACTCTCTCTTTCTTTGTAAATATGTTGACATGTTTTAATGTGGGCACATGCGGCTTATATACGGGTGCGGCTTGTGTATGTACAAAATTGGTTTTCCTCTAAAAATGTCGTGGGTGCGGCTTATAATCGGGTGCGCTCTATAGTGCGGAAATTACGGTATTGTCCGTGCAGTAAGAACATTATACAGTACAAGCCTATTCTTCGTAAAAATGGGTCGTTCCAAACTCTCCCGATCTCTCAGCGATCCGATAACATGTTAGTTCAACGGTGCACAGGTGCTAAGATGAGCATGGAACTCATAACGGGTCATTCTTTGCTTCCCGCTGGCCCGCATTGTTCCGGGAATTCTCAGCATGTTATTCCCTCACGGCAGCTTTTTTCCTCCACTCCTGACAACGCATCACCTTGACCTTTAACGGTCGAGCGAACATCCCTGAGGGAAGCTAAACAAAAGGCCATCGCCGTGTTTCCTACTGATATCGCTGATGTGATATCAATTGGTGTCTTGCCGAGAGGGGGATTTGCTTCGCTCTTCATCTCACAGTGTATAAAAAAAAAAAAAAAAAAAAAAAAGAGGTGGTGGGGGTTGTCGGGAGGGGGCTGAACCACCACCCATCACCCAAAGGGCGGCATGGGAGGGCAGCGGGAGCACTGATTGAGAGCAGCACCTGTCCGGTGAGTGTTTGGCAGTTTGACGGTGCAGAAAGAGCGTCGGATGGACTGCTTGCACCGCGAATCTCTGACGTGGCGACCCGCCGGGCCATGAACCTGCACACAGAGGCTCATCCTGGGACCACATCTCTGCTAATCTAATCCCCCCCCCTCCCAAAATAAAAAAATATGCCCCAATACGCTCTAAACGCATGTCATCATCATCATCATCATGATGATTCTAGCGCTAATTCCGCGTTGCGGCTAACGTGCTGCAGCGGCGCCCTCGCGGGACATGTCTGAGAGACCGAGCGATTAAAACATGTATGATGAAGCACGCATCAAAACGTCCCTGCAGGCTTCCACGCAAGATACTTGTAAGCGGCTCCGATGCCACTTGGAGGCAGCCCACAGCGGCGGAGGAGGAGGAGGAGGAGGTGCTCGAGTGAGGCTGATGAAGAACCCCCCCGACCTCCCCTCCTCCTCGCCCCGGTCATCTGAGCTGACCTCATCTGTACCCACAAATCCGCATTATACCTTCGGTCATGACTCGAGTGGCCGCTACTCCTCCGACGTTAGCGGAGGAAAAGCCGATTTTCCGTTTCAATCAACGCCGGTTTTCTCCGGCCTGCGCATACTGTACGTGCGTTTCTGTGTGGCTAAAAAGGCGACGATAAAGTTTTGTGACAGCGTTTGATGAATGTTTAATCCAACATTCCTACATGGCAAACTGGGATTTGGTTCCCCAGTCAACCTCCCGGCAAAGACACACAGCAGGTGTGTGAAATATTCATTCCCGACACGCTTCATTAACAATGAAACACGCCGTGGTCGCCTTTCATGTCTTCATTTCGATTATTGAAACAAAAGACGGAAAGACGGGCCATTAAAACAATCGTGGGCGTGCTATTCTATATTTGTCTTACAGATTTGTCACCATTTGTTTTGTGACAAATAACTCTTGTCTGCCTGAAATCCCGCCGAGTCGCGCGGCGTTCGCCTTGCGCGCCGCGACGAACGTCTGCCGCGCGACACGTCGGCTCTGCGTGCCGCGACAGCAGTTTGACCCCTGACCTGTCCGGGAACATCTGCTAACTCGCCGCATCAAGCATTCTGATTAATGCCCGAGTCGTGTACTAATCACTGTTGCTATTTGTATTCATTAACAAAAAAAAGACAGTGAATGATTTTGTCATCTGCGCCGACTGACAGCAGAGGAATCGAGTGACAGATGTCACGCCTTGCAGGGATGGAATCTGTTAGCTTTACTTCACAAAGTGATGGCTACGTCACCATGGAGTGTCGGCGGCGGCGGCAGGGCCTTTTCAGGATAGACCCCGCCTCTTTGAACGGATGCGTCATGTAGATGACCACATTTCCCAGTGGAGGTCATTAAAGTTTCATCTAATCTCATTTCATTAAAAGAAGAATGTGCAAGTCCTCGACACGCTGTCCAAAGCTATATCGTTCGGCCGCATCAGGGCTCTGTTGAAGGCGCAAAACAAACAAAAATGTTGTCATGCGACATTTCCAGACACAGTTTTAAGGTCAACGCACCTTTATAGAAAAGCCCAGACCTACATCGTATTATTGCCAAGCAAAAGGGTGCACGTTAGCCTTTGCTCACAGACTATCTATCTGCATTTTGCTGGTTTTGCTGAATAAATAATGACGCGGCGTGATTCGCTACCGTGCAAAAGCAACCGCCGCCTTTGTTGTTTTGAACACTAAACCAGGGCTGCCCAAGCTTTTCTGACCAAAGATCTACCGTAATTTCCGCACTATAGAGCGCACCTGATTATAAGCCGCACCCACTTACATTTTTAGAGGAAAACCAATTTTGTGATGCGGCTTATACGGCCGCATCACTGTATAAGCCGCGGGGTTGAAAGCTTATAGTCCGGAATTTACGGTACTCTTCGATCAACCAACCAAATATAACGCACAAAGACACACAAATATTTGTTTTTTTCCTCCTATTTCCCCTCGCGATCGAGTTGAGACCAGTCCGCGAGCTAGCGGTCGATCGCGATTGACATATTGGGCTCCCCTGCACTAAACAAGAAACTCTTCAAACTCTGAGTCACTGCGAAGTCCATCCATCCATCCATTTTCCGAACCGCTTGATCCTCACTAGGGTCGCGGGGGGTGCTGGAGCCTATCCCAGCCGTCTCCGGGCAGTAGGCGGGGGACACCCTGAACCGGTTGCCAGCCAATCGCAGGGCACACAGAGACGAACAACCATCCGCGCTCACACTCACACCGAGGGGACAATTTAGAGTGCTCAACCAGCCTGCCAGGCATGTTTTTGGAATGTGGGAGGAAACCGGAGCACGCAAGCCCGGGGAGAACATGCAAACTCCACACAGGGAGGCCGCAGCTGGAATCGAACCCGGTACCTCTGCACTGCAAAGCCCACGTGCTAACCACTGGACTACCGGGCCGCCTCACTGCGAAGTCACACCAGTAAAAAAAACGAATCATGGAGAGGAGTGTGGGGGTCGGGAGTTATACCAGAGCATAAGTTGCATTTTTTATGGGGGGAAAATGTGTCTACAAAAATCAAGATCAAGAGTTCTGACTCGCAACCCAAAACCCGTCCGCCAATCGTAATTGCATTCGCGATCGTGTGCGCTAAATACGAATATAATCCTCCTCGAAGCAAAATGACCCCGCACGGCAATTTTGCGCAGTCGGCAGATCCCGATCTGAGCCCGATGAGTACAATCGGCTGCCACAAGCGTTGCCGTGAGTCATCGCATTTCCGCCCGCCTTTCCACGCGCAAACCTTTTCGCAAAAACGGGCCCTCCGCGGCGGAATGTGATTGGCATTCGAGTGGAGCGACGAGTTCAAAAGGACATCGTCTCAGAGATCAGGCAACGCGTTCTCCCCATTTGATCAGCGCCGGCTCTGACAGCCGACGGGTCAAAACGCCACAATAATCACCTTGTGCATAACAAAAACGATACATCTGTTTTACATTTTCACATTAAAGCGCCGACACCTTTTCTTCCTCGCGGAGACACATGAAGGCGTCGCCCTCCACGTTTGTCTTCCCTCTCTCACGTTTGTCTTCCCACTTATGTTTACGGCTGCAAGATGTACTCGCCATCAGTTATTGTGAATATTTATCGGAGGTATTTGACGCATACTCGGGTCTGACAGCCGTGACATAAAAATGAATTGGCTGTTTACAACCTTTCTCCTCACAAAACCATCTGGGAAGGGCTGGATAAAACCCGGGCGGGCATTTTCAACTGGCCTCTTTTGTTTGAAGCTCGGTTCTCTCCCAAGGTTATGAACGAAAAGTCTATTTTTGAAAGCCCGCCGCAAATTAAAACCTGCATAGGAATCAGGGTAGTGAATATTTGATCTAAGAAGTCATATTGTTTTCTGGCAGCCTTGATCTCTCAAACAGTGCAAACTTTGGGGAAACAAATGCAAATAGATCATGCGAGCAAATCAAAAATGAATAACATACGGGCAGTGTTTAGGTTTAGGCTTAGTGGAGTCTATTTTACTTGTCATTCAGTGGACTTTCAGCTTGTTTCGGAGTTTGTAGCATCCATATTTCCAGCATCCTTGGGTAATATATCGGCGGAATTTTCACTGGTTCTCGATTTGATGAACATGTTTGAACAATCTGTGTGTGTTTTTATAATCTTACTTTGAGCCGAGGATCTGTGCCAATCGGCAACCTCCCTCCCTCATATTTTCAGTTGTCTTATTCTCGTTAGCGAGCAGTGTTAGAGGCCTATGAATGTTCCAATTTGAACATGAAAAACTCGAGATGACACTAAATGGTGGACGCATGAAAGTCTACACACCCCGTACAAAGGAATTCAAGCCTCACAAAGACCAAATGTAACTGTTCACATTGACCTTTCAGAGTATATGATCTCAGTGTCATTTAGAGAGGTTAGGTTTACATTTTGAAGCTGATTTTCAAACTTTTATTTCATTGTTCATGGTTCGGACAACATGATGCAGATGCATTCGGAGGTATACCATATTGGAGAACATTTCTAATCGCCTTTGTACCGATGAAATGTTTATGGAGCGTTTTTCCCATGTTGTATTTTCGCCATGGCGACAGAAAATGTGAAAACGCTGCAGATAAATGAATGTACAGTGTAGTATTAGACAGCCCGAGCAGTGACGCGAGATGTCCAGCTTCACTTCACGCTATGGCGAGTCAGAGGCATTGTGAGTCATTAAAATGGCAGGCTAATTATTATTATTTTTTTATATCCACTGCACATTAGTTTGCATTGCATTTTAAAAGTCATTCATTCCCAAAGACGTTTTTACGTGTCTTTTCAGACCTGGTTTAGAATTGGCTGGTACTGAAAGAGTTTTAAATGCATTTAGTACAGCATGGTTGTAAGTGCACTTTAAAAAGAAATGCAAGGATTTACATTACAAGCAGGTTATTAATCTTAATCTAATTACAAGCAACAAACAAAACAAGTGTAAACGCCAAACCAATAGGCAACGTAAAATAAATATACGGTACAAAAATGAGTTTTTTTAATATAGTACTGTACTTGGGGAAAACGAGGAAATGACGTCGCTGGTGACGTCATTTCCCCCCAAAAAACAACAAATATGGCGGCCCCCTACGATCCTGCTCATGTTGCAGATACTCAGCCCACAATTGACCCGATTCAGATGGATTCAGAATCCGCCGAGGATAGTATCGCAAGTACGCGGGACGTGCCGGTGAAACGCGATCCGGCAGTCCCGCTCTTGTCCCCGCTGAGCGGCACCCAGTCGCTCGTTTGGTCGCAGGATCACCGGCTAGCAGTGTGTACCGCCAGCTCCTTGGCAGTCATGGAGCTCGTTTGCGACATTCATAGCAGAAAACAGGAGCTGATATTCAACAGGACTTCAATTCCCGTCCCCCCAAAAAGTTACGAAATGCGGGTAATTATGCTTTTTACTTTGATCACTTCAAACACGAGGGCAACGGACTCAAAATACGTCTCCAAAGCTGGATACTAGACTAACTATTATGCGGCACACAAAAGTAATAAACTGCCATCAAAAGTTAAGTCAGTCCAGAGTATAAATGTAACAGAAGTAGTAGCAGAAGCAGGTAATAACCTCAAGCACACATAAATGCAGTAAAAAATGAATATATCTTTCTGCATCACAATGTAAATATGTATATAATTGACATTAATACCTTTAACAATACGTTTAATAAATCATTTCATCAAACATGATTTCACTATGTATCATTATTCATCATTTTAAACGTAAGAAAGCATACAACACAAACATTAAGCCGAACCGAACTAAAGAACTACAAGTCCCAAGAGTCAAACCCGGAAGTGGAGCGCCGACATGATTAACCCCACCTGCTACGCAATGGACTTCGTTTAAACATCAATTTGCAGCCGGACAAACATGACAACGATGCAAAAATGAGCTCAATAAAGACACCACTGTTCGACCAACACTTTAGCCCACTTTAGCTGTTTAAAAATTGCCGATTGCGAGCGGTAACTGTGACGGCAGAGCAAATCGCGATGCGGCACAACGGACAAAATGCGAAGCAGACAAACAAAACAACCGATCACGATCGAATCTAAAGCCAACCGAAGAAGAGCACACGCGTAGCTTACCGTTGGGCCGTGCCGACGACGAAGCGAGTGTATTCACTCACTCATCCAAAGGCGATGCTGCTTTTCGACTTGGCGAGATCGCTCACCTGCCAGTGGCAGCCCCGCCCCCTTTTAAAGCGCCGGGTGAATCCAACAAGTCAGGAGAATAAAGTGTTCAAATGTTGAATTTTAAAATTCAAAATCGTCTACGAGACACGACATTTGTCTGTTGGCTCAAAATATTCTGAGGTGGGCATTGGTTGTCAGAAAAATAAACACTCAAGCGAATTACAAGGGCGGATCCTTTGACTGGTGAATGCAATTTAATAACGCAGAGATTGCTTCTCTTTTTGATGACCTTTGGATTTCCCCTTGTAATTGTTTTGTGTTAAATGTATAGGTTGGAGCCCCAACGGAGCAGAGGAAGGCCACGAAGCACTTCGCCTCCCACTCCGACCTGCCCACCAAGCAAGAGTTTCAACTGGATCGGGTGATGAATCCCCTGGGAGGAGTCCACAAAGGAATGAAATACGCCAGTTGGTCGCCTCTTGGCTGCGATTCCAGCGGGCGCTGCTTGCTGGCGTGCCTAACTCTTGACCACAGACTCACCGTCCACCACAGCCACCGCCGTCTCGGGTGGAGCACGCTGGTCGATCTCAGCGCTAAATACGGCGACGTGCTACAAGAACGAGGTTACGCCCGAGCAGGACGCCGAGCCGCCGGAGAAAAACCTGCTGGACTTTGAGGAGCTGCAGCGGCGCTACCAGATGCAGACCCCCGTGAGGATGGAGTGGTCCGGCGTTTACGCGCTCAAACGGGTGCAGCTCGACAACTCGTGCGCTCAGGCGGAGATGGTCCTCCTGGCCGTGCTGATGGAAAACGGCGACCTCGTTTTGTGGAAGTTCGCGCTGCCCTCCGGACGACGGCGCCGATGTCGTTTTTTACGACGCCGTCGCGTCGGGCGTGAGCTCCCCCAGCGATTTGGCCTGGTGGGAATACGAGCACGGCGACCGGCGGATGAGCGGCCTGATCGTCGGCAGCGAGTTGGGCCCCGTGACCATCGTGCCGGTCGGCCTGCCGGGGGTCAAAGGTTACTTCACCCTGCGACACCCCGTGGTCCTCTGGAAGGAGCGTGACCGGATGGCGGCGGCGAACATCCACTGCGTCCCGTTGGTCCACCCGCTCGACAAAACGGGACGCAGCCTCATCGTGGCGTCCCGCGGTTGCTACGTCCTCTGGTGCTTGCTCACCGTCTCGCCGGCCGGGCTCAACGTCAACATCTCTCACGCGGCGGGCCTCTACTCCCTCCCGGTGACGTCGCTCGCCGTCAGCCGGCGCGGCGCCGTGTACGCGTGCTCCACCGACGGCTGGATCAAGAAGCTGACGCCCAAATTCACCGAGAGGACTTTGACCTTCCAGCAAGAGGCGATGTCGTGCCCCGAAGGCTTGACCGACCGGCGCCTGCATGGGATTGCGCTGAGCCGCAACGAAGCGTACCTGGCGCTGGTCGGCACGCAGCGTTTGGTCGACTCGTTCCACCCGATCCTCAGCAGCTACCAGGTGCACTTTCTCGCCCTGAAATCGCCAGAAACGGCAGCCGGGCTCCTGCTCAACTCCCCGCCGAGAACTTGTACAAGGAGGCCGACCTGCTGGACCTTGTGAGGTGGGACGTCTTAAAGAACAAAAGCATTCCTGCGGCTTTGCAGCGGGAGCTTGAGCAGAAGATCCGAGAGGCGGGCTCGGCTTACCTGTGGCGCTTGAAGCTGTTTTTGCTTCGCTTCCTGCACCGGTCCCTTCAGACGCCGCAGACGGTCCGCCACTGGAAACCTTCTCGAGAGCTCTGCGGCGCACTCATGCAGGACCACGACGGCGAAGAGGACAAAGACTCGGCCGGCGAGCGCCACGCTATCGGCGAAGCCGATCCGGACGAGGAGGAGGCGGAGCGGGTGCGGGCGGGGATGCGCTCGGCGGAGAGCCACCTTGTGAGAGAGAGCATGAAGAAGTTGCTCGGGGAGGTCTACCTCAACACGCACGTGACGCAGAAGACGCGCATCCCCACCGGCGGCCTGGCTGAGCACCTCTCGAAGGTCTCCGATGACAAAGATGCAGAGGTAACGCCCTCTTCAACATCTCCCGGCAAATGAACGCCCTTCAAAGTAAATGCAAAGTTCTTCTGGCTCTCGGATTCAACGTGCCCCATCTGTTTGTCTGTCCGCGGGCTCTTCAGGTCCTGATCGGTCACATCAAGAAAAAGATGAACAAGCAGACGTTCCCGGAGCGCTGCAGCTTGTGCCAAGAGGTGCTGCCCTTCACCGACCACAAGCAAGCCGTGTGCCAAAACGGTCACACGTGGCTCAGGTAGACAGCCCAGCCCGCCCCAAACCTTTGACACGATTTTGTTTGACGCCGCCTCTTTTTTTGCACATGCAGACCCGTTCATTGCTTTCAACTTTCTGTCTCGGGATCTGGTCTAGGTGCGTGCTCTCCTATCAGGCGTGCCAGTCTCTGACTTTCAGACGCTGCCTCTTGCAGGATAGCATCTCTGGAATCCCACAGCGCGAAGGTCAGCCGCTCTTCCTGACTTGCTCCCTTTTTGGGTTTCGAACTGCAACTCCAAAATTAGCACCTGGTGCGAATTCAGATTAAAAAAAAACAACAACACAAGGCAACACGACCGCTACTGATCCCATTCACAACTCAAAAATAGTGTGAAAGGTTTTGTTCAAAGGTAGCTTTTGAAAAAAATTTGTAATATTTCATTGTTGATTTGTCCCCCCCCCCCAGACCCACAGTGGCTAAAGATGATACTCCAGACGTCGTGCTCGCTCTGCGACTCGCCAATGATCTAGAGACCAACGACGGCGGCGCCATCGGGCGCACCCCCCCGCCCCAAAAACCGCCTCCGTTTTACAATCGCTTCCACGCGGCTCTCCATTATTATATCACGTTGATATTTTTACGTCTTCAAATCGGAAATAAAAGTCTTTGAAGAAATGGTTGACGCTTGTGTTTTGTCACCGGCGGAGAGCCTGTAAATGAAGCTGCCGGGGGGCTTTGAATTAGTGTTTTAATGAGGTCAAATGCGGACTCCAAAACTTGCTAGCACGCCCCAAAAAAAAAAATCCCACTCAGACACTCATTGTACAAGGATACAAAGGCAAGTTTGAAATGTGGTTATATCTGGAGGCTTTCATTATTCAGTAGAACTGGAGGGCACCAGAAATAAGTTGCCTCGTTCACACACACACACACACACACACACACACACACACACACACACACACACACACACACACACACACACACACACACACACACACACACACACACTTCTCCTGTATTTCCAAACCTTTGGTGTAGTTTTATTGCAAGTAAGTGGAACTTACTTACCGCAAGACCTATTTTAGTCATATTATACTTTTTTTTTTTTTTTGAATGCAACAAATAATACATTCTGAATAAAACATAGTCTTGCAAAAAAAAAATCTTTGTGTACCTCCTTTAATTGGCAGCGTAAAGCAATTTCCATGCTTTGGGAGGAGGAGGAGGAGGAGGAGGAGGAGGCGGTGCTCAGTCATTCTTTCAGATGAGGACTTCCGCTAATGTAAACGGCAGAATAGAAGAAACGGCGAGGCAGATGAGATGAGCAAGAGAGAAGAGGAGAGGCAGGAAGAAAGTGAAAAGTGTGCTTAAAAACCTGCCGTGCTGCCTCCCGCGGGAGCGGCTTGTAATGAGATTCAGCAGTAATGAGGGACAGAACATGGTGCCAGATGTGATTCTAATTCTAATCAAGTAGGGGAGGGGAGGGCGGGGGGGGTGGCGACGGCGTGTGAGCATATTGTTAGGTACAATTTAAGTTTTTTTTTTTTTTTTTTCAAATTTGGAGGGAACGAGGCCTTATGGGGAGTGGGAAAAGTCTTGGTGGCATGTTCTCCAACCCATGTGTTGGCATCTTGGGGTTAAAAAGAGCAAGATGGACCAGAGAGACCACGCCCCTTTTTCCCTTTTTTAAGGACCCACAGTCGAGCAGAAAACATTATCCTTATTCACTTCCAACTCCACAACAGTGGGTGGTCCGCTCCCAAAAAAGTCTTTCCAGAATTCAGACGGTGTACAAAGTTGTTGTTGTTGTCGAAGCCGCCTAACGCTCCACTTCCTGCAGTACACTGCTCATGTGCTATGGGATGGACACGTAAGTTGTCAACATGCTTGAAAAGGTGGCACGGCACATACTTTAACGGCATGGGTGTCAAAGCCATTTTTGTCGCGGGCCGCGTTTTAGTTAGCATTTCCCTTGGAGGGCCATTTTGACTGAAATCATATAAAGAACAGCGAATTAGTCAACAGTTGTTTAAGTTGCTGTCATGAGGTGTTTGGCAGGAAGAACATGCTTACAATATCTCTCATTTATTACATATGTGAATTAGAATTTCGGTCCATATTTTAGCAAGCATCATGTTTGATTTTGATTTGCCTTCGCGGGCCGTAAAATATGATGTGGCGGGCCAGATCTGGCCCCCGGGCCTCGACTTTGACACCTGCGCTTTACGGGATATCACTCCCTCAAATTGAAGTAAATATATTCTGCGTAGCGACACTTTATCGGATGTGGAGAGCGAGTGGAGTCCGATTACTTAACTGGAAAGAGTAACGCAGCAGATTGGTTACAAATGGCCGCTTCCCGACGCCACTGCCGGTTGCGACGTTTCAAACAATTTGAACGGAGCCGGCCTACTTTAAGGGAACCGCTGCGGAAACATTTACCTGTTTACAGCTGCCCTTTATTTTGAACGGCGATCCACCGCGATTCCGTCCGCCTTCCAGCCCAAGTCAGCTGGGGGGCAGGCTCCAGCTGTGCCCCTGACCAGGAGGAGCAGTCAGACGAGTGGCGGTTTTACTTCCCAAACGTCGGTGCAAAACAACTTGGGGGGGGGAAAAAAAAAATCCGACATCATCTCGTTTGGGTCAAGGCCTTTTTGTGCGGCCCGGATGTGACGTTCCTGTCACGGAATCTGTGGAGGCAGACAGAGGGCGGCAGTTTTTTGGTTGATCCTCCTCCTACTTCGACAATCAACTTGCCAAAAAGCACCTCTACCAGTAATTACCTGCTTCTCCTCCCATCTGCCCCCCTACCGTCTCGCCTCCCAAGGCTTCAAACGGCTTTTTTTTCTTTTTTTGTTGCTTCTCTTTACATCCAATATTTATCCCCTTTATGTTCGTGTCAGGATGGCACGGATGGATCACCGACGGAACCTTTTCCCGCCTTAATTCCATGTGATATTCCTTTTTGTTTACACTCGATTTGGAACACGATCCTCCCCGCAAGCATCGTCTCAAGAGTATCGGTTCGTCGCGTCGCGTTGGGTTTATACTGGGAAGCGCAGCCCGCATCACCTGATGTGATAATGATGGCACCTTTTCAGTCTTTTCCCGTTCACAGGGGTCTGCTTAGCAGAGTGGGAACCGGCTGCCATGAAAGACTTTCCACATGTCTGCTACTACTAATCCCATAAATTCCACATCTGTCATACTTAAAAAAATATTTCATGAAAAGCTGTGTGTTTTTCGAATCAATTTTGCTATCACTCATCTGGGCTTGAAATTTCTGTTACTGGCATTTCAAAAATGTCCGCGCAAGGCACGGCGATGCGTGTCCATTAGCCTTTTTTTTAGATACGTTATGTAAAGATGCAAAATTACCGTAAATTCCGGACTATAAGCCGCTACTTTTTTTCCCCAAACTTTCAACCCTTGCGGCTTATTCAGCGATGCGGCCAATTTGTGTCCTTTTTCTAACGGCCGCCAGGGGGCGCTCGAGTAGAAAAGGTCAGATTAAGACCGGTCTTTATGACACTGTTTAATTCCGACACTGAGGACGGTGACTTGGATGGCTTCAGTTCACAGGAGGAAGATGAAGACGGCTCACCGTGATTTTGACAAGTAGCGGTATGTTCTTTTACCGGACCTGTTATACTGTGTTGCTATTCTGTTGCTAGCGTGTTGCTAGCGTTTTACTGCCGCGTCACAGGGACCGTTTGGGAAGAAAGTTATATTATTATTATTATTGTTAAGTTATATGATTCAAACTTTGAAAACTCTCTCTTTCTTTGTAAATATGTTGACATGTTTTAATGTGGGCACATGCGGCTTATATACGGGTGCGGCTTGTGTATGTACAAAATTGGTTTTCCTCTAAAATGTAGTGGGTGCGGCTTATAATCAGGTGCGGCTTATAATCAGGTGCGGCTTATAATCAGGTGCGGCTTGTGTATGTACAAAATTGGTTTTCCTCTAAAATGTAGTGGGTGCGGCTTATAATCAGGTGCGGCTTATAATCAGGTGCGGCTTATAATCAGGTGCGGCTTGTGTATGTACAAAATTGGTTTCCCTCTAAAAATGTCGTGGGTGCGGCTTAAAATCAGGTGCGCTCTATAGTGCGGAAATTACGATATGCATCGTGACTTGTCACAAGTTTGATCAACGACATTTCACTGACTAGATTTGCTTATCCAGTACGACCAAAATGCACAAAATTAACGACCGTTGAATTTTGCGCTTTTGGCAGATGAAGTCTCGATTGGTCCTGCTTAGCCCTGTTTGCGGCCATTTTTGCACCCAAATTTCACGAAATCAGCCCCATCGATTTCCAGCATGTCCTGATTTTTCAAATTCTTCATTTCAAATTTGCCTTTGGTTCTGTTGTGTTGTTTGACGGAAATAATAAGTGCCGTGGTACAAATGCATGCGCGCCGCCGTTTCGAGCTTGTCCGCCGTGTTAATGAAGTCAATACGCGAGGTTGCCTTCTGCACTCTGGCGCTCAACGGGCGAACACGCTTGTCTAACCGGTTGACTTCCCTGCTCCGCCATCCCCGGGGAAGGCGAAGGGAGGGCGGTCAGTGACCCGAGAAGGGCCGAGGGGGGCGCTTGTGTGTCCCATCATTAGAGTCCCCATTTGTCCGTGGCTTGTGGAGCGCCCAAGTGGAACTAATAGTGAACAGCAGAAAGGACATGGAGAGGGTGGGCCGCTTTTTACTGCTACATTAATTAAGCCGGCTCTCGACATGCTCCCTGTCTCCTCTTGTTCCGCTGTAATTAAGTTGGGGGGTACGGCCGCCGCCACTGAACAAACGCCCTCTTTAAGAGGCACTGTATTTACTCAAGGGGTGTGTTTTGGAGCCCGATGAGCTCTCGCCCGACTTTATGCACTTCACAGTTTACGTTGCAGCTCGTTTTGTGATTGCTTAGCGCGAGCATGCAAATGTTGACGTGGCATTCGGATTGGAAAAGGCGAAATGCGCATCCGTATTATCATTTCTTATCCAACGCCAAACAAAATCCGATCGGACTTTTGATGCAAGGGACTCGCGGATACGTTGAGACAAATAAAAATTGAACGTGTTTCATCAGATTGATGTGCTGACTGCGGGAGCAGTACAGAAAACGAAAAATAGGCGTTAATATGCGCTTTTATTTTCATTTTTTTTCCCCCCCTTGTGCGTATGGGCACCCACCCACAGTGTTATCGTCCGAACACGAGCTCGCTAGACATGACTCGCGCTGTCAATTCAGTTCAGCTGTGTCGACGTATGTAATAATCCCAAGTGATGAATTATGCATTCTCAAGATGATGATTTTCACATTCGACGGCCCTATGAAAGAAAACGCCAGCAATGAAAATGAGTTTGACACTCACAATGCGAGAATACGAATATTGTGCCCAAAAATGGCCGTAACGGCTCCTCTTTAAATCGCTAACAGGAATAAATACTTTCTGGAATTCCAAAACGAAGGTCTCGTTGCCGCATTTTCTGGTGTTAAGTCTCGTTTGGCTGAGATTTGTTTGATGTGGCTCTGACAAGGGATTGATGGACAGTTATGTCTTTCATTGCGTATGGACGGAAAAAATGTGATTTCTTCATTTTTTTTTTTTCCATAAATGTTTTTCAACCTTTAGATGAGAGGGATTTGACAACAAAAAAAAGGCCCTTTTTTTTTTTTTGCAAAGTCTACCCGAGCACAACGCCCTTGTCGGCAGGCCCGCGCGAAGACGGCACACGACGCGCGAGCGAGGAGGCGAACGCGGCGGATGACGGATGTCTGTCTCCATCAGCGCCGCGCCGCCGAGTGACAGCCGGCGGTGACGCTGACAAGTGAGCTTCCAGTCGAGACAGATTGCCTTCAGGTGGCTCACTTTTCAAAAAAGGTGCCGCGCTTAACTTTGCTTTTGAAGGCGGAAGGGCTCTCGGTGTCTTTTTTTTTTACCTTATATGCCACATTTCTGCAGGAAGAAAAAGCGGCAGGCGGGGGCGGCGGCGGGGGAAATGGCTCATTTGAGAGTTTGCTTTAATATCCGTCTTCCGGAGATCAGAGTCATATTCTCACACCTCATATTTCAAAACGTCTATCACAGGCCACGTCAAATTCCCTTAAAAGTGCATTACGCAATATCATAGTGGTTTTGAGTGACATTTACCTGCCGAGGGGTGGGGGGTGGGGGGTACCTGCTGCCTTACCGCTAAAAGGATTTCATCACGCAGGAGACCTCACTTGTCGCCGTTGACTGAAATTAGAAATGAATGTGCCTCTCTCGTGGATAAATGCATTTTAACGCAGCGGGGCATCTGTGTTATTTGGCGTTCGCGACTGTTTAAATCGGCATTTGCTCCGGATAACTCTCCCGCCTTCCTCTGTGCGTCTTCCTGGGGAGGAGAAATTATTTCAGAGCCCGGTTATGCAGAATTTGAAATGAGTCTTTTTTTTTTTTTTGAGTCTGAGGGGGGAAGAAGAAGAAGAAACTACCGGTAATAACTATGTGCAAAACCATTAGAATGCATATTTATGTTGCTCGTTATGAAATATTCATTAAGTCGGTCTAAAAAAGAACCGCCAATTGGGGCTGCGCGGGGAAAATGCGTGTTTATTTGCGTGTTTGTGTAAAATGAGGGCGACGGGGCACTCTCCTCACCTCTTGCACAGGGCTCCCGACAACATCCGGCGGCTTGAATATCCGACACCTGCCTTGTTTTGTTTGCTTCCAGCCCCCCCTTTTTGCTCATTTTCCTCCCTTTAAGATTCCGGCGGCTCCATTCCCGGCCTTCCCCTTGCATTTCATCGCCCTCACTTCCCAAATGAAGAAATTAATGAAGGATCGGTTCTTTAGCAACTGCCCCTGCAATGTTTACCACTGATGAAATTATAATGTGGGCCCCCTGCTGTATTATTTATAAGCCAATTAGGCGAAGTGTTACTTGATTTGATGGGGAGACGACACGCAGTGTACATTTAACTAATGGAGACCAAGAGAGTAAAGGGAAGGAGGGGTTGTGAGGACAGCCGAGGCGGCCTATTCCGCACGTTGCTCCAGGATTACGTGGCTAATTGCCCTGCTTTATCTGTCTGTCATGGATAGCCATGCATATTTTAGCGTTCCCAAACACTTTGATTGTTTGCGCTCGTGTTGGGGCTGTAACAAGTAGAGCAGAGGCCAGAGTGGAGTGTAGTTAAAAAGTGGCAGCGTGGGGGGATGCGGGGGGAGAAGGGGTGGAGGGGGATTGAGGGGGGGGGGGGCGGTAGCTGAAACTCAGACTCAGTGACAGGTGGCGCAAAAAGTTTTGACAAAGAGCAAAGGTGCGCAGGGGTGGTGGGAAAAGACAGCCCGAAACGAGGGAGGCGTCTCATACAGACGCTGCAATTAGAAGGCGGCTCCGACATGAATTAATTAGACGCTCTCGAGCCCCGCGCATGTCCTAAGATACTGTGGAGAATTCGAATTCCAAATTCTTGTTTGTGCCACACTGTGCCAAAGTACAGCGGTCGGTAGCTTTACAGCCAAACGCAATCGGCGCCAAGACACCGGTCGACCACCGATGTTGTTTTGTTTGTTTGTGTGTGCGTGCGTGTAAAATAGGGTCACCTTGGGGCAAACAGATGCAAGGTGAGGGATCAGACAAAGCATTGCGGGAGGGGTGTGGGAAAAAAAAAAAAAAAACAAAGTCAGCTAACTCGGTTAAGTTAACCCCCAAAATTGGTCGAACACAATGAAGTATGCAGTGATCCTTCGCTATTTCGCGGTTCGTTTCAGTGCATCGTAAATTTTTTCAAACATATTCATTAAAAAAAAAAATTACCGTATTTTCACGAGCATAAGGCGCCATTAAAAGTCTAGCGTATGAGCCGAGTTCCAAAGCCTGACTGAGAGCGCTTCTGGCCGACACGCTGTTTATATAGAGAAAAGGCGGGCGGACGTGAGTGACGACAGGCATGCGGAAGTCCGCCAATGAGTGAAGGGTGGGCGTGCCCAGCAACGCGGTGCGCCGAATGGTCGTGAAAATACGGTAAGTTCGCAAAAAGCCCGCAAACGGTCCGGGAAAAGCAGCGAAAGTCAGCAAAACGACAGCGAGTCACACAGAGCAACATTTACAGTACTACATGTGGTTAATGTTTACTGTATTTTGTTCATCGTACACTAACCGAACCCAACTTCTACACGTTTAAATCTCTTAGTATACAGCATGAAGTCATGTGAATTACGACAACATTTACTTCGACATGCATGTCTACCATTAAATGTGGCCTTATAAATATTTTTTGTGCCTATACGAGGCGGGGCGTGGAGGGGGGTCGCTAGTTCGTTGATTTTCGTTTATCGCGGGTGGCTTTGGCCCCCCCATTAACCGCGATAAACGAGGGATTACTGCACCTCAAACTACAAGTCCACTCCACCAAAACTGCACTGCGATGCCTGAGCTAGCGTCATTATGATGACGATGATGATGATGATGATGATGATTATTATTCTTGATTTATTTGTAACTCATACGCACTCACCCCATGCTCCAACCAACACCTTTTGGATTGGTCACATCCAGTCGAGAGACCGAGCGACAAATCTTTGACATGAGGTTCTGACAAGCGCACGCACATCCCGGAGCGACTCTGACCGATGAGCTCTTTGAAAGCTGATCAGACGCTCGTACGGCGGAGGAGGAAACAGGAGCAAAGGGATCCTTAATTATCTGATGAAGGGAAACTTATCTGAATGGTTTCCTTTTCTCCCCCCCCCGTCCCCTTTTTATCCTGCTGGATCGTGTGGCAGATCTTTAACATAACAAAAGAGCTTCATCCCAAATGCCATTGTGATCGACAGGCACTGCATTGGAGGCCGCCGATTGCTTTTGTTTGGCTCAATGTAAGTTGTCATCTCTGGGCAGCGGGGGGGTGAAGGGTTCATACTCGGGCAAATACCGTAAATTCCGGACTATAAGCCGCTACTTTTTCCCCCAAACTTTCAACCCTGCGGCTTATACAGTGATGCGGCCAATTTATGTCATTTTTCTAACGGCCGCCAGGGGGCGCTCGAGTAGAAAAGGTAAGATTAAGACTGCCGCGTCACAGGCCACGTTTGGGAAGAAAGTTATATTATTATTATTATTGTTAAGTTATATTATTAAAACTTTGAAAACTCTCTCTGTGTACCGTCTTTCTTTGTAAATACGTTGACATGTTTTAATGTGGGCACATGCGGCTTATATACGGGTGCGGCTTGTGTATGCACAAAATTGGTTTTCCTCTAAAAATGGAGTGGGTGCGGCTTATAATCAGGTGCGCTCTATAGTGCGGAAATTACGGTAAATATGTTGCACAATATGGGCACCTGCGGCTTATAGACAGGTGCGGCTTATACCTTGTACAAAATGTGTTTCCCTGTAAAAATGTTGTGGGTGCGGCTTATAATCAGGTGCGCTCTATAGTGCGGAAATTACGGTAAATATGTTGCGCAATATGGGCACCTGCGGCTTATAGACAGGTGCGGCTTATACCTTGTACAAAATGTGTTTCCCTTTAAAAATGTGGTGGGTGCGGCTTATAATCCGGTGCGCTCTATAGTGCGGAAATTACGGTAAATATGTTGCACAATATGGGCACCTGCGGCTTATAGACAGGTGCGGCTTATACCTTGTACAAAATGTGTTTCCCTGTAAAAATGTAGTGGGTGCGGCTTATAATCAGGTGCGCTCTATAGTGCGGAAATTACGGTAAATATGTTGCACAATATGGGCACCTGCGGCTTATAGACAGGTGCGGCTTATACCTTGTACAAAATGTGTTTCCCTGTAAAAATGTTGTGGGTGCGGCTTATAATCAGGTGCGCTCTATAGTGCGGAAATTACGGTAAATATGTTGCGCAATATGGGCACCTGCGGCTTATAGACAGGTGCGGCTTATACCTTGTACAAAATGTGTTTCCCTTTAAAAATGTAGTGGGTGCGGCTTATAATCAGGTGCGCTCTATAGTCCGGAAATTACGGTAGGTGCATGTGTGGGTCTTCTCCCTTACATGAGTGTGTAATTCCTTCTCAGTTATAGCTATTAGCATATGGCCTTGCGTGGGGGATTTTTTTTGAAGGGCATGTACAAGGAAAGTCTGGCTCAGTTTCCTCGTTTTAGAAAAAATGGGTCCTAATATCCGATGCCGGGCCTTGTTCCGCATTCCTGCGAACACACACTTCCACTAAGAGCGCACACACAAACCAGGAGCTCCGTCGCCGACGTCATCGCCCGCGTTGACTTATTCAGCCCGTGTAAGGGGATAGCTGTTAATTAATATAGCTGTCGGGTAAACGCTTGCCGCCGAACCGGTGCCACCATCCATCAGTAACATAATCTCGGGCGTGTGTTCATGCCAGGCCTCGGGCTCAATTAAGATAATGCCATGCAAACGAGGTCTCTCGCCATTAGCCTCGTCAAGAGGGGCCGTTAATGGAATAATCGGGCCACTCCGACAACAATTACTGTGGCATCTCCTCCCCACTGATGAGTAATCAGCGCCGGCGTGACTGAGGAGTCGCAGGGTGGGATGGCCAGACAGTGAGTTGGGCCTGGAGGTGGGACAGCAGCAGCTGCGGGGGCTCAGCCAGGCGACGGCAGCCAAGTCGCCCCCCCCCCCCGCCCCCCTCCGCTCACACCGTATCTTGTCTGGTGAACGCGCCAATTAGCATATGAGGCAAAGCCTCCTTTGGTTGTTCCGAAAAGTTCGATCAAAGTCTGATTTATGACCAATTCATTTTGCAAAAGGGCCCACATAAGGAAAAAGTTCGATTATTCTCAAAGTATTTCGAACAACTGTCTCGTCATCGTCCACCCATTATCTGATATGCTCGTCCTCACAAGGGTCACGCGGGCGTGCCGGAGCCTATCTTAGCGATCTTCGGGCAGCAGGTAGGGGTACGCCCTCAACCGGTTTGCCAGCCAATCGCAGGGCGCGCGGAGACAAACAAGCATTTGTGCTCACGCCGTCGGCGCCGAGTCGCTCTCGGCTCTTGTCTCGTTTTTACTGGCGTCAACACGTGTAGAGTACAAAATAAAAAGTGCAACTTTCAAAATAAAAGCACCAGATGTCACGATGACCATCTTGTGCATCGTCCTCTCGAACAGCAACCGTCTTCCCTCAGCAAATCTATCAACCTCCTCTGAGGTCTTGCTTGGGCAGCGACGTATTTTTTTTTTTCAAATCATATAAGATTGTTTTTTTTTTTTGTTTTTTTCTAGAAACATCCAAACTTGCAGTTTGACGAATGTCATTTCTGGTTGGAAAGTGAAAGTTGCTGTTGCGCAACTTTCACAGAATGAAGTGACAAATTAATTGCAAAGTGGGGGAAAAAAAAAAGTGAATAAATAAATCATAATAAATTAATACATTTTATTTATAAGCGCCTTTCAAAATCAAAAAAGGACACTTTACAATCAAAAAGAGCAATAAACACGCTTGAAAGGCGAGGAAATCAGTGCCAAACAGAACTATTGCAGTTGACAACGTGCATCGATATATAAGCTTACAAGTGGGTATATTAAAAAAATAAATTACACACTTGCTCACTTCGTCTAAATAACAATCGAAGAAATGGCGCAGTCTCGATTTCCGGCAGACTTTCTCCTACGCTGACTCACAGTCCCCCACACATTTTCTGTCACACTTGATTTGTTGTTCATTTGCAGCGCCCCCGTCCCCCAACTCAGGAGCAGAGACAAAAGCTCCATCTCCACAAGCACAAGGCGCGGAACCTTGGTGCCTGCTGTTGTGCGCCCACACCTCCAGCGACGCGACTCACGCCTTCGCGCACGCATCCGCCATCTTCGGGCTCCCATGAGCTGTCATGATCCCCCGACACACATTGGGGCGCATCATTCCACGGCGCAGCAGAACTTTGCAGCAGCTCGGGGCCCCCCCTAAACCTCATTGCCGAGATGTTTTCGTCTCCGCGCGTGTGTATCCGTGGCCGTGGAACTGAAGAGTGGGCGGCTTCCTTGGGAATTTTAAGAGTCAAGCCCCTCTAAATCTTCTTGTTTCAACTTGAGAAAATCAATGGGATAAATATCCCGTTTGCCTCCCTTGTACTTAGCGGCACCTCCGGCTCGCTCTGGTAACAGAGCGGAGAATCTCGCTCTAACCTCAGGCTATGTTTAAAATAATCCCCACCCTCCACCTTTTTTAAAGCTCTCAACGACCAATGGATATCAGGTGCATGCCCCCCCACCCCCCATCCCCAAGTCAAAAACCGTCTCGTGTAAACATTTGCCGCGCGATAGGCCGAGCGGCGCCACCGGCTAAGTCTCGCGATCGACCCCGCGCCTCGTGTGATTAGGCTGCCGAAGCTGAGCGCAAAGCAGACACAGATCGAAGAAAGCAACAATCTCAATATGGATGGGGGGGCCGTGCCGGCCACATCCCCGCTGCGTTCATTGATTTTCTTTCTTTTTCTTGCCCTCAATTATATCATAGAATCACTGTTGCGGATTTGAAGGCGCATCACAGTTTGGTGAGCATGGCCTATCAATCTAGAAAGCTTTTTTTGACTCGTATGAAAATGGGGGTTTCATCGACTGCTTTGGCAGGCCCTCTGGAGAGATGCGCGCGGCGACATAATGCTCCGAGCGTCGGTCTTGTTTGATCTTTTCTTGCTTTAAGGTGACTGACCAGAAAGACAAAAGCGGCACTCGAACAGAAAAATTGCATTCCTGCCACAACTATGTCTAAAAAGTAAGTGGCCCGGCAATAAATTTGCTCTCGATGTAGTTGACTTTGGATTGGAAGTCATCCATTGGCAACAATGGACACTCAAAACAGGTTTGTTGTGCCAGGATTATCAATAGGAAGCCTGTTTGAAGTCCATTTTTGTTTTTTTGCAGGTTTCTCACTATACTGGACCCGCCTGTCAATACAACACAAAGAATTATTATTTTTTTGATTTACTTTAAAGATTTGAGTCCACTTCAAGATAAACCTGACCACCTTTTGACTGCTATTTTGTCAATGGAGCATGACAGGGTACTGCCAGAATAAGACATATTAGAGACATTGAAAATTCAGGAGGTAAGTTTCAGAATTTGAAGAAACCAAAAACTGCAAAACAAATAAAAATTGACCATCACCATGAAAAAAAGTGCTGCAAAGGAGTTCTCGAGAAAAGTTTTACAGCCCTATTTTCATGCCCCGTGCAAGTCTAGCGCAAAGTGCAGCAGAACTTTTGTTATTTTGGGAAGTGGGGCACAGGTGGAGAGGGGCGTTTGCGCCATGGTGGGAAGGAACACAACGGAATTGTTTAGCCATCCAATGGAGGAGGCTCCCCTCGTTCCCTATAAATTCAGCGCATGAGAGGCTCGTGGGCTACATGGCGGAAGGACTCGCTTGATATTCAATAATGACAATTAATTGATTCAATTAATTGATATCTACAATGATTCCAAGGTACACCGTTGTCATATTTATCAATGAAATACGATGACAGCCACCACACACGTTACAGAGTTCAGAGTCTGTCGATTCCATCCATCCATCCATTTTCTACCGCTTATCGCACAGGTGTCAAACTCAAGGCCCGGGGGCCAGATCGGGCCCGCCAGGTCATTTTATGTGGCCGGCGAAAGCAAATCACGTGTGTCAACTTGCTAAAATCTCTACCGAAATAGCAACTTGTCATGAGTGGTACATAACGTTGAGATTTTTCAATAATTTTGTGAGCCTGTTTAGACTCACTTGAACAATAATTGAACACACTCGACTCGAGTCGGGTCGCGGGGGCAAGAGCTTTAGCATGGAAGCCTTGACTTTCCTCTCCCCAGCCACTTGTTCCAGCTCTTCCCGGGGAATCCCGAGACATTCCCAGGCCAGCTGGGAGACGTTGTCTCTTCAGCGTGTCCTGGGTCATCACCCGGGGCCTTCTGCCAATGGGACCTCACCAGGAAGTCGTCCAGGAGGCATCCTAATCAGTTGCCCGAGCCACCTCATCTGGCTCCTCTTGACGTGGAAGAGAAGTGGCTCGACATCTTATCTCTAGGGGAAAGCCTGGACACCCTGTCCAATTCCACCTTAATCCAATCCACCAAAATCCCGCGACACCACCTGCGCCACAACTTAGACCTGCTTTTAGCTGCTCCAAATTCTAGCCTACTTTCTGTCACCAAATTGCCAGGTGTGCCGGGGGCGTGCAAAAAAATTCCACCAATCCATTTTCTTGAGCCCTTATTGTCACGAGGATCACAGGTGGGCTGAAGCTGAATTTGGGATAAAGGCGAACTACACCCTCGAGTGAAATAAACCAACGTTCTCACATTGCTACTAAGTAACAGAAGCAGACTGATTTCAGGTGATATCCAGGTGACACATTTTTGAAAAGCCATCTAAAAAGATGGACCTGAGAGACTATTAACTCATTCACTCCCAAAGACGTTTTTACACGTCTTTTCAGACTTGGTCTAGAATTGGCTGGTACTGAATGAGTTAAAGACAATATGACAATACATAGTGTGTATATTAATAAGAAGGCCTATCAACATGAATGTAGTATATATATATAACCAAATGTTCTCAAACATACCTTTACCGTATTGCGCCACCCCCAAGTCCATTTCATGTTGACAAGCTTATCTCCGACAGCTTGACTGACTGCATGTCATTGTAACCCAAAGTTTTTCATGCACTACAGACCTGGTAAATTGACCCATGGCACTCTGCTCATACTAACATCCCAACCTAAATTTTCAATCATCCCACGATTGCCGCAAACGGGAGCAGCGTCATTATCGGAGTGCCATCAGACACCCGGAGAGAGACGAGCGCGGCGGCGAGGCGGTGGCTGAGGATGTCTGAAGGATGGACGTTAACGTTGACGGGAAGGAGGGTAACCCGAGCCGCGATGCTAATCTTCCTACGCTGTGACATTTTGGGGGATAATTGTAGCGTCGGCTGAGCTCAGGTGAGATGCAGGCGATCCCTGGGAGATAAGCCCTGTCGTTCACATCGGTTTGCTCGTCTTCCTCTCACATGTCCTGCCCCCGCTGCTTAGTATTAATCGCTTTTTCCTCTCTTATATCCTTGCCTTACTACATATGAATATTCCCCGAAACGCCCGACATACCCACAGTGAAATGCAGTGAGGGAAGGGTCGTGGGCGCAACTTTAGCCGGAGTAATGAGGCCTAATCCCCCGCTGACTTTGGCTTGTTTAAACAGCTCCTGGCTGAGCCGCTCAGTAATAGAGTAATTAACCCCTGCGCCACCTCCTGCCCAGCAGCTCTGGTCTTCACCATCGAGCCCATCTAGAGTCTTCCCCTTCATTGCCGCACCGTTTTCTTGTCACCACGTGTAAAACGACAAATTGGTGGATAAAGTCCCCCCAGACAGACAGAGATCGATTAGGGCTGCACAATACAGTGAAACTCCTCTACAATGAAATCATGTTTGCAGCAAGAATTTTTTCACAACAGGGGGTTTTTCACGGTAGCAAATTTGATCTCAGATGTAAACACACACACACACACACACACACACACACACACACACAAACGTATGTGTTCTTCTTGTCTTAGCTGCTTGACATCCAAAGGTCCGTTTTGGAGCCATTTTAGCAATGCAACGTCCTTGCTGCATCTGAAACGAACAATAACAAATACTTCCTGGACGACCGCGCATGTGTCAACCAGTGTGGTGGGTTGCTGTTGCCCATTTCCGAATGAAGCAGTAGAGGTCGCTGGTGGGTTAGACTCCGTTGTAGTGACTCTCGTCGTGAGGCAAGAGCAGAGAAAAGATTTTGTATCACGCGACAGTGTTTTTTTCGTTGTATGGGGGCGGGAAAGTGGGAATGGTGTTAATGCGTGAAGATTTTTTCACACTAGGGGGTATTTTCGCCCATGCAGGTTTCGTTGTAGAGGAGTTTCACTGTATATCTAAAACTGATCATAGTGGACTGTGCAATATGCATATCGCAAAAATGTGCAATTAGTTTCTAGCAATGACTTATTAATACTAAATAACTTGTCCAGATGATTTAGTTACAAAGCTTTGAAAACAAGACGGGTCTGAAGCTGCAGGATAATTCGGCATGGGCACGGGTCTGCGCTCACGTATTCCACCACGCTGCACCTGCTGTTAGCTGTCAAGCCAGTGATTGATTGTTTTTCTGGTCAGAAATACTTAAGTGTTGAGTGGGGAGGGGGGGGGGTTTGTCTTGCGTAGAAACACACTGTGCAGCACGGAACACAATGGCAACCAGTTCAAGGTTCAAGGGTCATTCTAAGCACCGCGAATACAACTCAAGGCAGACAGGTGCGAAACACATCTCCCTCCGCCAGTGATCTGATTTCCCCGACAATCATACACGGCAGATTCTTTGTATTTGCTTTTGGTGGGCTCACGAAAACAATCAGCACAATCAAACAGCGCGCGGCGCGCAGACATCCCATCAAGCCGCTCTTCGCAAAAGCCTCGCGTGTTCATGTCCCAACTCTTGCCGTCTCCGGCTGGCTTAATGCGGGGAGGTGCCGGGTGCCGGGGGGGGGGGGGGGGGTGTTTGAAGTCAGCAGCCAGCGCATATTACGGCAGATGAAATGCTATCACGCGCGGCCGATGAATGCTTTGTGTCATTAAGAGAATAAGGCGAACAGGGGGGAGCCGAGCGAGCGCGCTCAGAAAACCTTCCCCTGCTCGCGCGCCTTTTCTGAGGGGAGGCAAGATTAAGGGGGGGGATGTTCAGAGGCTCTCGTCTGTCAAGACTTCAAAGACGCCATCGACACTCCTTGTTTCTGCCGGTGCAGCAACCAAATCGCGCACACTCTGCCGCCTCTGTGGCTGTCAAAGCTCCTCTGACATCCCCTTCATCAGGTAGACGGGCTTTAATCCAGACACGGATAAATAAATCAACACAGAGGGGGGGTCCCGCACTTTGCGGCGCCCCCTGGTGGCGGGGGGCATCCGCACAGCCCCAAAAAAAGGGGCCTCGAGGAGTCATTCGTTGCCTGCTAGGGCACAACAAAAGATACGCAAAGGATGATTAATAGAAAAGGCAGATGAGAAAAGACGAGATTTTGCCAAGATTTTTGTTCGTGTGGATTCAGCTTAGCTAAGTCATCTGAGATGACATCAGCCGAGATGTCTGAATGCAATTTGCCTATCGTTGCACGTGACATTTTGGCCGAGCAGAGATCAATAGCGTAGAAGAGAAATGGGGAGGCTGCGTGAGATTCGCCGCACGAGCAGACAAGAGCGGACGGCGCCCACGGGGCGGACACACATCGGGAAATCCCGCCGCGTGAGAAAACACGCGGCGGGGATGGAGGACCGCGGGAAGCAATCCGAAGCCATCGACGGGCGAAGCGGGCCAAAAACGAAGCGTCGGCGTGCACCCGATACGACGGCTTAGGGGAAAGGAGCGGGCGGAGAACGACACCGAGCTGAAGACGCAGAGAGCGACGTCGGAACCGCCGAGGTGCCTTTCCTTCCCGTCGGGCCCCCCCTTTTTTTTTTCATTTGATTTGAACAGCGCAAGCGAGGCAGGCAGAGATCACCGCAACAGAAATGAACTGAGAGGAGAGATCTGTTGATCCGTTGTTCCGTTTGTTTGTTTTGAAGAGCGGTCTGGCAGCACACGCGGCGCATCCCCCTCCCCCTTTCAGAATACAAAAGATGCCTTAGAGGCAACACCAGTGAAGTTTTTATGCTGATGACTGCGTGACAAACATCGGGTGAAAAAACTTCCTTTCAGCGGGGTACCTGCTTTATTTGTAAAAGTTAAAGACAAAAAAAAAAAGGAGGTTTAAAGACGGACAGACGCGCGCGCACGCATCTAATTTATATCCTATAAGAAGAAGGTGAGGCGCCCACGGGGGCGCGTGTTAGTTGTGAAAAATTCAAGCCGACGGATTCAAACTGTCCAATTTCCACATCAAACAAACGCCGGGCGCCGTGCTCCTGGAGAGGCTGCCTCATTTCCAACACCTAGCTTCAGAAAGAGATACCCCCTTCCCACCACCACCGTTCCATAGCACCCCCCCCCCCCCTGCTGCTTCATCCCGAGTCCACCGCCGCTGCCACTTTTTCCCCCTCTTTCTTCTTTCTTTCTTTTTTTAACCGATACTCTCCCTTTCCTCAATAACCGTGCTCTCTAATTCCCCTAAGCACTGTACTGGTTACACTAGCCACTGTCTCCCCCCTGCCTAATTATACCCTTGCGAGTCTATTAATCAACTTGTGAATTATTTAAGAAGGAGAGCTCCTCTGCCTGTAACTGCTTTTGACACCGCCAGGAGGGGAGACGGCGGCGGCGGGCGAGGGGTGACGCGGAGGCTCAAGCGAAGGGGAGCCGAATGATGGGAAAGGAAGCGGGGGAAACGGCAGAGGTGTGTGAGAAAAAGCAACCAAAAAAAATCCAAAAATAAAGCAATCGGGGCCTTCCTGCATCTGTCCCCCGAGGACGGACGGACGGGGCTGCCGGGTGCCTCACCCAGACGAGACAAAACCTCCCCATCAGCATTCAGCCTTGTTTGTTTTGTTGCCGTTGTTGTTTTTTGCCCCCCCCCCCATGCCACCCTCGATTTCAATGCATAACTTTTCATGATAAACAGGCCTTCATGAATATATGGAGTGCAACTGTGAGGGAAGGGGCAAGGGGGGGGGGAGATGGAGGCTGAGGTAAAGGAAGAGAAACAGAGCCAGGCGAGGCTGGAGGGGGGGGCAGGGGGGGGGGGGTATCTAGACAGCACAATGCCTCCGAACGCACACACATCAGACTTCTACTGTTTGACAGGAGGCAGCATTTCCCCTGAGCGGTATGGCCACGGTGATGATGATGATGATGATGATGATGATGATGATGATTTGTTTGTGCCCTTTTTCTTCTTCTGCTCCCTCCCGCTGCAAGACGCTCGTCATCAGATTAATGATTCCCATTGACGCCCGTCATAAGTAGCAGCGGCAGGAACCCCCCAAAAAAAAAAAAACGTGACAAAGTGAGATCATCATCAGGATTTCCCAAATTTTTGTTGTGGTCTCCATCCAAACGCGCACTGACCAAAAGCATGGCGCCGAGTCAAAATGAGCGTTGTGGTTTGCCTCAAATTCCTGAAGCAGAAGTAGGCAAGAATCTGTGCGCACTCGTTAGTTGGAATGCGCCCCCACGAAGGCACAGGCAACATGACAGGCTGTCAACCGGATGACATGTTCACCGCGCGAGGCGTGTAAAAAAAAAAAACGAATGCTGACGCGGGAAAGATTCACTCCAAGAAAGAGGCGGAGCGTTTTGAAGATGTTATTTGAAGGTAAAGTCGTCGTACGCCTTCGGAAAATATGTTTGCACGAAATTAGCGGCAAAGTTTGAGCGGAGCTTAGCATGAAGGTGCAGCTAGCATTGCACACGTTCTCTTCCTGATACGATGACCACTGAAAAACGCACATCGGCTCGGCACCAAACTTGAGTGCGAGGGTTCCGAACTTTCCTGGGAATAATCTCGAGAAAATGCATCACGCAATCGTGACCCGATTCGTTTTTTTTGGGGTGATTTATTGACTTCGAGCAATCCGCCATCTTTTCTTCTGAATCTAGGAAAGCACGCGTTGCCGGTGATTTCTGTCGTTCTCTCTGAAAACTCCAAAGCGCCCACTCGGGTTGAAAAGCAGATGCGCGCCAGCCACTCTGAAGAGCAATCGAGCGATGACAACGGAGAGATATATCTCCGTTTTCTCCCCACTCGGCTTTACTGCGTTTTATATCAAGTCGCATTTCATGTTGAGACGTCAACTCGTCTGAGTTTGCTTACCACCGTGTTTGGTTTGGAGCAGATAATATACGCTACCTTTAAAATGATTTCATATACTGCATAGTACCTCCAGTACGTAACTTTTAAGAAGGGAGAGGCAGTTGGGGACTGAGAGGCCACGAATGTTCACATGGCTCCATCTCTGCGGGATGTTTCTTAGATGAATTAAAAGTTGCTTAAGGCAGGCTGCACATGTGGACGCCCGCGGCTCGGCTGCGACTGGCGCGTTCCTCCGTGCCGCCTTCCCTCATTTGCTTGAACGACCGCATTGGCCTGAATATAAGACGGTGTTTTTTTTTGCATTGAAATAAGACTGAAAAAATGGGGGTGGTCTTATATTCGGGGTCTAGACATTATACCCATTTGCGACGCTAGATGGCGCCAGATATGATTGAAGCGAATGCTGAACTTGACTCACCGGGCCAAAGTGAAGCCCTGTCACGAAGAATAAAAATAAAAATAGCGGTAAGAAAGAAAAGAGAAGAAAATAACGGAAGCGATAACAGAAAATGGAGAAACGTCGTGACAATCTGGAGAAAAGTGGGTCGAAGATCGGCCAGGTTAACCGGCAGCTGAGGAGAAGTTATGATGTCATTTACATTTCAAAAACTAGAAGCCATTCATTGACGAATGTGATTGCACTTTAGATTTGAATGAGGCAAAATAACATGCTTTTTCTCTCAAATATATTGTTAGAATCGTTTGTTTCAGATGGACGGTAATTATTTTCTGTATAAAAATGAATTTGGTGTTCAAAAAGTCTTTTTTTTTTTCAAACTTGAGTCTTATAATCAGGGCCGTCTTATATTCGGGCCAATACGGTAAGTGTCGCGTGACTTGAGGAGCTCCGTTTTGACACCAAGAACGCCTTCCCCAAAATCCTTCAATGTATTCTCTTTTGAGCTCCTTTTGAGCTTCCATCGTTGGAGTGCACAGACTGGGGATTCTATCGCAAAGCCCTCAATGGTTCTGTGGGTTACACCGTCAGTGGGAACTGCGAAAAGTTAAAAATGTTCCGACAGCGTCAAGATGGCGACTTGCTGTCGACACGTGCGGCCCCTGACTGCATTTTTCCCCCCAAAATGCTCCATTGTGCCATGATTTCAAAATGCTTGAAATGTGAGGGAACAATATTTCCAATTCGCTTTGCCTCGCAGCAAAAGAAAAAAACAAAAAAAGAAGCTTTTTCAAGTCAATTCCCAAATTAGTCAAGAAAGACTTGAACTCTGCAGAAGATTTGTAGCGAAAAAGAATATTAATCAGGCAGGAGCAGAGGAGACTCTTGTGGGAAAGATGAGTCGCTTTTGTTCGCCATTAAACAATCATTTCCGACTTCACACAAACACTTAGACTACTATTATTACGTTCCAATTAAACTCGATAGAAAAGTCGGGCTTTTCAAACTCTTCAGAGAAATCTGCGACTTTCAGGGAGGGGTGGGGGGATAAAAAAAACAAAACAAAGGGAAAAATTAAAATATATTATCATCTTTTAAAAGTCCTTTCAAAAATAAACAAGACAAACCCAAACAAAACATAACAAAAACGCCCCCCCACTCTGCGCCTTCCGCTTTCTTTTCCCCATCACTCGCCTTCCTCTCGGCGGAGGCGAAAGCTGAGCGGGCGTTATTTGCATAGGAACTGCGAGAGGCAAGGGATCGTCATCGGCGGCGCATCGGATGCGAGGAGACGATTTTCATGTGCAAATTTTTTTAGCCCTCGCCAAACTCGGAGCATTATTATTTCATCAGAGCCCGAGACACGCAAAACCCCTTCGTTCCCGTCCCCGAACGCCGCCGTCATCATCCCCCCACGGACACTTCCAAGATTCTCACCAAATCCCGTCCCCAGAAGGCCGCACTACTGAGTAGCGGTTTACCCCGGGGGGGGGGCCTAACCGTTGCAGGAGGTGTCGGAGGACGTAGAGTTGCAGGAGAGCTCGACAAGCACGGAAAGAGGACACGGACGGCTTGTGACCGGAAATGGCGGATTCCCAAAAAAGCTGGCCGGGGATGGGAAGCTTGCCGGCTTTTCAAGTTTAGAAGGGAGATTAGAGCCAATTAGCGGTCCTTGTGAAAAGCCTTTTAGTGCCTGGGGAATTGCGGCTGCTGATCCCAAATGTGGGACAGCTGTGAGCAACAAAAGAACACTGGCGGGCCTTGCTTTTCAAAACACACACACACACACACACACACACACTTTCCAAACACTCATATTCCATGCAGCTCTGCATAATCGCTCATGCAAACAAGCGGGTGGGGGGTGGGGGGGGGAATCCCCTCGCCGATAGCAATCGCAGCAAATAATCTCTAACGCAGCATAAAAAAATAATTTAAAAAAAAAATGAACGCGTGTAACTACAAGATGCAAAGAGACAAAAACGTTCACCGCGCGATGGCAACAAAGTGACAAAAAAGGCGCAACAGACGGAGAGGTGAGGGTGTTTTCAAAAAAGGGTGACGGCGAATCCTTTGGTGGGGTGGGGAACGTCTTTCAGGCCTTTTAAATCAATTTGTTAGCTTGGTGTGCATTATGGGAAAGCGCCGCCGAGTGCCCCCCCCCCCTCCTGTAAAGTGCCATCTTGAATTTCTTTGTCTGACAAGCTTTCGGCATTGCTCTGCGCACGGGAAGGCAGAGCGAGAGGTGAAGCAACAAAAAAAAAAAAGAGGTTCAAAGCCCAGATGGGAGCGGCGCCCGCGTACGCCCTCAACCTTTTGCGCATCACCTCGCTCGCTCGCTCGCTCTCATGTCAAACGCAAGTAAGAGGAGGAACGCCAGTCGATTTATACCGGGACCCGCATTACCGGTGTCTCTGGATGATTTCCTTCTTCCTTCTTTCTCTTTTCTCTTTCCCGCGTTTCCATCTGTGTAACCTTTCTGTCACGTTCGCCGCGCACCCCGCGCGACCCCCCGCCGCCCCTGCCGTCATCCCCCCCCCCTCCTCTTCCTTTATCCCGCCGCGCGCATTAGCGAAAAAAAAAAAAAAGCTTTCTGACAACTATTTCAACTTGTGGGAAAGGAGATTCAGATCCTCCATTGGCGCTCAACAACTTCTCCTACAAAAGGAAACGTCGGATCGCGTCGAGATAAAATGACTGGAAACGATGTTTTTGGTGCAACAGTTTAACAGCTGTTAAAAGATGAGACTTGGAGCGCTGGAAAATCGGTTTGGGGAAGCGAGGGAAGGAAAAAAAAAAAAAGCTTGGCGTCAAACTGGGTGGAATCTCGGTTTTATCGGAGCGTTGGGTATTTGCTGAAAATGTACGATGGAGAAATAAGCGGCTACAAATGGGCTCGGCGAGAGGTCGGTTTTCCCGCATGAAAGGTTTTACAGTGGCGGATGCTCGTCTGTCAAGTAGGGGAAGCTCAATTTCGGCCTACATCATAAAATGTGCCCGATTATTTCTACGTGGATTCGACTCTCCGTTCATTTACAAGAAAATGACCCGTGACCGTGTCATACCAACAAGGCGGCGTCTTAACTAGTGTCCTACAACTCCAATCAAACCCACCAGAAATGAAAGATTACCGTCAATTCCGGACTATAAGTCGCTACTTTTTTCACAAACTTTCAACCCTGCAGCTTATACAGTGATGCGGCTTATTTGTGTCATTTTTCTAACGGCCGCCAGGGGGCGCTCGAGTAGAAAAGGTCAGATTAAGACGGGTCTTTATGACACTGTTTAATTCCGAGGACGGTGACTTCAATGGCTTCAGTTCACAGGAGGAAGATGAAGGCGGCTCACTGTGATTTTCTTTCTTTGTAAATATGTTGACATGTTTTAATGCGGCTTATATACGGGTGCGGCTTGTGTGTGTACAAAATTGGTTTTCCTCTAAAAATGGAGTGGGTGCGGCTTATAATCAGGTGCGCTCTAGAGCGCGGAAATTACGGTAATTTGTCGCTCGTCGTTTTCAACAAAGAGAGTGTCGCTCAGATGATTAGAAGAAGTCTCCAGTTCAACTCGGAACAGAATGAGAATTGAAAACGCTCCCGCGGATGCCCTGCGCCAAAAGATCGGCGATTGGCTCATTTCGCTGTCAATCAAAAAGAAAATTCCGCCTCAGACAGATCATCCAATCATCTTGCGGAAAAGCTCAGCCGATACACGCCCATTGTCCATAGACTCCCAGAGACGCTGAGCGTCCGGTGGGCGGGACTAAACCAGTAATAAGAAGCTGATTCGGAACAAAAGTTGAGCGCGTTGTAGCGCATATTTAGTCAATGTCATGTCATGTTTTTTATTGCTCTTGGTTGTAAAGTGTCCTTGAGTGTCATGAAAGGCGCTTGCAAATGCAATGTACTATTATTATGATTATTATTATGTACACACGTGTGTTCGATCACTTATTTTGGGACATTTTAGGGGAAGCCGTAGCTTCCCCTTTGCAGTCTTAAGAGCAATCGCCTCTGGTGAGATCGCAATTGAAAACAGTTTTGGAACAGTTTGGGATTTGTTTAGACGTCACTCATGTTCATGAAAAAAAAAGAAAAAGAGTGGTATATTGTCCATTAAAAAGGGCAAAAAGCTGAACCCTCGCCGATTCTTAGAGCAGGCAAGCGAAGCCAGCAGCGTGTCTAAAATGTGACGCTTTGGCCACAAATACGGCTCGACACAACGGATAACGGGCAAGATGTATGGCGCATTCTGGAAATTGCTGATCCGGATGCCGACGGCTCTTTTTTGCGTACGTGGAAGTGGAAGTGTGCTCCGAGGACGATCTGTTTACAGTTTGACCCTCTCAGGAGAGTAAGTGGCTGTTTCCATTGAGGCTTAACATCGCCCTTTTACAACACGATGGCTTTTGCCTTTTCATGCCTCCTGATTAAGCACGGCCTAATCAAAGCTAATGACCTCCTCATTAAAAGGGGCTGCGCAGCTCTCTAATTAGCATCCGGAGCTGGCGTGCCGGGAAACGCCGCTTGCCGGTCGCAAATTTAAGAAATAAATTGCAGCGCATGGCGGGAGGGGGGGACTGACCAGAAATAGCTACAAATTCTCTTATCAAACTTTAATTTAGGATAATCAATATTCAAGGCAACGGGTTTACCACAGTTTACATCTGCATCAGGGATCATGAATTCTTAATGCTTTCAAAAAAGTCCCACTGCCCACAGATTTTCACTCCCCAATTTTATAGCAATCTGGCAAATCAAATGCGATTAATTATAAATTGAATCGTTACGGCGCGCTTCGAAAAAACTCACGTTCACAAATTGCGTCGGCGACCGCGGTTCGACGACTCGCTCTCCGGATATTTCCGCAGCTCACATGTTGAATCGGCGAAGGATTTGCAAACGCAGCGCAGCGCGGGGGCCGCTCTGTCGCCATTTTTTGGAAAACATTAAATATACCGGAGAATCGCGGAACGAGATCACACGATACCTTGACGTACTACGCCCACCCGGCTGTCACCATCCAGCCCGCATCCCGAGACGGGAGCGCAAATCTGACCAGGATTTCCAACCGCTGCCGCCAAAATACAAACAAAGCTGAGGCAAGAAAGGAACGAAACAAGGCAATTTGACAAAAGTAGCAAACTGTGGAAGACAACTAAAGCGATGGCATCTCAAGGCAGGGGGGGGGTTAGGTTGGGTGGGAGGAGGAGGGTGCTTTAATGGGCTCTGGGAGAGCGGCAGGCCCAGCTGGGGGGGTGGGGGGCCGCAAGAGGGCCTAGCCTGTGGTCTTGCCTTGGGCTGGGCTGGCGCAGCAGCAGTCAGGTGGGCTGGCAGAGTGAGGGCACGAAGGGCCTCCCCATGTGGCGGGCCATCAGCCCCTCCCTCTGCGCAAGATGTTCCAAGCGAGGTTGGAGGGGGCACTTAACAAGCTGCGCGGCAGCACGTAAAACACCAGGATTCCATATTACCACGAGATTGCTGCCCGTGTCGCTTCTAATTGAGTCGTCTGCAGTCGTTTTTCAGTCGGCCTCGAGCGCGTGTAGACATCACGGATACGAGATTCAACACCCGTGCAACGTGTAGATGAAGGAACTGTGGAGTTGACTACCGTATTGGTCCAAATATAAGACGGTGTTTTTTTTGCATTGAAATAAGACTGAAAAAGTGGGGGTCGTCTTATATTCGGGGTCTCGACATTATACCCATTCACGACGCTAGGTGGCGCCAGATATCATTGAAGCGAATGCTGAACTTGACTCCCCGGGCCAAAGTGAACCCCTGTCACGAAGAAGAAAAGTAAAAATAGCGGTAGCTCGAAGAATGAAAATAAAAAATAAAAAATAGCGGTAAGAAAGAAAAGAGAAGAAAATAAGAGAAGAGATAACTTGAAAATGGAGAAACATCGCGACAATCTGGAGAAAAGTGGGTCGAAGATCGTCCAGCTCCAACTGTGGAGTTGAGTACCGTATTGGTCCAAATATAAGACCGTGTTTTTTTTTGCATTGAAATAAGACTGAAAAAGTGGTTGAAAAAGTCCTGCTTCTCAACGCCAATGAAGGAAAAACTCAAGAAATAATTTACGGGCTCCATTTCCGTGGCACGGTTTTAAAACCGGCCATCTTAAAACCGCATATCGTCACAATCTCTTTGCATTTAACGCGAGTCGCAAGTGCAACGGGAGGAGCGCCGGCTGATGAAAAGGCGCCGCTGTAAACCATCTCGTGAAAACCGGGCAGCGTGTGGCCGATAAAATACAATAAGGAACGACGACTGCGCGGCTGTTTCCCGGAGATGTTTACAGACGCGCTATGCGCCGCTCACACGTTTCCCATCCAATTAACCCGCATTCCTTCGGCGCAGAGGGCACTTGAAGACGGCAAAACAAAGTCAAACTTTGCCATATCGCGAGTGCCAAGCGGAGTGCCATCGCGCATTTGAATTGGAAATCCGGCGGCAAAGCGACAATAACAAGCGAGCGAGCGCGCGCCCTCGGAAGGCAAGAGGAGGGCTAAATGAACAAAGCCTCGCAAAAAAAAAAAACACAATTCTCCAGCTCCTGCCCCCAATCCTCGCCGTTACCCCACCCCCCCCCACAAAGTACACAAGAAAAAAAAAGAGAAATGCTATCATGCATATCATTCATTAGCGGCAAATAAAAGAAATTCTCTCTAATCGCGGCCCCCAAATCCCCGAGCCCCCGCGCACCGCGGCGCCGGGGAACGGAAAGAAACGGAGGCGAGAGATGCAAAAAAAAAAAAAAAGCCAGCCGGCTCCCTCAAGTGCTTGTTAGGGCCCAAATTATGATGGCGATGAATACATTTGGAAAATAAATAAGAAAATAAATAAATAAAAGGGGGCAAACATTTATAGATCCAAGTATTATCAGAGGAGCCGCGGGTTTTGTTGCCAAGCTCTCTGGGCCCGTTTGAAATCTGCCTTTGTTTTTCCCTTTGATCTTTAACTGCTAACCTATCCATCACTTCACCTGATTCCCCCCCCCCATCCCCCCCCACCCCTGTTAACGCCCCTTCCTCCTTTGAAAATGTTGCTCGCGCAAGGTGCGCCCGCCCGAGCGCTGCCCGCTCTAAGTGGCAACCATAATCACGTCATCATCATCATCATCATCATCATCACCCTCCTCTGCGCTCTGACTCGTTTCTTCCACAACAATAATTAACTCGCGGCACGGTGGGGGCCATCTTACGCAGCAGGAAGCGAGAGAGAGAGAGACAAGATGTTATACGACGGTACTTTCACTGTTTTTCCCCATTTTCTTCCCCCGATCCCATCCCATCATATGCTCTCCTCCTCACTAATCTTCCTCCTCTGCCCTCTCTCGTCCAACTGCCTCTCCCAATTCGAGTGTCGCTGTCCTCAGAGTTTGTCATTTTCTCCATTCTCACCTTGAATGAGTCTTTGATTTCATGTTTCACAAATTTAAAACACTTCCCGGGGGCCTTGTCTGCCAGCCGCTTTTCTCAAAACACCCAAAATAAGGAACAAAAACGCTCTCTGCAAGCTATTTTGTCTCATACAAGTATGAACAAGCTCATGTCTGCCCCTCCCCTCATGGCACCCCAAAAAAACAATGACTTTTTTAGATGCATCACTGATCAGTATATGTGGTGCATGCAGCAGACATATGCACCCCCACCCCAACTTTAGCAAGAAAAATAGTCATGTAGCGCTTATCAGAAGCTATAGCTAGCTGTTAGCTAGTTGCGCATCACACAACACTCAATGCAGCTCTGCTTACCTTTCGATGTCGTGTTTCAGATGATGGATGTACTGGCTGCCAAGTCACGGGTGGAAACTTGGTCCGGGGGGGGGGGGCTGGAATGATGTAAATTAGAAAGAGTTTTCAGATGTTTAGAAATGGGTGGCTAATGCAACATGAACTGCGTGACAAAAAAAAGAAAGCGTTGAGTGAACACAAAACGTCAAGGCGACAAAATATTTGAAGTTTTGCTGTTGTGAAAATTGTCTGGCCCGCATTTCGCAACAGAGAAATGCGAGTTTACAGAACAAAGTGTGCCTTGTGTGTCCCCCCAACTACTTCGCGATACAAGCTAAAACCAAATCAGCAAGTTACTTTGGAGCTAAAACTTGTTCGTGTTTTTTTTTTTTTTTTTGGTGCTAACATTTGTTACCCTGAATGACAACCGTTTCAATTTCAAAAGTGCTCCAACTTAAATGACCGTTTCCGCCCCGGCGTCGGTGGAGATCAGGATGAACTTGCAGATTTGAGCAAGGCCTCATTCGGATCGGAGGGTGCCGCGTTTTTTTTCCCAACTCTGCTCTCTCACCATCAACCTTTGCCTCCGTGTACATTTTTACTCGACATCTCGTATAAATGACCATTTTGGCTTCTTATTTTCCCCCCCATTTTGTGAACAACCATCGCCGTTTATCCACGTCAGGTCGCCTCCCGTCTCCCCTTGATATGAACGATCTGGTGCCGTCTGTTTTCTCTCTAGATTTCCGACCTCCAGCGCCGTGTAACCGTGACCTCCGGTTTATCTTTTAACGAGACTCGTCCTAACATCCCTTCTTTCCTATACTTTCACCCCCCTGCCCCTCCCTCCCCCTTTGGCCCATCTTTCCCGGTATCCTTCCCTCACCTCCTCTGCTCCCCGAGCCCCAGAGTGGCTCGCTGGATTCTGTTTCATCACACATCAAACACACGCGCGACGCGCTCTCTGCGCGGGCAGGACCCGGGGACCGAAACATCTGCACAGGGGGGACGTGCAGGGGGTATGTATGTGGGGGGGGGACTCCGGCCTCGGAGGAGGGTGGCATGCTACGAGCAGATGTCGCCGGGACCTGAACAGCAGGCTCGGGGGCGGAGGGAGCCGCAGGGAAAGAGCCCAAGCGAGGGAGCCGGCCGGCCCTGCGGCCCAGCCCGGGGGAGGGAGGAGAGACGAACCACAGTCCCTCCAAACATTCCACCTCAGCTCACCTTGCAACGAGGCTTCCCAGACGCTTCCTGCTTTGACACGACAAGATAATTAGTCCGCTTGGTGCTAATAAGCTAATCAGGACGCGTCTGTGTGTGTGTGTTTCCTTCCATTCTCAAATCTGTGTCCTCTACAGCACTCCCCCCGAGTCCTGACGGGGAGGCGGAGGAGCGGGCGAGGTGAACAATGACTTGAGTCTGACTTAGTCCCGGTGGCACGGAGAGAACCCACGCTCTGATCCAGACCAAAGCAAAGACCTTTTTTTTTTTTTTTTTGTGAGGGGGTCAGCGTTGCTCTCGCATCCATTAACAGCGGAGATATTTCATCACCAGCTCCTTCTGGCGGGGCGGGACTTGCGCAGGGGGAACTGCGATCAGCCTGAGAGCCGAGGAGGACAGATGCCGCCGACACTCCCCGGTTAGCGAACGCGGCAATCGGGAGCTTCTGCTGTCAATGAGTCATCAAAGGGCTTGTTTGAGAACAGCTGTTGACGCCGGTTCACTGCCACGAGCATTAACCCCTATTGAAAAGTGATGGGGGGGGGGGGCGGGCGGGGGGGGGTTCTTCCTGAATGGCTAATGGTTCTTTCGTCTGCATGGACATAGTTAGGAATTACAAAATGGGGTTAAATTCGTACATCAATTCATACAACATCTTACTCCGGTCCTGGAGACTCAAACACTGGCTTCCAAGCAGCCGCATGATCTATTTTAAGATTACGCGGCCGCTCGATGAACCGCGGAGCAGCTTAGGCTCCAAATCAAGAAATGGTCATGCGATATCGACCAAGTTGGGCTCCGACGTCAGCCAGCCAAGGGTCCATTTGTGGAGCCCAGAGTTCAAAAGTAAACATGGTGCGTCAGTATTTTGATGTTGTGCCGCACAGAAAGGTGATAAGATGGCAACAGAAGTGAAGTCAGCCCCGAGTAGAAAGACATTTTTGTGAAAATGTGCACGTCTGGGTGAATGTTATTTTTCCTTACTGATGAAAAATGGATTTAATCGTTCATTCAATACAGTCCTTAAATTGGACATTGACATGCATTTTACAGCACGTTTTCAGCTCCTTTTCTACTAATGAATTGTCTTGACATTTCCTGTGAAACATACACAACAGAGAAAGCTAGCTCCTTGCCGTGCAGCGGCCACCATTGTTTCGTCTGGTGGTATTTTTTTTGGGGGAGTGGTGTTTGACTTCCCGGCTGCGCTCGCCAGCCACAGCCGTCATGTCGTCATCTTTATTATTCAGATTTCTGGGAGCCAAACAGCTGCTTTCTTCGCATGTCACGTCGAATCGCCGGCTCGCGCGCAAACTCGGGCGGCGGAAAGATTCAAGACGCTCTTGGAATTCGAGTGAAACGTGGGGGCAGTTAACGCGATCAATCCGCAGTGCGCCAATGGAAGAACTCAACAAATTCTTCTTTTGAAGTGCGCGGAGGGCCTGTTAGCGTGGAATACTCCGAAAGTGCACGGCCACTTACTTGTATATAAATTACGTTTTTGAGTGAATAAAACATCCAGACTTTTTGTTATTTTTTTAACTACACAGACAAGCGTCAAAGACAATTAATTGATGTCGCCAGTAACAATATTTCTCCTGGAACAAAACTGCCGCAAATGAATCCCCGGCAAGCAGACAGAGCAGGCGCAAGACTTGATGAGACGAACCCAACGCGTTGCTCCGCTTGACAGCAAAGTCAGCCGCACTTTATCACAGTGCCAGTAATGAGAGTTAACTTGCCGGCATCTGTGGGAAGCCGGCGCTGAGCAACAAACCTCCATGCATTTTTTTTTTTATCAACGGCAATTACTCAGAGCTTGTTGATATTTCCACCGTTCGGTCTGACTGAATTGGATTGGCGTCGGGAAAAAACCAGCGGACGTCTGCGGCGGGCGCTAAATGGTCTGCGCCGCTCGAGGTGATAAGGCGACAGCTGTCCAAATATTTATTTGACAAAAGGCGTAAAGCTAATGGGCGGGCTGCACTGTCAGGGGATCAGTTGGACAAGTCACCACCTCGACGATCGCGATGATTCCCGTGTGGGAACTTTTGTTACAAACACACAAGTGACATTTGCGGACAAAAAAGTTTGAAAGTGAGTATCAGGGAATACCCGGTTCAATTCTGCCTGCCATGCATGTTTTTGAAATGTGGGAGGAAACCGGAGTACCCGGAGAAAACCCACGCAGCAAATCCTACTTGGCCCCGCGTGCATGACTTGTGACACGCCGGCTCGGTGCCCAAAGAATGAACCCCACCCGTGACGTTTCTCGTGATGCCACCAGAGGGAGCCAAAGCAAAGACGGGATCATGTGTTTTACAACCACAGCTGAAAAGGGGAATTATGAACAGTTCCAAATAGCTGTCGGTGTTAGCACAAAACCTTTAAGCTTCTGCTAGGGGAAAAAAAGTCAAAACTATGTACCGTCAATTCCGGACTATAAGCCGCTACTTTTTTCCCCAAACTTTCAACCTTGCGGCTTATACAGTGATGCGGCCAATTTATGTCATTTTTCTAACGGCCGCCAGGGGGCGCTCGAGTAGAAAAGGTAAGATTAAGACCGGTGGAATATATGCGTCGAGGAAGACTGCAACTTCTTGTCTTGTGCATCAATTAAATTAGCGTGAACATAAAAAAAATGCAAAAATAAAGGCATATGACGCATTGCTATTCTGTTGCTAGCGTGTTGTTAGCATGTTGCTAGTGTTTTACTGCCGCATCACAGGCACCGTTTGGGAAGAAAGTTATATTATTATTATTATTGTTAAGTTATATGATTCAAACTTTGAAAACTCTCTCTGTGTACCGTCTTTCTTTGTAAATATGTTGACATGTTTTAATGCGGGCACATGCGGCTTATATGCGGGTGCGGCTTGTGTATGTACAAAATTGGTTTTCCTCTAAAAATGTAGTGGGTGCGGCTTAGAATCAGGTGCGCTCTATAGTGCGGAAATGACGGTAAATTTGTTTCCACTAAATAGGCAAACGTGAAGAAAGGAGCTGAAATTTTTCTTCAATGTCACCAATAATGACTGTGACGACGCACGTTGTCTATTTATACGCAGCGACGAACGTTCTCAATCAATCTCAATTAGCCGCATTTGTATTCAATTATCTTTGCAGACGGTGGGCGGCGGTGATGAAAGGCTGAATCTCAACAAACTCCTTGACAAGCCGCAGCTCATCCGAGCGAGCGAGCGGATTGACAGGCTGACTTCTCCCTCCGATCAAGGCGCAGAAGTCCGGGGCGGCCGATTGCTACAGTCTGGGATTTGTTGTAAGTGACAGGTGCGCAGAGACCTGCCGGGGTCCTGATGGAGCGCCGCGCCATTTATGCAGATTAACACGTCAAAAGTACAAATGAATAAATAAAACCGGGAAGCCGAATCAGGCATTTAGCCTGAGGGGGATGCCATCGTTAGTAGATTAAACAAAGTGACTAATCAGAAAAAACAATCCGCTACTGAAGTGGAGGAAGTCAAAAGATGCCAAAGCCTGAGGGTAAAGAGCTAAGTCATTGTAATTATTTAGCTCGTGGAAAACAAAGACACCAATTCCTAATCAACAGAATCGTGACAGATGAGATTTTTTTTTTGTTTCCAGATATTGTGCACTATGACAAGGGGGCGGAGTGTTTTGATCAAAGAGAACGTGCTTGTCTTTGCACATTTTTGTACGTGTTGACATGTGGGCGAATCACATGTTCGTCGGGACGGAGATTTTCAATTTAACAAACGACAAAGGAGCCACTGGAAGTAAGCAGAGTATTCCCTCAGCTGCCATCGGGGGGACTGGTGCCCGCGACGGACACCTGAGGGGGAATACTTTGGGTCAGTCTGCAGAGAGACAACCGATAACTGATAAAGAACAAATGAGACCTTGCTTTTAAATCCAGATGAGCAGATGCGAGGTCCAAACCCATGAATCAAATGTTTCAAATAAATTGGCAGGTTTTTTTGGGGTTCTTCATGATGTTTTTGGGTTTTTTAACCTTGAATTGAACCTGTCAAGCTTGGATACAACACGGCTCTCAATTCCGCCCAAACTAACCAGAAAGGTAAATAAATTACAATTAAAACATTTTCTAAAAAATTGAAAAAGCCAACAAAAAAAAATTACAATTAAAAAATTACGAAAAAAATTTAAAAGCCAACAAAAAAAAAAGGTCAACGTCGCCCAATGTCAGAAAACTGCTATGAATTTGTCACCAAAATTCACATGCTCATCTCTACTCACACCCACTTCACTTCGGAAAATATCAATTGTCCCAAATGTTTTGGATTTTATGGGCATCGAGTGTTTTCCTCTCCATAAATAAATAAATAAACAAATAAATAAACAAAGTAAAATAAATAAATAAATACGAATAGAAATAAATAAACAAATAAATAAAATTAAAATAAATAACTAAATAAATATAAAAATAAAAATACATAAATAAATAAACAAATAAATTAGATTAAATAAATACATAAACAAATAAATTAGATTAAATTAAAATACATAAATAAATAAATCAAAATAAATAAATCAATAAAACTATAAATAAATAAATTAAACTAAAAATAACATAAATAAATAAATAAAAGGCTCATTGTCAACATCAGTGATTGGTCGCGGGCATACGTAGAGATGTACGGGTGAACTTTGGTGCCAACTGGTTGTACTTTTCTTACATGAACTCATTCACTCCCAAAGACGTTTTTAAACGTCTTTTCAGACTTGTTTCAGAATTGGCTGGTATTGAAGGAGTTTTAAGTGACGTTGAGATGTTTTCCTTGCAACGAACGTTTATGGAGAGAAATGCAGTCGAATGGCCATTGAAATCCAAAACACTGCGGTGATTGTTTGGATATTTTCCAGAGGTCGCAGTGGGCATGAGAGGAGACGTGCGTGCATATTTTGGTGATTGTTCATCGCAATTTTCTGACATGAAGCATAAAAATAAAATAAACATTTTCCTCCTTTGACCTTCCCACCGAGCCCAGGCCCGAACCTGAGCTATTGATTTTGCGCCATATCTGTTTACTCCTGATCTGCATACTTTCACAGCTGCTTGGAGAGTATCATTTGCCCCGAGGCGATCAGCGGAGCTCAGCTTGTTCCCGTCTTTGATCATCGTTCAGCCGGCGGATTAACATACGCACAACTCCCTTCCTTCCTTTTGTCGCCGAGCTCGACAATAAATCGACAGCCTTCCTCCATCTTTCTTTCCCCTCCCCTCGCCGCAACACGGGAAGAAGCCACAAATCAATCACGCCGCTTTACGCCTCGTGTCCGACACGGATGCAAATCACAGAGGGATCTGCGGGTAAAGCTCTGCTTATTAAAAGCCAATTCCTGACTCATTACCGCCCGCTCATGCGCACAGCGCCCCGTCGCCAAGATGAACAGCAGGTAGGGCCCGCGTTGGCGCAGTTGCAACATTGCCGGAGATGAAACGGACGGCTCCGCCCATTTCGACGGGGAAACGTTTCTTGTCTCAACGCAGACCAAAAGGCCTCGCCGACTAAACTCGACTGCGTTTCGTGCAAAATCGCCGATCGATTGTAACGTCATAAGATGCACCCTCACTCCCCATTGCCTTTTTTATTTATTACGACCTAATTATATCAGTGCGTCAGCTAACCCGCTCCTTGCCGTAAATGCCATCATTTCCTCATGGCTGACATTCCCCCTTTCCATGCCGTGTGTTCATCACACACTCTCTTTTCAATCAGCTGTGCAGCTGTTCGTTCAATTTGTTTACAGCTTCGTGTCAACTGTTTCAAATGGAACTGAATTAACGCATCTGTCGAAGTTTAAAGTCAAACAAAAGTGGAGCGCCATTTGTTTGTAGATGCTGGTTGGTAAATAAAACGACTTTATTATACAGTACGGTTTATTTCTTTAATTTCAATACAATAGCACATTTATTATACATAAAATAAGGTTTATTTCGGTGTAGTTTTAAGGCTTATTTAGTCGAAAATTATGTTTATGGGGACCTGGGAACGGATTATTCTCATTTGTATGGTTTCCTATGGGAAATCAATGTTTGGAAGACAAACTTTTCGGCTCACGAACCAATTAAGTTGGTGAGCCGAGGTACCGCTGTAATTAAGTTGTTCACCCGCCCTTGTTCCTGCTTAGTTTGTTCGGGATGCAAAGGATGAGGCAAGGAGTTTCATGTATATAAAAAATATATATATATAATAATAACAACATAACAACACGAGTTCAGGACTGTCGGGATGAGGAAGAGGTGGAGCAAGATGTGAACGGCGGCCTGCCAGCTACCAGAGCGGAGGCCCTATTAAAAAAACCCAAGCCCAGCAAGTCGGACACGATCCATCGCCTCACCTCGAGGAAAAACAACAACCTCGCTCACCCTGACAGAGAGAGACAATCAGCCATGTGCTACTCGGGGGGTGAGGTTGCGGTGACCCGGCGTGCCGAGATGAAGCCGCTTCCACACACTGATGAGCACTTTGGCAGACATCAAACGTCGGCGGCGCAGAACCATGACCTGCCCGGCGCCACCTTGTCTCCTGCTATCTGGTTTGGAGGTTGATGCGGGCAGACAGATCGGCAAATATCGATCACGGCACGTAAAATCCTTCCCACTGGGCTTTGTGGGGTGATTATGAGCCTCAGGACCCAGAAGAAGCAAACCGTGTAGGCGTGTGTGTGTGTGTGTGTGTGTGTGTATACATTTGGGATTTTCATAACCCACCTGTCACACCGGGCGAGGAAAGCGGACCCGCATTGTTTTGTTCAGGTCTCTCCAATCATCTGTGGAAGAGAGAGACATCGCTGAAGAAACGCCCGGGCAGACAGGGGGGGGGAACGCTGCAACATAGAAAATACACAACTCAGAATAATGCATGTGGAATCCAATCATCGCAAATGATTTGAACGCCCCCGACCGGCTCGCCTCTCCTTGCCTGTCTTCTGCTGAGGCCTCACAACTCGCCAACAGGACCGGGAGCATTGAAAATGTTTGTTTGCCTTCGCAATGGCCCATGATTAATTCAACCGGTGGGCTGCCATTTTTTGGGGGGGACAGGGGGGCTCCCGAGGCAGCAAGTAACGTGGATCTTGGCGCTGACCTGACCCAGCAGGGAGAGCGACTGCGTGGCTTTGAGGTGGTATTGATAGGAAGGTGGGGGGTTGAATGGGTGATGGGAACAAGGAGGAGGGAGGGGTTGGGGTGGGGGACGCTGGCTTCACGCCGACAGCTCGGCCTGCCGCGTCTGCGTGCCCGCTTTGAAGTGTCACCTTGAGGGAAGAGCCGATGGCCGGGAAAGCCAGGAGGGCGGGAAGCGGCAGAGAGGAGTGGCACGCTTGGCATCGCCAGACACACACGCCGCTTTAATATTGCATGGGCTCCCGTCCATCCCTCTGCACACTTAGGACATTCCTTCTGCTTGATTTAGTTTGAAAGTAAATCTTTGTTGTTGTTGTTGGGATTTTTTTTTTTCCACCTCCAGCCCCCTCCTCCTCTCCACACCTGTGCTGGTTTTGTGCTCATTCTTGCCTGAACAAATGTCAAGCTCTGCAGTCAGAGCAACTTTAGCAAGCAGCTGCATTATGGCAGCTGACAGCGTTGCCTTGGGCCCGGCACGTGGCGACTTATGCCAAGAAACATCAAATGTTCTTCCTTCCAGTGCAGGTCTGCGTTCGGATATAAAAGTAGCAAACGTCCAAAAGCCTCCTTCTCCCCACAAAAAAAGATATCATTATCTCATTAACTCATTCAGTAGTAGCCAATTCTAAACCAAGTCTGAAAAGACGTATAAAAACGTCTTTGGGAGTGAATGAGTTAAACACAGTTGCGAGAAACACAGACTGCCCTAATATTCAATTTGCCCCCACCCCTCCCACAAAAAAAAAAAAAAACCCCAGAGGACAATAATTGGCCAATTCATAATCTGCAATTGCTCAAATGTCAATCAAATGACATTGACGAAACTTCAAATCGTGTCTTTCCGTTTCCCGCCGTGCGTTTTGCTGGCAACGTCGTGAGACAATCGAACACGGCGGTCGGTCGCTTGAGGAAGTGCACGAGTTTAAAAAAAGAAGATCTCACGACATCCACATTCGGCCCAGTTCACAAATAGCAGTTTTAACTCCCTGATTAGCAGCGACATCTGCAGCCTTTCATCTCTTCCCTCCATCTTGTTTTTTTGTCATCAGATTAACCCAAACGGGCATCCTTTAATGGCCGTCCTTGTTTTTTCGTTAAGGAAAGCTGAAAGAGGAGCGATAATTAAAATAATTAAACCGCTGGGACCAGACTGTGCATGCATTTCTTTTCTTTTCTTCTCCCTTTAACTTTGAATTCTGCCTGGCTTGCTTCCTCAGGAGAGAGGCGGGCTCATCATCTTCACTTAAATGCATTCGGTTGACTCTCGGAGGTCCAATTGTTGTGTTTTTTTGCTCCCCCTCCAATGCCAATGACCAATGTAGGACCTGATCTTAGAAGTTCAAGGCCCTCATATCAAAATGGAAATGGAAGGGAGGGGGGTAGAGCATACATTGTTTCTAAACAGCATTTATACACCAGACATGTATATCTATTTTTTTCCCAGTCTGCATGTTTTATATGAGCCTGAAGATTAAAAAAAATGGGAGAAAGTATGCTTTGCTCGAATGATTATTTATTCATGAACTTTTAAGCTTTTAATGAGGACAAATGAAGCCGTTTTTCCAGCGTGTCAGCGCGTAGTATGCTTAGCACAAATATTCTTGTCGAGCATTTTCTCTTGCGCTGGCTGCCCGCGAGGAATAAACACTGGCGTTTCAAATCCGCAGCAAACTTGCATTCGAGGGGAGACCGGTTGATCTCGGGGCTCACATTCGTATCAAACCCGATGCAACTTTTCACGAGATGATGTGATGATTCTGATGATTTATTCATTGTCACTGTAAGCAAAGCTAAAATGTGATGTTTTTAATGGTTGACCACTGCATGGATTTAGTCACGGCCTTTTGACAGCAAAAATATCCAAATTTCTTCTGAACTTAATTGATCCATAACCTCCTGAACTTAACAAGTATAGTCTACTCTGCGTCATATTAATTATTGAAACATAGCGTACGTAGCTCATTCTTATTCATCGGTGAAATGCGTTTGTAACTTCTACACGAGGAGTAAAAATAGTAGGTTACAGAGTGACGCCCGATTTATATTTTCCACCATAGGTGTACATACAGAATATTCAAGATTATAATCAGATGAATTCAAAACTTTCTGTCAAAAAGAATCTAATGAATTCTTGCATGAGGGTTTTACCGAGAGCACGACGAGCACCCGGCGCCTTCCATGTCGAGCCGTTCCAACTTTACACAAGTTGGATGTCTTTTTCGACACCTCATATTCTGTATTTTCATTTCATTCAGATCATTTTCACAGGGCTTCATTTCAAGTTGGCATACACTAAAAAGTTAAAAAAAAAAAAAAAATCCCTTTGCTGGAAGTACTTAAGATTTATATTTAAATTTTCATGGAATCTTTGAGAACATTGAGGAGCAATTTCACATTTGCACTGACATCTAATTTCTCAAGTAGTGCCTGAAAGCACAAATTGCCACGGATTCCCTATGTGCCCAATTATCCTGCATCAATTTTCTTGACCTGGTGGAATGCTGGTAAATTAATCATAGCACTTTTTTTGGACTCTCATAAAACACATATGCAGGCGTTTGATAAAGTAATCATACTTGGTTATGCAAAAAAAAAAAAAAAAAGTATATTTCATCTCAACAGCAGAACGAGTGTACCATCGAGGCCTAATTGGGATTCGGCGGCTGAAAAAAGGAAAGGGAGAAAAAAAAAACAATTTAATTTAATTCAAGATTTCTTCTTTAAAAATAGTTGCTTTTTAAAATGTGTTTTTTCTCCTGACCCATTACTGATGTCTGACCATTATTTTGTACACAATGAAGAGGTCAAAGGGGTGGACATTAACTTCTTATAAATAAAATTAATATTGCCGTTGAAGTATTCGGTTGACAATAATTCACGCTCTGCGGAGTTCTCAACAATGACGTGCTTCACATCATACCGGACGAACTGACCCAACCTGCTGATCCCGTGAACAATGTCCAACATTTGGCGTCCGTTATTGAAGCGACAGTGCCCTCTGCTGGAAATAAAGAAACCAACAGGCACCAGCGTGGGAAAGGCAATGCCACTTAGAATAAGACACTTGGAATCCCACAAGTAATTTCCTCTCGAAAAGGAAATGGGCAGTGAAAGATACTGCATACCAAAAGCAAAGTTTGAGGGTGGAACGTTGCAAATGTGGTCACATTGATTAACAGACATTGAAATGAATTGGTAACTACGCAGGGCTTTGTTGATAAAAGACACTGGTGGGAATACGTTTTCTTCCAAATATATGCAGGTTTATTGCCATTTTAAAGAATTCGGATTTTATATATATATATTTTTTTTTAAGCACGGACGTGCGTAAAATCAAGTACTGTACTGTATATGCATTGCAAATGGATTAGCGTTGCTTAGCATACAGGCTGCAAGGCTAATTAATAGCCTACATTTTGCCATGGCACAGAAAATATCTATCTGCCAAGAAAAAAATTCATCCAACGCCATAAACACAATCCACACACATCCGTATCACTCCCCATCATTTTTAAGTGCTCGCAAAATACACGAGAAAGGTCTTTTGGGCCTGCCAAAACAAATGGTTGCGAACCAATTAGTCAAGTTCGAGAAAGTCAAGTGAGGAAAAGCCCAACACGTACTCATCTTCATAACGCTACACAGAATATTTTATTCCACAATTTCACGGTTTCGTTCCACAGGTCCGACGCGATTCTCAGTTGTTATATTTAGTTAATATTTTATAGTTAATATTTTAAGTCGCCGTCACATCGTGCACGGTTTAAACTACTGAAATTAAAAGTCAATTCAAATGAATTGGATTGTACCGAAATACACTTTTTCCCCGTCCTCTTAAACACGAACACAAATTGAATGGTACCTTTGCAATGAATCTTTTGCGTACCAGTAGGAGTCTCCAATAGTACCTGGACCACACCAGAGAATAGTTGCTTTACAGGCTTTTCTGCTTGTCAAAAATAACAAAACCTACCAGCGCTTAATGGCGATTATAGGGGGTGTCAAAATCCAACTCGACATTTTATTTTCCATTTGAGTGACACATCAAACACAAGCGGTAAGCACACTTACTTCATACCTCTGAGGTTGCAGGTTCCAATCTCATGAGTACAGCTTGCAGATTCTTCCAATGCTTGTGTGTGTGTTTTCTCCGGGTGTTGTGGCTTCCTTCCAAAAGGATGGCCCGCCGTTTAATGTGAGACTAATTGTCCGCAGGTGTGAATGTGAATGGTTGTTGGTCTCTCCATGTGCACTGCGATTGGCTGGCGACCAGAAGTCGGCAGGACAGCAGAACTGAAAAATAGCGCACGCTTCACATTTGAGGGGCAACAAGACAAAACACTATTGTAGTGCAAAACATTGAAGACGACCTTTATTGTTCACAGTTAAACACAAGCCACTGCTTTGAAGAACTTCCTTTTTTTGCCATGTCATCCGTTCAAGAGTCCCCCGTCCGTCTCTTCAGTTTGTGCAGATTGTACCTTCCGCCTTAGGTTGCTGTAATTACTACGGTTGGCATTGAAAGTGGATCAGTGAACATGCTGTAGATAGCGTTGCAGGAGCACATGACGGCAGGAGATCCTTGTGGACAACAGGATTTAGAGAGAAGCCAAGAAACTCATCGACTGTTGGTGCAGCGGCGAAAGAAAGCGTTTGGATGCCGAGGTGTGGGCGTCCCTGACAAAAGTGCAAACAAACATACTCCTTCAGACAGATTTTGATCGGTAACCTTGGAATTACGAACGGGAATGTGACTTGATCATTACCAGCAATGATATGGTCTGGGTTTGTCAGTGAAAGAAAATAAAAAATATCCTTGTTTTGCTTTAAATATTGAACTCTGATCTTGGGAAGAGGGGTGGGGGAAGGGGGGGGGGGGGGGTATCCTAACACTGATCCTTTGTTCAGTCAATAAAATGTGAAATGTTTGTGTCATCTGTTTGTATTGTGAACACTAGAACCCACAAGATCATGGTGTAGGCCAGCGACAGAGATGCTTTGTTTGAATGTAACAAAATGGAAAGATTAAAAACATTTTGGAATCGTCGTCGAACTGACCATTTAAAAAGTGCCCGAATCTCCAAGTGGACGTTAAATCTTCTGATCACGTTCCTCTTGTGTTACCTAAGAGCAGGGGTCTCAAACTCAATTTAGCTGGGGGCCACTGGAGGCAGAATCTGGGTGAGGCTGGGCCGCATCAGGATTTCCACAAGAAATGAATGTTCTCAAATATCAGATATATAATATATAATAGGAGAAGGGGTCCGAAAAAATTTGGAATGTGGCTCTGTGCGTCTTGAAGTCTGCAAACTTGTGATCTAATTCCTCCTGTAGCTTCAAAATGGCCTCAACATACTTCTCACCACTGAATGGTATCCCTGCATCCAAGAGAGCCTTGCATGCTGGGAAATGGCAAAGGTTTGTCTGAGAAAGCTGGGCTTTGCACAAAAGTTTTGTGCAGAATGCTCTCACGTTCTCATAGGCAGCACTGACAAGTTGCCCGTGGCCTTGTAGCTTCTTGTTCAGAACATTAAGCTCATGTGTGATGTCAACAAGAAAAGCTAAGTCCATGAGCCATTTGGGATCACTTAGCACAGTCTTTTACTTCTGCTCTCAACTCAAAAAATGTCTTCAATACGTTTCCCCTGCTGAGCCAACGTACCTCAGTGAAGTAGAGCACATCCCCATATTCAGATTTTATTTCCTCAAAAAATGGGCGAGGCGGAATAGGGTCAATACCTCACAGTGATTGGTTCGTTCAGCTCCGCACACAACAAGAGTCATTCATATCAATCTTGCGGGCCGCACTAATATTAATCTTTCATATTAAGAAGGGGCCGCAAATTATCATTCCGGGGGCCGCAGTTGGACCGCGGGCCGCACGTTTGAGACCCCTGCCTAAGAGCATCTTGGGCAACCGAATTCAGGATGAACTGCTATTTAAAAAAAAAAAAAAAAGTGGTGGTAGGGGGTGGGGAGCTAGATCCTGTTGTCCACTCAGAGGAATGGCGCAAATAATACTGACTTTCAAAGAGTTACTGACGTATGACTCTTTGAGCGATTTGTAAATCCTCTCAAACTTTAGCTTTGGACGTTGCGGCTCAGTTGTGTCTCTTGACTGTGCTCATGATGCGTTTCATTGTAGTCCATGATCTTGAGCTGTTGCTGCCGGGGCCGCGCAGTTCCCAACGGGACCCGCCCTATCCTCCTCCGGGGGCTTTCCTGACTGGGGCCTGCTGTCTGGGCTCCAGGGATTTCTTGGCGGGTGCATGGAGAGGAGCAGCCAAGGATGGAGTCGGAGTCAGGACGGTTGGAGTGGGAGGGGACGCGAGGCCGAGGTGGGCGACCGAACCCGGGCACGGCGGCTCGGCGCACAGCTCGGTCTTCAGACTGTGGGCAAGGCCGGCAAGCCGTGGCGGCTGCGGATGCTCGTCCTCTTCGTCCTCGTCGCAGCACTGACTCTCGCTTTTGTTGCGAAAGAGCTCGCGTGCCCTCATGCCAAGGAAGCTCTTGGCGCTGGGGTAGGAGCCCACGGTCAGGGGTGCGTCAGATGGTGTCAGAGTGGCAAGCCGGTTGGTGCGGGGGCAGGACAGGGGGAGGTCCACCATGAGGGACGGGCCTGACTCCTTGCTGCCGTTGACCGAGTTGGCAGTGGTCTTGGAAGTTTTGCTTGCCTTGAGTTGCCCTGGTAATAAAGTGCTGCCGTTGCCGCAATGTGAGTCATGTGGTCTGCTGTCCCTCTCTTCATTGGTGCAGGTTTGACTTGGTCCATCGGGCACCAGGATGCTGCTGGGGAGAAGAACAGACATTCAACTACAGAATTTGGAACATTTTGTAAAAAAATCTAAGTCATGGTTTCGAGTATTAGTGCAAGAGATTAAAAAAGGGTGAGATTAATTAATCATAATCTGTAATTAATTGATCTAATTAATCTATATTTTAATCTTATCTATAAATTGCAGAGAAAACCCCTATTTTCGTTTTAAATTCATTACATTATTGAGCATTGAGGCAGATCAAAAGATTCATATCACAAAAAAAGTGGTATGATAAAGTATTTTATTGTTTTTAAACAGACAAAATGTAATCCGAGATAAATTTATGTATCCCCAAACTTAATTTTGATGTTGATTTTAAAAATGCCTTTACTTTTGTTTTTTTGGACCAACCAACCATGATCCCACTGGACAACATTTGGATTTACTTCTATATTCTGTGACGCAAATGGATAAAAGCAAAATTAGAGCCTAGTTTCCAAATTGAGAAATAAGAAAGATCAATCCTTCAAGACACACTTTTACGATTAGAATACGATGCAGAAAATCCAGTGTATTTGACTACAATACAATGAAGTTGGGCTTTGCTGTAGTGAGCTCTGCTCCCAAACCTGGAATCGGCAGGTGTGTGTCGGTCAGATTTGACCCCTTGTGGCAAACCAGCACTGTTAACCGGAGCCTCCATCTCCACTTTGCTGTACAGTTGCAGGATTTCAATCTGCAGCAGTTGCGTGATTCTCTGCTGAGCCTGGTACCTGCCGTCGGAGGCCTGCAGCTCTGCCCTGATGTGAAAAGCAGAAGACGTGACAACAAAAATAAATAAAAGTGGTTGAACTTGAAAAGTAAGGACAAGCTCAATTAAGGAGAAAGCATAAATACGGTGTTGCCTTCAATTGTGTGCTACGTTTGAAGAGGTCGTAGTTTTACCTTGGGCAAACTGACAACTCACTTTGCTTGACATTTCACATCCTCCAGGAACTTCTTCTGTTCTGCAATGAGGTGTTCCTTCTTGGAGAGGAGGGTCTCCAGCTCAGAGGCTCTCTGGTGTGCTGCCTCGAGTTTCTGGCCCTGAACCAGCAGGTTCTGTCTCAGAGACTCCATCTCCTCTCTGTAGGACACCTGCAGCATCTGGGCTTCATGGGAGGAGGGTTGCTGCGCATCACAGGAAATGTGGGAGGAAACCCCCCCCCCAAAAAAACAAGGATCAATGTCTTGTGTGTACATTTTCTTCTCGACGACAATCCATATCCTCGAAGAAGCCATCGTGTCAGCACACCTTGGTATGATCTGCGCCGACATACTGCAGTTCCTGCATGGACAGTTTGTGTGCCTCCCCGAGGAGCAGCAACTGTTTGTTCAGGAAGCTCATTCGTTGCTGGGTGCTCTCGCTGTTGCTTAACTGGAGGATGCATCAGGAGAAAAAGATGACAGAGGTCAATAAGTAAACTGCAGTTGACCCCCGCACACTCTTATTTTATTTTTCAAATCTTTCTTTGGGGAAAATGAGACTGATAGGATGATTAGGGTGCAGTGTGCATTAACACAAAAAATATATTACAGGCAACCTTTGGTCATACAACATACAACAAACATACAACATTGAACCACACGTTAAAAACCGTTTACCTTGATGCTCATCTGTTTGAGCAGGTGCCCAGTGTGACAGACTCTGTTATTTGCCCCCTGAAGCTCCGCCTCTAACTCACCCAGCCTTTTCTGACACTCCTGTAACTTGCTCTGCGGACACAGAAAAAGAAGGCCTGAGAAAGAATCCTAAAGCTCGACAATCTGCGGACGCAGCGCGTCCGATGGCACATGGACGTATTCATAATGGAAATATCCATTATGAATATGGAAATATCCATTATGAATACAAGAAAAAATTGACACAAGAGTGCCAGGGTGTGTATATATAAATCCGATACACACCAAAAGTAGTAAAAATATCATGGTTAAGGGTAAAGCATGAGCCTTAATAGAGACTTCTATCTTCTTATTCACTTTCTTTTCTGATTGATATAAAAACTATTTATTAGATATAAACACATAACACGGGGTAGGACTAGATAAGTTCTTTACTTCTTCCTATTCCCTTGAACATAACTGTTTTAATGATGACTGTGCTGAATGATGACTGATTTCTCTTACCTTATTATTACTGTATATGTTTTATGTTATGTTCAATAAAACCAAACCAAACCAAACATACCTGGAGGTCCTGGTTCTTGGTGTAGTACTCGTCTCGCCCCTGCTGCAGCTGTCTGATCTGACTGTGCAGACGTGTCACCACAGTCTCCCGGTCGTCCCACAGCTGCCTGTAGCGCTGCTGCTCCACCTGCAAACTCTCCCTCAGAGACGAGATGTCCACGCTTTGCAGGTTCAGCTGGTCCTTCTGCAGAGATTCGAGCGACTTTATGTAGGTTAAGGAAATACGGCGACTCCCGAGATCAGATCGGCCACTATGTGACAGATAAAATGCAAAGTGTGAGAACCCAAGAACCCTTTTCTTCTTTGGAAAATGATGAATTATACATTAAATGACTGCTATATGTTCACTGAACACCAAAATATGTGTTTTTTTTTCTTCAAATATTCAATGCTTTAATCCTAATTTAGGATTAGGGTCAAATGTGACCCTTTGGGATTTAAGGGCAGCATTTAACTCATTCAGTCCCAGCCAATTCTAAACCAAGTCTGAAAAGACGTATAAAAACGTCTTTGGGAGTGAATGAGTTAAGTAGCAGAATTTATAGGGGCCACATTTGACCCCGTGGGTTCTCCGGGGTTAAAAAAGCACACAACATTGACACTCGGTGTGCAAATGAAGCGCTCGGTGTCAACGCGCTTCCCATGACTTCATTTGAGTAAAGAATAAAGTCTTAATTTTGAACCAAGCCTTCCAGCTTCATGTGCCCCTCGGGAAGGAAAACAGTGCTGCCAAAATGACCGCGGCTTATGAGAAGACTTAAAAAACACATTTGTGGGTCTCGTTGTTTGGAATGCACAGACAACCCGTCTGCTCTTGCGATTTACGACCAGCGGCGCGGACGGCTCGTGCACACCGACCATGGCGTTGTTCTGCTCTTCGAGCGCGGTGGCGTTGATGATGCGTCGCAGGAGGCGTCTGTTGCGGACGGCGTGCTGCTCTCGCTTGTAGCGCTCGTACAGCAGCTGGTTGTGCAGCAGGAGCAGCTGGCTGCGCAGCATGTGCAGCTCGTCAGATGGAGCCGACCCTGATTCAAAAGGGAAATGGAAAAAAAAAAAAACATTCATACAGAACGGCGAAGGAGCTCTTATGTTTTGGGCCCATTTTAATAACTGTAAGTATGTCTAATGTGGCTCAGAATCAAGCTGTCTCGGCATGTCATCTTGTGTGGATCTTCATATTTTGCAATGTTTTGCTGATTAACCAACATGGACGTTCAACCTCTGCACTGTGAGGTCGACGTGCTAACCACCGGGCCCACTTGGGAATAATCAATAATAATCATAAAAATAATGAGATTGTATCACTAAGGCCCCATGGCAGCATTCGGAGTAGCGTCTTCTATCCGTGAGCAACAGCGTCGAAGAGTGAGTGAATTACCTCCAAAGTGCGTCCAGTCAGCTGACTTACTTGGCAGAGGCAATCTGGAGGGAGGGGAGAGGAAGGGAAAAAAAAACATTTCTGCAGATGTTTGTCTCCTCTGGAATTCAAATGATGTCAGTCGTGATCATGACGAGCAAACATAACAAGATGGTCATGCGACTTTTTGTTACCAGTTGCCAAATAAGACCCGCAAATACAAATAAATGCTGATGCTAAACTACTAATTCTGTGGATTTCCCAGACACTCAATTGTGTACTGGCAGATGAGTTTGGTGTGGAAGAATTTGAGAGCCATTGACCTCAACCCCATCCAACACGTTTGGGATGGATTAGTTGTTGACCCCAACCTCACAAATGCTCTTCTGTGGATGAGTGGAGCTCACTTTCACAGAAGAGTGACTCCATATTCCTTTTCCGGAAGTGACTCGGTGTTACTACTCACAAAAAGGAACAAAATTGCACGTGTGACATCTCACCGCTTAAGGACTTTATCGTGGGCGTCACTCCCCTGCTGAACAAGGCGATCCAGCACCTCTAGTGGCGAAGCAGTCAGAAGCCCGTCCTCTTCGCCATCCTCCAGCCCCTCTTCCCGTCTTGAGAGCCTCTCCAGTGCCGCTTTGTGGACGGCCTCAGAGGTCTTCTGGCCTACGTAGAGCGAGGCCGCCCTGGGCAAAGCCAGGTCAAATAACACTTCGTATGGCACCGATGCAGGCGTCTTGCCACAGGGACTAGGCGAGAACATCCCAAACTTTGACACCTCCTCTTCTGGGGCCGAGGGGCTCCGGTGGAGGTGGTGATCAATCGGGGTAAAACCCGACAGGAAGGGCCAGGACTGATCGAGGCCGATGGCTAAACTGCGACTGTCTCCGGCTACCAGTCCTTGTTCGCTCCCAACGTCGTTGGCGCTCGTGGTATTCTCCGCTTTGTCTGGCGTAGACGCTGCACGGCGTGTGTCCGGGGCGGACCCGCCCGGTTGGCTGTTGGTGACGATCTTGTCTTGTGTCTGACAGCCGGTCAGGGTCTCAGTGGTTCGGTAGAAAGGAGAGTCGAAACCCCTCAGGCCCGAACGATCCTGTTTGTCCTCTGTAATCTTGAGCAGCTCCTCTGTGATAGCCGCTACCATTTTTTTTTAAAAAGCGCAGGAAGGCGAGAGAAAAAAGAGAGAGAGAAGGATTTTGGGTAGGTGCAACACACAGAAACTAAGCGTTCCCGTTTTGTGATGTTCTTAGTATCCGTCCAAGATGTCTACCCGTGTGACTCAAGAAAAAACAAACAAAGTTCTGAAAAAGCATAAAAAAAAGGATCTGCTCTCACCCTCCTCTTTTTCTTTTTCCGTTCTCAGCTGAAGCTCAATTTTCTTCATGTAAACCGAGAGCTCGGTCAGGGTCATGGACACGTTTGCAGCATCGGCAGCATCTGATTAAAAAAATAATAAAATCAAATCAAAACCTTGAGTCACTGTTGCGATAACAAAGGTTCAGGAAATTAAAAACCTAAAATCTTATATTTATGTTGTGAAAAGTGGTCAAATCTTACAACGTGACAGAATCCAAACTTATTTGGCAGCACTAAAATAGGAGCTGACTGCCACTTGTCTACGAGCCTGACAAGATTCAATATTTCAGTCGAAGGCCGATGAAGACCCGACTCGACACTTAAGTGCCGTCTTGATAATTGCTTCGTCATCCGCCCGTCCATTTTCGATACCACTTATCCTCGTTAGGTTATGGCTGAGCTGAAGCCCATCGCAGCTGACTTTGGGTGCCGAGAACCGCAGCTCACCAGTCAGTCGCAGTGCACAGATGGACCATATTCATTCACAGCCACGACCAATTTAGAGTGTGGAACATGTTTTTGGGCGAGACCGGTGCAAAATCACAACCTTTGTGTGCATGTGATGCATGGTAACAAACCTCTGTTTGTGGCGCCGCTTTTCTCAGAGTCTTTCACGGGCTCCTGCCTCACCAGTGCAGGTTTACCACCGTCGACGTGTCTGCGATCCTGAAAAGTCACGCAGTTTGTGTTTTTGACGACACCACTGTAACATTTATTTATATTTGCTATTTATATCGTCCTTTATCACAAAAGGCTCTCAAACTTGTTGACCAAAGTGTACACAATCAACCAGTATTTTACACCCATCGCCACTTTTTCCTCTTCTTTGTATTGTGTGCTAAAGTATCAAAAATCGACATAAATGGAGAAAAAAAAAAACCTCCAGACTTCTCCGTTCAAAATAATTGCTAAAATATGTTGCAAAGAAAGAAAAAAGCATTCATTCACGAAATAACACAAATAGTTTGCGAACAATCAACTGTGATTTTTCTTTTCAATCAAGACTATTTACGAAAAGTCAGTCTGTATGTGCATGTGTGTGTGTGTTTTTTTAGCTTACTTTTCTCGGTGGACTGGACTGGACTGTGTTGCCCGGCAAGGAGACGATCGGAAAGTCATCGGCTAGAGTGGGGGGTGGTGATGAAGTGGCTGGAGTACTGGAGGCAGACGTTCCTTTCCCGCCTGCTCACGCAAAATAATAATAATAATAATAATACATTTTATTTATAAGCGCCTTTCAAGACACCCAAGGACACTTTACAATAACAAAAAACACAAAACAATACAAAACAATACGGGTTGAGCAGCGGCAGCCAAACGCGCCAGCGTTCACTCAACCCGGAAGTCAGAAAGAAACCACGAGGCGCCATTAAAAAGATCATTCCAAAGAGTTCTGACTCCAAAAATCAAACTTTTGGTGGGTTCGTCACTTCAAAAGTAATTCCTGAATAGAACTTATGAAGGACGTTTGTTTCAATATCTCGGGGAATGGATTCACCTGAAGCGCAGTGGAGGCGGCTGCAAAGGTGCGAGGCACTGTGGGAGAGCTCAAAGTTGGGCGACATGCCCCTGGATGAAGGGGGCGTAGCCATTCCACACAAAGAGGAGGGGCTCCACAGTGGGTCCTTCCCACCATAGGAGGAGTTAGGGTCACAGGTGGAGCTCTGTAAAAAAAAAAAAATAATAATAATAATAAAAAGCTCTTTACATCGCTGGTGGGTGGGAACTGTCTGTAACGTATTCGCTGCAATAAACCGGCCTGCCTTTACAAAGATAATATTGCCCGGTACATATCTCTTGACCTTTCGACCCTTGAGGATTGTGGGCCTTCATTTCCTGGTGTTCTTACCTGCCGTTTGGTGGTCTGTGGGCTACGGTTGGTTGACTGTGTCCCTGAGAAGGGGGGCAAGGACAGGGGCGGAGGCAGCGGCTGCCGCGGAGTGGAGAACGGAGTTGATGAAGAGCTTCCTGTTGTCAAGTAGACAGAGAAATGTCAAGCATTTCGTCGATGGTTCCCATGATATTTTAGTTCCAAACAGATTTAATTTACATGAATACAAGAGGGTATTGTTAAATTTACCAAATTGATTTAATTTGTATTTGATCATTCTTATTAATTGACAGCTCCTTTGATTAAAGCATTTTTCACGATAAGAATTGTGGAATTCAAATTTGGTTTGAACATAATATTCATGTAATAATGACAATCCTTGTCAAAGCTACCACCGTCAGAAGAAAACATTTCGGTGTCGACACAAATATTTTGTTACTTACTGTAATTACTCCGCGATTGTAATGAATCACTTTTCAAAGTGAATATACTTAAACTCCCCCCACCCCTCCCAACCCCTCTTTTTAAACTAACCATAGCTGCTGTAGAGGTCTGTGTAGGGGCTGGAAGTGCAGTCTTGTGGTCGCAGGTGAATTTGAGGGTAAAAGTTGTCAGGCATGGTGGCATATCCCTCCTCACAGGAGGCCTCCTTCGGGTCGAGGGACACTTTGGCACATTCAATGACGATATCGTGGATTTCATACTTTTTCCACCTAAAGCCAAAAATAAATATATCAATAAATACATACAAATCAAGATCCCCAACCAAACACTCGACCTGCCGGGAAAATGCTCGCATGACGGTGCGAGTCTTACCTGGTGGGGTCAAGCTCGTGATCCTTGGTTCCTGTCACCAGTTCAGGGTGGATACGCACGTGTTCAAGCATTGGCTGGGTAAAGAGGTTTGAAGCAATTTCGATCAATGTCACCAAAAGAAAACTGATCACGTTTCTCAATGTACGCCCCCTCACCTTGACCACTTCTTCAAATGTTTCCATGTTTTCCTTCATGCTGTAGTGAGAGCGCAGGTAGGACACAAAGTTGCAAGGGTACATGCCATACAGGCGGTGGAAGAGCGAATAAACGCTGGCGTGTAAGTGGATCAAGTAAACCTCGGAAACATGACCTGGATGGATTTAAGGGGACACAACACTCCTAAGCAAGAGGGCAAGCAAGACCCATGAGGTTTTGCAGCTTCAGTTTGTATTATCTCCCCCGATGGACTGCGGTTTCTCGAATATTGTGGGTGCAAATAACGGTGGGCGGAAGTTTTGCAGGAAATGGAATGCGTATCTCACCCGGATTCTTGAGGTTCCAGGATGCCAAGCGGCCAAAGATGTCAAAGTACTCCCACAGGTGTTGTTTTCCCGCTTGAGGAATCATTGGAAGCAGCGTGATCAGCACCAGCACCCCAGTTATCAGCACCACCACATCTGTGTCAGTCTGACAAGGGAATCAAATGCGGATATGACTAAGCTTTGAAACGCTATTCAAAAATTTGGATTTGTTTTTTTTGCGGTACCTTTAGGCATTTGAGCAGTGATAGCAGAAGAGGGTATCGCGCAATCTTGTGGATCCAGGACGGCTGCTTGCGGATGACGTGGCCGAGCATGGTGAGGGTGGGCAGCCGACAGGCCTGTTTGGTCATGCACTCGTTCATCTTGTCCAGAAGGTGCTGCGGTGGCAAGTCGGGATGTTAGCCGATCAGGGCCGACCGACACTTATGGGTGGCATTTTATTTTTCCCCATAAATCAATACACAATTGTAATTCAGGATCCTTTTTTAAAAAAATAATTTGCATGTAAAAGCACTAAGGAGCTTCACACATGTACCCACGTAGTCAATTTTGAAAGAAGGTAATGAAAGATGGTGATCGGCGGCCAAATCAATAGATTTTTTTTTTTTTGGGGTCATCCCACTCTCATTTGTAGTTGCATTTGAAGTAACTGCCACTTCATTCAAATGAAGCGGCGTGAATAAATATCCGACTTCAGTCACCTTGTCGTGCGGCTCTCTGACTGAGCAGAGGATATGCATGGCCTCCGATGAATTGGTTTCTAAAAAGTAGTCCACCAGCCCGTTGAGCAGCACAGACCCTCGTTCTGCAAATAGATTGACACAGACAGCCATGACACATTTGGACACAAACATACAAGCAGATAAAGTTGTTTTTTTTTTTTTGGGATTATTATACCAGTGCTGAGTTGCTCATTAATAAGGCCTCTGATCTCTTCGAGCTGGTGGAGGTCGGAGGTCTCCAAGAGCGGGAGGAGGTCCCCCATGCTTGGCTGCTCCCTTGCCATGGTGGCAAGTGCTCTTGGTGGAGGGCGGTGTCCTTCTCGCACCGTGTCTGGGCCTTCCTTCCTGCCTGGAGGACTCTCTTGGGGCCACCCACCAATTCAGTCTCCAGGCACCTCTGGATCACAATCAATGAGGCCAAAAAAAAAAAAAGCTCACTATTTAGTCAAGAGAGGACTCGGGTGTTAGGGAGAGTCTCACTTTCCTTCTCCAAAAATGTTGATCAAAGGCAGACAAGTATCTGCTATATGATGTAGGCGGATTTCATCTGCATTTTCAGTGGCTACGGTTACGTTTCTTTGGAGGATTTGTGAAAAATGGAATTCGGCCCGCCGCCCCAAAAAATGTCAGATTTAATTCTGAGGCCGAAACGCCCTAAATCCATCAGATTTAACAGTTATCCACTGAAGGCACAGATCAGGCAAAAAAGTCCCCAAGGGGAAATTACCATCAACACTTGGGTCAATTCACAGTGTGAGGTCACGGTGAAGCTTGTTCGCGGTCACCAATTTAGAGCTCAGTCAAGATTTGCAGTTTGGTAGGAATTGGTTGTCATGGTCCACTTTGGACCTTGGAAGCGAGCAACAGGCAGCAACAGGTCAGTAGAACCAACACAAGAGACGCCCTCGCTCTGATCTCGGACAGCCTAGGAATGCTCGGGAAGACAAAAAGGGCCTTATTTTACTGATTACATTTGGCTGAGTGCGAGCTGTTCGCGACAACCTCCTTCGCTCACTCACAAACAGCTCATAAGGGCACTCTACTGTAAAAAACAACACCAAAAAAAAAACATTGGGCTAAAACAGTCATTCAACTTTGAAATATAAATGACTGACATTAATGACAACAGTGGTAGCTAGTAAAACAAAGCAAGCAAGTTGTTTGCTCCAAAACAATGTTCTGAGTTGTTTTTAATTGATATCTTCAGGTTGGGGGACTGTCTCGGAGTTGTTTGTGTAGTTTGTTCCTTTGTTGTGTGTTCACAACCCCCCCCCGCCCTCCATAGAATTTATTTTGTGATTTCCTCTCTTGAGTTTTCTGTTTGGCGCATTACATGTTTGCTTTTCTGAGTGTCATTGAAGTCATCGTTGATTTACGTTTTCGGGGGCGGTCACTCTCGAGCAGAAGGCACGCAGACCGAGAAGGAGAAGGACGTGCCTGCACAGTAGTTGCTTGAGTTGTGTGTACGTTTTAAAAAGAACCAACACGACAGCTCATTTGTTTTCTGTCGTTTTGCTCCGCTGCAGAAACTGCCCGTGTGACCGCAAGTGGAGCTGCGCCGGTGCTAACACGCTCAGCGGCTTTGTACGTGTGACCGCTGCACAAACTTTGCTCCGGTGTAAAATATATCGCAACAAAATACACCGGTGCAGCGCCGGAGCAAATGTGTGCCGTGTGAACACCCCTAATGTGGACAGGGCCAAGTGATGTCAGCAACATCGCGGTGATTTGCCAGCTACTACAGCACATTTTAGTCAGTGTGGTTTGTTAAGAAATAAAAATTAAAAAAATGTAAAAAAATAAAATCAAAAAAGGGTGGCCCGGTGGGTCAAGTGGTTAGTACCTAGACTTCACAGTGCAGAGGTACCGGGTTCAATTCCAGCTCCGGCTTGCGTGGGTTTTCTCCGGGTCCTCCGGTTTCCTCCCACATTCCAAAAACATGCATGGCAGGTTAATTGAACACTCTAAATGGTCCCTAGGTGTGAGTGTGAGCGTGAATGGTTGTTTGTTTCTGTGTGCCCTGCGATTGGCTGGCAACCGGTTGGCAGCGGCTGGGTGTTACAGCCATCTCGTTACCTCTGCGTCCCGTGTCCTAGACGGCCCGTGGTGTTCGTCAAATAGTTTGTTGAATCTTTTCGATACAGCAGTGGATGCTATTTTCTTAATATTATGGTGCGAGCATGCGACTGCAACACACAAAACGCGGTTAGACGAGCGACGGGGCAAACGACGCGCACGCTCAACGTGAATATCGCGGGAGTTTGCACCGATGTAACCCCTCTACACACAAATGTAGAAGGTTGTTTGAAAAAAAAAATGCCGACCGTAAAGTTTTTTTTTTTTCGAGGTAGAAATTCTCGGTCGGTCGGGTTACCGGAAAGACACTACTTTTTTTTCTACGCCTAATGTACAAAACCCCCTAGTTAATTGTTTTTGGTCTTGCATGCAAAATAAAACATTTACATTTATTTTTCAAAATACTGTGATATTACTGATTTCCGGGATATTTGATAACCTTCTTGTGCAGAGCGTGCCTGTTAAGTCCAAATTACCCCATGGGGATAAATAAAGTTTTCTGAATCTGAATCTGAATCTGAATAATACTAATGTGAACCCTCATTACATTTCATCTCTCATAAATAAACAGAGTTAGGTGCAGCCTATATATATATATATATATATATATATATATATATATATATATATATATATATATATATATATATATATATATATATATAATATAGACGATCTTGAAGGTGATACATAAGGCTAGGCTCCAATGTGTTTTGCATGTGTGACAAGCGCGTGTGTGCACTGACCACTGCCTGCTGCTGCTTGGCGTAAACAACTCGCAGAGAACAATGGCCAGGGTTTGCTTTCCATCATCCGATTATACAAATGTGGAGCCACCGTCGCTCCGCAACGTGGGAACAGCCTCAAACCCAACACCACACGTAGGGAAAGTGGCACGAAATGTTAAGGATCAACCTGTGGTGATAAACCATAACCGCGGTTCTTTACAAAAACAAGTCAGTCCTACCGCCAAGAGCTAACGTTAGCTGGCAGCAGCGACGCACACTCGCTCGGGATTTAATTTTGCCTGTCAGTCATAGTAAATCGTTGGGGGGGCGAGCCGCACAATCAGCAGTTCATAAAGCAAGACAAACACGCTGAGATTATTTTTAGAATCGGGAATTCAAATAATCGCAGCTGTTTACCTGTTAGAGTAGCTTCACTCCACAGGGCGCCGCCATCTTGAACACCTCACAGCCCATCCCTCCACGATCGGCTTCCGCGGAAAGACTGCATACAGTACAAATTAATCCCACAAACTAGCGCCCCGAAATACTCTCCGCGAAACCTAGTCAACTCATTCAATATGAATCACTAAGAATCAAACAAGTGGCAATGGCAAATTCTAGTTTAGGTTAATTTTAATCCACGCTGAATAAAATCATTCACTCCCTTGTCAGGAAGCGACTGTTTGTCCCATCGGCTCATTTGGCGGATGTCTGAAGTTTGAGTGCTGCGGTTTCGCGTGACCCACATGTAGACAGCGCACGCGCAGACACTTCACCGATCACACCGTTTGGTGATCAATGAGTGGTACGAACACATTTAAACCCAATAAACCCTCTACACTAATAATGTGCAAATTTTGAATAATGAAAAAGTTATATGCGGTGGTGCAGTAATGAAGAATAGATATGATACTCTTTACCTAAGAGAGTTCGTTTGGACTACTTTTTTTTCAAGTTACACCGGTCAACACATTTTTTTAGGTTCGGAATCTGCGCAAAAACAAAACAAAATTAACAAATGTTTATTTGCATCTCCAATGCAAAACGTAATTTAAAAAATGTGTGTGCGTGTGTGTGCGCGGGCGTGTGCGTGCGTGTGTGTGTGTGTTATTTATTTGAATTATGTTTCATGTTGAATTTTTATTGAGGTACAGTACCGTTTCGGCTGTGGTTGTTTTTCAAAGTGCACTCCAGTTTTTTTTAGTGCTGCAAATTGAGTCCAAAGCCGAAGTATCAAATATGTCCACAAGATGTCGCCCTTACACTTCTCCCAGTTGACGCTCACACTCAATTATTAGGGTTGCCGCGAATCCCTGCAGGTTTTCAAAGTGTCAAAATAAGTCATTTAATTTGTAAATGCCGGGACGAGGTAGTAGCTATCACTATCAATTTTATCTATTTTTGTTACGGGGTACGCCACATTGTAAATTATTCCTTGCGTCCGGCAAAATAGACTGAAGCGCCTTCCATGTGACGATTGTATCAACCAGTAAATAGAGAATTTAAAAGTCAACGCATTCTCCCAGACTGGTTTGGTTTGTGTATCTTTGGAGGTGCTCGGTCTCATGTGACCTTGATGCCATTTAAATCTCACGCACAAGACTTTCATAATAGTAGCGTGTGGTACAGTTGTCAATCAAAAATCGAAATCACAACAAAAGTGTTTCGGATGACAATACATCATTTGTGGCTGTATACACAGAAATGCAGTCGAAATAAGGAATATATATTATTTTTAAAACCAACATGTACCTAAAGCTTTGCGAGGACTGACTCATGTATTAAATTTTGCCCAGTTTGTCTAACTTGAGCAGTTTCCTTTTTTCTGTTCGCCCCTCCAGCTGTGTGTTCAGTGTAACTGTGCAAGCAGGAGGCCCCGTGCGTCTTCTACGCAAATTGCCTTTTCTAGGTTGGCTCTGCCATTGGTTGAAACCACAGTCAGATTGCCCGACGAAATTATCTGATTGGAAATCAGAGAGGGGAGAAAAAGAAAGAGCAACAATTAAGCGCGATGCTTTTACTCTGGTTTTGCTTTTGGGACTTGAAGGAAAGGATTTTCTTCTTCTTTTTTTTGCGCGACACGTGATAAGGTCTGAACGACGACAAAAAATATAGATTAATTATTTTTTTTAACTGGATCTTGTTGAGGTGAGTTGTTGCTATAACGGAAATTTTATTTTTCGCCTTACTTTATGGTCCTAAATGTGACATTTGAAGATGTAATGTATATGATCAATTAAAGCAAATTGCGTTTTCATTGATTTGCGTGCTATTTTTAAGAACATTGTTTCCATTTAAAACCTTGACAAAACATTTTGGTTTTGACAAAACATGAGCAGTGTTGAACGGAAATCGAAATAATGTTTTACTTCACACTTCCAACGTGTTATTTGTGCTTCTAGAGTCAACATGCCACGATCATTCCTGGTGAAAAACAAACGGAGCACGTCATTCAATGTGCATAGATCGTATGAAGATGAGACAGGTAAGTTTGAATGAAACATTTGTTATAGAAAAAGAAATATTGCCACAAGTTAGCTATTTTTTTTAGTCCTGTCATCAATATTCACCACAGTCCAGTTCACCCTCATTTTTGACCACATTTGGAATAGGTGATGAAATCACAAATTTTAGTTGAATTTAGTTGTAGTTTTTATTGAATAATCAAAGTTAACCAAACTGCATTGTTTTTGGATTTAAAGGTGTCTCGCTTCAGAGCACAGACTCTCCGGACAGGCCTCGGTCGGAGAGCCTGCATCCCCAAACAGACCCAAAATTATTAGAGCAAGAGGAGGAAGAATTTCAGAGTCCTTTACCCGTGCGCGCAGAGCCCACCCGATCCCCCGAGGCACACACAAAGCCCTACTACCAAACAGGTGAGCACCGCATATAATTACAGATGTTAAACGACAAAATGTGGCAGCAAAGTTCCAGGACTCGTGTCATTTAAGATATTCCACTCCCCAAATGACAAGTTTTCCTCCTCGGCGTGGGCCATGCGATCAACCTGCACACCTTCAAAGATTGTGTGGCGGAGCCTTTCCATCGCACCTTGTCAATACATTTCTTGTCTTTGCTCCTCAGATCCTCCGATGGGAGAATTTCCGTCCTACTATAAGCCTACATATCCCTGGGAGCAGGTTCCCTCTCGTTATCAGTTGGGTTTCAGCCCCTCGGTGCTGCAGCATGCCGCCAGTTTGTACAACACTCACATCAGCCGCAGCCCACAGCACCCGCAGCCTCTGGACTGTAGCACGCACTACTCGCCAAGCTCCAACACCTACCACTGCATCACCTGTGATAAGGTAGGTGACGTGTGAAAACCCCATCCAATTTAGGAGATTTTTGTGTGTGTGTGTGTGTGCGCGCACCATCATCTTTAAAGTCGTCCGCCGAGTCCGTTGACGTATATCGACTGTGCTCCAGGTGTTCTCAACGCCTCATGGCCTGGAGGTTCACGTCAGGAGGTCCCACAGTGGAACGAGACCTTTCGGCTGCAGCATCTGCAGGAAAACCTTTGGCCACGCAGTCAGTCTTGAGCAGCACATGAACGTCCACTCCCAGGTACGGTATGAGCCCTGAAAGACTGACGATAAAATGTTGTCAAAAATATTGAAAATGGTAGAATGCAGGTTGTATTTTATCATGTGTCAGATCATTCTTTTGTACGTGACATACTTGAGAAGTAATTGGCATTACATGCTAATAGTAATAGTAATAGTAATAGAAAAAACGCGGCGTGGGAGGAGTTTACGGAGGCCATGAAAAACGACTTTTTTTGTGTGTCTGCCTTCGCGCAGGAAAAAAGTTTTGAGTGCAAGATGTGCGGGAAGTCCTTCAAGCGCTCCTCCACTCTGTCCACGCACCTCCTCATCCACTCCGACACCAGGCCGTACCCGTGCCAGTTCTGCGGGAAGAGGTTTCATCAGAAGTCGGACATGAAGAAGCATACGTATATTCACACAGGTGGGACTTGGCCGACATGAGCAAAAATCTCACCTTTCAAGCAGCTGCCATTGCAATAGTTGTGGTTCAAGAATTAGATACAATCGCAAACACGATCTTCATGGTTGCTCCCACCTGGGGTGTAATGACAAAACCTGATTTTCCAGAAGCAGAGTGATTTGTATAAAGCATACACCTGCTCCTTTAAACAAATAATTGGAAAATCATCCAAGATTTTATGGTGCATGTGTGGTTTGGTTTTTTTTTTTAATCATTCGCCTGTGTTTCTCAGGTGAGAAACCCCACAAATGCCAGGTGTGCGGCAAAGCGTTCAGCCAGAGCTCCAACCTGATCACCCACAGTAGGAAACACACGGGCTTCAAACCATTCGGCTGCGGCATTTGCTCCAAAGGCTTCCAGCGCAAGGTGGACCTTCGCCGGCACCACGAGAGCCAGCACAGCATCAAATGACGTGTCCGTAGCCGCCTGCTGTATATATCCAGGGGCGCGTCTAAGCTCTGACCTTGACGGCTGCTCAGCAACCCCTCACCCGGGATCTCAAGGGTACAATATGTTGCAGTGTGGTACCCATTTACGATGTAACTGAACTTCATGACTTTGTTTTTGTTTGTTTGTTGTCGTGTTGAAAAAGAATTCAAAATAAATAATAGCAGCAGGCTTCATTATGAGCCACCTGTTTAGGGCTGGACCCTCTAGTTGATGAAACCTGAGGTAGACTTCAAATGTATTTATTGAGTAAATAAGGTGCCTGCCTTTGCAACTTCCCTATTTCACCCTAGAAAAATGGCGATTCCCCACCAACTTCATATTCGTTGCGTTAAGTCGATGCCTGTTAGAAATGCATACAGTATTGCGCAAGGTCCCACATTTGACAGTATTTTTTTTGTTTTTTTTTTTAATCACGATACCTGAGTGGACATTAAGTTGAGCAACATTCAACCACACATAATATACAATACAATACCGTAATTTCCGCACTCTAGAGCGCACCTGATTATAAGCCGCACCCACTACATTTTTAGAGGAAAACCAATTTTGTCCATACACAAGCCGCACCCGTATATAAGCCGCATGTGCCCACATTAAAACATGTCAACATATTTACAAAGAAAGAGAGAGTTTTCAAAGTTTGAATCATATAACTTAACAATAATAATAATATAACTTTCTTCCCAAACGGTGCCTGTGATGCGGCAGTAAAACGCTAGCAACATGCTAACAACACGCTAGCAACAGAATAGCAACACAGTAGAACAGGTCTGGTAAATGCCTTTCTTTTTGCATTTTCCATGATGAGGGTATGTTCACGCTAATTTAATTGATGCACAAGACAAGAAGTTGCAGTCTTCCTCGACGCATATATTCCACGGTCTTAATCTTACCTTTTCTACTCGGCGCCCTGGCGTCGCTAGAAAATTACACAAATTGGCCGCATCGCTGTATAAGCCGCAGGGTTGAAAGTTTGGGAAAAAAGTCGCGGCTTATAGTCCGGAATTTACGGTACATCTTTGTTGATTATGGCGCTTTCACCTATGGTGAAGATAACGGAATATAAGGGTATGTATTTATTTTGCGACCATCCACTGCTTCAGCCTTCATTGGATGAAGACAAAACGCTCGTCATAAATGTCACTGAAAACATCATTCATTATTATTATTTTTTTTTTTCCAAGGGGCAGTTTTCCCGTGATGACAACGGCAATTTCAGGGACACCTACAAAATGTTCAATGCACTCATGAAAATAGAATATACATGATGAAATGATTTATTTATTTGTTTTGTTTGTTTTAATCAAATAACTTCTTATGGACAATTGATCAAGTTAAAAAAAATGCTAACATTGCAGTTAGTAGAGCAGTGTATGGGATATGCCAAAATCAGAAACAGTACGTCCAATGGGGGGTTATTTAAGATACGCTGACCTCATCTCACATTGCCCTTCACATCAGATACATCTGAGCATCATATCGCAACGTCTGAAGCACATCTGCTATTATTGGGAGCTCACTAACTCGGAAATGTCAATTTGGCAAACCGACACACTTTGCCAAAGGTACTTTTTGCCCCATGGAGGCCACAACACTCACGTCACAGACTCTGGTCATTAAATCTGCCCTGAAACTTGATTGCAACAAGTGACGTGAGCGATTACGAGTTCCTGTGCTGCCAACGGAGGCGGGTTTATTTTGGTTTTTTAATGATGTGCCAATCAAAATAAAACTACATTGGACTCCCTACGTTTCTCGTTGTTGGAAGCAAATGTTCCAGCAAAAACAATGAAATGTATCGCAATTACTTCTGTATCAAGTTCATATATGAGAAGTTTTCTGCTTTCAAATGTTGTACAGGTCTACATTTTGGGGGGAGGGGGATGCGGTGGTGTCTTTTTCGGACCCAGGATTAGAACTGCGCGTGAGCTCTTTGCTGGCGTGTTTTAAAAAAAAATGGATGTAACGTGAGAATTGTGAATCTATGAAAATAAAGAATGGGTTGAGGCTGTGGTTGTTCTGTCCTGTTCCCTCCAGGGTAAAATACACGTCGACTGTTGGTCTAGTAAAATGATGTGATAAACTCTGTCAACACGTCTCTTCCAGCTCATTCTGGTTTGCTTCAAAGCGTTTGCACTCACTCATCAGGCCCGGAAAAGGTCACGCCCGCGCCAGCCAGTGAAATGAAAAGACTTCTCGATGTCTTTTCGCCGTCCCGACTGGACATTTCATCAAAATGCACAACATGCAAGGTGCTCTTTTTTTAATTTATTTAGGAGATCTCACTGTCTCAGAAATTGTTTCTATTGAGCAATCTGTTTTGCAGTTTTGCACCGCATCCTATGAGGTTGTGATCTGCAGCAAAATATTGCAAACAATACCAAACACTGGAAACACAATCAAGCCAGAATAATAAACATGGTGAAAACAATAACTCATCATCTTCTTTTTTCAATGAACCTCCTCGAACTCACTGAAAAAGATGCAATCTTGCATTCAAAAATATTCCTTCCTTCTCTGACACTGACGACTCGACCTGTAATCACAGATATAAATCAGAATTACACAAACCATCAGGCGAGCCTTTATTAAAGTTTGGCCACCCGCGCCTGCACACGTCCACTGTTGCTGCTTGGTCTGAAAAGTGCACCGAGGTGACTGGGATACAAGGGATTATCTCGTGGGCTGTGAAAAAAGGGGATTGATTGCTCAGTCAACTGTCGCCACACCCAGCCAGCACATTGGATTTACTTTTACAAACAGTCTCGAAGGAAAACTCACCACCTTCCTCAAACACCAAACCAGTTAACACTTTTTAAGATGCTTCGGGCAAATCTGATCATCGGCATGGTTTGTTGACTCGAAGGAACAGGATGAGGCATCGTTGGAAGCTTTGCCACCAACCACCCGGCTACGGTCATTTGCGTGCGTGTACCGTCAATTCCGGACTATAAGCCGCTACTTTTTTCACAAACTTTCAACCCTGCGGCTTATACAGTGATGCGGCCAATTTGTGTCATTTCTCTAACGGCCACCAGGGGCGCTGGAGTAGAAAAGGTAAGATTAAGACCGGTGGAATATATGCAACTTCTTGTCTTGTGCATCAATGAAATTAGCGTGAACATGCCCTCATCATGGAAAATGCAAAAAGAAAGGCATATGACGCAGCTTTCAAACTAAAAGCAATCGAGCTGTCCGATAAAGAAGGAAACAGAGCTGCTGCGCGTAAACGACGGCTCACCATGATTTTCACAAGTAGCGGTATGTTCTTTTACCAGACCTGTTCTACTGTGTTGCTATTCTGTTGCTAGCGTGTCGTTACCACGTTGCTAGCGTTTTACTGCCGCGTCACAGGCACCGTTTGGGAAGAAAGTTATATGATTATTATTGTTAAGTTATATGATTCAAACTTGGAAAACTCTCTCTTTCTTTGTAAATATGTTGACATGTTTTAATGTGGGCACATGCGGCTTATATACGGGTGCGGCTTGTGTATGTACAAAATTGGTTTTCCTCTAAAAATGTAATGGGTGCGGCTTATAATCGGGTGCGCTCTATAGTGCGGAAATCACGGTATTTTTAAATGCATTACATTTCGACTCTAATTCGAAGCCGCGCTGGGTACAAGCAATTAGTGACGGGTTCAGATGGGAATAAGCGATTCGGCATTGCTGCTGCCACATTATGATAACAGTCGGCGTCGTGAATCTGGTCTAAAATGGCATTCAGCGCGGTTTAAGGCCCAGCCGAAGAATAAGCCATGCTAGTGAAACGAAAACAGTTTCCTGCAAAGTCTTTCAAGGTGTGTATGATTTTTTTTTTTTTTGTTGCAGAAATCAGTGTCGGTGTGGGCAATGGAGCAGATGTGGAGGCTTACTGTCTGGCAAACAAATCTGAGGTCTTTATGCAAATGTTGTGGATATCACAGAGGAAACAAGGCCCCCTGTGTCTGCGCAACAGTCACTGCGGGGACATCCTGGTCGGAGTGGGACTGAGCTAATCAAAAGCCAACACATGGAACCAACAGAAAAGAGAGGAGGAGGAGGAGGAGGAGGAGGATCATTGTGGGAGGGACGTGCAAACAGGACACAGGTTGTGAAGAGGGGAGGGGTCGTGCGTCGCCTCGGGAAAAACGGGAGAAAAAAGGCCAAAAGACATGCGGCGTTCACCAGGAACATTCCCTTTCCACTGCTGGGATGAAAACGTTATGTTATAAAAATATATTCGATTTTTTTTTCTGCTGAGAGATACTTGCTGCATTTAAAACTTTTGTTCATATAGATGTTACACCCCTTCACATTTGCATGTTGCTCCAGGTGTTGTAAAAGTTGCAAATCTATTGTGCTTGATTTGCTTTCTAACTGTGCAGCTGCGTGCCACGGAAAGGTTGACTTGCGCCGCTGCAGATATAAAGGGCAAAAGGGTCATCCTTTTTTGGGACGCTGGTTTATAAATGGAAATCCTTTCATGCACCAATAATGATAACCTGATAAGATGTCCGCTGTAGTAACCGCTGTCCCTGAAAGGGTTAAGAAAGTCAAATCTGAAAAGGTAAGGATTATTGCAATGACAAGAAATGCAAAGATTTTGAGTCTGTAGCATTTTATTAATCGTGACACCTTCATCCAACTTGAGCGCCGTGCCTCCGATCTCCTTCGGAAACACAAGACACCCTGCAACAGCCCAGGAGATGGATCTTCGATGCAAATTTGTCTTGCAAATGTTCTCCATGCAAATGAGCCGTACTTGGTTTGTGCAAGCATGTGCCCGAGGGATGTCAAATTCGTGGAACGCAGAGCGGGAAATCCGAGAAAAAGCTTAACTCAACAAAGATGGGGGTCATAGCAAATACGCAATGTTGCTCGATATCGCCAGCGGAAACAAACTGGATGTCGCTTTTTACACTTTTGTGGTCAGGAATTTAGGAATCTGCTTGTAATCATCGGCGTTCGTCCATACAAGTAGAAGACAAACTGTCAGCAGATTTCCTCCGTATGACTCGGCAAAGGAAGTTGCCGTATGATCGTGTCTGCTGTCGTCGCAGTCGTGTGCAGATGTGATACTGTTTGATTGCCACTCGCACTGTGTTGTGGCCCAGCATGTCCGCAGATAAGTGCAACAATGACATGGCTGAAGGATACTCGCTCCTGCAGTGAGTGACGGCAGGGGAAGATCCAAGCTTCCTGTTTAGTCACCATACAGAAGACATTACCGTCACTGTAGAAGCGTATTACATCATATATACTGTATATATACACACACACACACACACTAGTGGGGCGGTGATTATTCGATTAATCAAGGCCTGATTAATTATGAAGTTAATCGCTAATTATTTCTGATAATCAATCAATCGTTTAGAGAGAATAATTTCAGCCTCAAGAGAGTAAATAATCTCAGATTTCTTTGAAAACAGACGGATTAACATTGTGTTTCATCAAAATAAAACATTTATATCCATTTGCTTTTAGAATGATCAACATTTTTTTTTTTTTACCTATTTTCAGACATTCCGAACAACACGTATTCGACACTAAACAAGGAAAAATAATTGTCTTAATGTTGCATTTCAAACTAAGTTGAAATGTGAGTGGATTGAGTCAAAATCATCCTTGGTCTGTGTTATAGTGCGCACTTTTTTGGGGGGATATTTTTGTCCGACGGGTTGCCATAAGATTCTAATGTATGTGAAATGGGTTGCCTTGGTTCAATACAGGTTGGGAAACATCGCTCAAGCGATCCAAATTTTGCAACGTGACCTTACACACGTACACATCACACACCAAATATGGGCAGATTTACCACATTTTATCTTCCCAACTGTCAAACAGCCAGCTGCGAGTTCAGAGGCTGGCCATGCAAAAGCTTCGACGAGTCATAGGGGAGTGTGCCGCATGAGAAGCAAGTGTAAGCAAAAAAAAAAAAAGAAAGAAAAAAAGAAACATGAAATCTGAGTGGCACAGGCTCTTCCAGTGAATGCCAGGCAGCAAAGTGTGTCTGATAATGCTATCATGGCCGGCACACACTTTAACGGTTGGACCGGGCCAGCCAAGAGGCAGGGAGGAGCGGACAAGGCTTTGAGAGAGATAGCACCAAAAGACGTAAGAGTGTCAAACATTTCCTTCCAAACTAAACTAAAAGAGTAGCTCATCACGTCAACATGTCACCACAGCACGCAACTGATTGGCAGTCAGTGCCTTTGGTACCCTCTTGACATCTCCTACACCAATCCGCCAACTCTTGCACTAAATTGCAATGTCATTTATAGGCCAACACTTTGCTGAGCTTTGTGGAGTAACATGCAAAATTGATATTTAAGTACATTCCTGCACTTTGAATGTTGAAATTGTGGGCATGGATGTAAAAGTTTTTTTTTTTCATGGGCCACACCATATAAGTGCATAAATGCCTCATCATATCATTACAGCAAGAAAATTTGATAGAAGGCCATTTAGCCTTTTTAGGAAGCAAGTGTAATAGATTAGAATGATTTGCTTGAGCAGGCCACATAAAATGATAAAATCCCGGTGCTTCAGTTTGACACTGGTGCCTTTGCGTGAGTGTTCACTTTATCAACATCATGCAAGATGGTAACAAAAAAAAAAAAAAAGGAACATAGAATTGCCAAAGTGTTACGCTTTACAATACCCCAGGCAATGAAAAGAAGTCGGACTGGAATCAAAGCAAACTCTTAAGTTCCACTAAAATAATTGCCCATATATGAGGAACATTTTAATAACTCAGTAAACATAGACACAACTGTTTCCTTTCTTCTCTTGGGGGATGTAAGTGTATTAACAGATTCCAGGAGGGACAGACCACAAATCCTCTTTTCTAAAGTTCTTCTGTCAATAGGAGATGGCACCTCTCAGACAACATGGTAGAGCACATTCAATGTCTTTGAGAAAAGCCAGCAGTGTAGTGAGTAAAATAAACCCATCTCGATGATTTATTTATATTCTTTATTATTGGTTATTCAATGTCTTTATTTTCCTGCCTCAAATAAGCCAACATGGATGATTAAATTACTCGAACTTACTCTTGCCTTTGTCTTTGTATTATTTTGGATGTCACGAATTTGTGAAAAAAACCACAAACATTCATAATTGAGTGACAGTTTAATACAATACATTGAAAATAATCATAACTGACACTATTAGAGTATCGTAGCGCGTCCTTCATTTTTCTTTTCTTTTTTTTAAGGTGTGCATTGCCATCGTGTGGCCAGATGCGGTATTGCGACGATGCCGCTTTCAAGTCGATATTTTCTTTTAATCATGTAAAGAGAAAAACAGTCAGGTTTCAATGTTAATGAATTGTGTCTGCATAGATAATACACTGGGGTGATTTTGTACACGAAAAGAGGTTATACTTGTGATTTTGATAAGATTCTGGATTTGACTGTTTTGCATATCAAGATTGTATCTTGGATATCTTCGAGGGATCAATAACACAGCATATAAATCCATACGTATAAATAAAATAATGGTGGCTCAAGTCAACCTAAAATAATGTCTAACGTGGTTTATCGTAACAATAACATCGGTAACGGAACTACATACTATATCAGTCGTTTCTAGTCGGAATTGTTTTGCTGCCCCCCGACGATGCAAGCGAGCTTGAAACTGTAGAAGAGATTGCCGCACGTTTCGCTTTGTTTTTCGTTACACTTTTTCTGGCTCTTGAGATCATATTATATATATATATATATCATTGATTATTAACGATGGAGGATCCCAAAGACTTAAAATTGGGTTTCACGTTGAAAGAATTGACGTTTTCCGGTTCCAACGAACGAGATCTTGTGCCTGGAAACTCGTCGACACTCGAGCTGCGGGACAATAAACTGGTATGCGTGGAGTATCCTGCGCTCGTTTCCAGAGTGGACAAGATGCTCGAGACTCTTGGCGGTGAAAAAACCGTTTCTGACGTAAGTCAATCAGAACGAAGGAAACGGCGAGATACATCTGCAGTTGTTTGTGATGCAAACAAAAATGGACCACAAAACATTTGGTACATGGGCTACAAATGAAGTTTCCATTCTAATAGGGTGCATGTTTACTGAACGAAATGCTAACGCACCACTTCGGGTTTTGCTCCCATTTTTCACGAGCTAAACTCAATAATCTAAGAAAACTCCCCGGTGTCTGATGTACTGTAACCCTTATTTGGATGGTCTCCGCATTCAAGTTTGAAAACGTCTTTATTTGAATGGCATTGGTCGTGATTATTTGATGTTGAATTAGAATCTTCAGACAAACAACTGTCGTCGGTTTGTTTATTATTATTATTTTCTCCCTCCATGTCATCAGACCTTCACTCAGCCGAATCTGCGGCTCGAGCTGCGCTACCGACCCCAGGACCCTTTTTGTCATTCTCTGTGCGGAAACCGCTTCTCGTCCAGCAACCTTCTCCTCCGTGTGCGAAGAAGAGTCAGGAAAAGAGACTCCAAAGTTGCTGAGATCAACATGGAAATACTGGGAGTTATTGGAACAACATACAAATTTCAAGGTGTGATTGTAAATCCTTGCCCATTTAGTTTTTTAATCATCATTTGACTTGCTTCTCCTGTCGAGTAAAACCAGGGGAAAGAGCTGTATTAAAAACTAGAAGAGATGAAAAGATAAAATTGCTAACTTTTAAGTGAACATTTTGTCATGAAGCTTTTGTGATGTTTTATTCATGCAGTTGAATTTATGCGTGAGGTTAGCCAACTACAGTGCACACTTTGGGCCAAATATTGACAGTAAACGTCTACACCACGACACCCGTAATGATAAACATGTTATCACATGAAACCATCTTGGACAATGCCAGTCAGAATGATTTCTGGTGTCTAATACTTGACATTCAGGAAGCTATCTTTGTCTCTTGCAGGGATGGCAGACTATCAGTGCCTTGCTGTGCATTGTCAAGATGGAAAGCACACATCATTGTACGACAAAATCATCCTTCGGAAAACAGAGAAGCAAGAGTTTTTTAAGCAGCCCATGCCGTATTTCCTTCCCCGGCCATCTTCTCACGTCTCGACAGTCCAGTTGATTATTTCTACCGAGCTGATGTTCCTCAAAAACAGTAAGTACCTCGTGCGGCCAAATAGACCTATTCGATCAGAAATGATTCCGTTTCTACTTTTATCTTTGTACAGACAAGCGGATGTCCCGAGCAAGACATCCTTCATTGGTTTGAACAGACCCCGTCGGCCCCACAATGCCATCTTCGTCACCTACACCGATCCTGTTGTTCCGACCGAAGCTCTGGAGGCGGCTAAGATTCATTGGAAAAAAATCGGCTCCAGGGAGCATGACAAGCAAGCCGAGGAAAAACTACTGGCGGTATTTTGAAATGATGTTAACATTCTGCCTACTGATTGACAATTTACGCTTTCCTGTGAGGAATGATGTCAATATACAGTACATATTCCACGGGAGGGCCTCAACGACACGACACAGGTTATTTTTTTTCTCTCAACTCTTCCAAGGGAGAAATGCAAAACTAAAATATTCATTTCAGCACGTCATAGACGTTGAGTAGCAAATACTGTGAGTTTGACCGGCGGTCCCCAACCTTTTTTGCCCCACGGACCGGTTCAACGTCAGACAATTTAAGGTGTGACGGATAAACACAACAAAATAATATAACATGACCTGCATGAAAACTGTGGTATTTTCTAAACACAATAATAAACGCGAATCATGACGGAGGACATGCAACATGAGGAACATCCTATCGGACCGCAATACTCTCTGGTCGCTATGGTAACGTTTAAAATGTGCCTTCAAAATAAGATATACCGCAAATACAAAGTGCATGAAAAATACGACCTACCATCACCGCATATTATGTCGAGTGGGCTTGGTGCGTGGGGATCTCCCGTTGAGATAAATGTCTCCTGGCTTGGCCTTTTCCCTTTCCCAAAATCGTTTGGTTTTTACTCATTTTGCTAGCTTCTATGTTTCATTTTAGCGGTAACCTATCAAGCGCGCCTTGACATGTGTCAAGAGTGACATACTGGAGTCAGATGTAACAGAGAATCCGGTATTTTTTTTTCAAAATAAAACATCTTTCAGATTTCAAAATAAATACCACAGAAGTCATGTAAATTCCTTCTTCTTTCTGTATGGACCGGTATCGGTCCGTGGCCCGGGAATTGCGGACCGCTGTGGTAGACGGATAATCTCAAACGAACAAGTAAAAATTGAAAGCCAAAAAAATAATAAATATACCGCACTCGCATTTAGCACCAGACAGAGCATGCTTACCATTAGACACACATAAACACATATATTCCGGTACATATACAAAAATATAAACATATACACACATCAAGTCAACTTTATTGTCAAATATGCTCTGTGTGAAACATACAGCACAGAAGACATTTCTTTCCTCTCAACCACAGTGCAAACACAGAAGAGTGATAAATACATTTACAATCTCTCTCTCTCACACACACACATAATAATAATACTGCGTTTGGTTGCCAATAAGTTCAGGGTGCCCCCCGCCTACTGCCCGAAGACAGCTGGGACGGGCTCCAGCACGCCGGCCACATTTGTGAGGATAAGCGGATTGGAAAATGGATGGATGGATGGATGAATGTGTGTGTGTGTGTGTGTGTGTCTATATAGTGGGCTCTATCGCACTTCATGAAAGTCAAGCGAGTGCACCATCAGTGTCCTTGGTTTTGCAATATTGTATCATGGCAAGCAGGCATAACTTTCCATAATTCCGCTTTTATCTTATCTCAAAGCCAAATTTTGTTTTTAGATGTTTGAGAGCCGGCCCATCTGGTCGCGGAATGCTGTCAAGGCCAACCTTAATATCCACCCGGACAAACTGAAAATGCTCCTGCCTGTCTTGGCGTACTACATGGTGAGTTCAAAGGACACTGTGTGCCTGATACAGAATAAACATTGGTGCATGTTTTTTTGGGTTTTTTTTAAACCGACAATCAACCGAAGGTAGTCAGGAAAAAGACAAATGGCAGTAAGTTGTGTTCAAGCTTTTTGATATTCACCAATAGCCACAATTCTATGACTTATTCTATATTCGTATGGATGCAGTCTTCAACAACAACAAAAATAAATAAAATCAAAGCATTACAGATTCTCTGATAGTGTTTATAATGTTGCTCCTTTAAGAGTATTCTTGTAATTTGTATGAGGTTTTTTTTTTTTAAACACTGAATTGCTCTTTAATGGATTTTAAAGGTCTCAAACGTTTCAGTAGATCAAAAATGTAAATGAGTCAAAGAATATTCAGTTGTTTGAACAAATTTGATTAAAAAAAAACATGTGCTGGCATTCTGGCACTTTATTCCTGTTCTTTATTCATCCCAATTTTTCAAATTCCTTCAACATTCCAAAGATTTCAAATATTCAGGATATATGCAGTTATTATTTTTCACATTCCCTCAAAGGACCAGTTTTTCCAGAATTCTTTCACAATCCGACATTCCACACCAAAATTTCCACGTCATTCCCATTTAGCAAATTCAAAATATTTAGTTCATAAAAAATTACTTTGGGTACTATTTCTATCAGTAAAATTATAAAATTAGCATCTTTTTTTCATATTTACCGCTAAAATCTACTTTTATTGATATGATTCAAACCATTCCAAACTCATCATCCCCGGAACAATTCACATTCTGTTTGTTTGTGTTGTTATGTTTTGGGTATGCCTCTAGCTTCCACATTCTTTGACAGACTCAACCATTCCAAGTGTCACGTTATATTATTATTTCAATTCATTCTGTAGCATTTCTCTACAGCATCAGCGTTTCAGCATTTATCTGCAATAGCTATCAAAATTGAATCGCCTCGTCAAGTGTGCAAAACTCCTGAATGATGCAAAAACTAATACCTTCCCTTCGTTTCATTTAGAAGCACAAACCGAGTAGATTACATTTTATCTGTGCCATTGTTACACTGCGGTGGAGTGTTTTTTGAATGTGCCCTCTGTTATCGATGTCAAGTTTTGTGCCAAGTGCTATCTAGTAATGTGATCACATAAATTACATCGGACCGTTTTTTTTTTTTAAATTCAGGTGACAGGACCATGGAGAACTCTGTGGGTGAAGTTTGGTTATGACCCTCGAAAGACAGTCGAGGCCAAGATTTACCAGATACTCGACTACAGGATGCGATGTAGCACCAAAAAAGGTCAGAAAAGAGTTGCGATGGGAAATCATGCTGCAGGAAAAGCTTTTGGCTTCCTATAAAAAAAGTTTTGAAGCACTGCGTTATCTTACAGTGGTGTCATGTTAAAATATTGAATACAACCGTCCTTCGGATTTTTTTGTTGTTGTTTTTGATTTGACTTGCCGGTTCAAACTTGGGAAATCAATTAATAGCGCTTCATAATAAGTAGCAGCTTGGTAACCGTTTAGCAATTTATTAAAAAGAGGCTTCCCTCATTCCGTTTACAGTCACACTAAAAATAAAACACAGAATTACATCCGATGTACTTTAAAACAACATAGCTTTGCCCAAGGAAAGTCTGCTAGCACGAATGCTAACAAACTTTGCAACATGCCGCAAACATGCTAATGGTTCGTATCAATAGTTGCCGTTTTCGAACACAAAACATGGAACACCACGTTTAGGCAGATAATATAATACTCAAAGGCATGTTACCGATCCTGAACAAAAAAATTACCAATATTAAAGAATTTAACACGGTCACTTACATTAGTGGTAGTGGAAGTGTGCTCTTCTTTGTTTGTGTCAGCATGACTGTAAAGCATTACACTGCCTCCTGGTGGCCAAGGTGGGCACAACTGAAGGAGCAGCATTAGATTGCGGCATTAAAACATGACACACAAATAGTTGAAAAACACTTTTTTGAAAAAATAAATAAAGTACAATAATGTAAAATGCTGTTTTCCTAATTAAAAAAAAATACAAGGGGGAGGCTGTAAAGGATGATTTTCGATATGAGCGAGTTACGAGCATGGTCATGGAACAAATTAATCTCGTATCTTCAGGCACTGCTATATCCAATACAGTCTTAAAGTAAGATGCAGATAGAGATGCTTCAGTGATGCCGTACATTACAGACTTGTTTTTTTGCCCACCCTAAAAATGGACACATCATCGTACAGTATATTAATAGGTATTGACTTGTCTGTCTCCCTTTCTCTTGCATGTTAAGCATATAACATTTCTGATCTGGTGGTGAAACCCAAGAGGAGTACCCTGAACTACACCCTACCAATAGCAATCAACAAGACCGGTCAGTGGACGCATTGATTCAATGAAATAGTTTTTCACTGTATACTGTAGTTAGTTAAGAAGCATCCATCAAGTGTGCATTCTCTTATTGAGGGTTATCCGAAATGACCTTCCTAGCAAGTTCTTAGCTGAGCCTTTTATGCGCGTGTCCTTGATTTTCTTTTACATACCGGTGCCCAGGTCCACCTCCAGCCAGTGTGTCTGAACTTCGAACTCAGGAGGCTTCAAGCAACAGTAGAGATCCAGTCCCAATCTCTTATCAGCTAAAGGTCAGTTGACATCATATAATGGCATTACGGTGTGATGCTCAATTTGGAATGAACTCATTTCCTGATTTGAAGAGGGGTGTTTTGAACATAGAGTTCATATTATTTACTGCGCCATTAACGTTCATCATTTTGGTGGTTCAAATATACACCATGAGATGTGGAATGAAAAAGTCGATACTAACGTCTGCTTTATTTGATGCCCATAGGATTCATCCTATATTTTCAGAGAGGGCATGCTGCCTCTCCACCGGCAGATGTTTTACCAGCTGTGTGACCTGGATGTGCCAAGGTAGACTCCGGTGCTGTGCAATCACTGCTTTGATTGCACAGCGTAGCTGCAACCTTAGCTCTAGTCATTCACTGAATGATTTTTTCTGTCGCCAGTATCCAGGAAGTCATCAAGCAGAACAGCGGCACGGAGCAAGCGTGCGACGAGCGCGATGGCTGGTGCGCTGTGGGCACCACGGACAAGCTGAGGGACATCATCTCGGCCATGGTCAAAAAGGTTATCAGAGCACAAAAAACACGTAAGGGAATCGGTACGCATTGAAAGCAAATACAGTGATCCCTCGCTATATTGCGCTTCATTACATCGTGATCAAAGAGTATTTCTCCCGCAGCGTCGCAAAAAAGCTCCACGCGACCGAGACGAACGGGCGGCAGTTCAAAAGTTGACGGCGATGACGACGAAGGCGATGATTATGAGGATGAAGAGGAGGAGGAGGAGGAGGAGGATGAATATCAGCCATCAGAGGGAAGCGAAAATGAGATGGAAACAGAAATACTGGATTACATGTAACAAATGATAATACCATACCAATGATCTTATTTTTCTTCTACTCGAAATAAAATAAAATAAAAATAAACATTGTTGCTTGTTTTGTTTCACATTCATTCTGGACCACATTCTGATTTTTTTTTTTTTTTGTGATAGCGTGATGTTTTAGTCGCCAAACAGCACGTGACGTCATTGCGAAACTACAATTTTCATGCGTGACACAACAGCCACTAAATTGTCTTCTGCGACGTCTCCGCTCCAGAAATACGCAAAGACAAGACGGTGCAAGATTCAAGGCGCAGACAACACATTCGGAATTGTATTTTGTGATTAAAGTGACGTCTAGCAACGATTGAATCACTTTTTAAGGACATTAACGCATTGTTAGGGGCTTCGAGAGGTCTCAAGAAAAACGTTTCAATCTTTAGTCCCTGACCTTTAAAATATTGCACTGGCCATTTTTATTTGTTTTGTTTTGGGGGGGTTTCCGACCGATAACTTTGTTCTGGTGTATGATTGCATACATAGTGCATATAAAAGTTTACACACCCCTCCTGCTGTAAATTACAAAACTGTCATTTGACATCAGTATAAATAAATATTGCAAATATAAAATGTTTGCTGCCAGTTCCTTCCTAAATCAACAGCTGCTCTAAAATCCATACTGCACAAGCCTTCACAGGTCAAATTTATAACCAAAAAAATGAAAATATCTCCAAAACCTGACGTGCTACAGAGAAAGTAAAGACCATTTTTAAATCAGCATCAAAAATACATTCAAGGACACGTAAAGCCATCTGATCAAAATTTACTGTCGTCCAGTGTTGATAATTCATCCATCCATGTTCTAATCCTCATAAACCTCACAAGGGTCGCAGGCGTACTGGATCCTATCCCAGCTGTCATCAGGCAGTAGGCGGGGCACACCCTGAACCGGTTGCCAGCCAATCGCAGGGCACGCATTGACAAAACAACCATTCGTGCTCACACTCACAATTTAACATGTGCCATCAACCTGCCGTGCATGTTTTTGGAATGTGGGAGGAAATCGGAGTACCCGGAGAAAACCCACAAAGGCATGGGGAGTACATGCAAACTCCACACTGGAAGGCCGGAGTCGGAATCGAACCCTGCACCTCTGCACTGTGAGGCCGACGTGCTAACCAGTCACCCACCGGGCCGCATGTTTGGAATTATTAAACAAAATAGTTATTGAAAAATGAAAAATGGGTTGTCTTTGTTCGACTGATATGCATTCTAGGTCTGGTTCCTTGTCCTAACTGCTTATTTATTTATTAGTCTGAGGCCAAAATCGCATAATGTGACATCAAAATATGTCTATGGGAAGAGATGTTGTTAATCTCTCATCAAACTATGGGTGTGATGATTAACTTTGCGGTGTGACTTGGAGTTAAAAACACAGCTGTGTCAACTTCCCTTGCCCCACATCACTACAAAACGCAGGAAAACAAATCACACGTTCATAGGTGGGTCCGGGGGAGTGTCCGCATTATAAAAGCGCAGTGGCCAATCATCGAGGATCTCAGTTTGGTCATGATGGAGACGCTGGGGGTCCTGGTCACCGTTGCTGTTTTTCTGGAGATGGTGTCTGCCACTTCCGTAAGTGACAAAATGTTCTTTTTTTTCCGATAATATATATTCGATTTAATGGAGTCAGTGGTTGGGAAAGAAAGTTGACAGTCTAAATGTGACCTGTGACTGACTTGCAACGAGTCCAGGATGTATCCGTGCCTGCCTTTTGGCCAAAGTCAGGCACGGATCCAGGATTTTTTTTTTTTTCTCTCCGGGGCTCTAGTCGGGCTTGACCAATAATTGAAATTGAATTCAGACTGACAGAATCAAATGTAGAGATTATTAACTGTTGACGAACTTCCAAAAAGACATTCATGGTCATTTTTGCATCTTTAGCTTGGGGTGGTGTACACGGAGGGCGGCATGGTGGAGGGCGAGAACATCCGTCTCGGGTACCGTCACCATATGGACATCTTCAAAGGGGTTCCGTTTGCCGACATTCCCGGAAGGTTTGAGAAACCGCAGCGTCATCCCGGTTGGGACGGTGAGTTGGAAAAAAAAAACATTACCGGTATATAAAAAAATGGATGTCACTCTCTGTCATGACCCCCGACAGAGGTTTCCATGTCCTAACGTCAACATGTCTCTAATCAGGTGTTCTGAAGGCCACTGAGTACAGGAAGCGGTGCCTTCAGTTGACCTTGCTCATGACTGACACGAGAGGAAGTGAGGACTGTCTCTACCTTAACATCTGGGTTCCTCATGGCCGATCGGGTAAGCCCATGCTAAGCGACACGTCTTCCTAACGCACCGTCGCGCACAGGCCGCCCAAAAAGCGCAATTAGCAAATCTTCAAGGCAACCTTTTTGGGCCGTGTATATTTGACACCCCCTCTGCCATACGGCGCGTCATATTTATTAGCCCGAGTGAATTGTAATGATCTTTACTTCCTAGTGTCAACGAATCTTCCGGTCATGGTCTGGATCTATGGAGGCGGCTTCCTGGCTGGAGGCTCGATGGGCGCTAACTTCCTGAATAATTATCTCTACGATGGGCAGGAGATTGCAGATAGAGGAAACGTCATAGTGGTCACTCTGGGATACCGAGTGGGAACTTTGGGCTTCCTCAGCACTGGAGACTCGAGTTTACCAGGTACTAGGTGGTGATTTTTCTTCTTCTTCTTCTTCTTGAGGCACTAGAGCAGGGTCACCTACCATTTTGGAAAAGTGAACTCTTGCTTCGGTACGGATTTAAGCAAAGTGCTACCAGGCTAGCAAATGATTTCATCGCCCATTGCGCTTGCTAGCTTGTCTCTACCGATGCTACCGTTTGGTCACAATGTTTGAACTTGACTGTTTTTTTTGGTTTCTAACGCTGTCAAATTTAGACCAACGGCACGGTGTCGACTGGTTTAGCACGTCGGCCTCACGCCGCAGCGCAAAATTCGAAAAAACATTTTCAAATCCAGTTTGCGTGGCCTTCGACAGGGAACTACGGTCTCTGGGATCAGCAGGCTGCCATCGCCTGGGTTCACAGGAACATCCGCTCATTTGGAGGGGACCCGGACAACATCACTATCTTTGGGGAGTCTGCAGGTGGCGCTAGCGTTAGCTTCCAGGTGGGGATGCTTTTACATGTTTGTCTTTCACTCGCATCTTTTCATGAACAAATGCATCCAGTAATTCTCAACCTCTAGCTAGCAAAAGTGGATTTTTTTCCCAAGGTGTGGGTTGGAAATATTTGTCAGTATAGAGTGAACATTAGAAAAATGTAACACAAAATGGGAAGTAAATTGTGGGCCATTTAACTTGAACAGTTTTTATTTTATATTATTTTTTTCAGGCAGAGTACGCGCCAGTACTAAATCTGCTCCAAGGCAACACACACACCTTCAAACTTTACATTTATGCAGTAATTGTGGTTCAGATTTAGAAGACAAAGCTGGTCAATTATTCATGAAATGTGGCATTAATCTCCCTTCGAGAATAATTAAATTCTTGATCTTATTGTTATTTTTTTCTCAATACAGTATCACCCATTCACCTCTCATTTATTGTATCAATGCAGCGTTGTCTGCCTCTTACTGTATGTAGCATAATTCCCATATTACAGCAGAATTTTTCAATTTCATCACATCACTTTTTAAAAAGCTTATTTGAGGTGGTCCAGTCCCATGCAAATGAGCCAGTGCAAACCCCGCCCTCCACTCCTGTGATGGGCCGCATCGTATTTTCCACTCACGGAGGCAGCACATCATCATCACCAAGCAGCCCAATAACATTCATCACTTCCTACACCGAAAAGAATCCACCCAAAGTCATCATTTTTGACATGCGTCCTTTCACAGACCCTCACCCCCCACAACAAAGGCCTCATCAAGAGAGCCATCTCCCAAAGCGGCGTTGCTCTTTGCCCCTGGGGGGTCATCAAGAACCCCCGCAAGATCGCGGAAGAGGTACACATAACTGCTTTCTGTCATTTTGTTTTTTTCTGGCTGTAAAACAGTGACAGAATGATCTCCGTCGCTCTCCTCAAGGTTGCTCTTAAGGTCAACTGTCCCACTGATGACCGAATGGCCGCCTGTTTGAAGATGACCGATCCCGTGCTCCTCACAAAAGCCGGCCCTCTCAATTTGTCCGGCTCACCTGACGGTAAAGAATCCTAGCTCACATCACTTACTGATTGTTCACTCTGAGTGGCCATGCCACAGAGGTTACTTAAGGTCACGAGATTTTAGCACCACAATGAACCCTTTCAGGGACAGCGGTTACGACAGTGGACATCTTATCATGTTATCGGGTTACAGGGTGCATGAAAGGCTTACCCGTATTTTAACGACCATTCGGCGCACCGTGTTGTTGGGCGCAGTCTCAGTAACGGGTGCTATTTCTGTATTTTACACATACACAAAACGCACCGTATTATTGGGCGCAGCCAGGCGTGGTAAAACATACGCCAGTTTAAACATACGGCATGCACGCACGCTAAAAACACGTTAGCTTGAAGCATAGCGTAGCATGCTAAGACATGCTAAAAACACGTTAGCTTGAAGCATAGCGTAGCATGCTAAGACATGCTAAAAACACGTTAGCTTGAAGCATAGCGTAGCATGCTAAGACATGCTAAAAACACGTTAGCTTGAGGCATAGCGTAGCATGCTAAGACATGCTAAAAACACGTTTTTAAAAAGGCAACGGAAGCAAAACTGAGATCGGTTGTACTTCATTTCGACATCTTACAAGGTACTCACGTTTTTCGATCAATCATCACCCAGAAATCCATCAAAGTCCTCATCTTCCGTATCCGAATTGAATTATGCAAGTACCGGTAGTCCATCAAAAACGCCGGGTTTCCCCCTCGTCACTCTCATTGCCATGTGGCACGCCCACCCTTCACTGATTGGCCGGTTGCTTATCCCGCACGCCTGGTCACACTCGCGGGCCACTTACACGCCTACCCTTCACTGATTGGCTGGCTGCTTTTCCCGCATGCCCGTTCACGCCTACTTCCGCCTTTTCTCTATTCTCACTCAGGATTTGCAACTCGGCTCATACACTAGACGCTCCACATTATAAGGCGTCCTGTCCACTTTGGAGAAAATTGAAGACTTTTAATGGCGCCTTATGGTCGTGAAAATACGCTAATTAAAGTGCACATCTTTTAATTGGTTGATTAATCACGGCCTCAAGACCAGCTGCCAAATCCCAGTTGGGGTCACCGTGTATTTCGTGGTCCATTCCACTCTTGCGGCAAAGCCAGAGAACACAAACTGGTCAAAATCAGTCAATCAATGCTGAAAAAAACGAACATTGTTATCAAAGGAATTGGAATCAATGATCAGAAATAATATTCTTATACTGTACACTGTGTGTGTTTTCATTTCAAGTTGGAAAGCTACATGTCGCTCCATATACTTTGAAGGAAACGTGTCTAAAGTGTTCCTCTTTCCTTCAGCCCCCCTCGTCAACAACTTGGTCCTGTCGGCTGTAATTGACGGCGATTTCCTGCCCGATGAACCTTCCAAGTTGTTCCACAATGCCGCCGATATCGACTACATCGCAGGAGTCAATGACATGGACGGACATATTTTCACTGCATTCGACGTCCCTTCAATCAACTCCCACCTCGTAGACACGCCCATGTAAGGATTTCCAATCCATGATGGTTGGGGTGTAGAGCATCCAAATTCTGTCACTGTCCACGTATTTCAGGACCTCTGTCGGTTTTTGGTTCGTTTTTTTTTTTTTTTGCTTGAATTGACATCCCATTGTCTAATCTGACTTTTCTTCTTGCACCCTCCTACCGCCAGTGAGGACATGAAGCGGCTGCTGGCTTCATATACTCGAGAGAAGGGCAAGGCCGGCGTGGATGAAGCATACTCCACGTACACTTCAACATGGGCATCCAATCCCAGCAGGGAGGACGTTAAGAAAACAATTGTGGATATCGGAACAGATTACATCTTCTTGGTTCCGACACAAGCTGCCCTTTACCTTCATGCTGCGAATGCCAAGTGAGCATACGCTTTTCATCTATTATTGTCCATTATATTTTATAACACAGAGTAGTTCACAAGCGAATCCACATGCAGCCGTAATATAAGAATTGTTTTTGCAAAGGATAAAGAATATATGCCTTACGGTGTTGCCGCATTGTCTGTCTATGTGTTGCTCCACTGTTTGTGTTCAAATAGCCATTGCTTAACGGGTTGCAACATAGCGACACCGATGCTTTTAGTTAGTGCTTGCGTTTTGCTTTGTTTGTTAGCATGAAGCTAAGTGGACTTTGTTAAGTCAACGCTTTGTGGGTTTCTATTTGTTAAAAGCACAAAGTTTAATTGTATTTGTGTTTAATTTGTGTTTTGTTTGACAGTAAACTTAAACTGGGATTTGCAGTATACAGCTCAAAGATTCTTATTTAAGAGTTTATTTGAGATCTTCCAAAAATAATGAATTTGACTTGGGCTTCAATTTGAGTGGCAATTACAATTGAAATGCACTCAAACACCAATTTTGTTCTTCTCTTCTTTTTTTCACCAAAAGATCTGGTCGCACCTACTCCTATCTCTTCTCTGAGCCCAACCGTATGGCTGGCATCGGAAGGCCATATCCTAGCTGGGTGGGTGCCGACCACGCGGATGACCTGCAGTACGTCTTTGGAAAGCCTCTCACCACACCGCTGGGATACTGGCCTCGCCACCGTGATCTTGCTCGCTATATGATCGCCTACTGGACCAACTTTGCCAAAACTGGGTACGTACTTCTTGTGACCAAAATACAAAAAAAAAAGTTAATGGAAAAAAAAAATCCACGTAATCGAGTCCCCTTGTTCATTTGCTTGTGATGGTTTCTTTATGTCCGCAGAGATCCCAACAGTGGAGACTTGAGCGTACCCGCCACCTGGCCTAAATTTACGAATGGACACCAATACCTGGAGATCAATAATAAGATGGACAAGAACTATGTAAGACAGAAGATGAGGATGCGTTACGTACATTTTTGGACCAGCGTTTTGCCCAACCTCCCAATAAGCATCCTGGAATAAAGACCAAAACATTCAGAATGCGTCAGTCAAAATATTGTATAAATTGAATATGTATATATAAAACGTGTGAAGAAATGCAAGGAAGAAAAGATCAACATCACAGAGGCAAGATGTTAAAAAGAAAAGCCTCACATCATGTCATGCATTGACATCACCGTGAAGTGATAACACAATAAAGATTTTCACAACCTTTTGCTTGTTAAAGAGCTTCATTTGAACACAAAACATAAATACAACAAATATATACAGAGCAAGGGTTCACACAAACACACAAAATACAATCAGGGAAATCTTGGAAGAGCACCACCTGGTCAAAGTTTTAAATTGTTATTTTTGGGAACAGGGGGCGCGACTTGTCTCAGTTTCACGGGGTTATGTAATTTATCTTCATATTTCATCCGATGCTTTGCATGGCTGCCCTTAATATTTGGAACAGTTGATTCATAAATGCCGTGTCTTATCCTCAGAACAATGGCTCATTGGGCATTCCTTTTATTTGACAAATAATGATACAATAGCCGTGGTTAGGAATCTGCCTACCGAAAACAACCGTTGTACACATTTGATCTACTGTGACGGGTCCTTCCTCTCTGGCTAAATTGTTTGAGATCTACAAACGATTGTAGGCGAGTGTAATTAACAAATAAACAAACAAAAACATTTATTGTAACAGCTTGTTACCAGAAATGTTCAATGCAGGAAAAAACGCGGACATTTGGAACGTTACTATGATTTGATCAAATCGAGGTGATTTGATCCTATTATTTACAAACCGGCGGTGTACTCTTTGTTCTTGACGACACCGGGTGAAATATCGATTACATTTATATTTAAAAAATAGAAAATGAAGATTTTTGCTTCACGAACGCATACGCGGGCTGGGGGGGGTCAACGAGTTCGTCTGCAAATGGTATTACCTGTCCTCCTTTAGGTCCGCAGACATTCAACCAAAGAAAATCCAACGACGCGTTCGAGCGAGCGCTGTAGATGGTGTCAGCCAATCAGCGAAAGGCGATCCCGCAGGAATATTTGCATCACGTGTCTATAAATACCCCGAATGAACGCCTGCACTCTCATCCGTTTGGGAAATTACCCACTGACCGTCCACGATGCCAGAACCCGCTAAGACCGCGCCCAAGAAGGGCTCAAAGAAAGCCGTCACCAAATCTGCGAGCAAGCCCGGTAAGAAGAGGAAGAGGACCAGGAAGGAGAGCTACGCCATCTATGTCTACAAGGTGCTGAAGCAGGTGCACCCCGACACCGGCATCTCATCCAAGGCCATGAGCATCATGAACTCGTTCGTCAACGACATCTTCGAGCGAATCGCCTCGGAAGCTTCCCGCCTGGCTCATTACAACAAACGTTCAACCATCACCTCGAGGGAGATCCAGACCGCTGTGCGGCTCCTTCTGCCCGGCGAGCTGGCCAAGCACGCCGTTTCCGAAGGCACCAAGGCCGTCACCAAGTACACCAGTTCCAAATAGTCTGCTGCTCCGCCTTCGGCCTCTAAACAACCCAAAGGCTCTTTTCAGAGCCACACACAACCTCCGCCTAAGAGTGAACATTTCTGGTGGCAACGATTCGAAATGTGCTGGATTCAAATTGTAAAAAAAATTACTCTGCTTACTTCGAATGGAGTGCACAAAATGTTTACTGTCAGTCACAATTATGAATAAACATCTAGTGTCGTTTTTTTTTTGTTTTCTGCACAATGATATTGCTGATTCTGACATTAATCTTCAAGCGATTTTGCCCCTGCCTTAAACGTGGATTAATGTAATTATTGGTGTGATACTGTATTTTGGTTTTGGAGACGGCATCGTCAATTTTTCTGTTTCACAGAAATTAAGGATGTGTGCACCCAATGACCTTGACGTGCTTTTGTGATATTTCATGTTACATTGTTAAAAGCCGGGGCATAATTGGGGCATTTTATTGGTAAGTATAAAATGCTAGCCCGACACCCCAGGCATATTGTCAATGTTTTTTTTTTGTTTTCTCTTTTAGAGCACAGTGATAAGAAAAAATGTCCCCAGAGATATTACTCAGGAACAACTGCACAAAAATGTAATAAAATGCTTCCTTTCATTGAACTTTGCCGCATTTGATTTTTACTTTTAAAAATAAGTTGCTCATGATTAGGACTTCACAACAAATATTAAACATTTCGGAATGAAATTAAGTGATGTAAAATTTTAATTCACTTGGGATGTTATCAGGTTACAGTATATGAAAATAACCCCATGCATAGCACAAGCTAGAGGTTACAGAAATCCACAAAACTAGCAAAATGATCACAAATAGTGTAGTTTTACAAGATAAGAAATGTTGGCTAACTTAATTATAATGGCAGCCAGCCAGACTCGATGTTAATAGTGTTTGCATCATTCCTTTTAAATAAACATGCATTTCATTTTAATTTGACTGAATTTAAAAGTCACACACGTACAGTATAACGCAATTTGGTTTTAAACATAACGGCATCACAATAATATGATTTGAAGTGAACTGGTGTGTATTGTTTATGGCGTTGAAGACGTTAGTTAATGTCGAATACGTATAGTAGCCATATAAACCATGACGTCAGCCTTTTGAAAAGGGGTGCACCTCTTTGGTGATTGGACAACCAATTCCCCGCTTCAGCTGACCAATCACTGAGCCGCAATGGCCACTATATAAGGACTCTTGCGCGTGTCGGTTGAATTATATTTCTAAATCGGTTCTCCAATCCGCTTTTGTGAGTATGTCTGGTCGTGGTAAAACCGGCGGCAAAGCCAGAGCTAAGGCGAAGACTCGTTCTTCGCGTGCTGGACTTCAATTCCCAGTGGGACGTGTCCACAGGCTTCTCCGTAAAGGCAACTATGGCGAGCGTATCGGTGCCGGGGCTCCGGTCTATTTGGCAGCCGTGCTCGAGTATCTGACAGCTGAGATTTTGGAGTTGGCTGGCAACGCGGCTCGCGATAACAAGAAAACCAGAATTATCCCACGTCACCTGCAGTTGGCCGTCCGCAACGACGAGGAGCTCAACAAACTTCTCGGCGGCGTCACCATCGCCCAGGGTGGCGTGCTGCCAAACATCCAGGCAGTTCTCTTACCTAAGAAGACGGAGAAGGCAGCCAAATCAAAGTAATAGCCGTCCATTTACAACCACCATCAAACGGCTCTTTTCAGAGCCACCCATTTGTTCCGCAAAGAGTTATGTTCCTGAACTTTGTATTAAAACGTGATTGTATACCGACTATGCGTTGTCCTGCATCAGTGAGTCTGATAGACTATTTCATGCAAATTTCACTGTGCGAACGCCAACTCCCTGATTGGCTAGAATCTGGACGCTCGCTGTGAGGTTTTCAGGTCAAATTAAAATAGCGGTTTGTGATCACGTGGTTTTACATGCCAAATATTCCAAAGTATGAATAGATGACAATTATATTTGTTACAATAAATTATTATAGACTTCAATTCGCGTCAATGAAATACAACTCTTGATTTCGTTGAGGTTGGTACGGATATAAAGTCACATGATGTTTCAAGTATGGCTACTGTAGCGCCCTCAGGATGCGGCATGAATGACGACACGAAGTCCACGATAAAAATACAGCTCCGGTTGCATTTAATTCGTGGCTTTAACGCCATCTAGTGGAAATGACGTGTACAACAGCTTGGCGTCACAGAACCAGCCACTCACTGATGGTCAAACGTCACCCATAAACCATTTTTTTTACTCTCGAATTTTCTTTTTTTTCATGTCAATGTATTTATTTACTTTTTTACAGAATAGTTTATTTTCTTCCTTTTTGTGGGTTATTTTTGCAGTTTATTTGAATTCATTTTGTCTTTATATTTTTTTTTGCATTTTTTTTAAATTAAGAATCTTTCCATCATTTGAAGTTGTTTTTCTTTTTTTTATGTTACCCTTTATTTTCTTTCTGTTTTTGGATTTAACTGTTATTTTATAAACGACATTTACTATTATGTTTTTGTAGTTCTCTACAGTACCGTAATTTCATTTAATAAATGAACTTCTCTATAGAACCCATTAGGAAAATGATGACTGTAAAACCCTGCAAAATGTAGTAAATGTAGATTTTTGACTCTTTTGGTTTGGGTCTCATTTTTTGACTTTTGCCATTGTCTTTTATTTCCAATTTTTTTTGCTTATTTTAGAATTGTTTTAGCTTTTTTTTCCCCCCCTCTTCTTTAACTTTTTCATTTTTTATGCATCCACCCATTAACCGAGCCGCTTATACTCACCAGGATCGTGAGCGGACTGGAGCCTATCCCAGGGCACGCAGACAAAACAGTTCACGCTCACTGTCACACGTGGGGATCATTTAGAGCGTTCAAACTACCATGCATGTTTTTGGAATGTGGGAGGAAACAGGTGCACCTGGAGAAAACCCATGCAAGCATAGGCAGAATATGAAAACCCCACACAGACAGGCCGAGGCCTGGAATCGAACCCATGACCTCGGCACTGTGAGGTGGACGTGCCGACTAGCAGACCACTGTGCTGCCAATGTATTATTAATATGATTGAATATATGTATTTTCATGACAAATCTTTATTTTTACAACAGGAAAGCCCACTTGTGGAGTCCAGTGATGGAGCTGTCACTGTTCGTCAAGTCCCATTTAAATCTTACTACACTATGAATGACACTACCAACTTAGCGAGTCTTTCTACCCCTCTAGAAAAATGACAACGGTGGTCCTAATGTTCGCAACATTCAGATGCCCTGCACTACATATACTCCTATGTCTTTTACACATACAGTATATCTTTTCTAGATTTGACAATACTTGTCAAAATAAGTAATAACATATATAGGAGGGGGTCGAAGCCCATGTGTGTGAAATGCTGAATCGGCTGAGGCAGTTATGCATCTTTGGAATTGGGAGCGGTGTAATGACACCAAATGAGCCTGAATGTAGCACACAGCTATTATGACAAAAGGCTGTACTTATTACAAGAGGGCAATTAAAAACTTTTTTTTTTTTTTTTTAAGAGGATGTGTGGCCACACCTTCGGCAGCTATGCCTGTCATTAGATCACGATGAAACTCACCTCAGTTCCTGCAGCTGAAGACATTTACACGTTGGCATCATAACCAATCTCAGTGTGACGATCTCTCTCAGGCGACTGGTTGCCGGTCATGCCTGAAAACAAACAGGAAGGCTGACATTTTGGTTGAAAGCAGTCATTTTGGCTCCACTAGCGCCGCCCACAATCAAAATAAAATAAATCAGCCCTCAAAGCCAGTTTTACTTATACCATAAAATTTGGTACACATGTCTATTATTATGAGTAGACCCACAAAAAAATGCTGAGGAAGCCATGACTGAAAAGACACAGAATCTGCCATTTTGGCTGTTGTCGTGCTTCCAAACTAGATTTTTTAAGGGCGGGGAAAACAGCTACCAAAGCCAGTTTTGCTTAGCAACGTGAAATTTAGTAAACATATCTTGTGTATCATGAGTAGACCCACAAAAAATCTCAAGAGGTCATGCCTCAAGGGGTCATTTTGACTCTTGTAGAATCTTGTCAAATTCAGCGTTCAAAACCAATCTTCCTTTGCAACACAAAAAATGGTAAGCCTGTCTATCATGAACAGACCCACAAAAAATGCTGAACAAGTCATGCCTGAAAAGACTCAAGAACTCTGCCATTTGGGCTCTTGGAATGCGATCCAGTCTTTCACGGGGGGGGGGGGAAATAATCAGCTACCAAAGCCAGTTTTGCTTAGCAACATGAAATTTAGTAAACATATCTTGTGTATCATGAGTAGACCCACAAAAAATCTCAAGAGGTCATGTCTCAAGGAGTCATCTTGACTCTTGTAGAATCTTGTCAAATTCAGCGTTCAAAACCAATCTTCCTTAGCAACACAAAAAATGGTAAGCCTGTCTATCATGAATAGACCCACAAAAAATGCTGAACAAGTCATGCCTGAAAAGACTCAAGAACTCTGCCATCCAGTCTTTCACGGGGGGGGGAAAAAATCAGCTACCAAAGCCAGTTTCATGAAGTAATGTGAAATACGCTAAATGTCTATCATAAGTAGACCAGCAAAAAGGTCTCAAAAAACATATCTGAAAAGACATGGGGAAAACATGTTTAGGTTTTTTTGACATGGTTTCTTTCTATCATCACAGATTTTCACTTATTGTTGTTCTACTATAGAACATGTTGCGCACAATCAATGAGCATTCACTCTTTCTCACCGTGAGAGGAAGGCCCCGCCCTCAAAATAATTCACAGATGCCCCCTCCGGGCAGAAATCAGAATCAGAATCAGAATCAGAATCAGAATCAGAATCATCTTTATTGGCCAAGTATGTAGAACACACAAGGAATTTGTCTCCGGTATACACGAAATGGGCCAATTGTAAGAACTCCGCTCCCGACGCCCTAATTTTACCATAGCAAGAATGTGGCTTGACGGCGTCTTTTTGTCGCACGTGTAATTTAGCAAATCATCAATTACATAGTGATTTGCTATTCATCACTTAGCAATTCGTCCTCATCCTCCGTGTGACGAGAACCCCTCCCAAAAATCTCAATCGGCTGCATCACGAGGAAAGCAAGAACCTCCGACACAACAGGGGGGACCAGAACACCCCCATCGCCGTAATTCCGTGAAATCAACAGTTGCACCGTCACATTTGGCCCAGCGGAAGAGAAATTTGGGTAATTGGTTAAAGAACGGCGTGGAGGTTTGACGCGAGCGGCAGACAAAAGGCGCAGTGAAAAGACAGCGTTGTCATTAGTTTGTGCTCAGGTGTGGCCGACATTCGGCAGGTCATCAGAACCAACTGTACTCTTGGTTAAATGTGACAATTAGAGGGAAATTAGCATTAATTTCATCATGTAGGAAGGAAGTCAGGGGTGTGGGGGGGGAGGGTGGGTCATTGTTGCCAGGAAATTGCCTTCATTTCAGCTTTTTTATTTTGCACTTTTGTTTCCTTGTTTATTTTGGATCAAGGGTTTATTTATACTTTTGCAGCGGTCTAAATCAAGTTTGATGGAGAAATGATTTTCAACCTTTGACATTTGGTCTTTTTAAACTCGGTTTCCGATATTTTTGTTCATATACTGTATATATTTTCAGAGTTTTTCTGATTTTTTCCCCTTTTAAATTGTCAGGGGTTTTTTTTCTCAGTATAAATTTTTTTTTACATTTTGTGCATTTTTATTTGTATTTTTTTTATTATTTTTTTTTGACTTTTTTATTTTATTATATATATATATTTTTTTTTTTTTACTTTGGCCTTTTTGAATTTTCACATTTTCCTTGCGCTTTTAACTTTTCTTTACTTTGGCTTGACATTTTTCACCTTCACATGATTCAGTTTGGCGCCACACGTTCCAAAAATGGGCGTGGCGGGCTAATTGGAAGACTCCAAATTGTCCCTCAGTGCGAGTGCGAGCGGGAATGGTTGTTGGTCTACGTGTGCCCCGTGATTGGCTCGCGACCAGTTCCGTGTGTCCCCCGCATACCGCCCGAAGACGGCTGGGGGAGGCTCCAGCACCCCCCCCCGCGACCCTCGTGAGGATAAGCGGCTCACATAATGGATGGATGGCTTTCAGTTTTTTTGTTTCTCAGTCTTTCATTTTTCTTCTTTTTTCACACGGTAATCATCTTTTGACAGCTTTCCATCATCTTCATAGACGCATTTATCCTGCCAACTTCCTTGAATGTTGTTGTTGTTTTGTTTTTTTTAACAACCCAAAACCCCAATCTCTCGGCGTGAGAACAGTTTAAATGCCGTTATTAGATCCAAAAAATTATAATAATGTGGACTTTATTTGGATGACTTTTCCTTTTCTGTTTGTTTGTCCCTCTTTTGTTTTTCATTTTTTCATCTCAACTTTTTCGCTTTCACTCAATTTCACTTTCCTGTTCAACTTGTCGTGATGTTGAACTTTTTTTTTTCTTCATTTGTTGCTTTTTAGTTTTTACTTTTTCAATTGTTACTATGCTTTTTTTTGCTTTTTCTGTTGCTATGTTTTTGCCGTTTTCTATTTTATTTTATTTTATTTTTTTAACTTCAGATCTGGAGTTTTCAACTTTTCATTTTGGACTTCTTATGCAAATGTTTTTAGTGCAGCAACTGTAGAGAAATTCCTCAGCACGGACCCAAAACCAAAACAAGGCGACTACTAAAATGAGACTTATGGAATAATTAAAGGCACGCCCTTCGCAAAGAATTCAAAGAGGTGCCACGCATGTTGATGATGGTGCGGTAACATGAATCTTCACGTGTGAAATCAGCACGCGGGCCGACACCATTCTTGACATCGCCACCGCCCAGACGATGCGAGAGCTTTTGTGCGCCGAAGCCGGCTATTCCGCTTGGGTTACGAATGTCGTATTTGCTGTCACCATGGCATTCCGTATCCGGATTTGACGCTCGGGGCTGCGCGCGGTTTTTCCAAATATCACAAGTTGAGACTTTTGGTTAGCGTTTCGCAATCTCTCTCTCTCTATGTGTGGCAACATGTTTGGGTCGCAACAATCCTAACCGTACTTAAAAGGGTTACAATACGGAGACGGCGATGCTATTCATTAGCGCAAATTAATGATTGGCTTTGTTTCAAACATTAGCATAAAGTACTAGCAAGCGAGCTAACATACTCTATTAGTCTTAGCTTCAGGGCTCTAATTCATACGCTTGTTTTACCACAAGCAAAACCAAACAAGCAAAAACTCATAGCAGCCTCAGACATATATATATATATATATATATATATATATATATATATATATATATATATATATATATATTTTTTTTTTTTTTAAATGCTACAAACCTTGGAACTGAAAGAACTCTTGGAAGATTCTTATTATGACAATAATTAGCATCTCACTACACATTATGCCTTAGAGACAGCAAATATCGGCTTTATCTGCTGTCAGTGCGAATGACCGTCACGACTGTTCACAGGACAGGTATATGCAAAAGTCTACACACCCCTGATTCAAATGTCAGATTTTTGCGGAAAAAATCAATCATTTCAAGACATTAAAACTGTCCAACTCAGTTAAAAATTGAAATCACTCTGTTGACATAATGAACAGTTCAAAACTCACAAAACCAAGCACACTAGAAAATCTGAACTTTATTTGTAACATGACTATGAAGGGAATTGGTTAACTCTGAACACTGTCGCCCCTCCAGTTAGGGTGTGCACACTTGTGCTACCAAGTAATTGGGGAGGAGGGGGTCTACTTGAGTTGGACAGGGCTGCCGAATTTGAATCTGCAGTATGTTGGATGGAGGTCACAAACACCTGGCATTTGAACAGGGGTGTGTAGACTTTTTATATCAGCATGAGCGCCATTGGGGGCTTCTCATTTCCGCACGATAGCGCATCGGTTGTAAAATGATGTGTGAATTTCACCTCTTTGTTAGAGAACAGCAAAGTTGTGCAAAAAGCACCGAACCGGTGAACAGCTGAACATTCAAGAGTTCACAGAAGGTCAATATAAAGGTCACCTGTCAAGCTGAGAGTTCATTTTAGCTAAAATGTCACCCAGAAGCCTAATACAGTATCCCAGGCTTTTTGTGAGGATGTTTTATCATAAAAATAGCTGACAGCTCGAAGTACGCCGTCTCCCTTTCCCAATATAAGATTCCTGTGGCATCCAAAGCTGAAGACGGCGGTTAAGCGTGACTTTCACGTTGGGACTTCCTCCTGTACCAATATGACCTTTGTTTTGCCGAGAGGCGGTTACAGTCAACAAAGACACGCTTGCATAACCACAAGTCATTCTGTGGAGAACTGGTGAATAAAGTTTGACCTCAATTTTTTTTTTTTTTTTTTTAAAGGAACTTTGAGGTGCCAGAGCGGCACCGAACGGCGCTCCTCAATTTAACTCGACTACCACCCGCCCTGCTTCAAGCAACCACGCTTGCGTGAATAACTTTTCATATTTTTCCATATCATCTTTTACTTTTTTCACTTGATTGAAAAAAAACTTGTTTTTATATTTAAATTTTTTAAATTATGTTTTGCATTTATTACTGTTTTGTTTATATTTGTCATGCTTCCAAATATTGCCTATTTTTGTCATACATTTTTAGTTGGTACTTTTTTGTATCTTTTAGTGATTTTCATTTTTTACTTTTTATTCTTCCATTTTTTTTTTATTGTTAATTTTTTGATGTTATTTTTTACATATTTAATTTGTAAATGTTTACAGTTTTCCTTCTGTTTTGGACTTTTTCCTTGTTATTTTTTTCTCTCCATTTTTGGGGGGTATTTATTTAGATTTTTGTTTGGCTGCTTTACTTTTGACTTCTTGACTTTTTTTTCTTTTCTTGCCCCCCGAGAAAAAGATTTCCTGTTCTTAAAATGAGACTGTTTGCGTGTTATTTTCACCATGTATTAACCGTAATAACAACCGAGAAATAGTTTTGTGGTCCAAATGGGAAAAGAAACGTACAGTAACTCTTTCCAAAAGGCCCTTGAAGAGGCGCTGAATGAACGTCTATTTACTCCAAGTTGAAGCATGCCTTTAGTAATTATCATGTCAGTCGAATGGAGCGTCTCTATTGTATCTGATTGACGCTCGCCGAATCTCCTTCCTGTCAAACCAGCTGAGCCACATGAGATGAAATTGCATCTCGACATCTTCGTCTGACGATAAATATCGGCTCATCCGTCATCCAGTGAAGCAATGGTGCAACTATTCTTACCCGTAGATTTACAAAAATAGACGTCTGCTGATATTTGGCAACTTTGACTCAAGTAACCCTACTGTAGCATCTGTGTGACTTCGTTCAGCTTCTGCAGAACTTTATCGAGCCCAAAAGAATCAGAAAAATCTACATTTGATTATTTTTGTTTAATTTATATTTCAGTTGTTTGTGTCAATTTTGAAAAAAATAAAATAAAACGGCTATTTTTTACTTTTTTATATTTCAATGTAAAGGTGGCCCGGTGGTCGACTAGCGAGCGCGCGGGCCTCACAGCGCAGAGGTGCAGGGGGTTTGATCCCGGCTCCGGCCTTCCTGTGTGGAGTTGGCATGTTCTCCGTGTGCCTGCGTGGATTTTCTCCGGGTCCTCCGGTTTCCTCCCACATTCCACAAACACACACATGGCAGGTGGATGGAACTCTCTACGTTGTCCCTAGGTGTGAGTGTGAGCGCGGATGGTTGTTTGCGTGTGCCATGCGATTGACTGGCGACGGGTTCAGGGTGCCAACCGCCTGCTGCCCGAAGGCGGGTGGGATAGGCTCGTGCCCCCGCGACCTTTGTGAGGATAAAGCAGATCAGAAAATGGTTGGGTGGTTGGCTGGGTATGTCATTTATTTTTGTCTTTTATTTGTAATATTGTTTTACATTTTTCTGTTGGGGTTTTTTTTTCCCCACTTTTGACATTTTCCTTTTGTTTTTTTCACTTTATTTTCCATTTTTTTATTTTTCACTCTTTAGATTTTGCATTTCTATTATCCTTTTTTTAACGTTCTACTTTTATCTTGATTTGTGTTGTACTTTTTCTTGCCACTATTCATTGTTTGTAATATTTTATTTTATTTTATATCATGAGTTCTATTTCAGATTTGCGACTCGGCGAACTTTGCTTCTTTCAAGAAATATATTGATCAATACAATACAATACAAATACAATTCAACCTTTATGTATGTATAAACAATGTATGAATTTCCATGTGAATTAAAAGTGATTTACTCCTCTGACATATACCAAAAAAAAAACACTCGAATTACAAAGCATATTTTAGCAAGCCGCAGAACATCAATATATAGCGTTAGCTTCAAGACGCATTTTTTTTTTTTAAAGCAACAAAAAAGGGTTTACAACAGACAATCCTGTAACAAATTAAACAATGAGACTTGAAAGAGAAACGCCATTTACAATCTAACCTCCGAGAGACAAAAATAGACGGGGAGCCGTTGAAATGTTACATTTCCTGTTCACGCGCAGATAATTATCATTGTTAATATGACGACATGACATGACATGCAGTGCTTACATATTAGCGTGGCAATCGGTCTTTTTTTTCTTTTTTTTTTTTTTGCTCAGTTGAACTTATCTTCACAGTTCATCAAATCCTCACGCGCTTCTGTGAAAATCTGATCATAAAGTGACCCGTTGAACAAGACCCGGGACACGACCGGAGCTAGCCGGGTGACTTCTCATTCCAAATTGCGCCGTGCGGTTGATTTCGGCGTTGCAGTTGTTCCGAGAGCTGGTCAGACCAGTCGGACCGTCCAAATCTCATCAGTGAGACGTTGAAATAGGCGGCCTCTGTCGCGCTGTCAAATATTTGCAAACAGCTGCCGGGAAGGTACGCGTTTGCGCGAAGTTGTGGGCTGTTAGTGTGCTACAGTGGTTTTGGATGGCGCCCGGCGCCAATTGATCGGCGCCCTCATTTGCACTCATGATGGAAGTGGTGAGTACAGGAAGTCGTTTTTCACCACTTTTGCTCAGTTGAACACGGAATACTCGAAGGGTTAGGATAGGGGAGGGATAGGGCTGTGGGTTAAAGGTGAGGATTTCGTTAGCATTTTCCACTTTACTGTCACAATTACAGTTAGAAAAAAAAAAAAGATCAATGTGTTTGCTAGATTTTAAAAAAAATGTATTCCATGTATTGATAATTTATTTGCAAAAGGTTGAATTGAGGCAACTCGGCTCTTAAGTCTTAACACGGGGCAAGAATTTGGGATTAAAATTGTGGTTAGGGTAGGTTTAGAGTTGCAGGTTGGGATTAGGATTAGAGTGAAAATCGCAGGTTGGGGCAAGGATTTGGGGGTAGCATAGTGGTTAAGGCTGCAGGGTCAGGCTTGGGATTCGGGGTAAGGAGCTGGGATTCTGTACTATGTGCGGTTCTAGAACTGCTTTTTTATCAATGATGTAACGTCAGCGACTACGACTACAAAAATCAAAGCATGGGGAGTCTGTCAACGATATTGCACAACCGCGATGGTCATTAGCCAATTGTGAGTCATTTGTGAGTCAACTTTAATTTGCTGGCGACTGACCTGTTCGGTCATGCTCCACCATGTCACTCGGGGTGCGGCAGGTCTTTTAAGCATGCGGTTTGGGGTTCAGGTTAAAATAGGATCAGGGTGTGGAGTTAAGGATGAGGGTTACATGTCGGCGTTGCAGCTGCAGTTAGGGGGGGAAGGTTCGGCTCCATGTCGGGTGAAGGTGTCGCTTGTGGGTTGAAAACGGGTGTTGGCATGTTGGGAGTCAAATAAGCGGTTATGTGAACAGATCATTTCCTGAAAGGGCGCATTGATGCCACAATGGCTCGGATCTGATTTACGTGTTTGACGACCGTTCGTCAATCAGAAACGAGAACAGGGGGGAGCCTTTTGTCAAAGTAACGCCCGTTGTCGTTCTTTGGCGTTCCCAGGCGCACGCGGCGAAGGCTCACCTCGGTGTCCCGGGGGTCCCAGAGGAGCATCGTAGGGAGTTGATGGGCATGAGTGAGGAGGCTTTCCTGACCAATCTCTACCTTTTCATGAAGAAGCGAGATACCCCCATCGAGAGGATCCCTCATCTGGGCTTTAAACAAAGTACGTGAGTGGTTTTGGAGTTGTCGTGAGATTGATCTGTCAACTCAGGACACATCAATCTGGTGACAGTTTTTCAAGAAAAGATTCATCCGGTTCAAACGCCGTCGTTCTTTCCTTCCAGTTGATCTATTTGTGATGTTCAAGACAGTCAGAGACTTGGGGGGTTACCACCAGGTAAGTTCTTGTCGAGGTTTGCAAATAAAGCTTTGTGGCCTGGAGACGACTGATCTAGCTTTCGTCTGGACAGGTGACGGCGCAGCAGCTCTGGAAGCAGGTCTACAACTCGCTGGGGGGGAACCCTCGCAGCACCAGCGCAGCCACTTGTACCCGCCGCCATTACGAGAAGTGAGTCGCCGTGGGAGTTAGGGAACGAGGGGCTGCCGGTTCCGTGTCAGACTAACTCCGACACCGACATATCGGCATCCTCCCAAGGTTGCTGCTGCCGTACGAGTGCCACCTGAAGGGAATGCCGATGAACGTGGTGTCGCCGCATGTGGTCGAGCACTACCGCTATCACGGCTACGGCGTGGAGGACATGGACGGTCCACGGTCGGTCAAACGCAAGATGATGTCACTGCCGCTGCACCACCACCACCACCACCACCAGGTGGGTCAAGTTGTGTCTTTCTGGTGAGATGAAAGACGTTGAAAGCTAGCTTACGGGAGTGCCAATTTCCTGTCAGGGCAGGGAGAGGACATGATTGACTGCTCTACCTTTTTAAGCGCCTTTCACACTAGCCCTCAAAGCCATCTTTTTTCCATGACTCACTCTCTGCGGGCTTCAAATGTAGTTTTCGGAGTGCTTATAGGTGTCTGAGAATCGACCAGACAAGGAAGAATTCTGCCTGTGGGAAAGGGGGCATGTCTAGAGTGTGACGTTTTAACAACCACAACTGGTCACATGCTTCATACTAATGACTGGTTAGACTGTTGAGTATGTTTGTGGTTGGGTTTCTAGTTCCTGTTTGGTGGAATCAGAGGACGATGATGTGTTCAAGGGGCTCAAGGCCCACCCAACTAAGCACTTTTATCTCCAACAGAATCATCCCAACCTCCAGCCGGGCCCCCTTCGCACCGTCTTTCCTCTGCAAATGCAACCCCCTCACTACTACCACTCAGGCCACGCCATTCTGCCGCCTTACGTCCCCATGTCGGCTTCCATGATGCCTTCACACAGCCCGCAGACAGCTCCCCCACCCAAATTCACCTTACCCCCATGCGGTCCGGGCCTGACGGAACGAGTCAGGCCTCTGGAGCACTTGCGCTTCCTAGCCGAGCAGTACAAGTCGTCTTCCGGACTGAGTGAACCTCTCAACCTGAGCATTAAAGCGGAGAGCCAGAGAGTGGAGAGGAATCCCAAATCGTCATTCTCACCACCCTTGGCCAGCAAGAACCCAAAGTTTCTGAACACACCGTCTTCGCTGTACACGCGGCTGTACTCGCAGGTAGTGAGGAAGGATGGCACCAAGAAGCCGGTCGAGGCGGCGACAGTGGGAGCGATGCCCTACCTCGCCGGGGCCAGAGAGGACTCCGTGGTGGACCTCACCTCCAGCGGTACTCCAGAGTTTGACGCCGCCTTTACAATGAGGAGCGACAGTCGGATCGGCGTAGCAAAGCGGAACCTGACAGAATTGCAAGAGGAGGGCCCAGCGGCGAAGAGGCGCCACATCGGCCACGTCCACCCTTGCCCGCCTCCCGAAAACGACGGCAAAATGGAGATCGAGATCCCCCTGTCGGTGTTCCACAACTGGCTGCGGATGTACGGCCCCCCGGGTGCGACCTATGATGCCAAGCAGCTACCCCGCCTCCTGCAGGAGGCGGTCCAAAGGAGCAAAGACATGCCCTCGGGACAGTTACCATTTCACCCCATCTCCCATCAACGGAGCCTCAGCATCCAAGACCTCAGGGTGCCTGGCGGAAAAACGCCAAGCCCAAGCGCAACCGTCCAAACGTCCAGTATGCACCACATCCCCATCCAGAATCATTTCACCGGCTACACCGGACCTTCTTCTTCCGGCAGCACTCAGAAACCCAGCACCGGTCAGGACGCTACTCAGTTTTGCCAGACAGAAAGGACGTCATCAAGCGGCCCCAAACCTCGGTCTTACTGGGAGGCCTCCTCGAAAGACAGGCAACCGAAGGACAGGCAACAGAGCCCCGGTCCGGTTCCGCATGATCTCACGGTGACAACGGCCACCGGAGAGACACCGGGCCGAGTTGGAAGGCTCCGGAGATAGACTCGCCTTTGCTGCTGCTGAATTCCAGCTCGGCCGCTTCGACGCTGCAGCTCACCAGCGAGGAGGTGATGAAGCTCAAGAAAATCATCTCCAACTCCACGTGACACTCACATGAATGTAAAGACTGTGTAAATATCGTACTGACAACACCCCCTTTTATCACGGGGGATACAAGACACCAAAGAAAAATTATGTTTGTATTTTTTTTTTAACCCTCCGACACACACTGAAACGAATTAAACACACTTTCAAGTATTCCTTCGCGCCTGACTCTGTCACTGTCAAGAAATGGGAAACCATTTCAGCAGCATTCTGGACCAACTGGAGACGCTTCATGGAGGACCGGCTGACTCCAAAGTAAAGTGCATTCCAGTCATCCAGCCAGGATGTGATGAAGGCATGAATTACCGTTTCAAAGTGCTCATGAGAAAGGAGAGGCTTGACTTTAGCCAGCTGCCTACGATGAAAGAAGCTAGGTTTAACAACGGCACCAATTTGCCGGTCCAATTTAAGATCACTGTCCAGTTTAAGACCCAAGTTTGAGACTGTTGATTTAAGATAAGCAGCCAGGTGGCCCCAAATCTACAGGATGGGATGTACAAGGGCCACTGGGACCAAACACTGTCCGTCTCTTGCGCAATTCTCCAAATAAGAGGCAATAAATTCATCAAACATCAAAACGTTCAACCAAAACAATTTTGTTCAACAAAAATGCAATTCATATGAACATATATTGCGAATCCTGACTGGCGGTGTAACGTATATTAGCATAGATGTTAAGAACTACTGCTGCCTTCAAACATATGGAGAAGCAAGGCACACAAATGGTATAAAACAATACTCACAGGCAGATGATCTCTCCTCTGTGGCAACAGCTAGCATGCCTGCCTGCGCTCTGTAAAAACCTCCAAAAAATAACGTCAATCGAAATCATCAAACTGAGCATAAATAACATCATTCAATCAAAGATGCTTCATGATACATCTGCAAGGAGGAAGCGTCTTCACAATTTGCTTCGCTTTACCACAGCCAATACAGCTGCGGTGTGGACGTACTCAAGAAGGCGTCTTTGGATATGTCATTGATATGTCATCTATGATAATACGTGCTTGCGCTTGTCGCAAAAGGCGTCGCCCGAGATGCGATCGGCAGTTCCACACTAATATATTGCTTTCGCATGTACGCATAGACAAGGAGCCCAAAACTGCGCCCCACCTTGGCCCTATCGATCGCACTGAAAAGGACCTTCCTTGTACGTCAAACTTATAACAATAGTTAACGGATAAAACATATGCGGACCAGGAGTGGACGGTACGACACTGGAACAGACAACAGAAACAAATGAAACAATTTCACGTATCGCTCCGGATATACTATTTATGATGCTCGGCTAAAATGCCTTTTAAAACAATGAGAACAGTTCCATCAGCAATCAATTCAGTGCCGTGAGAATGAAATGAGCTGGATGTCGGATGAACATTCGCAGGCGGTGGAGATTTGTCCTTATAGTTTCATCAGAGTTACTCAGCAGCATCCTAGCAATTGTGCGCCACGCCCCTCACGATGCCAGCAATTAATTTGCATCGAAGAGAATGCGGGACTCATAAAAGGTTTAGCAATTAACTTAATAGCTGACCGAGTGCCAAGTGTAGTCACAATACGCTCCTTCTCTTTTATAAACTGCAATGTGAAACACGTAAACAAGCAAGCAGGAGGCTTGCAGAGAGAGCCTCCCTCTGTATCGGAATAAAAATAGTGTCGTTTCTGTCTTTCACACACGCACGCACAGAGTCAGAGAGAGAGAGAGAGAATTACGCCGGTATGAGGATATGAAGGCGCAAAAAAAAAAAAGAGCTTCGACGAGATGACTGCGATTGGGATGGTTTTGGCATGTTCACCTTTGCTTAACATCGGTGTCATGGGAAATTTGGTATCTTTTAAAGCGTAGCCGATTGAAGTTGTGTTCTGTGGCATTGAAAGAGAAAATCGCGCGTTCTGTGCTACATCAATTAGAATTACCAAAATAATTTCGATTTTCCGGACGGCAGAATAATGAGAGAAATATCTTCTTTTTTTTTTTTTTTTATACATTTTAGTCGGATTTGGTACCGCAGCCGTTACACCGTATATCTTTTGCTCCAACCGCTGTAGATACACAAGAGTTGGCAGGAATTTTGGCCATTACTCAAAACAAAACTCATGCAAATGAGCCAAGTTTGTAGGCTGCCTTGCTCAATAGATGTTGGGAAACAAATACTGCATTGGATGGCATAATTAACTGCACCCCAGGCGGGGAGCGTCACAATGACACTGTGACAATGTGTGGAATTTAATAAAAGTTACAATTAGGCAGCTTTTTGGCATCGAGGTTTGTTTGAAAGAACAGCTTGTACCTTATTTAATTGCCTTAATTGTGTGTTGCTTCACGGAAAAACAATCTTGGGAAACTGAACCAGCAGGTCTTTGATGCCAATATGTAATTACCTCGTGTTAAATAAGTCTCTTCCATAGTAAGGGCAATGTGTCAAATGGCATACAGCTCAACAATTACATGCTATTTTGGGACCCTCCAAAAACAAGCGTGGGCAGCATTTTCACAGGACGTTAATCGACTTGGAAAAACAGGAGTCGGCACCACACAAACTATAGTTTGCGATATTACAGTTAACCCCCACCATGTCACGGTTCATCATTTGTGCCACCCTAATATCACAGATTTGGCCATTTTGTTATTTTAGGGGGGTTTCAGTTTGCAAACAAACCGAAATTTAGAGTTGTGCGCCTTCACTGTAGTACCTCATTCTACCACAACATTTCAGGCAGCACTGAGCTCGACTGAATATGCTGCACAATTAAGAGCCAGAAGAAGAGTACGTGTTGCTGCTCCATGTGTTGAATTAGCCTAGATGCTAATTCCCGTTAGCCAGTCACTGACATTATATATTAGCATTTTGGTGTTTGAATATACAGTACAATGTTTAACTCTTTTAATTTATTTGTCAGTTTCACAGTAGAGTGGGAGCGATAAACCGCTTGAAGCACACGTGTCACATTATTTGGAGAACTGTACACAAAGTGAATCTCATTTACATTTCCTTAAAGCGATGTGTTATGATAGCCACCCATTTCTTGACAGCTAAAGAGCGAAAGAGGGTGATTTATATTATAATAAACGTATGTGTGTTGAAAGTGTGTGGGAGGTTTAAAACGGTTTTTTTCTTTAAAGTTTTTACTTGGTCTCTCTCTCTATCCCCCACACTAAACAAGTGGTTCATTATATAATCACAACATCAAATGCCGCTACGAAGAAGGCTAATTAAAAACAAAACAAAACTGATTTCAGCAGTCTTTCTTTCGGTAGTTTTTGTACTTATTGTGTCACGTAGCACAATAATCCGTGGGTCAGTCAAAATATATTTTTAGTAATTCTTGATCCAGTATCGCAATTGTCCAGCCTTATCAACAAATGCAAGTGTCAGACTTTACCATCATCGCTGCAACTCACAATCTTGTCATGAAAATCTGTAATGCATACTTGGGAGCAATTGCAAACACGCCATTCATTTTTTTGTTGTAAAAATATGTAAACATTCTCACAATTGCTGGTACTGAATTCAGCCTCAGGTGTTTTTGTTTTTCTGATGATGCTGGATACGTATCAGAACTGTATGGGTCCACGCATGTCACGTGAGTAGGTGTGGGTTTGGTACGGCGACGCTATATCGCCAAGTGGCGTGCGGAAGCAGTGTGGTGGCGAGAACGTGGATAAATACCGGCAGCTAAAAATAAAAAAAAGACAAAGTCCCATCATCATCCTCGATGAACACAAAAGCTTTTCCCAAAGCTTTGCAGGCCATCTTAATATTAATAACAGTTGTAGTGACTTAAGTGGTCATATTTGGAGCGTACACGGGCAGCGGCAGTACAGTAATTGGCTCATTGTGAAAAGTTGAATGCAGGTTAAAACGCCCGTATACCACTGTTTAAGTGGAGGAACGTGTTTATTTGGATCGTAAAGAAAACTATTTTGTCACACGTTTGAAGTCGTTACAGGAGAAACAAAACAACTTCATGTACATCCGATTGCATAAATAGCTTGAGTCTCATTGAAAAGTCATTGTAGGTTTTTGTGTCTAGCGTGGTCAAGAGGCCTGTGCAAAAACAACACGCAACAAGAGGTTGCCGATGCTTCACATTATTCCACAGCGTGATGTCCCAACGTCAGTCTGGATTTTTGTTTTTAAGGGCAAAGTTGAAAAAAATAGGAATTTGCGCAACTTGAAAAAAAAATGTACAAATATATATACACAAAGTGCTTGAACAACAAAGACGCCCTACTCACAAAAAGCGAGTGGGCGTTTTTGAGGTGAAATATCAGGATGGATTTATATTGTACAATAAGTTCAGAAAAGGTCAGCTTGGAAAGGCATTTTAGGATCCTCCTGAAATTTCACCCAAAGCTCAATCATTTCTTGTGAGCAGTGCACGTTAGAAATTCTTACTTTTTATGTTTCATTAACTTCGGTAAAAATATCACTGAGGAAGTACTGGGAAACGTTGGTGGGCTGCTCTTGGACCGAAACGCTGCTGCCGTGTTGACACGCAGAAACCTAGAACACACACAAGAGTTGTAATTACATTTAGTTCATTTAGTTTAAGCGCAGTGCAGAGGTGCAGGGTTGGATTCCCGACTACGGCCTTCCTGTGTGGAGTTAGCATGACCTCCCCCCGTGTCTGCATAGGTTTTCTCCGGGTACTGCGGTTTCCTCCCACATTCCAAAAACACGCATGGCAGGTTAATGGAACACTCGAAATTATCCCAAGGTGTGAGTGTGAGAGCGGATGGCTTGTTTGTCGTGAGATTGGCTTGGCAACCAGTTGTCCCCCGCCTACTGCCTCAAGACAGCTGGGATAGGCTCCAGCACCCCCCCCACGACCTTTGTGAGGATAAACGGATTGGAAAATGGATGGATGGAGTTTTACTCTGCTATTCTGAATTGCCTTACCGGGTTAAATAAAGGTTGAAAAGAAGAAAAAAAAAAGCTATTCGAGCATTCATTCCATATCCTTGCTATCCAGATGGAGGCTGATGGACCTTGAGCTGCATAGCGACCATTTGCAATAAATGCTGGCAATGCCTTTTTCAAAAACTTGCAGCTGGCATTCTTGAGCACTGCTTACTTGGGTTGAAGAGCCAGAGGGACGAGGTGATGGTTGCAATGCCATTATACAGGATGCTAATGGGTCGGACTCCGCTTTTTTCAGTGGTCTCGGGTTGGGGGGCCGCGGTCGGTGCCGTCGGTCGCTTCCTGGGCGCGGGTTTGCTAACGCTCGGTCGGCGGGAAGCAGCTTTGCCGCGAGACGACTCGGACTGGGCAGCGCTGCTCGATCTAGTCAGGAAGGAGAGGAAGCCTTTGGGTCTCCTATCGGGGGGGGGTTAACATGTCTTGTTCTTATTAGGGAAAACAGCTTTAACAATTCTAAGTGAGTAATGACAATTATTGGTCTAAATCGTTTGGCTACTCATGGTAGTTCAAAATGTTTAACTGTTATCAAACCCTGTTAATGATAAAATCGAAAAATCTTGAAACACTCAAGTCTTAACTTTACATTTCATTTCATCCTTTGGGGAGAACTTAAAACAGCTGAAGCGGTTGTGTCTTCACTTCCTGCAGGTGGCGCTGGTAGGACTGGATGCTCCGTGACTGCACTCTGGGGGTAAAAATTTTTTTTTAATGGAAAACTGTCTTCTTAATGGCCTGTACACAAAGAGTTGGGTCTCGGGAATGCCTGCCCAGCCCCTAACATAAGAATCCTGGTCACACGCAATCTACCAAATCTTTCAATGTCAGTGCTTCAGTGTCACCTTCATGACCCCCATCTCCCCTGATAGAACGCCAGGCGCGGAGCGGTCCGTCCCTGCAACCGCACTGTGCGCAGGAAGGCTGCGGAGACGCAGAGGTACCGTTAGACAATAAACGGGGGTCATCACCTCAAGCGCATTAGGACGATTCGAACCTGCTGTGTTGCACTGTTAGATCTGCCCGAGGGGGCTGATGGGAAGACTCGTCCAGCGGGACTTCCATCAGGGACAGGATGAAGAAGGGCTCATCCGGATCCGACGGAACTGACAGCGCTGAGGTGAGAGAACGGGTTTCAGGCTTGGAACACGGCATCACATTGACATTCATTCAGCGCGTAATTATTTCTCAGCCTCAATTACTGTCGAACACAAAAGAACAAAGGCGAGTGCCACACAACAAAACGGGGTGGCGCCCAGTCTGTCCTTTATTCGGTGATCGTGTCATCACGAATGCTGTGGGAAAATGCGGCTGGCTTTTGCATTCGACGACAGAGTTGAAATGTCTCAACCTTATGACTTCATGTCAATAAAGGCGGAAAATTGAAGACTTTTTCAGACTTTTCTAAGCCAAAATTTAGCACCTCTGCTTAAAAGAGGAGCTTGCGACATGGGCTCGCAGGACGATGTTGGAAAATATTTGTCGACTTTTCAACATTGTGTTTGGGGGATAGAGCATCTTATTTAAAAGGGAAAGTCAAGTATGTTCTTTACAATAATATTATGTGTGCCCCCCACCAGGCTTAATATGATATTCTGACAAATAATACGTTTGTGGAATATGAATTAAGAAGAAAAATGCAACCGTGTTCCTCCATTTGAAGGGCCAACCTTGCTGTCGACTGAGAATGACATCGTAGCGCCGAAGGGCTCAGCTTGCGAAGGTCACATGACCAATCCTAGACAACAGGTGAGCCGCGATCTCATTTTCAGTCAACAGCAAGTGGTAAATCTTTGCCTTGACTTCCCCTCTAAGCCTAATTACATTTCATTTTGTAAAAATCACAGGGTCCGCCAATACACCGTCATAGCAGCATGTGAAACATGCATCCACTTTTTTTTGTGTTAATTCTCCATTGTTGCAATGTCCAGTTTTGCACAAAGTCGCTGGACTTACTGTCTGGAAGTACTGAGAGATTTGCAGAAGTTTGGTGTGCTCCGCTGACTGACGCCGAGTCATCCTATGGACGTTAGGTGAGAAAGAAGAAAACACCAAATGAAGAATCACTGCCCCTACGGCTACACAGTGCTGCGTTTCAGATTCAAATGCACATTTAGGGCTCAGAAAACACTTCATAGAAAGCCGTAGTAGGTGGGAAAAGAGGTCAAACAGACTGAAATGAACCTGCTACCTGGATGCGGCGCTCAGGTTCTGGCGTCTCAATTGTGGATGCCGAGGAGGCAGCTTCGACTTGCTCTTTGGCTCCCTCTACTGGCGACAGCAGGACAGTCGTTTGCCCTCGAGGACCAGAGGTGGCTTCAGGGCAAGAACCAGAATTTGTGATATCGATGAACAACGCTGTACTCAGTGATGTTAAGTTTGCCCGACGGAGAGCGTCAAACCTGATCCCGTTTTGACCGCCGCTTGTCGGGACTGCCGAGCTCCGCGTCCAACATTGGGCTGGGGTTTGACGGGCCTGCTTCGTTTCATTGCGGAGGTTGGGGGCAACAAAGTGTCCTCGGTGCTGTCAGTATGAAGAAAATTGAGACGTGTTTAACTTCAATTTTTAATAAATGCAATTATTTGCTAATCATATTCAGCCCATACAGTATTGAATTCAAAACACTACAAAAAATATTTAACCACTGTGTTTCATCACCTTTTCTTCTAACATTCAATAAACATTTGGGACCTGAGGACACTTAATTGTCTCAGCATTGTTAGGTGGAATTCTTTCCCATTCTTGCTTGACGGAGAGTATTATCTGTTCATTGTTATCGTATTTTATGCTTCATAACGTGCCACACGTTTCCGATGGGGAGACAGGTGTGGACTGCGGGCGGGCCAGTCGAGTACCCGCAGTCCTCTACAACAAAACCACGCTATTGTAACACCTGCTGAATGTGGTTTGGCATTGAAATAAGCAGTACGTCCATGAAAAAGACGTTTGTGCTTGGATGGCAGCCGATGTTTCGACAAAACCGGCATCGGACATTCAGCACTAATGTTGCCTTCACATATAACACAGAGAACGGTGCTCGCTTTTCAAAATAAAATATTGTTGAGCCTAGAACGATAAATAACGTTTTTTTGTTATTCTTTCAACAACCGTGGCTTGCCGCAGCCTGGTGGTTGGGGACGACTGATCATACAGTATTGGAAAATATGAAGCTCACCATTTGGGGGTTTCAGCCTTGGCTTCAGTGGTTCCAGAACTTTCCCGGAATGAATCCGGCGGTGTGATGTTTAAGGAGGGGCCGTCAGTTGTGGAATTCAAAGAAATACCAGTCGCCGTCACCCTTTCCAGATGGAGAGCAACGCTGCTGGCTGTTTCCTCACCCGCCGCTGGAGTTTCACTGCTCTGACTTTCAATAACGGACAAGTCGGACGTTTCCGTGCAGGCAACCTCACTGCTTGCACACCGTAACTCTGACTGACAGTCCGATGTTACATTGGGGTGTGTCCGGTCCGTCCGTTGACTGCGAGGTTGACTGCGTTGCTCGAGCGGGTGACCTCAAGTTAGGTTTGACCTTGGGGAGGCGTCGGCGTCTTTGAATTGCTTCTCGAGCGTGGTTCGGTGCCTCGGAGTATTCCCGATTTGTACCGCCGGGTGAAGATGTTCTGGCACCTGAAGGAACATTTTGACAAGTCTCCGAAGTTGATTGTGATGCCGCCGCCTCGTGATCGCGACCGCTTTCAACTACGTTGCCATCTGTGGACTTTGTGTCTGCGGCAGCAGGTCCAAGACCTGTCCCCATCTCCTCACGAGAAGCGGTTTGCTCTGAAGGTCTAAGAGTGGATCTTAAGTCGGTGACTGGCATCACAGTTGAGCGGAACTGACACTTTGACTTGGTTTTTGGATGGAGAAGGAGCAAGTCGGCTGTGATTTCACTTCAGCTGTTGTTTTGTAGGTGGATTCAAGATCTGAGAATGTGCTACTTTCTTTTGTGGGTTGAGATTGAGACAGTGAGCTTCTTGATATCTGCAAAAGGTTCGGTTTGACCTTTGGGAATCGACTCCTTCTGGCCTGCCGAGCGAAAACAACCTCACTCTCTTTCGGACGTTCAAGTAGATCCTTGTCGTAATCTCCAGAAGCGTTCTTTGACTCTTCGGTCTCGAGTTCGGTGAATTCTGCGGTCTCATTAGTACGACCAGCATCTGTGGACTTTGTTTCAAGTCCATCACCTACCGTCTTATCCTCTCCAGAGGCCGGTTCTTCTAAAAGTACCATGACTGAGCTTACGTTCACGCTTGAAGGCGCATTTGAAGCCGTGCTGGCGCCAGGGGAGAGGGGACAAGCTGGCTGTGGTTCTTCTGATTCTCCGCCTTCCTGGACCAAATGCGTCTTCGACACTTCCGCTTCGGGTTGAGGAGCTGCCTTGGTATGATGACCTCTTTCAAGCGCATCGGCATCTGTGGACGTTGCGTCACCTGCTGCGTGTCCGACACTTTCCACGTTCTCCTCATTAGAAGTCAGCTCATTGGACTGCATCAGACGGTCGCTTGAATTCATAATTGGTGTCACGGTTGAAGCAGAACTTGCGCTGTGACTTGGTGTTTCTGAAGAAGCTGGCTGCGGTTCTGCTCCTGCTGTTGTTGTTTTCGAGGTTGATTCCGGATTTGACAACAGGCTTGTCGCTTCTGCGGTCCGAGGTGTACACCGTGCGCGTCTTGATATTTGCGGAAGGTTTGGTTTTGGTTTGACCTTTGGCAATCGACACCTGGTTTCTTGAGAGTCACTCGGTTTCTGACATTCGAGTAGATCTCGCCTGGCAGCGTCATGATCTCCACTTCCTTGTGGCAAAAGTGCGTTGGACTTATCAGTTTGGGGTCCTGCGACCGCAACATATGACGGAGCCACGGAACTCTGACCGCTTTCCGCATTGGTAAACTTGGCTTCGGTGGCGGCCGATTCAAAGTCACAAGTCTGCCTTTTTGACGCCTGATCAAACTCTCCTTCCATTGGGATTGTTTCTTGAGAAAGGATGGGCGCAGGATTGCAGCACTCCACGGGAGACTCCACCGGTGAAACGTCTGGTTGAAATTTGCAACGGGCAGTCCTTGAGGCAGCGGTAAGGTTAGGCTTTGGTTTCACCTTGGATGAGGAACCTCTGCTTGTCGATGGGCTTGAATGCGCAGGAGGACTCGAGTCAGGACCTGAAACAGTTCTCTGAAGTGAAGCTGCTGACGCGGGAGCTTCAATGGTCTCTGTGACTCTGTGGTCTGTTGACGCAAACGGGATTTGGCTGGAACTGTTTTCCTTGATGAATTCGGCTATCTCTTCCTCCAAGAATGTGTTGGTCTCAGTCACACTCTCCGAGTCGGTCTCTGCAATTAGACACGATTTGATCGTGACTCCTTGGACCGCTTGCAGCAGTACTAGCACAGTCGAGTACTGCACGCCTACCTGTCCTCTGATCGGGATTGGTCTCCGACTGAGAGAGTTGAGACATGTTGCCGATGGCCAGCAATGTCTGAGCAGCCTCGTTGTAGCTCTCCGCCTCGGACACTGAGAAACAACGTTTAATTTCAAGGTTTGCTTTGGAACACACAAAAAAAAACAACTCAACATACCTTCGGTGTGCTCAGTAGACAGTAAGTCAATAACATCCTGAAAGACAAGGGACATTTATCAGGGTTTGGTCAAACTTCACATCCACTTCTCTGTGTCACACTTAAGATAATCAAAGTGGAAACTGAGGGGAAAAAAATGGATGATGGCAATGTTGAGAGTGAAAGAAATCAAATAAGAAAATGGCGCCCTTTTTTTTTTTTATTGTTGGTGATACACTCAGCTGGAGACACTTACGACAAGGAGGTCCAACTGATGCACGCACGCTTCGGGTACCCCCGCCTCACTTTTGTCCCCCACACAGAGGGAATCGGGGCAAAGTGCATCTTGGGAAATGTCCAACACAGTAGACATATTTCCCAAGATATCAAGCTACACGGGACAGGAGACAGAAAGGACGGGGGGGGTGAATGATGGAAAGCATGCAAAGACAAATGCAAAAAAATGATGTCATGATGTCAAAACTGATTTGTGAGCAAAAAAAAGAGTTTGGCACCTCCTCCATTGTCTCGTCCACCTGCGGGATGACAATGGAGGGAGAGCGCAGGCAGGCGGGCACAAAGACTCCGTCATCCCTCTGCTGGACCTGCTCCTCCTCATCCTCGCTGGATTCAGACTGCGATGCTCGCAGGGTAATGAGTTTGGACTTTTTGGACGCCGGGGCGGCGCAAGGCGCCGTGGTCGATCTGTTCCTCTTGGAGGTGCACTTTCGCTCGGATTTACTGGTGGGCCCCTCTTCCTTGACGGGGTAATTTAAGACGCTGCGAGGCTTGGGGACTCTCCCATACCTGCGGAAAAAGGTGGACCTTGGCTTTCCCAAATGCCCACAAACATGCAACTTCCGAGTGCGCGGCCTCGGAATCGGACACGGCTTGAGAAGCGTACCTCGTGGGTTTTGGCGGTTTGGCAGAGAAATCGTCATCACCAGAAGAAAGAGCACCTTCACTACCATCGTCAGCATGCTCCTCCTCGCTGACTCCTCTAGGTGGCGTTGTCGCTTTGTTCATCTGCAAAAAAAAAGGTTGGCAGCAACTTCAGAGAAGCAAAATCAGGAGGAAGCTGGTTGGAAGGGTAGTATTCAGCCCGGTTCTGGTAGTGTCACCTGCTCTTTCGAGGCTTCACTGGCCGCACTGGCATCCTCTGTAGCAGACGCGTTGTCTTCAGCCTTTGCGGTGGTTGAACCAGGCGGAAGCTTCTTACTCCACTTTCGGCCCAGGGGCAGGACTGGTTTGGCCGCCGTGCCTCGTGAGAGTTTGGCGGGGTGAATTGATGTGCGCTCGGATGATTCGCCCGTCTCCGTACTTTCGCACCTGGTCGTTTTGGAGAAGATATTCCATTGGAGATGTTCGATTCAATCGTGCCTTTCATGTATCCCTTTTGGTTCTGTTTACCTCACGTTTTCTCAACTACAGTTAGTCTTTTGTCACCCGGACGTTGTGATACATGTGATGTCAGATTCAAATGTCTAAAGTTTCCTTACACTTCAGAATTGGGTTGATCCTGAGGAAGGGGTGCTCCCGTGGCTTCAGGTGTGCAGGCATCATCTGAGGAGACAAAAGCAAGCCGTCAAACAAAATGTGTGGCTCAAAATGTGCGCCGACAGACTTAGTACCTTCTTCACCTGCTTTGCTTTTGGTCTTCTTCAGTGTCGCAGCCGAGTCGTTCTCCGCGCTCTGGCCTTTGCGTTTCTTCCTGGCCTTGGAGACGGGGCTTTTTCCATCCTTGCGGATATTGTCATTCTCTTTCTCGCCGTCCTCCGTGTCCGAGCTTAAGAAGCCGTCAATCTCGTCCTCTTCTTCTTCTTCTTCTTCTTGCCCCTCCTCGCTGTCCAAGAGCTCGTCCACAAATTCTTTACCTGTCGGGGAGAACCAAACGTCCAAGTGTTGAAAGCCAACATGGAGCATTCACGACGCATCATTTAACGAACTGCAAGGAAATCAGTCATTTTACGCCTGCTGTATTGCAGATTTTGAAGCACGCTTTTATGATTGGGATTTTAACTTTTACAACCACAATAACAAATATGCTCATTTCATTTCGCCCATCTGTGGCATTTCACATTATCCGTTAGCATGAAGTTAGCGAAACTTCATCAAAGACGCGATTTTAACGGTTTGGTGCGTCCATGTTGTGTTGAACGGTTTCAGTCACTTTGGCCTTATTCAGAGGACCGCGTGAGCCAATGAGTCTTCTTTTTGTTTCATTAAAGCAATGTTGTACGATCGTCACCAGTTTCTTGTGAGTGAAAACAGGAGCAAAGGAATTTAAATAAGAATAAGAAAACCTTTAGTCATCTCACAAACCGCGTGTTTGAAATTGTTCCAAGGTGTTTAAAGCATATAAAAAAAGGGGATCAAATGCTCAAATAGATATATTCATTCGAGATCATCTCGGGATGCGCTCACTCTTTGCACGCTTTGAGCTCCTCTGGCGCTTCTTGTAGGCGTTCTTCACCACGAGCGACTTGAGCTTCTTCCTGTTGGCTTGGACTTCTAGAATCTTCTCCAGCAGCTTCGAGAAATACTCAATGTCCAGCTTGCGTCTCTCTCCTGCCAGGCAAACGGCGACAGTGAGTCCAACGTGGGATGTTCAAATAAAAACGTGTCCAAAAAACAACAAAAAAGCCATAGATGGAATACTAACGGAAAGCTTTGTCGATTCTCCAGGAGTTCTGCCGCTCTTCTTTTTTAAATTTGTTCTGTAAGTTGAAGCGCACGCAAATGCACACAAAAGGCACGTGCAGGAGTGCATACGCCCACACACACACAATATACATCCACATTAATCATTAAGTAGCCCCAGAAATAATCACAGCATGGCTCTCCTTGACAGACCCGTATCTCCGCTCGAGTTCTGTTGTGAAAAAGCTGGCCTATCATGGAGAAGTCTGTTCCCACCATGCTGATCGCCAGGAAGAACATGTCTGTCTCTGCAAGAATGAGACGATGTGGAAAAGCAAGATATGAGATGCATCCATTTTTTTTGGGCGTGGCAAGACAGCGGTGTTGTCCGAACCTTCCCTGGTCCAGGGCTTGCAGTAGGTGGACGCCCTAAAACTGGAGTAAGTGGTGGTGGAGCCGCGCTCAAAGATGGGGTCTCGGTCCTCGGCCGGGTTGGGTCCTTTGGCTCGCTGGACCTCCACGGTCAAGCTGAGACACACAAGCGCTCACGGTTTACTCGACAGTGAATCCGAATTATCGTGGTGGAGATGAGCCAGATCCATCAGCAATAGATGAAAATCCACAATAGACCAGGTTTAAAAAAAACAACAACAACAACAAAAAAACTCCCAATAGTAGTTCACTATAAAGCAATTTCAGTTTGCCGGTTGAGTACTTTTGTTCGTGCCCCTACCTCTCCTCGTCCAGGATCAGCGTGCCATCTTCGGCCACTTTGACCCGAGGCACCATCAGCGACTCATCTTCATCGTCGTCCTCCTGTGCCGTCGCCGCCGCCGCCGGTGCCTCTTCCTCCTCCTCCTCCTGTTCCTGTTCCTCCTCCGCCTGGCTCCCCAACGCCGGGACAACTTCTGACTCCAGTTTCTGCACTCTCTCCGGCAATCTTGGACAGCGGCAAAGCAGAAGAGCAGTTTAAAACTCGCGCAGCCTTCTTGAGCTTAAACTCGGACGGGACTCAACTGTGACCTCACTTTTCTCTCCTTGGGGAAAATGGAACGACAGTCTCGTTCTCCGGAGTGCCGTCTTCTACGCTGGACCTGTGGAAAAAAAGTAGTTGCGGGTCAGAGAAAGGAATAAAAAGGGGTGACGCGGTAGGATGGCTTCAATTGGGCGTGGTCCACTCACGACATAGGGTTGGACAACGGCAGGTAGCGGATGAGGTCCCTCATGGTCATTTTGGAGGGATCCAAATTGAACTCCATGTCGTGCTTCCTCTTTGCTCTCTTGGCATTCTGCAAAACGACATAATTCAAGTCCCTCTTGAACTTTTGAGCAGTGATTCGCAGATGACAGATGATCAGATTTTCCCCAAGGAATTGATCGAATTTCACATAATTGGTCCAACTATTGGTTGCTTTGATTTTTAACATTGTACAAGGTGCTCTAAAACAGCCATTCCAGTGGATTATACCAAGAGACGATTCATTTTTCGGGTGATGGGGCAGCTCGTTAGATAACTACGTGTCGCAATTGTACCCAATGACTCACATTGGTGCAGTTCTTATTTAGTGGGAGAGGATCAATTCCAGTCGGATGCCGACGTGTGCAACAACAAGACTAACCTTTTCTTTCCGCATCTCTTGTCTGAGCATGTCACGGAGCTTCTGAGCCTTTTCCATCCTCTGAATGTCAGACGGGTCGTTCAAAAGTCGACTCAGGGAAAATCGGGGAATCGACGACTTCTTGCTCTTCGATGACAGGAGAGTCTTGGCTTTCTCTGACAGCGCCGCCGCTTCTTTGTCTGGCAGGGCCACTTTGTCCGCCGCCCTGTAAGGAACTTTGACGAGACCGTCGTCCAACGGTGCCAACGTCTTCTCTGTTTTGTTGGTTCCTTTTGGAGAGTGTTCGGCGGAGACAGCAGCTGCTGGTCCTGAAGCATCATAAGAGACGAGGATGGGCTCCGGCTCGGGCGACGTCGGCGACTGGGCTCCAGACGGTACTGCTTGAGTTTCAAGTTGTGGCTCAGGTTCTGAATTTGTGGGGGGACTTTGAGAGCCCACCTTGGCAGGGGACTTTGGAGTTCGAGGGAGAGCAGCCAGGCGACCCGGGGCCACCCTGGGCTTGACAGAGAAGCGTTTCCTCCTCTGGACAGCAGCTAAGGAGCTGCTGCCATCCCCACTTGGATCATTTCCATCACTAAGCAGGAAAGAAAAATGTCTACATTAACCAAGAAGAGATCCTTGTCTACATGAGGCTGTCTGGCTTTAAAAGCGGCGCATCATCTGGTGAGTGACATGGGTGCTAGCGAATGAGAGTTGAGTTGGCTGGCTGTTAACTGGTGAAGCTAAGCTGCATGTTGAGAGGTTTCGCATGAGTTACGGCCATTGTACTCATGTCATGTTTGATTTCTGAGTGTTTATTCAGTGAGGTGATCAAAAATACACCAATGGATGCGAGGGTATTGCAGTACAGTCTCGGTAGCCATGGAAGGCTATGTTAAATTAGCTAACATCCCAACTTTACCTTGTGTTGGCGACCACAGCTGTCAAGATAAATAAACTACTCACCTAACGGCGGGAGTTTTAGCCCCAGGCGCATCAACCAGCTTGCTGTCAGTCACCACGGAGGCCGCCGCCACGCTCTCGTCGACGTCTTTCGTCGTCTCTTTTGCCTCCTGACTTGCCGGTACGGCATCCTGTGATGAAGCTGCTGTCCTCCCGGCCCCACCCACGTTCGGACGAACGTTGAACCTTGAGCGGCGAAACATCAGGACCTGACCGTGTCATAAGAAGTGTGAATTAGCTATACAGTACTGGAATATCATACACATTGAAACTGATTATTTCTCAAGACTAGAAAAACGTAAAGCCTTTAAGCTGCTTAATACATTGATATTTGATACAGTATCTCACAAAAGTATGTCCACCCCTCATATTTTGTAAATATATTTTCATGGTACAACACTTTACTACAATGTAGTCAATGTATAGCTTGTATAATGGTCTAAATTTACTGTCCCCTCAAAATAACTCACCACACAGCCATTTATATCCAAACCGGTGGAAACAAAAGTGAGTACAGTACATTACTAAATGAAGATGTCCATATTGGGGTGAAAGAATGAAGGTTAAAAACGCAATTTTTACCTTCATGTGTGGTTTACCACTCACACTCACAGATGTGACATCTGTGAAGCTGACGTTTAATATTTATTTGAGGAAATAAATGTTTACAAATATGAGATTATAATATTCAGGGGGAAAATACATTTGCAGAACTAAAGGCACCTCATCACGTTCTATCTGAGAGCACAACTGCTGATAGTCTAGCAGCATTAACACTGAAGTTTGTTGTTTCCAGAATATTAAAAGTTGACCTGTGACGTTGCCAGCAGAGCAAAAACAGCGGACCCGTTAGCGCTTCAAAACGTGCGTTTACTAAGAGGACCACGCGTGTTTTTGATAGAAAACGCAGTGAATTTAAACAAAATCGAAATATACCAGATGGTAATAAGTCTGGGGAAATAACAGTGGACAAAACGTCAATATGTTGTCTTTCGTAGCAATATTACGACCCTAGTGTGTGGTGTGAGCCATTTTCTAATGTCTTCCGTGGTTCTGTTTACGAAACCAATTAGGTTTTATCGGTGATTTCTGATGTTTGTTCTGAACACTCACCTGCTCACCAGCGTTTCTTCAGTGAGGAGTAAAAGTACACGAATCGACGAGAAGAAGAAGCCCTGCAGGACTGTGGCAAGATTTTAATCCGCCATGTTGTTTACGACGCAATATTTCGTCGCCCGCGAGGGGCATTGTGGGAAGTCGCCGACGTCAAATGTACGTGTCGTCGTTTTCTTCTTCTTATTCTTTTTTTCTTTTTCTTCTTCTTCGCCTTCTTCTCTTCCTCATCATCATCATTTAGAGAGATTTTTTTAAATTATACCCGCTATATCAACACCTATAATTTTAGGATTAACCTGGCTTCAGACACACAACCCTGCTATTACGTGGGACCGGCCTGCTGTAGAAAACTGGAGTCCTTTCTGTTTTAGTCATTGTTGGCTACCCCAAGCAGTATGCAAATGTGTGCAGTTTTCCCAATGGTTGTATGTGTCATAGAGGGACCAAACTCGAAGAATATTTATGCATGTGTTTTTCCGCACACTGGAAGGTTTAGTGTTTACCTAATGAAATAATTCTTCGATTTACTGAATAAACCCAGTCTTAAAGCGGACCGTTACCTTTGACGCAACATTACAAAACATATTTATATTTTATTCTGAAATGACAAACCTCTTCCCGGAAGTTTTGCTCTGCCTTTTGACCACGGAAGAAAATGATGCCACTGGCAAATCACCACTTCCAATCATGGAATCAAACCTCGATGGAAAGGACGTGTTGTAATCGACTACGCCGAGTTTGATCTGGAAATTGCTTCGGCGATCAGGTTATTTGTTCCATATAATTTAATCATCTTCAGACGACTCCGATGTAGCTTTTCGCGGTGGAACGGAGACCGACGTCTTTAGAATTTCTTGCTTGAGAGGACTGTATTTGGCTATTGTGGCAAATTAGCATGTCGCTTTAGACAAGAGAACTGAGGATGGAGTTGACGACAAGAGGAAAGTGACATTTAATCCTCTTGAACAATGCCGGCAGAAGTGGAAAGTGCGTCTTTCCACATTTGGTAGGACACCACCATTGCCCTCTGGAGATGTTGGATGTCCACCATACACGTCAGCACCGCTCCAGACAACGACAGCATTCATACAGCCACACTCCATCCGCCACAGGTTTCGCTTCTTAAAACAGCCATGCATTTGAAGTCAAGGAGACAGTGGACAACCGTCCTATTTGGTGTCATTCTCGGATTCACCGCGTGTTCTTGGTTGATTGTACCCCAAGTTCTGGAGAGAAAACGTAACGAATCCCCCCTGTGTTCGTTGAAAAGCCAGTCCGCAGTCGGGAAAATATCGGGAAACCTCGAGGACTTTGCGGCCGTCGACGACCGGGGCCATCGCGTTTTCAAAAATGAGGAGAACAGACCATCCATTCGCGGGGGGAACGATAGTGCGGCCAACGGGAGGCTCTCGAGTCGACCGAAGCAGTTCCTCTTCGTGGGCGTGATGACGGCGAAAAAGTATCTGGCGACCCGAGCCGTGGCCGCGTTCAATACCTGGGCGCGTTCAATTCCCGGGAAAGTGGAGTTCTTCTCCAGTGCCGGCTCCAACAACGTGGACCTTCCTGTTCCCATCCCGGTGATTTCACTCCCAGGCGTGGACGATTCTTATCCGCCACAGAAGAAGTCATTTATGATGCTGAAATACATCCACGATCACTACCTGGATAAATACCAGTGGTTCATGCGAGCAGATGATGATGTCTATATAAGAGGTAATTCTGCTTTTTCTATGGATTTTTTTTCTGTGGACAAGACGAAATGAGCAAAACTGTCATTTGTGGTCATATGGAAAACAACTTTGTTGCCACTCCCTCAATATAAATACATATGATGACCTCACCGATGTAGCTGTGTTAGGAAATGTTGAACCGTGATACAAAATAAAGCAAACCACTGTCATTATTGCGTGATGTATTTGCATTTGCGTCAAACCTAATTGTTCACACATTTTGATCATAAACTACCTAACTCCAAGTATGTTTTCATATTTATTTTTTTCATGAAATGACCCTTCTATTTCCCTTCACCCTGTTTAGGTGAGAAGCTGGAGTTGTTTCTGCGTTCTCTGAATAGCAGTAAGCCTCTCTACCTTGGCCAGACTGGCCTCGGCATGGCAGAGGAATTGGGCAGACTGGCTCTTGAGCCTGGGGAGAACTTCTGCATGGGCGGGCCTGGGATGATCTTCAGCAGGGAGGTGCTCCGCAGGATGATACCGCACATTGGTACTTGTCTCCGGGAGCTGTACACAACCCATGAGGATGTGGAAGTGGGCCGGTGTGTGCGACGCTTTGGAGGGACACAATGCGTGTGGTCCTATGAGGTACTGACTGAATTATTCAATTGTTTCTCAGATTCATTTTGGATATTTAAAGTTGGCTTGCGAAATACACTAGTGTCATTTTTGTGTTCAAGTAAAGATTAAGAACGAAAGATCATGGTAAAACTGAGAACTGGGTGGGTTTGGACGTTCGTGAGATGTGGAACTGAGAAGACTACCGTAATTTCCGCGCTATAGAGCGCACCTGATTATAAGCCGCACCCACTCCATTTTTAGAGGAAAACCAATTGTGTACATACACAAGCCGCACCCGTATATAAGCCGCATGTGCCCACATTAAAACATGTCAACATATTTACAAAGAAAGAGAGAGTTTTCCAAGTTTTAATCATATCACTTAACAACAATAATAATAATAATCTAACTTTCTTCCCAAACGGTGCCTGCGACGCGGCAGTAAAACGCTAGCAACATGGTAACAACACGCTAGCAACAGAATAGCAATGCGTCATATGCCTTTCTTTTTGCATTTTCCATGACGAGGGTATGTTCACGCTCATTTAATTTATGCACAAGACAGGAAGTTGCAGTCTTCCTCGACGCATATATTCCACTGGTCTTAATCTTACCTTTTCTACTCAAGCGCCCCCTGGCGGCCGTTAGAAAAATGACACAAATTGGCCGCATCACTGTATAAGCTGCAGGGTTGAAAGTTTGGGGAAAAAAGTAGCGGCTTATAGTCCGGAATTGACGGTATTTACACTTGGAATTATTTTGAATGCACAATTGATATGAATTGACTTTTTTTTTGCCACATCCGCAACATGATTGTTCCCATTGATAACAAGAAAGTTCAGAAGAAAATTGCATGACTGTGATTGAGATGCTCCCCTCCTGCAGACAAACCCCCCCCCATCTAATTTGGGAATTCTTTCCACAGATGCAGCAGTTATTCTATGAGAATTACGAGCACAAGAAAGGTTTCATCGAGGAGCTCCACAATAGCAAGATCCACAACGCCATCACACTGCACCCCAACAAATGGCCGTCTTACCAGTACAGGCTCCATAACTACATGCTGACCCGCGAGATCTCGAGACTCGCTACCACACCATTCTGCTCCATCGGGAAGGCCTGACCATGACTCACCTCAGCGACACGGAAATGTTGTGGGAGGACCAGCAGCTGGGAGGACCGCCGTCTTATATGCGGTATCAGCCCAGTGACCGGAATAACGTCATCGAGTGGGATTTCTTGACCGGCCGCCATATTTATTCCGCCGTTGAAAACAAGATGCCCCGCCAAAACCTCGTAAGCTCTCTTCGAACTGCGTTAGAAGATATCATACTGCAAGTCATGGAAATGATTAATGAAAATTCCAAAACTCGCGGGCGTGTCATCGATTTCAAAGAGATTCAATATGGCTACTACAGAGTGGATCCGATGCACGGGGCCGAATACATCTTGGACTTACTGCTCCTGTACAAAAACACAAGGGACGTAAAATCACGGTTCCCGTGAGGCGCCACGCGTACCTTCAGCAGTCCTTCAGTCGGCCTTTCTTCCACGAAACCGAAGAATTGAACGTGGCCGACCTCGTGACGGCGATCAACTCGGAATCCCAGTCGCTGTCTTTTCTGCCCAACTCTCTGAAGTTCCTGTCTCGTTTCCAGTTCTATGAGTCAACTCGGGAAATCTGGGAGAAAAGCCAGAGGAAAGTCAACGTCCTCGTCCCGCTGTCCGGCCGCTACGACACCTTTGTCCGTTTCATGGAGAACTTTGAAAAAGTCTGCCTGATACCCAAGCAGAACGTCAAACTCTCCGTGATTCTCGTGGACAACGAGAGCAACGAGGACAAAGGAAAACACGCGCACTTAATCAAAGATTACAACAGGAAATATCCCAAAGCCGATCTGTCCGTGATTCCCATGACGGGAAACTTTTCTCGAGGTTTTGCTCTGGAACTGGGCTCCTCCCTGTCCGATAACGACACCCTACTCTTCTTTTGTGATGTTGATCTTATTTTTAACGCCGACGCCCTGCAGCGCTGTCGAGATAACACGGTTCAAGGGAGCCAGGTGTATTTTCCCATCATATTCAGCCAATACAACCCCAAAATAGTCTATGCTGAAAAGGCCCCGAGAGAAAACAGTTTTGTTCTCACCAAGAAAAGTGGCTTTTGGCGTACGTACGGCTTTGGGATCGCCTGCGTCGTCAAGAGCGATCTGTTGAGAGCCGGCGGATTTGACACTTCGATTCTCGGCTGGGGTTTGGAAGATGTAGACCTTTACACCAAAGTTATTAACTCCGGCTTAAAGGTGTTGCGAAGTCAGGAGCCGGGAATCGTACATATTTATCACCCCGTCCACTGCAACTCGAGTCTTGATCAGAAGCAACTCAAAATGTGCCTCGGCTCGAAAGCCAGCACGTATGCGTCAACGATGCAGTTGGCAGAGCTGTGGATGGAGAAACACATCGAAGGAGTGTATAATCGAACTTTATCCTGACATTGCTGCCTGTGTCGCATGCCACCAGACAAGTTTACCTCATTTCTAGTCAGCAATGGCATCTAATGCTTTGGGTATTCTCTTGGACGATGATTCCAACAAACCTCGACGAACGTATTTTTTTTTTTCTTTTCTTCAAAGTTACATTAGAAAGAAGCAGATCGGTTGCCCTTGTGACCAGCCCATCATCCGATTTGTAAAAGGAAGCGGGACTTGAGCATGGCTAAATCCAATTGAATATGAGACCCGTTTTGGGTTCATCTTATTTTTGTACAGTCGGGTTCGACTTGTGTTTTTATTCAACTGTGGACAGACCGTGTTGATGGCCCGTTGTTCAAAATCGATTTCAATGATGATTCATGCTTTTGTGGGTCTACCTCTACCCCCCCCTGTGTTATTTTAGCATCTTTAAAAGTACCTATTTAAAAACAATTCAAAAAAGTGTTTGTCGATATCGATTTCTTTTTATATGGTATGATGTTATGAAAGTGGTATTGTTGTGTCAGTGAGTCCAATGATATAATTAGCAACGACCGGCCTAGATTTATTCAGATTTGGTCTTTTTTCCATATTGTAGTTGTGCAAGTATAAGAGTTCAAATTTCAAGCTCCCTTTTCTTTCATAGTACCGTAATTTCCGCACTATAGAGCGCACCTGATTATAAGCTGCACCCACTACCTTTTAGAGGAAAACCAATTTTGTTAGCCGAGGATAACCAATATTGTGTAACATATTTACCGTAATTTCCGCACTATAGAGCGCACCTGATTATAAGCCGCACCCACTACCTTTTTAGAGGAAAACCAATTTTGTACATACACAAGCCGCACCCGTATATAAGCCGCACGTGCCCACATTAAAACATGTCAACATATTTACAAAGAAAGACAGTACACAGAGAGAGTTTTCAAAGTTTTAATCATATAACTTTCTTCCCAAACGGTGCTTGTGACGCGGCAGTAAAACGCTAGCAACATGGTAACAACATGCTAGCAACAGAATAGCAATGCATCATAGGCCTTTCTTTTTGCATTTTCCATGATGAGGGTATGTTGACGCTAATTGATTTGATGCACAAGACAAGAAGTTGCAGTCTTCCTCGACGCATATATTCCACCGGTCTTAATCTGACCTTTTCTACTCGAGCGCCCCCTGGCGGCCGTTAGAAAAATGACACAAATTGGCCGCATCACTGTATAAGCCCCAGGGTTGAAAGTTTGGGGGAAAAAGTAGCGGCTTATAGTCCGGAATTGACGGTATATACATTGCGATGAATGTATGTACTGTATATATGTATGTATAGTATGTGTATGTATGTACAGTATATTCAGGTGTGATATATACGTGTGGGCATATACATGTGTATGTGCATATGTGTATATATGTATAAAATGCAATATATATACACACACAGTACGTTTGACAGAGCAGCTCAGGGAACATACTAGTACTAGTGTCTGCCTGGCCGTGTAGCTGGTTGACGGATTCTCGCGGTCAAGCTCAGGTCAAGCGATATACCCCCAGCCCATAGTGCTGGTACACGTGGCTAAAGCTGGGTTTTGTAATAAAGCGCAAGCGACTCGAGAGAGAGAGAAAAATGACTTTTCTAGCTATCGAGGCAGTTGTCTATTTCCATTTCATGTTCTAGTCATTGTTGCAGGCTCTTATCGGCTTCCACAACCTCGCCACAGGTGTTTGAGCTTTGCGGTGAATACATCCAGGAGGCTTTCAAATAGGTCCAGTTGAAAATGTTTGCATTTGAGCGTGCATAGAAAGTAGACTATCAAATCTCCTTGGGATTTACCGCACATTCCGTATCAGGGGAATGGAATGTTTTAATAGCAGCCATTTCTTTCTCTTGAAATGTCTGAGTCACTTCTTCTGACTGTGACCAACACGTCATTTATAGCTTACATGAATTCAAGAATAAAATTGATTTGAACGCTGGTCGCTGTATATATTGTTTTCATTGGAGTAGTATAATATTTTAAATTATCTTTTCGACAAAGTGTTTGAAATGGATATCGAAAGCATGCAAAGGAGAACAGAAACATGAAACCAATTTCAACTCATTGTCAACCAAATTGAATTTTTCATTCCAGTGTTTCAAAATTCCATCCACCCTTCATTTTATGTTTTGTACTTTTTTTTTTTTAATCAGAGCAAAAAAAATCAATAAAAATATGTGCAAATTCAGCCATTGTCCAACATTGTGATTGTTCCTAAAACAAAGATCTCCCTTTATCCATCCATCCGTTATCCTCACGAGGGTCACAGGCGTGCTGGAGCCTATCCCGGCTGTCTTTGTGTTGGTAGGCGGGGTACGCCTCGAACCGGTTGCCAGCCTATCGCAAAGCACACATTCAACACAAACAACCATTCGCAATCACACTTCGGAACAATCTGTTCTCGAGAGTTGATTTAATCCACTTTGCATGTTTTTGACATGAGGGAAGGAAACCGGAGTACCTGGAAAAAAATCCACCTATGCGCGGGGAGAACAGGCAAACTCCACACAGGAAGGCCGGAGCTCAGATTGGAACCCAGGACCTCTGTACTGTGAGGCAAATGTATAAGCGAGTCGTTCAAGTGTGTTGCCCAAAATCTTAATCTCAATAATGACAAACAAGAATGGAATTTGTTATTTTTGGCATTCTTCAAAGGAGATTCATCAGAAAAGGAGAACGACTTTCTATGAACTTGTATTACGTCAGCGTACTCCTTCAGCTTGCCGGGGTGAATCATCTGTTGACAGGGAGAAAAAAAAGTCTTTGACTTCTGTATTTAAAACTACAATACCGGCAACTGAATGAAGTAACTCCCTGTTGACCAAGTTTGTTGATAAAGTGTAGGCTTTTTAGTATTTTTTAGGTTTGTGACTGAGTATGGAAAGATAGGCAAATGCTTCCGTTGTCTGGATAAAAAAGAATTAGTGTGCAAGATACGCTATTAAACCATGTAAATGTGTGCTTCACAACAAAATAAAAGTATTACATGAATAAAGCTAATACTGTATCATGTTATTTAATTAATCCATTCGCTGGAAAACCAATTCCACAGGAAATGCCGACACAATTTTATTTTGTAATGAACCCCGCGCTATTTCTCATCCGCACACTGAAAGCGACCTTCCAGTGGAGGTCTGCAGCCAGATCCTCCATGTTTTATGGGACTTAAATTGCACTTCAACCGTAGTGTGTGTGGACGTGTGTGGGCAGGGGAGAGCCGACAGTATGCACTCCAAAAGAGGCACGTGTGACTGTGTGGCTACTTATGACCATAAAACGGAGAAAATGTGCAACTGAAGTAAACAACAATAGAGGAGTGCTCAAAATAGTAACATGATCCCATAATGCCATGCAGTTGCTCATACTATAGTAGGCAACTTCGCCTTTCCATTGCGAATGTAGGTTGGTAAAGATATTTAGACTCGTTTACGTCAGGGGGTCTCCAAACTAATCAGAGATTGTCCAAATGCTGCTTTCAGAGCTGGCTGAGGAGCTGATCATTTAAATCAGGAGTGTTGCAGCCAGGAGAGATGGAAAACGAGCAGGACAGCTCTGGATTGCCATTCTTTAACAATGCCATTGGTGCATTGCAGAGCAAACAAAGTTTGAATGAGAAGAAACAAAACAATGGATCAATCCCAACACCTCTGATCACTTGCTGCAATTGCTGAGCTACAGATCATGCGCCACCGTAGGTGTCCTAGTTCTTGAATTATACTTCTGAAACACTTTTTTTTCCTTTTGTTAATGTGAAACTGATGTCATGCTTTGGTTGCAGAATCCAGTTTCACAAAAATATGTCATATTAATAACACACACAGAAACACAAATCTTTTTTCACCCTTAACGTCCCTTTTGGTTGACTTGAGACCAGCCGCGAACTAGCGGTTGACCACGATTGACTGGTTGGCAACTCCTGATCGAGAGCGATGGAAAAGTATTCAGAGATTTTAGACAGGCAGGCGAGTAAGCGGTAAATTGCCATTTGATTTGAGATTTGGTGTTGTTGATAATTTACACTGTGAAAAAAAAAATATCTGGTCTCTTCCATGCAATTATCTTCTGACAAATAAAGTAAAGGGTTTTTTTTCCCTTAATTATACACAGGTACTATCCTACCAAGCATTATCTTAAGTTCAAGAAAGACATCTGTGTCGATTGTTTGTTTTGTGGAATGTCCCCTGAAACAATGATTCACTTTTTCTGGCAATGTCCGTATACAGGTACCAACACATTTTGGAAAGATATATCCCGATTTATGATTGATTATGTTGACTCTGACTTTATTGGAAAAATATAACTGTTTGACTTCTTCAAAAATGACGGTAAAAAACAAAACCTAAACAAGCGTTCATTAAACATTTTCTAATTATTCTAGCTAACTTCCATTCCTACAAATCTAAATTTAGTCATTCAAACCCTATTTTCTTAATTTTTGAGGCAGAAACCAAACAGTACTTGAATTCTACTTTGGATTCCAAAAACAAGAACGCAGTTAAGATTGTGCCCTATATTCTTGATTTAGAATTTTTCACAAGGTGTTTGGTTTGCTTGAAGTGATTTGTCATTTGACTTGTTCAATAAAGATTATTCTTTTTGAAAAATGGATGCGTCATCCAACGCAAAGGTGGCATAAAGGTGAGGAGATTTGACTTTCAGAACTCGCTTCAGCTGCCATAAAAATGAGTAGAGTAAACATCGTGTGAGTCATGGCAAAAGAATAAATGTTTAATTCAATAAATGCCACGAATCTTTCCCCATAATTTCAATATTTAATTAGTAAATTGATATCTTATTATTTAATCATTTAAACAGTTATTTCAACGATACCCAAACTCTCTCTCTCATCTCTCTCTGATGACGTTGCAGGAAGGGGAGGGAGGTAAACATGGCGTCTGGACAGCAGTGGGTGTTGGTGGAAATGGTTCAGGCGTTGTACGAGGTATTGTTGTCTCTGCAACACATTTTGCCGAACGGAATGTACATAATTCGTGTGCTTTCCAACACGAATGATATTAACTTTTAGGGAATGTTGCGCCGTATGATAGTTAGTTACTAACTTCCGGAGTCAAGAGGTACCTGAAGTCTTGATGTACTCTCAGTCTCAACCAATCGCGTGTTGGTTCTTGAGACTTTATGTCGTGTCCGAACCTGTCAACGCCGAACGTGAATCTAAAGGAGATTGCCGAATGTTACGTGTTTCTACGGACGCGGCTGGAAACGGTGTGAGCGTAGATAATTAAGTGTGCGAAATTAGTGTCGGTCATAACGTAATTTAACGCGATGCGGAAATTGTTCCGCCTTCCAGTTTATGTGGATATAATTCATTTATTGTAACAATATACAGTACTGGAGGAACGAAGGGTACACACACGTATTATGTATCCTAAAATGGAGCATTGTATACGAGTTTTTAGATTATTTTTTACATTTGTTTTTAAATTGAAAGACGCGTGACTGTTGTTCCTCACATATCATTGGTCCGAGTCAAATTACATCCCCAGGCCCAAAACCAGGGATGTCCACCGACAGAGGTGCAAAGGTAGATTAGATCAGTGTTTTTCAAACTTTTTTGAGCCAAGGCACACTTGGCATTTACGAACTGTAAATGTCAACATATGTTGATGACTATGGCAGGGGAAGAGGGACACATTACATTGGCGTCGGAAACTAAAGAGCTATTTGAACCTGTTTCATGGAAGAAACCATGAGAGCCACAAGCCCTTTTGATATCAAACAGGAATATCAAACAGAGATATCACCCCCCCCCTTTTTTTCTCTTTTCATTGCTTCTACAGACACCGCCTTGAGCCAGGTGGCCCTTCAATGTGATACGTCAGCACATCCGCCATATTGGATGTGGCCATTGTATTAGCCATAAATTGGCAAGTAATATTCATAAAATCAATTTAGAATGACAACACTATCAAAAGCAATACATTAATCCAATGAGCTGTGGCTTGATATATCTCCAAGGAGCAACCAAATGAGACATTCACAAAATCGCTTCACTTTGCCACACCCAATATGTCTGTGGTGTCAAAAATACTCAAGGACTGCACAAATACAGTATGCTAGCATCTAATAAATACGCCCCAATCTGAATGAATGCCTGAATAAACTTGCAGGGTTTAAAAAAATATGTGAACCATATCTTAAAAATACATCAAACAAGCTATTGCTAAGATCTATTATACTCTGCCTTTACAACCAGCGAGCAATTGATACAGATGTGCCTCATTCAGTGACACCTCAGCCAGTTGTAGGAAACTGTTGTGATAAGTAATTGGCAGTAACTGCACCGTTCTACCGATTGTATTGAATAGCCACTCTTACATCAGTAAATCGACATGCGACAAGTTCTGCAAAATAATCTTGAACTATGTCTTCCTCAGGCTCCATCTTATCACCTGATTTTGGAGGGCATCCTCATTTTATGGATAATCAGGCTTCTCTTCTCTAAAACGTACAGGCTCCATGAGACGAATAAACTGACTGAAAAGGTAACACATGCGTGTACATGTGTGTGTGCGTGCAAATCACATGTCACTAGACTACTCTTCTTTGAACTTTGGGTTCATTCTTTGTTTCTCTTAACAGGAAAAGGAAGATCTCATTGAGGAGTGGCAGCCTGAACCTCTTGCTCCTACTATTTCCAAAGATTCGCCCTACATTACCTACGATGTTGTCACAGGGTAAAAATGTAGCCAGCTGAGACTTGATGCTAGAAGCGATTCTATTCTTTGTAATTGGGCTCTTTGCACCCAATGCTGTGAATTAATATCAGGATAAAGGTTTTCCCGTTTTTATTTGGGTGAAATGATCATAGCCTCACAGAAATAACAAATAAATGAATAAGAATACTGCCTGAGGTCATCCTTTGATGCTCCGAACCAAGGTTCATTTGAAGTCCAAACTTTAGAGCCATGTTTCTTCTCCCTCCGACTTTGGTAGATTTTCAAATTGTATGTCTGTCTCATTCCATTTGTGTTTTGATTTAGGGGATGATTGATTTTGATTGTTGAGTACACTGCAATTGCAATATGTTTTCATCTTGGTTTTTTTTTCCCAACCACATAGCAATGATCTCTTTTATGATATTATCTTGTCATATTTTACTCCACATCTTGAATGACAGACCTCCCAGCCACAAAATCATAATCAACGGAAAAGAGTGCATTAACTTTGCATCCTTTAACTTCCTGGGTCTCCTGGACAACGAACGAGTCAAGGTCAGTGTTTCAACGACGTCCATCCTTGTCAAACTACATTGTCGTCTTACTCAAGATTGGAGCACGCGTTTTCTGTTGGCTAAAATAATGTTCGGTTAATCAAGTCTAATGACGTGACATTTTATTATTGCAGCAAAAGGCGCTGTCATCCTTGAAGAAATATGGAGTCGGAACATGTGGTCCTAGAGGTTTCTATGGAACATTTGGTACGTGATAGATCTATTTTTTTCTTGCAAATTCTGTTGTTATTATGTTCTAATGCCCAGGAAAGTGTAAGATGCCCATTTGTGTGTTATGGTTGTTCTTGTGAAGCGGAAGTGAGCTCCCGGCCACTGTTTTCAAACAACCCAGTTCCAACTTTCCGAGGTTATTGTTTTGAATAAAACAATAACAGTGTTATCAATCTAGTTGACTGAAATCGCTTCGGTTTATTAACTTCCAGGGACGATTTCTCAATATCCATGCAAACGTCCTTCTGGAAATGGTTTGGGTAGTTTGTCATTAGTTCATCGTCATTTGTCTATATGTTTCAAATATGTTAACTGTCCACTCTCGAGGAATACATACAATAATCAGTTTCAGTTTTACTCAAATATCAATCTGAAACAATTGTGCATTTGTGTTCAGCGGCACGCGTGCACACGTAGACACGCAAGCAGAACTGAGGCCCTTGAGGACCGAGTCTGGATGCCGATTTAATGCTTTTCCACAGCAGAAAGAGCCTCTTTTTTTCCCTGTTATACATGAAACCCGTGACTCTTAATAATACGGAACAATCTGCTTCAGTAGTTGTCCCCTCACTTTGGGTGAACTCGGAAAAGAATTCTCAAACCTATTTGAGATTGATGTCCGTTTTGGGAGAAATGACACAATTCAACATCAAAACTCAAACTCTAGAGCTTTAAAATTCTATATGCATAATTCGATAAAATGGTGTCAACACCTTTTTTTTTCCCCCCCAGATGTTCACCTGGAGCTAGAGAGTCGGCTGGCCAAATTCATGAAAACAGAGGAAGCCATCATCTACTCGTACGGCTTTGCTACTGTCGCTAGTGCGATTCCCGCTTACGCCAAGAGGGGAGACATCGTCTTTGTGTAAGCACCATCTCTGCAGACTATACCGGAAAATCTATTGACATTCGGACTGTAAATGATGCCAAATGAGTTGTTGTTGAGATGCAACGTTGACGAGATTACAGAATTTTATTTTGAAAAGCATAAAGCACACTTGGTCCAATGACGTTTTGTGTAAATCTGAGCTAAGAGCCCAGTTCATCATTTTGGTCTTGGACCACACAGTATGTCACGTTGAACCTGACCCGAGTCCAAAGATCACTTTGTGCTCAGTTCAGGTCTGGTGGCCTCTCAGCCTCTGGCTCTGAAAACGAGTCATTTCCACTTCATCCCAGAGGAGGAGCGAACGTGTTTGTGTCAATTAAATGGTATTGAAAATGAACGGCATTAGAAAAAAAAACAATTCTCCTCTGTATCAGGACTTTAGGCGGCAATCGTTTTGTAAAGTCTCTGATGTGTCTGTTTATTTGTTTGCAATGTCAGGGAAAGAAAGACTCAATTATCTGTTGAAGTATAAGCCATTTTATTTGGCCCAGTTGCTTTTATGCTCTTGGGTGCGACTTGGGGAGACTCTTTTCAGCAATATAATGTCTGCTTTTTTACATTGCAACTCCCGTTTGCACTTTGTATTGCTTGAATTTGTTTCACAGAGGGACAAAGCCCTAAAACGGAGCCATAAAGCCTTGCTTTAATTTCATTTGTATTTTGTATTCACAGGGATGAGGCAGCCTGCTTCTCCATCCAAAAAGGCCTCCAAGCTTCCCGCAGCTTCATAAAATACTTCAAGCACAACGATATGCATGACTTGGAGAGGCTTCTCCAGGAGCAAGAGTTGGAAGACCAGCAGGTGGGTGAACGAGGCGACGGGAATATTTCTATAAGACTTTCTTGGTGAGTTTGAGGTAAAAGAAAAATGAATTCTTAGTTGAAAAGGATGCCAATTCACCCTTAGCAGCAAAGTTGACATTATTCTACGCTGTGGTGAGGAACAGATCATTTCTGTGTCCAATATATTAAAACGTTTGAATGAAAATGTTCACTTCAGTTTCTCACTTTCTACAGCACAGGTAGGTTGTTGCTATTGCAAACGCCGTTGTAGATTATGTGGGTGGGAGAGAGCTGCAGAAAGTACAGTTTCGGATGAACAGAATATATATATATACTGCATTCCGCACTATTAAGCGCTTCGGCATGTAAAGCGCGCCTTCAATGAATGGCATTTTTAAAAACTGTTTTCATATAAAGGGCACACAGCATTATAGTAGCTGCAGATACGATATGTGTCCACTAGATGGAGCTACGCTGAAGGGAATACAATACAAGACACATTTTTATGGAGCTTTTACAACTGCTGTAGCGAAGCGCTTTACAGAACATTTAAAATACCACGTCCAAGAAATCAGAATATTGATCCCTATATAAGGCGCATCGGATTATAAGGCGCACTGTCGGCTTTTGAGAGAATGGAATGCTTTCTGGTGCGGAAAATACGGTAATTTGCTATCATGTAGATTTGCTGAACATTATGGGCTGTTTTTGTTGCAGAACCCTCGTAAGGCTCGAGTGACTCGCAAGTTCATTGTCGTGGAGGGACTGTACATCAACACCGCTGACATCTGTCCTCTTCCCGAACTGGTAATTGGAACATTGCACGCGGGCTGTGCTGCACACTCGCATACTAAATGACGTGACGTCAGTCATGTGCCTACTGTATATTTGTATTTTACAAATCAATGTCCGCTGTTTTGCGATTGACGCCAAAGTATCTCCGAAACTGCTCCATTACGCTTCTTTCCACTGAATTAACTGACTTAAACAAGAGACTGTTGTCCTTGACAGCAACCTCGACCAGATAATGCCGTCCTTGTCGGCAAACAATGTCGAGTGAACTCAGGAACAAATATGTGAATGTTATTGGAATGGAATCCTTTTAGTGTGTAAAGTGCCAATGTCCTTCCAGGTTCTCGTCCCAAGTACGGTAAATACAAAATGTTTAATGATATTCTTCTGGCAAATGAGTTATTGCTGTTAAAATTATGACAGCACTTTCTATGCAAGTTGACGCTTACAGAAACCTCTTTAAAATCTTTTTCTTTTCCATTCAGCTGCCCCGAATGACAATTGGTCCTGTGAAAATAAGGAACCCTCACATAACCGTGTTTACCGTATACTTGATATCGTAATTGACTCTGCTCGGGTTAGAATGGCTCATTGCCAGAGTGGCCGTCTCCCAAATCGGACCTTGTCGGTTTGATGCGGCCGGCCCCTTTGACCCTGTCAATTGGCTCCCGGTGTTTCTGTTTTTTATCAAAATAACCTTGGACAAAAATGCATCTGTCTGCGCCACTACGCCTACGATAACATTCCAAGATTAGTGTGTCGCTTACTAAGTGTCATATTGTAGTTACTGTTAACACAATGTAATTTTTACATAATTCGTTCTGGACTCATTTTTATAATTTTTTTTTTTTACAATATTGTCATTCATTCAGGTGAAACTAAAATACAAGTATAAGGTGCGGATTTTCCTGGAGGAGAGCATGTCGTTCGGTGTGTTGGGAGAGCATGGCCGAGGGGTCACGGAGCACTTTGGAGTCAAAGTAGGTACTTTCAATTTGAAGTTTCATGCAACTAACGTTCAGACGGGTTTATCACAGGTCTGAGGAAGGACTCTGGTCTTGCAGTCCAGAACTGTACTCTGAAACGCTCCCGTTTTCTTTTAGGCCCTGTTTGATTTTTCCTGTGGGGGGGACTGACAACATACTTGTGTCTCACGTTTGTGCAGATAGAAGACATTGACTTGATCAGCGCTAACATGGAGAATTCTGTGGCCTCCATCGGAGGCTTTTGCTGCGGACGCTCTTTTGTTATAGACCACCAGGTAAATGCCTTCAAATGGCTATTTCTGTCAAATGTGTTCTCTACGACGCGTCGTAGTTATTCATGGTCTCCGGCGACATGATGCGATTCGGTCATAAAGAATGCGTGTCTGGTTATGTTGTAGCGCCTGTCGGGCCAAGGCTACTGTTTCTCTGCCTCCCTGCCTCCCATGCTCGCTGCTGCAGCCATAGAGGCCCTCAGCATCATGCAAGAGAATCCAGGTACACCTTTTCTTTCTGTTCACATCAGCCACTCTTGGGCCAAAATGACATTAGTTCTTGAGGGCCCCTCTGGCCCATTGTTATTTTGGATCCACACTGCAGCAGAGGAACATGTATGTACTGTATGCAAATCAGATGAATTTATTTGCATTGTTACAATGCATTCTGGGTAGTGACCTAGAATGGTGTCTGCCCATATCTGCTGTTCTCTGCCCAGCATGGCAAAATAAACTGCTACTCTCGTCCGTAAAAAAGTAGTCAAAACGCCACTGTGCGGATGTCATTTTCAATCAAAGGGAAATACAGTCATCAAAACGTAAGGAAAGGATGGAAGGAAGGAAGGAAGGAGTCCATTTAAAAGATGACATGCCTTTGTAACGTTTTGGCTGGATTGCGGAAATGCAGTTTATTTTGCAGTCAGCCAGTCCTCCCTCAGCTGTCTCCAGTTGGTCCAAAATGCTGCTGCTCACCTCCTAACTGGTGCTCGTAGAAGCGAGCACATAACAGTAGCTCCAATTCTGGCCTCCCCTTCATTGGCTCCTTGTACTTTCAGAGTGCAGCAATGGTTGTTTTAAAATGAGTAGTACAAACAAGTCGATCATTCCTAATAAGCTGGTTAACACCTCTTGCTAGCAGATTGCAGCTAATAAATTAGCATATCGTCGCTGTCCTGTGAAAAACACAAATGACAATTTTTGTCATGTAAAAAATGTTTTACGTTCATGGGATGTCCGCATTTCGGCAGCGTACCAGAAGCAAGCTCATTAAATGAAACGTTGGCTTTCAAGTCAAGGTACCGCGATACCGGTTCACCGTTGCAATACCTTTAGAGAGTTTTTGCAAGTCCCATTAGCTCATCTTTGATGCATCGACTATGTGACAATTTTAAGAGCTCAAGACTGAGCGGTTGTGCTCTGATTTGCAGACATATTCGCCGTTCTGAGGAAGAAATGCGCGTATGTTTACAAAGAATTAAAAGGGTACGTATTCTACCATTATTATATCTTCAATTTCAATTCATCACACAGATTCAGTCCATTCCGCCCACCCAAATAAGGCCTCTGGACCTTGGAGTTATCGGCCAGTGGATGCAAACGGCAAAAACAGCGACAAATAAAATCAAAATGTCTCCGACGCAATCTAGTATTTGTCTTTTGCATTGCAGAATTCCAGGGTTGAAGTTGGTGGGAATGCAGTTTGCCCCGCTCTTCACCTGCAGCTGGAGAAAAGTTCAGGCTCTCGAGAGTCTGACGTGCAGATGCTGCGCTCCATTGTCGATTACGTGAGTTCCCTTTTTTGTTTTCTCGCGAAATGTATCCTCACGCCTCTCCTCGATGATACCGAAAGACCATTTCCTCTTTTCATCCCCTTCTATCCCAGACCTCTTTCTTTTTAAGTAAAACGTGGTGCGTGAAGCCAGTTTTAAGGTCAAGATGATGTCACGGAGTTCATCCTCGATGCCGGGGAGGCTCGCGTGGTTTTTGCGCCATACCCTGTCGATAATCATGACAATTCCATGTCCGATTCCATTTCATTGGAGTCATATTTGCACCGAATATGTTAGTCTGACCGAAAATGTTGGCCTTCAAGTTGAGACCGACATTTGTTTTCTGTAACTCATCCTACTTTCCATATTTTGCCTGTTAGTGCATGGAGAGGCAAGTGGCACTGACCCTCGCCCGATACCTCGAAAAAGAGGAGCGATATCCCCCTCCGCCCAGGTAAGATCGCTCGATACCACAATTGCAGTCGATGGGGGTGGCAGCGGGTACTTCAGCGGACCGCTTATCAGGTGCACGAAAGGGTTCGACAACAAATATCTGTTCTTCCTCGTGTCCTCAGCATCAGAGTGGTGGTGACCATCGAACAGACGGAGGAGGACATACTGAAGGCCAAGTCGTGTATCCAGGAAGCCGCTTTAACATTACTTAAATGAATTTTTTTTTTTTTAACCTAGTGATGTCACTGGACCTCTTCTTATCCATCCTTTGGACTGAATAGTGTGGATGACATGGAGTAACTCACCCACATTGTGTGCACACTTCAATCCTATCTCTTTTTGAATTTTTCTCCTCCCCTCTCAGAGTTGCGCGTATCCTTTCCATGAAAATCGACTGAGAGCCGAGGCCAATAAAGGAAAAACACTCGTGAAGCTGCAATGCCAATTTGAAGAAGTTGACGGCAGTTTGTACATATTTTGTTGCAGATTAAAATGCTCCAACATCTGGAATTGACATGCTGAAAGTTGTTTATGTTCATTCAGCACAAACATATTCACCCGGCTTGGCTTGTTGAGCACCTGACCATGTTTTTGTCTTTTGTTTCTTTCATCTTACTTTTGAGTTATTGTATATTCAACAAAAGTTGTCTACTAAGCCAATTATTGCAAAACAACACATTAATATATAAAATAAAGGCTTTATTTCTGCCGGGAATGTGAAATGTTTCTTTCTTGAGCTGTTCTCTGATTGACACATTTTTCAATTTGTCAAACAAAATGTACATTTGCCTTTTATAGGGGGTTTTTTTTCCCGTTGAGTTTTAACTATATTACAGCACATATTTCGGGAGAGCCCGAAATTATCCTTAGTCCGATTACATAAACTTTGTGTTCCCTTTTTGGTTCTCAAGTGTGCTTCTTATTTTGGTTCTGCTTTTTGTATGCAATGTGCAATATTTCATTGTTGACATTTGTTAATTTTCCCATTTCCTCTTCAAATAGGCACAGGAAGTACGACTCAAACAGAAAACAGCACAGTGAAAATGCAGCATCTATTGGTAAAATTACTGTACAGGTACGACAGCAGGAGGCTCTTGACAACTGCCTGTTTGCCAGAAAGGTTTTGATCAAGATTGCATCAGAGTAGACACAAAAAAAAAAAGCTACTCCAGCTCTCGCTCCATGTGCCAGTTCTGGCAGCGACTCTCATTCAAAAAAGACTCCAAACATTCATTTGTAATCGGACTGATTCAGGAAGACTATTTACTGGAAATAGTCTCTATTTATATGGAAAATGTGAAAGTTTAAAAAAGAAAAGTAGGAGGTTTACAATAACATTTGTGTACAAAAAAGGTACAAAAAAGTACAAAAAAGGTAGGATATCTTGTGCAAATGTCCTGTATTGATTGCATTTCCCACTATTTGTACAGTTGTCATTGCATTTTTTAGCCACAAGATGGCAGCAGTTTATTTAAACTGAGATTTGTGAAAAAGAACATGGACAGACATGAAACGCATTGGCAGAAGTTGCTCATCTTTCAAAACAGCTCGAGATGCGTGGATGAATTAGGCGCTACATAACCAAGCACTAAGTCAATATTAAGCCGATTTGTTAAAAAAAAAAAAGACTTCTAAATATCACGACCTCAATCGCGTTGTGACGTTTTTTTTCTTTTCGGCGTGCCCGCTTGTCATTTTGAAGTCAGTTTTAAAAAACGTTTCATTGGCACCGAGTACAACTTTGCCTTTTAACACATTTAAACAGACTTCAGTTTGCTTTACGCGACTCCGTTTCTGTTGCAGGCCTCCCGCTGTGAATAAGCTGCAACATTCACCGACCGACCCCCCCCCCCCCCATACCCGCACACACGTCGCGTTCAAGAACGCACGCATCTCTTGTCGCAGACTTTCAGCGCGTGGAGGAGCCCATTCGAGCAGCCGTGGGATAGCGGCCGTGTTCGCCCGTAAGGACCCGCATCTCCCGTGGAGCCTCCATGCCTCGCCACCAGCACCTTCACATGCGGAGATTGTGCGCCCTGTCCCGGCCCAGTCGCTGAATCGGGGAAAAAAAAAAAAGCGAGGATCGTAGAAGAGGAACACAAGGCTTTCTAAAACTGGATGATTCTCCACTCGGTTCTTATTATTTTCCAATTCTATTTCCCCCCCCCCCGAGGAACTTCTGGCGCTATGGCGAACTTGATGAGGAATTTGCTCTGGGTGTTTTTGTGGGGTTCCAACCTGAGATGCTACGGTAAGCCCACGTTCGCGTTTAATTTGAAGGAAAACTGATGTTCTCTGCGTCGAATATGAAGTTGCTCCTGCGAGATGGTCAAGACAATGAATGATTCGCCAAAAGTTTCGAAAATCCTATTCCTATAGTTTTACTTGGTAAAGATGAAGAACAGTTCCATATGTTTCTCGGGACGTGACGTGAAGTTTTAAATCCAAATCCGGGTGGGGTTTGGTCCCCACAGGGTTTTCTTTTTAACAAGTAAACGCTTATTGTTGACATGTGTTTGGAGCTCTTTTTCCGGAGGTGCTTGAAAGGGCGACTGTGTAGTTGTCATGTTAATTGCACGCATAGCTCCAGGTGATTTCGACTCTTTGTCCTCCCATGTTAATTAATTTATCCTCTGGGGGTGGGGCGGGGGGGTCCCTGCAGAGATTTCCTGTTTTCAGCTCAGGCTTTGAGGACTCCCCATTTGGTATGAAGTGAAAGGAGCATGGGAGCAGGGCTTGGAGGTCTAAACCAATAGCACCCCTCCCCCCTTGATCCCCCTTTTAGTTGTGCAAGTAGACGTTTTTTCAATTACTGTCGTGTATATAGTCCCTCAACGAGCCGAGGTTTACTTACGACAAGGTGGCGTGTTATGATGTACGAGGTTAGAAGATCAAGACCACTTATGGTTGACTTGGTGTTCACACAGTCGACCACACACTCGTCGCTTTTTTTCTGGAATGTCCAAATCAAATCACACCATTCTCGTATCACAGCAGTCAACTGGCTTTATTTCAAATTAGAGTGGAAAACATTTGATTCTCTGATACTGGTTGACCTCTGATTTGTTTGAGTTTTGAATTTATTAACAGAGCCTACCGCTCTTGGGCTAGCAAAATCTCTCGCGGGGCCCACTTGCTAGCCCACGCACCAGGGTTGTCCATTTAGTCGCCGGCTCACACGGTGTTGTGTTGTGTTGTGTGTGAGCCCGCATGATATAGCCAACTAGCGGGCTAACAGGGGCGGTGAGCTAGTGGGCTCGCGGGCTAGCAGGCAGACCATTAGCTAGGTCCTCTGAAATGATGGTGATCAATATCTATAAAGCAGTGGACCGACTAATGCCAGAAAGCACAAGTGCATACAAAAAAATAAATAAATCATGACAACTGAGATGGTGACAAAATGTTGAATGCTCTTCAGTGCAACCTTGATTTACCAAACTATCAGGGGGAGGTCCGTTAAAGTGCGAGTCAACCGCTAAAATTTCTTAACAATAAGTTCTATTCAGCCCAACCAGCCTCAACACGGCATTCTGGTTGATATTGCGTTTGTGGAACAATGAGTTAAGGTGTAAAATGCACCTGATTTTGTCCATCTCAGGGGGCGGCCATTTTGCCACTTGCTGTCGACTGATAATGAGATCACAGTTGCTGAGGGCCAAGGTAACAACCAATCATAGCACAGCTTCAGAAAACAGATGAGCCGTGATTGGCCATTACCCGAGCAACTGTGATGTCATTTTCAGTTCACAGAAAGTGGCAAAATGGCCGCCCCCTCAGATGACTGAAAACAGGTCGATTTTTCTGCTTAATTTATATTCCACAATTGCAATCTTTTTCAGAATGCCACATGTAGACTAGCGGAGGAGCAGAGAACATATTTTTGAAAAGAACATTTTGGGATTGACTTCCCCTTTTGAAGGCCAATGTGATGTATATTTGACCTAAATCTTAACACGACAAAGAACAGCAGAAGTCAGACTCGCCTACGATTGGGTCTGTACAGAAATACTGCTTCGCTGCCTCACTCCATCTGTTCAGAAATGTGTTGTTCAAATGTGCAATTCGGTTATGGAGAGTGCTCCAAAAAAGCAGTGCCCGGTGCGTCAGGCACTACAGATGGAAACAGTTAAAGCACAAGCTGCTGCTCGGTTTATAACGTAGCCTGCATTTGGGCATTAGTGAGAGGGAAGCGCGCTCTGGTTCTCCGAACACAAGTATTCTTGGTGGAGTGCATCACAGTAACATTTTCAAGGAGTTCCGGTTGCAATCGAAACTTCCGCTTGTAACTACGGAAGCGTTTTAATACCAACAATAGTCCCTCAGATTTAGATTGCACTTTTCTAGCCACTCAAAGACATTGCACAGTGGATACATTATTCACTCGGTCACCGGAGGAAAGGTGGGTCAAGTGTTTTGAACAAGGATACAACAACAGACAAAGCGCAAATTGAACAGTGGACCACCATCTGGTTTTGGGCATTCTTCTTTTTAGTTGAAAATGACTTACCTTCACTAGAATCCTCTGTCACATTATGGGCTAAGGTGGAATCCTGGTTGGTTATTGTGCCTTTTGCAGATGTAAATTGTACTTCCATGTCGTGGCCGCATGCTAGCGGCGGCGGCTAACTTACATCACGCATTAATTGCCAAAACGACTACTTCTTCATCTTCGATTTCTTCTTTGACTTTCTTTTGGCAGTTGGCATATACCTTTGTTGCATTCCGTGGTCATGAAGTGCTTGTGTTTAGCGCTTGTCATTTGATGGCTAGTAAGGTTTGCACTATTAGCCATAAAGTTAGTCGTCATCTCCAGATCCAACATTCTTCCCTATTTCACAATGTTCAGTAATCCACATGGCGTCTGTTTTAACGTTGCATCATCGCTGTTTGCTCATTTCAATGTCATTTGCGGTTGTATTTTTCACTTGCTCGTCTCCTGACACGAAGCAAAAAAGCAAACCACGCGCAGACTTTATCCTGATGTTGACAGCGTTAACCTCGCCGGCTAAATTGAGGATCTGTGAAATTGGCTGAAACGTTTCACATCTTGAAATCGACATTTGAAGTTCGTATATTTACAATTTGTCGTCTCGTAAATCTGCGAGAAAGATTCGAATGTTAAATTCATAAAAGTGAAATTAGAGCAGATGGAACCAGTTAAAAGTCAAACCATCAGCTGTAGAAACGAAAAAAAAAAGTCGAAGGTAATTAATAAGTACCGTTGTCACTACAGTATGACTCACCCCACTTGGGTTTCTGAGTCGAGCTGCTGGTGGTGGTTGAAATGAGACCGGATTCTCTTCCTTTACTGTGTGGGGGGGTGTACAAGGAGAGCACTACTGTCCCTGTAATCATATGGAACCAAAGTCTTCGGGGAATACTTCAAACCAACCCCCAGGCATAGTTGTAACAGTTTAGACATAAAGAAAAAGCTGGATATCATTGCTAATTGAACAAAAGGAAAATATGTAATATGTTGGCCATTCAGGAATTCTGTTGGGTAAAAAAAAAAACACGAAAAAATACGTCACAGTCAACTTGTCTCTTGTAAAACCGGGTGACGCAACATGCATTCTTTCAAGGAGGGTTGCCTCTCTTTTAATAATTATCATGTCTATAAACGTTACTTGCCAGAACTAGATGGCGCATCTCTGATATGAAATTTGTCCTCACGACCGGGAGGGCTTAATAGTTTTCGGCAAGGATTTGAAAGGAGCACAAAACTGCTGCTTGAGTACGTCTGAAAAGACCACTCACCTTTTTGCTGAATGCAACTCGAAAAAAATGTGACACTCTAAAAACGTATGCTTGAAGAATGTTGCACACCGATGAAAACTTGCAGAACACAGCAACAGCAGTTATAGTATAGTATAGGATAGTTTTAATGCACCATCCACTCATCCAGCCATTTTCTGATCCGGTTTTCCTCACAAGGGTCGCGGGTATACCGAGCCTATTCCAGCTGTCTTTGGGCAGTAGGCGGGGGGACACCCTGAACCGGTTGCCAGCCAATCGCAGGGCACACAGGGACGAACAACCAACCACGCCCACACTCACACTCCCACCTAGGGACAATTTAGTGTGTTCAATCAGCCTGCCATGCATGTGTTTGGAATGTGGGAGGAAACCGGAGCACCCGGAGAAAACCCAGGGAGAACTTGCAAACGCCACACAGGGAGACCAGAGCTGGAATCTGAAACCGGTACCTCTGCACTGTGAAGTCGACACGCGAGGCAGTCAACCACCAGGCCGCCTTTAATACACTAAACATACATAAATAAAGCATATTACCCTGAAAAAAAGTTTAATCACTCCAAGAAATCAAGTAGGAGACCAATCCTCATCATTTATTTAAATTAAGCATAATAAATTACGTTGACATCCCAAATACATTACGATAGACCAATGGAATTGCTTCATGCTTAATTTTTTTACATGTAAATTCTTTTCACCAATTTTTTTAGAAATTCACTGAGAGAGCTTTTTTTTTTTCAGTGTTATGCTTTAGGTTGGGAATTGAGGCAAAAACAAGTCACAAGCCGCAGCTTACTGTGCTCCAAGTGCATCAGCAGAGTTGATCCACCATCATTAGCATGTAAAGGTCACAAGTCGTAAGTCGTAAGTTTTTTTTTTTTTTTTTAGTCAATATTGGTTTGTATTTAACTCATCACTTTTAAGGGTTTAAAAACACATTTTGCACGGTAATAGAACAGCTGAAGTTTCACATTTGAAGCAGCAAACAAGAAAAACTCACCCCCTCCCCTTTATTTATTTATTTATTTGACTTATGTGCATGAATTTGCACGTTTTTAACTCTGCACATTTTGACGTTCATTTATTCATATTGAGCATGTCACGGAACGTGTGTTGAGAGTTCATTTCGACACCATTTTAGCAGCAAACAGAGGAGGAGAAAAAAACATTTGGGCTCCGCTTACGAGATAAAGGCGTTTGGAATAACAACAAATGGGGAAGTGACTCACACTGTTATAATCGCCAGCCCGTTTGATGCAGGCGAGACTTCTTTTCATAAATACATCGGCAGTGCTGCAATTTTCGACACTTCAATGCACGGCACGAGCTGACCGCATTGTTCAGAGACAGAACAAGATCATTAGCGATAATGACTGACGATGATGATGATGTTTTGTCATCATTTGGCCAAATGGGAGTAAGTGTTCAGCCTTATGAAATAAATGCAATTGATTCCGTAGTTGAAATATTCAATCCTTCAAGGTATTTATTTCTCTTTTTTCACGTTTTATTTTGGGCTTTTGTTCAGCACACATGATGATGACTGGGCGCAATTTGGAGCACCAAATATGCCTCGGGTCGTTCCAACGTTTTTCAATGTGGCTTGTCCAAGCAGACAAAGAAACAAGTCATGGGCGGAAACGTTCACCTCCTCGGACAAGGCAATAAAATGGATTCATTCTGAACTCAATATAACAAAGAATCCGTGCAAGCGAAAATATTGCTGGCATTTCCCGCAGTGTGACACGGACGGGCTCAACGTGACTCGACTTGCCTTTTCGCAGTTTTTTTTTAACTGGATCAAATGATGGATGGAATCTGGTACCGGGGCCTCTTTTTTTTTTTTTTTTTTTTATGACAGCAGCTCCAGCATGGTTCCAAATAACTCCATGAGCTGATTTTGTCAACTCAACCCTCATCGTTTTCTTTTTTTCTTTGTCATTTTTTTGGGGGTACTTTCTGCTCTGACCCTTCCAGCTCCTTTTCAACTGCAGGCTGTCTTTGCTCACAAGGTTTCATTCTCATTTAGCGCCAGAGACTCGTCATTTTGGGCTGCAACAGCAAAGGCTTTGTTCTTTGTTGCTCTGATTGCTTGCTGATGACAAGCCCGCGAAGGAGTGTGAACATAGTTGAGGAAGGCCTCGGGGTGCTTCGGTGTTGACATACTCATGGTGGTTACAGCTTGTGATTGAGACACTCCCCCTTCCTCCCCCCACACCGTCAAAAATCCATATTTATGCTATTCTATCAAATGTGTTTAGAGGGCAGAATAGCATCAATTTACACACCATCTGGGTTCCACACAGTTTGGGCATTGGGCGACCTTATTTTGGTGATTCAAAAACATGCTAGGCCAAAGAATTCGGGGTGTCCAACGTTTTTCGTTAGAGGGCCACATGGATGAAAAGGGCCACTTTAAAATTTGTCAACATGCCAAAGCAATTATATGTTGTTTGTATTGTTCAGCTTTCTGTTAAAGGTGTTCAGGCAAATACTATTTTATATACATATTTTTTTCCTGAGTCATACTGTGTCAAAAGCCATAGAATACAAATGACAAATGAGTAAGCTAATGCCTTATGCTTTTCGTTAGCTTTTCTCAAACAGTCGCCCCTTCCAACATGGCCGCCACTGTACACTACTGGACACTAGTTTCTGTCTGTTAAAGTTCAACTGGGAACTCATTTTAGAAAATCGGAAATGAAATATTTTAACGTCACTAGTTTTTGGGGTGGCTAAGAGCCCTCTGTCTCACAGAATAGATCCGGCTTTGCACTTAACCGCAGCCGAATCCCATCTCCGCATTCAGAACCAAAAAAAAATGAAAGAAAAAAAACCGTACAGTACTAAAGGTGACCATTTTTCAGTGACTTGAGGATCCTTAATGTGATGTCTTCGTAAATCAGCCATCGAGCACAGAGTGGAAGAAACTATATTTGCCTCTAAAATTCAATTAACTTTTTCACGACAGTTCTGATGATTCATTTGTATCCACAGATATCGAGAAAAGTTTAAGGTCAGTTTTTTATTTGTCATGTCGCGAGCCGCTGAAAATGGAAAGAGGGCCGCAAATGGTCCCCGAGCCGTAGTTTGGTGATATTGCTTCTACATTCTAGTTGCATACGTTTGTCTGTTATTAAGAAGAAATTGCTTCATCCAGGTTGCGCATTCTTACCATCTGTCTAATATTCAAGTGGTGGAAATGTACCGGGGCAGCCTGTTGTGTTATGTGTTTAGATTGGAACGTGTTTGTCTTGAGATTTGGTGAGGTGCCATGCGGCCTACCACCCAAGGCCATTCCTGTATACAACGTTCCCTGTAAATGTAAACAAATGATAAATCATGCTGACGAGTCTTCCTCAAGTGCCCCCCCCCCCGACCCCCCGCACTGCCGCTCTGCTTATGAGAGGACCTGGTACGCCGCATATTCTCTTCCCAACCTCCCCTCATTCATGCGTGACGTGTTTATGAGCGTTTGTTATGAGACGTAGACAATATTGTCACAACTGACCGGATACTCATGAAATAATAGCGCGTGTGTGTTCTGCAAAAAATGGAGTACCGCGGCGTGGGGACGTCTTTCTTCTGCTGCAGATTATTTATGCTCCACTTAAATTCGGAATTTTTTGCATTATTTCTCCCCACGTAAATATTTACTTTATCGTCAAGCAAAAGTAAATATTAGACAAAGATAACCAAGTTGAACATACTATTTATTCCATATAAAAATATATTTTGTAATTATTAAGAATTTTTTTTTTCAAAGCTAACGTGCACCTAAAGCTAAAATAAATAAATAAATAAATAAAACCCACAAGCGTTTTCTAAAACTGGCAATGAGTCTTTAAAATCCCCGTGGATCAATGAAGCAACGCTGGAGGGTTTTCAAGCACCTTTTTAAGGTCATGCCACAGCATTTCAATCGGACTTTGACAAGGCAGCTCCAAAACCTTCAACTTTTTTTTTTTTTTTTTTTTTTTAAAGCCATTCATAAGTTGACTCGCCGGTGGGTTTTAGGGATCATTGTCCTCCTGGAGAACCCAAGTGTGTTTCAGCTTGAGGTCACAAACTGATGACAGAATTCATGCTTCCATCAGTCGTCAAGGTCCTGAAGTGGCAAAACTGCCCCAGTCCATCATGCACGGCCACCATCATGTTTGACTGTTGGCATGATGTTCTTTTTCTGAATTGCTATGTTACGCCAGATGTAATGCGACACACGCCTTCCCAAAAAAGTTCATCTTCTTTCTCATCGGTCCATAAATGATCCTCCTTCAAGTTGTGGGCATCAGTCCGATTTTTCAGTCAGTGTTATTTTTGGTCAGCAGCAGGAGGAGGAAGAGACGGACGATTTTCAAACATACTTTCAATATCTTGTGGCCGTCTGTTAGGCCGGATGCCCCCTTTTTTTTAACCACAGCCCCCTCTATCTGATTTTTACTTGGGAAGAAAAGAAATCTAAAAGCATGAATTGTATTTCCATTCAGGAATATGTACTTGCATATGAATAAACGTCAGTTTAACGGCTTGCATACAAATACTTAAAATAAAGAACTCTTTGGAGACAAGGAGCTTGCAAAATATTGACTTGGTTGTATAATTTCACATTTAATTCGTGGGCAGGGTCACTCCGACAAGCAGCAAACGTTCTCAGTTTGAAATGATGAAAAGAAAAATGTTCATGGAATCTAAAAGGTGAGCATTTCCAGGAAAAAACAGGAAACCCAGTCCCGGTATTTTTGCCCCAATATTTTGATGGACACATGTCGGAGCAGCATAAATCCCCTTGTTGTAACTAAAGCAAGAAAGAGGTAACCAAAGCTCCCGGTCATCTAAGTGCAACGGAACGAGATCGAGCACTGTAGCACTTTTCTTCCACGGTCTTCGCTGACTAGAAGGCCCAATGTCTGCACCGGAGTAGTCCTACAACCAAAACCGCAATATAAACACCAATTTTCTGGTGAACTAAGAAATGCATTCTTGCAGCAGTGTGCGATGAATCGAGTCTAAAGACAGGTTGAACGTGGGCTTTTTTGACGCTCCAAACACAGACAGACATCTTCTCAGAAAAGTAATACGAGTGGCCCGGTTTAAGTAAGGGGTTAACTGTGAAAGTGCTCCGGCCCGAGAGGTCTAAATGAATGACTGCCGCCGTGCATGGGCCGTTTTTACCCAAATTACCAGCAACTGCGCGTTATTTGCAATGTAGGCGGTGGTTGGGGGGGGGGACGATCCAGAACTAAAAATGTCATTAAAACTACAGGGCAAACAATATTAGGTTGCAATTAACCAAAAATTACACAAATTCTTGTCAGGCATGAGTCAAATATTCCAATTTGTGAGACGAGTCACACAATGAGGGACATAGTTATCTCTGGCGTACATTTTGAAGCGTCACTGCTACTATTACTACGACAACATTCTTTTTTTCTAGTAACTATAGGAGAAAATTGGGATCAAAAAAGTGTTTTTTCCAATACAGACTTCTTGCTGTCAACCAGGAAATTGAATCACGGCAGAAATGGAAGATAGCTAACTGTCCACAGCCCTTTGCGTTGACAGAAGTTGTCACTGTTGTACTGCCGCGCATGGAATTATTCTCACTGCAACGTGTTGCATGCCACAAATTGCAACGTGGGAACGCGCCTTTAGGCAAGAATGAGACTGACATACACGACACACCACTACATCGCATCGAAACGACTCAAAAAGATGCTGGCAGAGGTTAAGGATCGTATGCATAGGAGTATTGTTATATTGTCTCTCTACATGTGTTGCTGCACCATTTATTTAAATACCCCATTATTAAACGGTTCTGCAGTCTGCAAGTGGCTGTTCGGGTGTGGTCCACCCACCTTTCGCCCCCAAAGTCTGCTGGGTTAGGCTCCAGCAACCCCCTGCGACCACGTGCAATGATAAGTGATGTCATGACACGACATGACACGTACTGGTGTATCGATATACGACGGCGAGGTACTAATATACTCTAGTAATACATTTCTGGATAAAGCAAAAGCAAGCTCGCTTGAGATCTTCTCGTCGAAGGTTTAAATTCCGTTTTTTTTTTCCCCATCAATCGCTTGGATTCTCTTCCGAGACGTTTGACATCAATTGTATAGTCTATGAGGTGAAAGATGAGGGGCGGGCCAATTCCTCGGAGCCCCGCGGAGGACGCTTTGAAGGTCAAAGTTCAATGAAAGCTCACGTTAAAAAAATGACCACACTTGAGGCGATAAATGTGACGGGAATTCTTGATCAAGGTCGCTTGGATGCGTTTGTTTGTTTCTCCGAGGAAGAAGAACGTCTCTCGTCTGGCTGGGCTCCAACATGTGGCTGGCCATCGCCAGATATTTGGAGCCACAGGCAACGTTGTCGAGTCTGTTCATAATTATCTTGTTTAAGTGTCCCAGGATGTGTGCGCTCGTGTTTTACTGCGCAGACTTACCTATCTGTGTAACAACAGCTCTGAAGTGCTTTGCATTTTGGGTATTTGATCATCGAGCCCTCGCACATTCCTTTTTTAGCTTCATTAATATATATATATATATATATAGGGGCTGGAAAGGGGGTGGGGGTGGGGGGGGGGGTTACTTCCAAAAAACGTGCAGCTTGTTGCAGTTTGTCTTTGCATTTCTCAGCTGTTGAAAACCGATTTCTTCTTCTTGAAAATGCATTTTTTTCAGTCGTCTGGGCTTCCGAGTACACAATTGGCGTGAGGGCATGAAAGCCACCATAAAAGGAAACCTCTTACGTTACTGCTATTCAAAGAAATAGACACCCCCCCTGCCCCCTCCTTCAAACTTGACTATCTGTAAACACTTTCTGCTTTTGTTTATTTAGGCCCATGTTTAAAAGCATATTCCTCACCGAAGAACAAACACATATGCTTTGAATTGTTGACGAAAGCAAGCACTCATCCAACGGGCTCCATCGGTTCTGTACAGCAGCGGAAAAAGCATGACCTCACGTCCTTCGCGCTGAAATATCAATACCGCGCGGTGGAAAGTTGCGGAGCAGCAAACTCTGTATGACTTCTGCTCCATTTGGACTAATCTTGCCCTGCCGCCCAGTGAAAAGGAATTCTTAGTTGGTCGGAGTGCTGTGTTATCATGGGAAAATGTTTGTTACTGACAAAAAAAAGAAGAAGAAAAAACATGTATAAGTGGAAGTTTCCATCGAACATCCACATGCAGGACTGGAAGCTGTGTGCAGCCAAAATAAATCGATCTACGAAATGAAGTGAAGTGACTGTTCGGAACAAAAGTGATCCAAATCCAGGCAACAAATATTACAATGAATGGTGGCATCGTTTAGATTTCATTTTATTTACATCATACATGGGTTTTTTTTTTTTTTAATTTATGTGTGTCCATAAGAGTCCAAATGACCCAGAGGACATGACGTCCGCAACCCCCCCCCCCCCCCCCCACACACAAATTTGGAATGTGGACTCGTCAGACGAGAGCTCACTTTTCTACTTTATATCAGTCCATCTTAGATAAACTCAAAGCCCAGAGAAGGCGGCGGCGGGCGGACCTTTCTGGCTGTCATTCAAAAAATGGCTTTTGCTTTGCATCTTTCAAGTGTTGCGCTTGTGGGTGAAGCGCCAGTTTTTCCATCTCTCCTGGCTGCAACACAACTGATTCAAATGATCGGGATTGATCTCATGCCGCGACAGAGCTGGCATTTGAATCAGGTGTGTCGTAGCAGTGAGAGATGGAAACCAGGCAGGACAGCAGCCCTTGAGGACCCGAGAGGGACAATCACGGTTTTGACATCGATGTCGGTTTTTGATGCAGTGCGTCGAAGGTCACTGGCGTTCAATGTTGGTTTTCAGCCTTGCCCTCTCACATGCAGTGATTTCTCCAGATTCTCCGAACGCTTTGATGATATTATGGCACCGACTATAATGAAATCCCTAAATTCCTTGTAAGACGTTGAGTGACATTCTCTTCAAAGTGTGCAACTATTATAATCACACAGTTGTTCAGAAAGAGGTGAACTTCGCCCCGTCTTTGCTTGCAAATGACTGGGAATCTCCTTTTATACCCAATCATGGCACCCACCTGTTCCCAGTTAGCCTGTTCACCTGTAGGGGGTTCTAAGAGGTGTTTGATGAGCATTCATCAGTCTTTTTTCGCCACCTGTCCCCCCCCCCCTTTTTTTTTTGAATGCCCAAAAAATGTTACATAAAACAGTTCTCACTGTTACGGCTATAGCAATTGTGAAGGCTCTAAATCAGGGGTGTCAAACTCATTTTTGTCGCGGGCCACATTGTAGTTACGGTTTCCCTTGGAGGGCCGTTACGAATTTTGGGAAACCACATAAATGTTTAATCACCTCCACATATTACATACACAGTGCACAACAAATGGATAACTAGTTTTAAAATCAGAAGTCAAGAAAAATTACTGTTATTGTGGATGACATGTGACAATTTGAAATTTTGGTTCAGACTTTAGCAAGTTTCATGGGACTCGACATGCTTGATTTGCTTTCGCGGGCCACGTAAAATGATGTGGCGGGCCAGATCTGGCCCCCGGGCCTTGACTTTGACACCTGTGCTCTAAATAAATCAAGCTACTGTATTGTATTGTATTGTATTCCCTTTAGCGTAGCACCATCTAGTGGATGCATAACATAACCGCAGCCATGATTGTAGCTTCTATGTGCCTTATAATGCAGTGCGCCCTATTTATATGAAATCCGTTTTAAAATAGGCAATTCATGAAAGGTGCGGCGTTCTAAAGGTAACATCGATAAATAACACATAAATAACCTCAAAAAGATACGGAATAACAAAACACATCAGAACCTAGTCGTATTGGTTGGAGTCTGAGTCCAGCACAAAAACTAGTTCAAAAAGCATTTGACTATCAGCTCCAATTGCAGGCCTACTTCACCATGGGAGGGGGGGGGGAGGGTATCGTACTTGAAAGCATCGTTCAGTGTTGTGTGGCCCTTGGACTTTATAAAGGGGAATCATTCTGTCATAGTCTGTTAAGTGCGCGTGATGAGTCTGTGAAAAGGGAAAATATGTTAACAGCCGGCTCGTCACACTAATACCCTGTCCCTTGTAAAATTGCAGTTGCGGAATGAATCATAGCTCTATAATAGGAGAGGAAAGAAAGAAATGTTGGGGGTGAAACTTGGGCTTTTTTCTTTGCTTCTTCACATCTGACGATCACATGAATGACCGAGATGTATACGAGTGGCGCTGCAGCACAAGACTACGCATCCGTCACAGCCCAGCGCTAGTTTTGGTATGTCGAGCCTTATCAGGAAGACCATAAAATGCAAATGTGCCGGCTCATCCCAACCCTCCCCCCCCCACGTCTCATTTATTGTCTTGTCTTTGAGCCTCCAAATGGCCAAATATTTAAAGGGAAGTGGCCGCTTTTTTACGGGATGGGTATTGTTGTTTTAACTCAGTCACGGAGATGGAGTTACCCTGGTGTAAGCTGCCCCGTAGATTAAAAGTCGCAGAGCGGGAAGATAGCATCGGAGCAGTAAAGGGGAAATTCCGGTCTTTGCAAGTGAAACCATCTGACGAGCAAAGGAAAAGTGCCATGATGCAGACGGCGTGTCAGAAAGATGGCTTTAACATGAGTGCTTGCGTCTAGATGATAAGAAGCGATGGAGCCCGGGAGAGAAAAAAGTGTCCCATCTGGCCACCATTTGTCTCCAAGAGGAACTTCATAAGAATCGCGTCTTAATGGACCTTGGCTTTGAAGCCGCCAAGTGTGTGGACAGAATTGCAGATGACCTTTTTGTTCTTTTTTGGGGGGGTGGTTTATTTGCTCAACATTTGTGACTGCGGTTTATTTGTTCCAAAGTGTCCGTAAACATCCGGAAAATGTCCGTGTGGAGTTTTACAGAAGCTATTTTTGTTAACATTCATAGATTCAAAGAATCGAGAAGGCTTTCGAATCGCTGTCGTCGTGCATGACATTTTACTATCATGAGGATTACAATTTCAATATTTATTCCAAGAGAATGAGCAGAGAAAAAAAAAAACATGTGAGTGAAGAATTGACTAATTTCTGACTTTTCAACAGGCGGCTGCGTCTCATTGACTTAAAACCCTGAAAGTGACATTTTTCGCCGTGTGGGAAAGCCTCTGCGCGCGTCGATAATTCAATTGAATAATTTGCAACATTGCCATTTTGTTCAACAGTGTTTGAAATTGTAATTTAGAAATGTGAACAAAAACAGTGGGGGGAGACTCGTTTTGGATTTTAATAAGTGTTCCGATTGGAAAAGGATGACGCAACCATAGAAAGAGTGCAAAGTTATGCAAATATCATAATTATGCTATGTAGGCGACTATATAGATATTGATCCATCCATTTTCCGATCCGCTTTATCCTCACAAGGGCTGCTGGGGCCCATCCCAGCTGTCTTCGGGCAGTAGGCGGGGCATACCCTGAACGGGTTGCCAGCCAATCACAGCGCACACAGAGGCGAACAACCATCCACACTCACACTCACACGCACAGCATCAGGTGGACGATACATGGCGGGGCTGCCTCGTAGGCCGTGGTAACGTAGAACGGTTTGGGCTTCGGTGTTTATTGACCCCAAACCGCTGTTTCTACACAGCGAAAACCAACGAGCTGGGGCTCGCAGGTTTAGCAATGTTCCGCTAAGCTGTTTTGATAGATTCCACTCATTTTGATGTGCTTGTGTGCGTAGTTCTATCCTGAGCCAAAGCGGCCACGGCAAACATGAGGGCCGCCGTCTTATTCATCCATTTGCATTGACTGTCAGTTACAAATTGAACATGGCCGCTGCGAGATTTGTGATGGGATGAGCTGAGTCGGGGGGTCGTTATTAGAATTTGGGATGTTTCATTGTACTTTTTATTTAGGGTGGACTTTTGTTGTCGTTTATTTCCAGTCAGTTTGGATTCATTTTTATAAAGGGGTTGATAAATGTGACTAGTTTTTATCCATTTATCCTCACAAAGGTCGCGGGGGGTGTCGGAGCCTATCCCAGCCGTCTTCGGGCAGTAGGCGGGGGACACCCTGAACAGGTGGCCAGCCAATTGCAGGGCACACAGAAACGAACAACCATCCACGCTCACACTCACACCTAGGGACAATTTAGAGCGGTCCATGCATCTTTTTAGAATGTGGGAGGAAACCAGAGTACCGGAAAAAACCCGCACAGGCACGGGAGAGCATGCAAACTCCACACAGGGAGGCCAGGCCGTAGCTGGAATTGACCCTCCTCTGTACTGTGAGGCCGGCATGCTAACCAGATGACCATGGGTCCGCCTACTCGTTTTTAATCCTAAAATATGTCTTTTTTGTTCAGTTTTTTTATTAGCTTTCGTATTGTTTTTAATAAATATGGGAGTATTTGTCGAGTGCAAGATAAACCAAAAAAAATGATTGTGTAATACAATAAAATAAACAATTTGATCACGACTGTTCGACCTTGCTTTTTCCAAACGGCCTTAAAAAATATAAATGCATTAAAAATGAACACTGAAAGTTCATGTATGAAATTAATTGACAAAGACGAAAGCGAACTCCAATTTCACTATAATTATAGTTAATATTATCAACATGAAATGTAGACTACCGTCAATTCCGGACTATAAGCCGCTACTTTTTTTTCCCAAACTTTCAACCCTGCGGCTTATTCAGTGATGCGGCCAATTTGTGTCATTTTTCTAACGGCCGCCAGGGGGCGCTCGAGTAGAAAAGGTCAGATTAAGAGCGGTGGAATATATGCATCGAGGAAGACTGCAACTTCTTGTCTTGAACATACCCTCGTCATGCAAAAATGCAAAAAGAAAGGCATATGACGCATTGCTATTCTGTTGCTAGCGTGTTGCTACCATGTTGCTAGCGTTTTACTGCCGCGTCACAGGCACCGTTTGGGAAGAAAGTTATACTATTATTATTATTGTTAAGTTATATGATTAAAACTTTGAAAACTCTCTCTGTGTACCGTCTTTCTTTGTAAATATGTTGACATGTTTTAATGTGCGGCTTATATACAGGTGCGGCTTGTGTATGGACAAAATTGCTTTTCCTCTAAAATGGAGTGGGTGCGGCTTATAATCAGGTGCGCTCTATAGTGCGGAAATTACGGTAATCTAGTTTCAAAAGTGCCTGTCAACCCGGGTGAATTTTATTTTATTCAAATGACAAATTATGAATTCGATCCAATTTGCATAAGCTGATATACAGATATATCTTTGAGGTATTTTCTAAATGTCATGAGTTACCTTTGGACACGAATGAGCAGCATACATCTGCCTCGATCGTTTCTGCCAAAAATTTGGAAAAACATCGACCGCAAAACGGCATCAGGCGTTCCGCTAAATAGCCGTAAATTGGAGCGTTCATTCCAGTCGTCGGAACTAAACGCAACAGAAAGATTTTGAAGGCCCGGTTTAAAGCGCAGACATGGTATGTGGCCTCGAGGCAGTTAAGATTCTTTTCACCTTGAGGTCATCAGATACACTGGCCCTTAAGTTTTACGGCGGGGGTCATAATTGCACACAGACACAGAGATGTCTTTCACACAGGAGGTGCACTTGGAAAGGAGAAGTGATTTCTTGAAACACAAAGAACCCATACAAGGACAAAATGCCGTCTTTTTCCATTGCAATCTTGAATTTGTCGGACGAATCCTTTTGTATTTCCTCCAAAATGATCACGTTAGGCCCTTTTCCTGATCGTTCGCTCATTATCATGCAATAAAGGAGTTCTCCACAAAATGAGCCTGCCATTTTGTGGATGTTGGCCGCGTTGTTTCCTCACACTTTTCAAATCTGCTGGCCTTCAAGTCCGAAGGACATGACCTCGTTCAAATACGTCCCCGCTCTTTTTTTTCAACCAGAAATATTCCTAACTGATAGTAGTACAGACAGTCGAGACAAAAACCAAAATGATTGCAAAAAGAAAGAAACAAAATGAACAAGAAATTGCAAAATAATGTTATGTACTATTTAAAAAAAAAAAAGAAGCCATGACTGAAGTAATTTGCAGCTGCCGTAAGACAAAGAGCTGCTTTTGTCCATCGACGTGATGATCACTTTCTGAAACGCAACATTCCGAAGACCAAGAAGCTAATCATCAATTTTAGAATAAAAAAAAAACCCCCAAAAACCCAGCGTTGTTCCCAAAAAGCACAGCTGGAATTGTACAAATACTTTGGGAATATGTTTGACTCTCTTCGAAAGTTTGTCTTGAACACGAGTGCGTAACATATCGTGAAGCTAAAATCAAAGCAGCTCAACTCCTTTTCCATCTGTCATAATATTTGATGTCGCATATTCATCCGTTTTTTTTAATAGGTTTTTTTTCTCCCATCAAAGTCTTTTAAGCTGTTTTTTGCCTGGACCAACTGGAAATAAACGACAACAAAAGTTCAATGAGCTGGCAGTGCAAGCCCCCCACCCCCAAAAACCCTAAAAAAAGCTGCATCAATAATCAACCAAAAGCACATGTCCTCCCCACAGAATTTGCCTTGATGCCCTCTGGCTGGCATTACTGCTCTTCTTATGAGGACAGATACTCCAAGTTTTTTCAGCCTAAACTAATTGATTCGATGAACATGGTTTTATTTTCGTTCCGTTTGAACAAATTGTTTTTCATCATGTTACGTGCATTAAGACCGGCAACCGGTGCAGTTGGCTGCTTTTAAAGAATCATAAAGATTGATACCCAGAGACTGTGCAATATTTCCATTTCACTCCAAGAGCAGAGAAAAAGATTTCGTATAACGCAACAGGGTTTTTTTTTTCACTGTATGGGGGGGCAGGAGAGTGGGAATGGTGTTAATGCGTGAAGATTTTTTCACACTAGGGGGTATTTTCGCCCATGTAGGTTTTGTTGTAGAGGAGTTTCACTGTATTACTATTTTGCTATGTAATTTGTTGAAAAAACCCGAATTATTTGTGATACAGGAAGGAAATGACAGAACTGCATAGCATAAAAAAAACAACGTGAAGATAGGACAATCCCCTATCCCGTTTGCGAGTGTTTGTGCAGGTAGCAAATGCGCATTCACGTCAAGGATCGTCGGGCTTGGTTCAAGGTCGCAAATGTTTGCCAAACATTCGCCAGACGTTCATCAACACTTTTAATGTCTTCCGTCTGACAAGCATCTGGAGAACGGTTGGTTGGCCAACGTTTGTGACCTTGAATGACCCCTGGCGTAGAACATCCGTCACCTTTGTAAACCTTTGGCCACAAATTGAAATGTATAGAACTATGCTTGACATCTTATGACAAGGGTGGCACTGTGGGTAGTGCTTAGCATGTCCGCCTCACAGTGCACAGGCCGTGGGTTCGATTCCCGGGCCTTCCTGTGTGGAGGTTGCATATTCTAAAGCCCACATTTCAAGTTTTCTTTGCACGTTATCATCTGTCACACACTGAACAACCAAAAATAAGACTGCTCGGTTTTGTTAGTGTGAGCAAAGCAAGCCTGAGCACTGTTTGTGAAATGTATACTCATGTTATTTGACGAGATCCGCAACAATCTTCATCTTAATTCTGAGTCTAAGCTGTGTATTCTCGTATGCAAAGAAATGAATAGTTATGTCCTGAAGACAAAGAGGAAAAAAAAAGCAGAGGGGAATAGTCTTTTCTATCATCAATTCAATTCCTGGTTTAAAAAAAAAAAAAAGAGTTTGCAGACTGTAGCTGGGTTAAGAATGTCCGGCAGAAACAAATCTTTTGAGGTTTTCGTGGCAGCAGGAGATATACACACACACACACACACACACACAAACTGTTTAAACTAGAGAAGGAAAGTGTTGAAGTGTGCCAGAAGGCCCTCCGTAAAAACCCCAATAGATGGACTCGTGTCTTGGCCTCTTAGTTCTCAAAGGGCCCTTTCATGGCAGAGGCAGCAGGTTGTTGGAATGCAACAGCCGAGCGAGCGAGCTCATATGTAGCCTTGGAAAAAAAGATCCGAGAGGTCTGATCACTGTTTTCCAAAACTTTGGACACAAGTAATCAATCACAGTTGTTGACCGTTTTGACACCTGCAATCAGGTTCAGAGAAACGGACGTCTCTCCAAAACAATCAGATCCTGTGAGCTTCATTGGAAACAGTGCGGCTGGGCTGGAGGACATCTTGAAGACACTTTAACGCAAGCGTTCGTATCGCAAAGAGACCGCTGTGTTTATTTGATCTTGAATGTATATATTGTACGAACATTGTTGTTGTTGTTAGTACACACGATAAATCAGTGATTTACTTGCATACGACTTGTAGCAAGTTGACATAATTAATAATTTCTTACACGTACACTATTTTGATTGAGGCTGAATTTAGGAAAAAAAATCAACAACCAACACCATCCATCCATCCATTATTGCAGCATTTCCAACCGTTTGGCTGGATTTGAACACACAATACTCGGATGCTGTAATTAGTGGGATTCCGACACTTGTTTCTATTTAACGTACTGGTCCTATCATGAAGTAATTAAAAAAAAAAAGGCTTGTCTCCATGCGGGTGGTTTGGGATTTCATGCCTCATTAGGAGGCTGTTTGCAACATATTACGCAGATTAGCTTTCGTGTGTGCAAGTCAAGTAGTCATATTGTGTCTTAAATAAAGCGTTCTTCTTGAACGTTGTAGGCTTTTTTTGGCCACATTATTATTTGCCCTGTTTCCGTTTTTGTAAGAAGCTCTCCAAACCCTTTTGCTATCCACTCATTTTTTGCAAGCTTGCGGTCTGACTTTTTCCTCGCATCACGTGACAGAGATGAACGTTTTGACAGAGGCGCGGGCAGATTTATGTAACAAAACTTCTTTCAAACTCAATCAATCGGGCAGCCCTTCGCCGACCAGCTGAGCGCAAGTGTTTCGGCCTGCGGCTTTGCCTGCGGCTTCGCCTCTGCTGCCAAGGAGAGCGTGGGGAAGAGACCCAGACGTCTCAGCTGACCCGGCCGTCCTTCCATGGAGCCTGTGGTGGGCAGTTTGGCAAGCGCTGACTTTCTTGAGCCCTGTCTCATTAAAAAAAAGAAAAAAATGTTCGTTCAGTGTGTGTCTGTGAACTGGTACCAGTCCATGGCCTGGTGGTTGAGAATCCGCATGCCAAACCTGTTCATGGTTCTGACATCACGATGCAGACGACTCCTTGAGTAGCACTCAGAAATATACCTTCTAAAAGAAAATTTATAATCACATTCTTACCGATGAAATGTGCATGTAGACCTTCTCCCATACTTATTGGTACAACCGTATATGCCACACACTGTGGCATTTTGCCGTAGAGACAAAAATAATGTGAAAACACTGTGGTGAAATCTATGTATTCGAGTGAGGCACGCTGAGCGAGTGGCAACGCAAGATGGCTGCCAGTAGATTCACTTTTCGTTATTATATATGTCCGCAGCTTGGGACCGTTTCCCATGCCAACATGGCCGCCACGCGCGTCCACGATTTGCCTTTGAGGAGTACATTGCCCCTGCCAACATGGCCGCCACGCGTGTCCACGATTTGCCTTTGAGGAGTACATTGCCACTGCCAACATGGCCGCCACGCGTGTCCACGATTTGCCTTTGAGGAGTACATTGCCCCTGCCAACATGTGTCCACGATTTGCCTTTGAGGAGTACATTGCCCCTGCCAACATGGCGCCACGCGTGTCCATGATTTGCCTTTGAGGAGTACATTGCCCCTGCCAACATGGCGCCACGCGTGTCCATGATTTGCCTTTGAGGAGTACATTGCCCCTGCCAACATGGCGCCACGCGTGTCCATGATTTGCCTTTGAGGAGTACATTGCCCCTGCCAACATGGCGCCACGCGTGTCCACGATTTGCCTTTGAGGAGTACATTGCCCCTGCCAACATGGCCGCCACGCGTGTCCATGATTTGCCTTTGAGGAGTACATTGCCCCTGCCAACATGGCCGCCACGCGTGTCCATGATTTGCCTTTGAGGAGTACATTGCCCCTGCCAACATGGCCGCCACGCGTGTCCATGATTTGCCTTTGAGGAGTACATTGCCCCTGCCAACATGGCCGCCACGCGTGTCCATGATTTGCCTTTGAGGAGTACATTGCCCCTGCCAACATGGCCGCCACGCGTGTCCATGATTTGCCTTTGAGGAGTACATTGCCCCTGCCAACATGGCCGCCCTGTCTGTTCGCCTCCTCAAGTTGTACCGTTTATCTGCGACAACAGCGGCACAACCCGCACATATGTGGACCAGATCCTTTTTGTTAATCGCGGCTTTTGAGTGGACTCACAGTATTTTCTGTCAGTTAAATCCCAAATCTGTTCAATGCAGGTCAGTTAAAGGTTCACATTTTATGATGTCATTGCTGTATCTGTGAGTATAGCCACTATGCTCACACGATGATCTCGATATTCACAAAAATGACCAAAGTCATATGTCAACGACAAAACGATCAGTCAAAGCGCTAACATAGAAAGGATTTTTTTTTCAAACTAGTGTGTGTCTCTGACTATTTGTGCAGGTGACCCCCGGCTCTCAATGGATGCGGAGGTTATGGCTGAAGCTCAGAGTGGAGCTGCACCGACGCTTGAAGGTAAAATGTGCATTCTACTCTTTTTTTTTTATGCCTTTCATTCATACCATCTGAGGACAATGGTCAAATGACTCCTGCATAGGCAACCATCTTTGTGAGTTAATCTGACCCGAGTGGCGCAAGTTGCAGTTAGGCCAAAGATGACCTGTCATCTCTCTGCCAGGCCTAATTGTGATCTGACCTCCTTTAGCATTACAAGGAGAGACGACTTGATCATTGTAATCAATAAGTAACATGTGACACAAGATGAACTGGGTAGCTGAGGTCAAATGTTGATGTTTGTTGTCATCTTTCCGCCAGTCACAATTGTAAGTCTAGTCGGATTTAAGTACGCCACAAATCCGCTGCTCTGGCTGTTAGCAACCAACACCTTAAACAAGCCTTTTTGTGTTTGTTTGGGAATTTGGCTCATCTCTCTGCGCGAGGCTGAGCCTTCTGGGCTACCAGGAGCCTTTCCTTTTACTATTTGAAAAGTAGACTAAACTTTACGTCTGCTGCAACCACGGCTGCGTGTGGGCGCAGGTAGTGTAACACGATTTGGGAGAATTTGGTTGAGGTGCAGGGAGATTGAAATGTGTCATTGAAGTGCGCTTGCTAGTTCCTGACAAACGTACCGTGCGCACCCCGGCCTGCCACGGGATTCAAGGAAACCGGTGTTTTCTTCTGCCAAGGACTATCAGATTCGTCTTTTGTACAAAGCGCTAACATGGCAACGCAAGATGGATGCCAGTAGATTCACTTTTCTCCAACTGGCGGCAAAACAACACTGCCACATTCACACCGACATTAAAGCATCATCAAAGCATCAGACCGTCCTAAACGAGTCTGCGAAAATACCAATACGCAGTCTAGCCTGCCCCTGCATTGACTTACAAACGCCTGTTATGCACATTGCACAAATAAAAAGCCAATTCTGTGCATTGCAACTTGATTAATAAAAGAAGCTATTGGATTAAGCTAGCAAGAGCCAACGGCGACCTCGCAATGAGCAACTACGAGGAAACACAAACACCAGCATTAAAGGCAAAAATGTTCTTGACACGAAATGAATACATTGTAGAAGCATTGTAGATAAATGCTACCAAAGGAGCGTTGGTCCAAGCCGTTGAGGAAGCTTGCCAGAGCTCCCAAAGCTGCTTTTCATTACTTCCGTCTCTTGAGAATAAGAATAATCAAGCAAGCACTTAAGCCTTGATACTTGAGACTCAACAAAAGCCCTTGGCAAGTCACAAAACAGTGAGGAGGACAGATGATGCTTTACACTCCAAGTCATTTTTTGACTAGTAAGTTTGGGTTCTTCGACTCATTCATCCATCTGCTTCCAGTATTTTCACTACAATGTTTCCAAGTGTTATGGATTGGGAGAAACGGGCCAGTGCCCCTCCTGCAAATGGGCCAACTGTTGCGCGCAGCTCAACATTCAAATTGGAAATTGGTCGTATTTTGTATTTTCAGAGGACGTGTCCCACGCCGCTGTCATATCGATGAATGAAATACGATCGCATCCGCTGCACATTTCCACAGAGAGTCGAATCTGTCTGCCTGTGCCTCGATCAAATCCACCAAATTTTGAATGACGGCAAACGCGCCACCGTTTAGACCTGCTTTTTCCAAGTCTGAAATGGAGTCTTCCTTTTTTTTGCCACCAAAATGTGAGATACGCTTGATGTGTGCTCACTGCGTCAGCCAGCGCCACGTAGCACATCCGCCAAATCCAGAGACAAGTTACACTTCACGTGTCCCGGCAGGAAGATGAAGATGAACCCATTTTAATGCCAAGCTCAGTCTATGGGCACCTGTTTTTGAAAATAGGGCCCTTAATGTTCATTTGAATGCCATGTATAGAAAAGGGTACAGCAAGCAACCCCCCAACATCCCAAACTTGGTCTTACTCTAATACCTCTCATGCTCTTTATCTTTCTTACTTTCCTGCTCTGGGCTCACTTTCTAAAAAAAAACAATGTGCTGCAATCTCTCGTTGTTATGGTGCAGAAATAGGACATCATATGCTATTTTCTTCTTCATTTTGCACTACAGACAAAAAAATAATGGAGAGGAATACGCAGCGTGTCATCAACTAACATCTTTTCTAATTGGCTACTTTGGTGGGCTTGTTTGGTTTTGTGCTGTGGTCAAATTAACAAAATTAGAAACGTTTTTGAATGTGCCCCTCGGACATAACTCCATGCCGCCTCAGTAGAATTGGTCGTGAACAAGCCGACCGCCTTTTTGAGCAAAAAAAAAAAAAGCCATTTGAATTGCTTTTGGATTGTGTAAATCATCGGCGATCATATGAGGACTTTGCGCCCCCTTGTGGAGACATTCTCTGCTCTCGAAATAAACTCTGACTCGCTTTGCAGTGAAGGCTGCAGAGTCAATCTTAGGACTGACATTGAGTCAGATGACGTCATGGCGTTCGAAGCAAAACAACTAACCTCCTGAGACAAATCATCGTAGGCAGGCGTGTCGGTAAATGTTACCGGTTTGTCATTCGTCATCCATCAGCGTCCTACCTGAACGGGTCGTCATCGACGGTCTGTCGTTTTTTTTTCAGGTGTTTCCGTCAGTTGTCAGCGAAACTGCAGTTCGTCAGTGACGATCCGTCAGTAACTGATCAGTTTATGATGTATGTCTGTTTTAAAAATTTTTGTTAGGTTGTTTTTTGTTTATTTTTTTTGTTAGGTTTTTGCACTGTGAGGCCGAAGCGCTCCACCACTGGCCCACCAGGCCCACCCTGAAGTCTAGTTGGATTATGCAAAAATATATCCCCCAACTATTGAATGGTCAAGATCCTTCTTCACAGTCAACCTTTCAATTTGTCAAATTCTAATTTGTGTTACTTAGCGAGAGGCTTGTTTATCTTGACAAACCTGTATGTCGCATTTTTTGCTGAACTCGCTGTTGGCGGAACATGGGGTCCCGTTACATTTTGGTGTCGCTTCAAGGTCGTTCAGTTCCATCTCTGGCCTCATTTTTGCTGATTGCAGAAACAGCCACTCACCACAATGAGGTTGGGAGCGGGTGGGAAGGGTGCTGTGGGTTTGAGGCTAGCACGAGTCACACTTTCCCCCCACCCCCCCATTCTGTCTCCACTTCTACCTTGAGTGCTTTTCTATATATGTCATTTTCCTGTGAGCGAATTGAGACTGTGAGAGGAAAAAAAAATCATTTTGGGGGGGAAAATTTTGACTTGAATAAATAATCTCTTGCATTTGACTTTGCCAAGGTTACTTCCTTGAGTTCCTGGAGCCAGTCAACAATATCACACACTTCCAGGGGCAGACAGCCACGCTCCACTGCAAGGTGGCTGGTAACCCACGACCGACGATCCGCTGGCTGAAAAACGACGCCCCCGTTGTCCAGGAGCAAGGGCGTATCACTGTCCGCAAAACGGAGGCTGGATCCAAGCTCCGGATCACGGACCTTGACACGACGGACACGGGCTATTATCAGTGTGTTGCCTCCAATCCATATAAAGTGATCTATGCCACAGGTGTCCTTTATGTCAAACTGGGTAAGGTTTGTTTACACAGTCAATCAGTCTCTCCATTCATCTTTGTGACGTTTAAGTACCGTCCGTATTTTCCGCACTATAAGGCGCACCCAAAAGCATTCCATTTTCACAAAAGCCGGGTGCGCCTTATAATCCGGTGCGCCTTATATATGGAGCACTATTCGGATTTCTTGGGCATAGTATTTTAAATGTTCTGTAAAGTGCTTTGTTACAGCTGCAGCGGTTGTGAAGGCTCTGTATAAATAAAGCTGTATTGTATTGTATTCCTTTTGGCGTAGCTCCATCTAGTGGATGCATAACGCAACCGCAGCCGCTATTGTAGCTTCTATTCTATGCGCCCTACATATTAAAACAGGTTTGAAATAGGTAATTCATTGAACGTGCGCTTTATACTCCAAAGCACCTCATAGTGTGGAAAATATGGTCACTTGCATGATTGTGTCAGTAATTTATCAATGTTTTGTCAAATGTGAAATTCACGTTTTATGATGTTTTAATCAACAGGGCAGATGCCTACACATGGGCCAGATCATACGTAAGTGAACACTCCCTTCTCATTTGTGAATCAGATTGATTAATTATTCATTCAACCAACATATTCGGATGGGACCATCAATGTTTTCGCTTTTTCCACATGAGTGAGTTTAAAAGTGGAACCGAGGACTCAGAAATATATTCAACAATAACAATAATATTTGGTTTGGACAACTCTTTCCTGGATGAAAAAAAAAATGCTGATTCCATTGAAAAAAAGTTGTTTTTTTCTGCGTATTTGGTAGTTGGTGATAATGGACTTCGAACCCACCTGTCATACTTTTTTTCATACTTTTTTTCATACTTTTTTTTTTTTTTCAATGGAAGTTTGACAACAAGACAAGCACTCGATCACCAGGGAACGCATCACTGCATGGTGGCCAGTGTACGCAAAAGCCAATTTAAGGCGATATATGATTTGAACAGAAAGCAAAAATGTTTTTTAAAAATACTTGATTGGTCTGTAAGTAACAAATTATTTGTGCTGTTTTTTTTTTTTTTTTTAGGTCACGTGAAAAGGGTTTTGCCAACCATACCGCGGCATTGCCTGCGCTCGCTTCATTGGCAACCAGAGCATTTATGTGGAGTCTCTCCAGATGCAGGGAGAGAGCGAAAATCGCATCACCGGTAGGAAAATCGTGTTTGTTTGGTTTTTTTAAATACAATGAATGTCAACTCTAAACATCCAAGCACCCCATTGTTCGGTTTTGGCAATCACTTGGTCCACAACAATCTAACCTCACCTCTTGTTTCTTCCTTCCAAGCTGCCTTCACAATGATAGGCACCTCTACTCATCTGTCGGATCAGTGCTCCAATTTCGCCATCCCTTCCTTCTGCTACTACGTCTTCCCTCTGTGCGACGAGAGCTCCCGGGGTCCTCGGCGACGCCCGCTCTGCCGAGACGAGTGCGAGGCCCTGGAGAACGACCTGTGCCGTTCCGAGTACACCATTGCCCGATCCAATCCCATGATCCTCATGCAGTTAGAGCTTCCCAGCTGCCACCTCCTTCCACGTCCAGGAACGCACGATGCTGCTTCATGTATGAGGATAGGAGTGCCACCAGAAAAACTTGGACCATGTAAGCAAGACAAGAAGATGAAAAGACGCTGGCAAAATAGGGTCAGACCAATCGTGAGTTACGATATGTTTTCCAGATTCCCCCGCAGACCAGAGCTGCTACAATGGAAGCGGGGCCGACTACAGGGGGACTGTCAGCATCACAAAATCCGGTCACTCCTGCCAGCCATGGAGCAGTCAGTACCCTCATAGTCACCATCTGTCACAAGACTACCCGGAACTATGGGGAAGCCACAACTACTGCCGGAACCCGGGGGGCCAGATGCAGGCTCCCTGGTGCTTCACCTTGGACCCTCGAGTCAGAGTGGACCTTTGTGATATTCAACCCTGCAGTAAGTACCGGCCGGCCGGTCGGCATTTATCCGAAGCAGAGCCACCCAAAAAATAAATAAAAAACACATACCTAGTCCTCCACCATCGTGATCAATGTTGAAATAATGTCGTGCTCTTAAAAAGCATGACAAAGATTCAATCAAAATGTTTTGTGCATAAAAGTTCATGAATAAACAAGACTTGATAGTTCAGCATGTTTTCTTTTTTATTTTTTTAACTGCACGTAAGTATATGACGATAAGTATAGAATACAGTGTACTGTATTACGTATGTAGTATTAGCCATGTAACATTACCTAATACACTGGTGTCAAACTCAAGGCCTGGGGGCCAGATCCGGCCCGCCACGTCATTTTATGTGGCCCGCGGAAGCAAATCAAGCATGTCAACTTGCAAAAAATCTCGAGCAAAATTTAAAATTCTCATATGTAAAAAATAACAGACATATTGTAAGCATTTTCTTGTAACTATACGCCTCATTATAGTAACTTACCGTAATGTCCGCACTATAGAGCGCACCTGATTATAAGCCGCACCCACTCCATTTTTAGAGGAAAACCAATTTTGTACATACACAAGCCGCACCCGTATATAAGCCGCATGTGCCCACATTAAAACATGTCAACATATTTACAAAGAAAGACGGTACACAGAGAGAGTTTGCAAAGTTTTAATCATATAACTTAACAATAATAATAATATAATAATATAACTCTCTGCCTGTGATGCGGCAGTAAAACGCTAGCAACATGCTAACAACACGCTAGCAACAGAATAGCAACACACTATAACAGGTCTGGTAAAAGAACATACCGCTACTTGTAAAAATCACGGTGAGCCGTCTTCATCTTCCTCCTGTGAACTGAAGCCATCCAAGTCACCGTCCTCAGTGTCGGAATTAAACAGTGTCATAAAGACCGGTCTTAATCTGACCTTTTCTACTCGAGCGCCCCCTGGCGGCCGTTATAAAAATTACATAAATTGGCCGCATCACTGTATAAGCCGCAGGGTTGAAAGTTTGGGAAAAAAGTAGCGGCTTATAGTCCGGAATTGACGGTAAACGATAGTTGAATTGCTAAAAAAAAAAAAAAATGTCATGTTAATTTAATAATTGGTGGTGAAGAGTGCCAGATCCAATGTCGGCATAACTTAACCTTGCTACCATCTTTCTATTTGCAGAGCCTCCAGAGAACGTCAGAAAGGAGATTCTGTTCATTTTAATCCCTGCCATCGCCATCCCTTTGGTCATCGCTTGCCTCTTCTTTTTGGTTTGCATGTGTCGAAACAAGCATAAAGCACCAACAGACACGCCTCCTCGCTGCCAGCTCAGCAGCTCGCCCAACCAAGACATGGAGATGTCTCTCCTAAGCCAGCACAAACACCAGGTGGGACACTCATAGTACGGGAAGAGTGAAACATTTCCAATACTGTACAGTGGAAACTCGAAGGTTGTACCAAATTCTGGTTCGAGTAGCTGCTCAGCCTCTCGTTTTGTTCCAATTTTTGTAAGGTTACAATTACAGTATGCTCCCGGCAACGACACCAACCATTGTTTCATTTGTCGGTTTAAGAAGCTAGTTGGACATTCGCCGCAATCGAATGGTTGTTGGTCTCTGTGTGCCCTGCGATTGGCTGGCAACCGGTTCAGGGTGTCCCCGCCTTTACTGCCCAAGGACAGCTGGGATAGGCTCCAGTAAGCGGATGAGAAAATGGATGGATGGATGTAATGTCCGAGACCGTTTACTGTATCTAGACCAGTGGATCGTAACCTGGGTTCGATCGAACCCCATGGGTTCGGTAAGTCGGTCTCAGGGGTTCGACAGAGCCTCTGCCATGGAGGGTAAGACACACGCGACTCAACATGTTCATTAGTTATGACACGTCCGCTTGGCCATCACTGGCTGCAGGTGATCACGTGACATTGCTTGTCCAATCAGTGCCGTGGGAAATTGAGTTCGCTTAGTCGTAACATGTGACTGTCGTGATAGTACGTCGTACAATTGAAAAAAAAAAAAGTATCTTATCTCTTGAAATTGTATTTGCTTTTTTCTGTTTTTAATAAATGTGTATTTGCTTGAAATTTTATTTCTGTTTTTAATAAATGTGTTTTTTTATATCTTGATTTTTTTTCTCTTGAAATGTTATTTGCTTTTTCTGTTTTTAATAAATGTGTTTTTATATCTAGATTTTTTTTCTTTTGAAATTTTATTTGCTTTTTTCTGTTTTTAATAAATGTGTTTTTTTATATCTTGATTTTTTTTTCTCTTGAAATTTTATTTGCTTTTTCTGTGTTTAATAAATGTGTTTTTTTTATATCTTGATTTTTTTTTCTCTTGAAATTTTATTTGCTTTTTTCTGTTTTTAATAAATGTGTTTTTTTATATCTAGATTTTTTCTTTTGAAATTTTATTTGCTTTTTTCTGTTTTTAATAAATGTGTTTTTTTATATCTAGATTTTTTTTCTTTTGAAATTTTATTTGCTTTTTTCTGTTTTTAATAAATGTGTTTTTTTATATCTTGATTTTTTTTTCTCTTGAAATTTTATTTGCTTTTTTCTGTTTTTAATAAATGTGTTTTTTTTATATCTTGATTTTTTTTTCTCTTGAAATTTTATTTGCTTTTTTCTGTGTTTATTTTTTTTTTATATCTTGATTTTTTTTTTTTTTTTTTCCACTCATGAAGGGTTCGGTGAATGTGCATCTGAACTGGTTGGGTTCGGTACCTCTAGAAAGGTTAAGACCCACTGATCTAGACCCACGAGAACAGTTTTAACCCTTTCAGGGACAGCGGTTACTACAGTGGACATCTTATCGTGTTATCAGGTTACAGGAAAGGGTTAAATAGAGAAGAAATATCGAACATTTTAACTTTTTCTGACTAATTGTATCTTTGGCCGTATTGTTCAAGGACCTGAATTTGATTGTTTTGTTTTGTTTTGTTTCGCGGCAGGCGAAGCTGAGGGAACTCAACCTGTCAGCCGTGAGATTTATGGAGGAGCTCGGTGAGGATCGCTTCGGCAAAGTTTACAAAGGCCATCTGTACGGCACGGCGCCCGGCGAGCAGGCCCACGTGGTGGCCATCAAGACCCTGAAGGACAAGGTGGATCCCGCCCTCATTGAGGAATTTCGCCACGAGGCCATGCTGCGCTCTCACCTCCAGCATCAAAATATCGTTTGTCTTCTGGGCACCGTCACCAAAGAGCAGCCGCAAAGTATCATATTCACGTATTCGAGCATTGGCGATTTGCACGAGTATCTTGTGGTGCGCTCTCCCAACTCCGATGTCGGCAGCTCGGATGATGACCGGACGGTCAAATCCACGTTGGAGCAGGCGGATTTCCTTCATATCATTACCCAGATCGCGGCCGGGATGGAGTACCTTTCCAGCCACCAGGTCGTTCATAAAGATCTGGCAGCCCGAAACGTTCTGGTTTTTGACAAGCTGAGCATCAAGATCCTAGATCTGGGCCTCTTCAGAGACGTCTATTCAGCTGATTACTACAATCTGATGGGGACGAGCCCTTTCCCGATTCGATGGATGTCCCCGGAGGCGCTGATGTACGGCAAGTTCTCCACCGACTCGGATATCTGGTCTTACGGCGTTCTACTTTGGGAGACCTTCAGTTACGGTCTGCAGCCTTACTGTGGCTACTCCAACCACGACGTGATCGAGATGGTGCGTGGCCGGCAGGTGCTGCAGTGTCCCGACGACTGCCCGGTTTGGATATACACCCTCATGCTGGAGTGCTGGAGTGAATTCCAGGCGAGGCGGCCTCGCTTCAAAGACATCCACGCGCGCCTGCGCTCCTGGGAAAGCCTCTCGAATTATAACAACTCCGCTCAAACGTCGGGTACCAGCAACACCACCCAGACCAGCTCCCTCAGCACCAGCCCCGTGAGCAACGTCAGCATGAGCGCGGCCAACGCGTCGCGTTACACCAGCCCCAAAAAGAGCGCGCCCTTCCATCCGCCTCAGTTCCTGCCGATGAAGAGTCAAATGCATCGGCCGATGGTCCCCCCGCAGCTGTACATCCCCGTCAACGGCTATCACCCGATGCCGGCCTACCCGTACATGCAGAATTTTTACCCCATGCAAATACCCATGGCCATGCCCCACCAGCAGGTCCACCACCCGGCGCAAATGCTTCCAAAAGCCGGCTCGCACCACAGCGGCAGCGGCTCCACGTCAACGGGCTACGTCACCACGGCCCTTCCAGCAACTCCGTGGCGGAGCAAGCGGCCTCACTCAACGAGGACTCCAAGGCCAACCACGAGGACTCGGCGTCCCAGATGGAGCTGGAGCCGAATGAGCACTCGGCAGTGCCCGAAACAGAATTGCTGGGCGATAACGAGCAACAGACTGATGAGCCGATGATCGAGCTGTCCGACACATAGGTGGGCTTCTGTGTGAAATCTTCCCCAAAACTGATGTTTGCCTGCTTTCGTAAGCAGCATGAAGTCAAAAAGGAGCCATTTCCAGTGACAGTGACTGAATGTTGAAAAAAGACTTTCTCGGTTAGCGGCTCGCGTTTTTGTTTTTCCCAATCTCACTTTTTAAACCGAAGGACACGACAGTCCGTGTTTTAGTTTTGTTTTTTTTTTCCAATGTTGCTGTGCAACATACACAGACAAATGATTCACCCTTATGTACTTTGTGAAGGTTTTACTGACCAAGTCACACTGATGAACAAACACGGGCTTCTGCGAGCCAGGATACTTATTTGAGTGACTGTCCCGCCAGCGTTCATATCCTAAACAAATACCGTATTTTCATGACCATAAGGCGCCATTAACTCATTCACTCCCAAAGACGTTTTTATACGTCTTTTCAGACTTGGTTTAGAATTGGCTGGCACTGAATGAGTTAAAAGTCTTCAATGTTCTCCAAAATGGGCAGGACGCCTTATAATGCGGAGCGTCTAGTGTACGAGCCCAGTTCCAAATCCTGACTGAGAGCCGACACGCTGTAAGTGGCCGCGAGTGAGACCAGGCATGCGGGAAAGCAGCCGGCCAATCAGTGAAGGGTGGGCGTGTAAGTGGCCGCGCATCATTTCTCTGGAGCCACATGGCAATGAGAGTGACTCTGACAACGAGAGGAAACCCGGAGTTTTTTAATGGACTACCGGTACTTGCACTAATTGTTCAATTTGGATACAGAAGATGAGGACTTTGATGGATTTCTGGGTGATGATTGATCGAAAAATGTGAGTACATTGTAAGATGGCTAAATAAAGTACAACCGATCTCAGTTTTGCTTCCGTTGCTTTTTTAAAAACGTGTTTTTAGCATGTCTTAGCATGCTACGCTATGCTTCAAGCTAACGTGTTTTTAGCGTGCGTGCGTGCATGCCGTATGTTTAAACTGCCGTATGTTTTACCACGCCTGGCTGCGCCAATAATACAGTGCGTTTTGTGTATGTGTCAAACACAGAAATAGCACCCGTTATTGAGACTGCGCCCTACAACACGGTGCGCCAAATGGTCGTGAAAATACGGTAACCTTCCCACCTAAGATGCTGTTTCTATCTTTAAACGCCTCACTCAATCTTAAAGGGGAATATGCCAGTTTCCGAAATCAACAGAAGTGCAACTCGGTTTAATAGCGAAAGACTTTGAAGAATTTGCTTGTGCATTCCTTTGCGCCTCTTGAAGATCATTTCATATTTTTATGGACGTTATTGTCCGGTGGCGCTCGTACATTGGCCGCAGCCATGGAGCCGACGAATGTATGATGAAGAGATATGTGTACAAGGAAAAGAAGTATTCTTTTCAAATGAACACATTGTGTTTTGACTCTGTGATGGGCGATATTTGACCGTTTACAACGTTGATAACCAGGCTCGTGAAATCGTAGAATTGTTTTTTTTGCCCCTCTCCCTCCACACGTCTTTTTTTTGTAACATTGTTTTTCACACCACATTGCACAGATTTGTAATTTATATTCTTTAGTTTTTTTTTTTTTTAATAGAACATTGCTCAACCTGATGTTTGGTCCCTCCGCCAGATGCATGATTTTTATAAGCCATTTTTCCACTTACTTTACCATTGTGTACATCAAACTATGGAATGTTTAATAAATTCTTCTTAAATGACTCACTTGTTGATCAAACTTCATCATAGCGGAGCATCTGACACGACAACAGTTACTGTAGTGCATTAAAAGAAATAATGATCACGACCAGGGATGAACAATCACATTCAAAACGGCATCGCAATGTCATAGAATACACATTTTAAACTGCAAAGAGCATTTTTTTGAGGGGGCTGCTTCATTGTGGTTGGTTGGGAGTTTGGGGTTTTTTTTCCATACACTTACACCCTAAAATATTGACATCAAAATATGTGTCGACGTGACCCTTTACGGTGCAGTATAGACCCCTCCAGAAGTTGATTCCTGGAAGGAAACAGGCTTTGATACAAGAGGATTCCACTGCAAGCAAAAATAAATTGCAAGTAGTTGTTAGAAAGCTGCTGGGCCATTCTATGAAAGCATGCCATTTTTCATTCTGGGGAAAAAAATATATTTTCAAATCATTTTTATAATGTTTAAGGACTTTTGGCGTTGCACTCTGGCATAACGCAATGACAAAGATTCTAATTCTAAAGTAGACTTTTACTTTGAGGGAATATTTATTTTGTTTGTTTTCTTCAAATAATCAATATGCACATGTGTTTTTAAATGCGAGAATTCTAAGAATAAAATCCAAATTCTGACGTACAAGTGAGAATCCTCTCAAAAGCAAATCATCTGTGCCAATTTGATGAATTCTTACTCAAATCTGCACCGAAATGTCCAATTGTCATGTGTAATCGATAACGTTGAGATTCTGCAATAATTTGTCACTCTGTTTACATTCACTCGAACAATAAAAGAACAAACTATTGTAGTTGACTGATTTCAAAACCAGTAATCCATTAATTTGGTATGTACAAGTAAAAATGAGATAATACGATGAAACATTTTTGGCATAATAGCCCTCTGAGGGACGACGTAAAAGTGGCCCGTCAAAAATGAGTTTGACAACCCCTGTGTTAGATTATGATAATTTTTAGAACCAAGTTTAAATGATTACCGATCAAATTAAATGGAAAGTGTAAAATACCATTTGGATGCGCAAATAAATTTTAAAGGAATGGACAAATCCAGAATGTTGGACATTCCTACTTGCAGTAAATGCAGGGTTGTATGTCAACATAATGTCTTGTCACAAAGGCTGCATTTCGGATTAAAGCCCAGGTAATCAAAATGTGATTTTTGTTGTTGTTGTTACATTCGTATTTGAAAAATGCAACAGCAAACATCCTAATACTGACTGGAGAAAGGGACAGAGAATGGCCTGAAAGGTTTTTACATTTTAAAAGGAGTGAAACCTCCAATTTAGTTTGTAATTTGTGGTACCTCAAATAAGTATTCAAGATATTTGGATAGTTGGAATTCTCAATTCAGTAACAATCATTGTGTCAAGAATCATGTTTGGCTTGACCTTACATTGTACCGGTGTTCTAACGATTCAACGCTTATTTTAACTTTTTTATTTTAAACCAACCATCCCCACTGAGGTTTTGAATGAACACGGAGGTGTGTATTAATGTGTATTTATTTACTCATGACTGGTTGATGGTCGCTCCACTGCTGGTATTGTGACGACATCATCTCTTATTTCAGCCCTCAAGTTTTCACGAAAGTCATTGGTCGAAATTCTAAAACTCCAGCAATGTGATTGGCTGAATTGCTTGTCAATCAACCAGCACGCTGCCAATGCTCTTAACTGCTGACCTACTAACACAGATCCCTGAGTCAGAAGGCACATTGCTGAAAGGAAAGAAAAGAACAAAATCAGAAGAGAACGTGGTTCTCTCCTCTTTGTAAAATGTAGTCGACCCAAATATTTTCTCACGTTTGGGAGGATAAATACCTCGGCGATGTTGGACGTCGTCTTCGTTAAGGACGACGTCTGGAATATCACCAGCAAATTTCGACTAGCGACAAGGTACAGTAAAGAATGCGAGTATCGAATTCAAAAACCGTACCTAACAAGTGTTGTGTGAATTATTTGTTTCGGTTTATGTGTAAAGGGCGCTGTTTAGTGGATGAGTGAATTTCTGTCTTAACACTTATCAACCCAAAGTAACCTAATTGTTATCCGCAATAAAAGAAAAGCATTAGCCCGCGAGAAGTGGAATGTCACCCAAGTACGTACAGGACTGTATCATCTGGCTGCCATCAGCAAGTTTTAGGAACAAAGAACGAGACCCTTACTCGTGTTTTGAATGATGCGGCGCTTTTGGAATGGCTAAGAATGGAGAGAGAGTTTGGCTTCTGTAAAGTCACGTAGGCCTCGTTACCAGTGACAAGAGTTTGCGGATTGCGACACACAAGCACACAAAACGGGGTTGGGTTCACTGTGTCACAACCATAGTGACTGTCCCTATGTTTGATTGCATTGGAACCAAACTGAAAGTTCTTTATCAACGCTTTTCGTTTCATTTCCAGTTGTGTTGTGAAAAGGTCGACTTTTTTAGGGCGTCGATCAAGCCTCATCCGCCAGCGTCTGAGTAAGCGAGGCAATGACGTCATGGACCCGAATCAATGCCGACATTGTCTTCCTTCAGCCTGTTACGGCGATTAGTTCGCTTTGCCTCCGACCACCGGTGATATATTTCCACTCAAACAAAGCAGAACAAACGTGTCTGTCTGTTTCGTTTTTGTCACATCGGCGAAAAAGAGGCGTTATATTCATTGTGTCATTCGGACACAATGAATTCTGGGGCGATCCTGCGCCGAAGCCCAGCCAGTCCTGGTCCCGTCTGGCCCGGATCGGTTTCCTGCCTCCATCATCAAGGTCCCGACAGAACTGCCATCACTTCTTGCAACCACACACTTTTTTTTTTTAACGTGATTAATTGCTATCTTTTGTTCGAAAATGATACAGTAAATCGCCATGACTAATAAACTTCAAATGGAATAGATTTTGAATGGATTGAAAATGAGCCCTGCCAGAGCTTAGCAGACAATTTTGGTCGAGGTCATCTTTGCTAAAGGAATCGAGCAAAATCTAAATTTAGAACGTACAATATAGTATGTGTGTGTTGCCAAAGTGGGTATGCGGAATTGTGAACGTTAAAAAAAAAGGTTTTTGTCAAAACATAAAAACAATTAAGCAATTATTTCAATTGATTGTAGTTTGTAACTATAATGGACACTCAATCACCCCCCCCCTAAAATGTGCATTTGAAACCAAAATGTGAACTCATTTTTACCCCTGCCCACATCGGCGCAAATGTTGCCCTCAAAGGCCCAAATGCAACTCTGTCAGACAGTTTAAATGTAACCAAATGAAATGTCAAGTAAATGGTGCCTTTTCCATTGCAAGAACATTTGGGGGAAACTTTTCAATGAACCATAAGATGTCTGTATTTGACACTTTATTGACTGGTAAATGATGAACAATCTGGTCAACAAATGCAATTGTTAAAGAAACAAATGGCAGAATAGTGTGGAATTTAATGCTGCTTTAATAGGCCCTTTGGCATTAAGCGGGAGGCCCCGTCGAGGGGGTTTCGTCATAAACCTTTGCAGCGGTGACGTGACAGACAAAATTCAAAAAGTGGCAAAATCCTATGAAACTATTAAGACCTTTAAGGCGCTATCTATCGTCACATCTACGGCTCGGCACAGAATCGCCTGTGGCTTGGTCAACTGGCGCCAAGACTGTCAAGTGATTGTCAGGAAAATCAACTAATTGGGGTTAAAAAAAAAAAAAACTAATTCTGATAGGCGTTTTTACTCTTGTGGTGTCCCACCCAACTCTGGGATGAAACCCACACCGCCACTAAGTTCCTGTTTGGGCGTGCTGACCGCTGGGCTCAAAATTTGGGCCACCGACTCCGTTTACCACACATTGAGGTCCCGTTTTGTTAAGATGCTCTTTTTTCATTGGGGGGGTCATGGCTTGATAATCTGACTATCTGATCATGCAGAGTGATACTTCCTACCAGCACGCCATGTTTATATTAATTTGCATAGTTATATAAGTGCATGTCGAGGGGAGGGGTCTTTTATTCCAAATTTTCCACATCGACTACGTGCCATAAATAACCCTTTTTTATTTTGGCAATATTTGGATTTTGAAGCAAATGCGCGCAAAAACCTGAATATGCTCACATTTGGGTTTTTAAAGTCAGACTCCTGAGCGGTACACTGCTGCGATTCCACTTACCGTAGCGAGAAGAGCATAACTTGGAACAAATACTGTACATTCCTCCGTATTTCTTGTATTTATATTTCATTTCCATGTTTGTGACCAGTTCTCAGCTGCAGCGGTTGTGGAGGCTTCATTCATTTCAATAAAGCTGCATTGTATTGTATTCTCTTTAGTGTGGCACCATCTAGTGGATGCATAGCGCAATCGCAGCCACTATTGCAGCTCCTATTTATTCTATGCACAGTGTATGTGCATAGAATATATAATATATACACACACTACTGAACGTTGTGCGTCAGTATTTATTTGTCGGAAAATGGAAAAGGTTTTTCCAAACATGTTCCCCCTGTAATTTTTTGAATGGAAATGAATGCGTAACCCTCTTTGTGTAATCCCACAGATTTTGCGATGAGCAGTGGATCGTCCCTCGCGGAAGATATCATCGGTCCGTGAAAGCATGATGAGGAACGGTTAAATACTTCGGAGGTTACCGTGGCAAATATGCAGTCAGTTAAGCAAGAAATGGACTCCGGCGAGCCCTATCGCGGGGATGACGCCCTGCTCCTGGCTGTGGCCTTACAAGGGGCAAACCGGGACCTGATGGGTAACGTCTCTGCTCTACCCTTCATCGCTAAAACTGCCTGTCGCAGGAAAAGGGAGTTCATCCCAGAGGAGAAGAAAGACACCATTTATTGGGAGAGACGCCGCAAGAACAATGAAGCGGCCAAACGCTCGAGGGAGAAGCGGCGTATCAACGACATGGTGCTGGAGAACAAGCTGATGGCCCTGGGAGAGGAAAACGCCTGCCTCAAAGCCGAACTGTTGTCACTGAAACAAAAGTTTGGCCTTTTGAGCCCAGCGGCGTACACCCAAGAACTCGAGAAGTTATCGAGCGCCCGTCGATATCGGCGATTCGTCACAGCCGGTGCTGACCAAAGCTCCTCCGGCAAGGAAACGGAGCCGCCTCACTTGCGCAGTAGTTGCATTTCCGTCATCAAACATTCGCCGAATACATCCAAGGCGTGCGCTCCGACTCGGGATCGTTTAAGTGTGCCCGGAACCACGGAGGTCAAACGGGAACCCGCGGAGAATGCCGCCTTTCCACCAGACAGAAGTAGTCCCTATGAACTCTTTCGGAACTACATGGCCGGCCCCATGTCGAGAGTCTACAGCCAACCGGCTCGGTTCTTACAGATCACCGGGTCATCCGGTAACTCTCCCAGGAGCTCGGATGACGGCGCTGTGAGCAAATCATCAGACGGCGAAGACGAGCAGCAGGTCCCCAGAAGCGTTATCGTATCCGCACACAAAGTGCCCGAGGCCGGTTCTTCAGCGCTGCCTCACAAACTGCGACTCAAAGCCAAAAGCATCCAAATCAAAGTCGAAGCCGTCGACCCGGAGTACGACCCGTCGGGGAAGTTCTCCTCGCCGCTCAACGGGTGCTTCCAGGCCTCCCGGGACACTTCGGAGTGCTCGCGGTCCTTGCCGTGCCCTTTGTCAGAACAGGTCAGCGCCATGCAGGACTGGACCCAGCCGTCGGAGCAGTGAGCATAAAAGCAGCACAAAACACTTCAGCGCAGAAACCGTAACGTCTCGGACTTCCCGACCGTGGATGTTAAACCAGCCATGCTATGCACGCTCAGACGGAGAGGAGCGCAGAAGCGGCGAGGGGCTGGAATGAAAGCAAGTCAAGCATCCGCTCATCGCAACGAGTCCCTCGCCCTGCCCGAAGAACCCTCAGATGATTTGCATCTTCGCTTATTTGGATTTGACACTTGTTTGGCTTTGGAGCAACTTCCCTGTCACTGTATATTTTCAAAATAAAAGATGTTGAAATTCTAGTATACGGTGGTAATTTGGTAAAGCACAAAAACAAAAGCCTCGTGTTTAGGAAGATTATCGCTACTTCAAATCGAAATGCAAATATCATTTCACATTGCTGATTGGACTGAAAAGTGAATTCTTAAATTGTTGTTTTTTAAAGAAAATTACTTATCATGACCAACTGTCTGTTTTCCTCCGTTGCTCTAACAGTATATAGTTGTTCACGTAAAACTACAGAACTGACAATGATGAAAAATTGTTATTTTTAGAAATATTAAAAGTTAATTTTTTATGAGGGGGGGGTGACCTTTGAACCCACAACACTCAAACTTTGGAAACGAAAAAGTGTTTCACAACGGGCTCACATTTTCACAAAAAATGGTCGCAAATGAGAGATGCAATTCTCTCTGTAATAAACGGTGGTTATTTAAAAATGGCAAAAGAAATGTTGAAATGTGTGTTGGATTGCCACCTGTATGTGCAACGTGTTCTCGAGATGCCGATTTTGTCATTTTTCCTATAGAGTCAATGCCATTTACACTGAATAATGTTTTGAGGTCATTCACAAATGATATTGTTTGGTCATAATCTGGATTTGATCAAACAAAACAACCATGGAAAAACGATGTTTGCATTGTAAAGGTACTCAAAATAGGGTTCCAAATGACTATGCAGTTACCACAAATGAAATGGGGGGGGAAGAAATGTCATTTCTGTCACGACCGTAATTTAAAAAAGAAACAAAAAAAAAAACATGCATGAATGATATTTCACCCCAAAACATCCTGACTGAGCAACGTTCACGTTAACTTTAACCCTCTTCAATCTCACCCAAGCAACTCTCTCATCCGTCCTAAGTCCCAAAGGAGGATGGAAAAAGTTGCGACCTAAAGCTTCCGTTTGGAGGGATACCGCTGCCCGCTCGCAAAGATCGTTTTGGGATTGGTTTGGCAGGTTCTCAATAGGGTTGAGGTCAGTCTCATGGTATTTAATGGATCACTCATGGCGAAAAATTCAATGCTCTGAGAAAGTCTCCATGTTACCTGCAAACAAATGAACAGTGTGGTGGTGATGTTGAAAGCTCCAGTAGTCTTGTTACTTTTTGCAAGTCTCTTCAGCGGAATAGCCTTCTTATGCCCTCATCGCCATTAAGAACTGCAACTTAAGTTTCAACGCTTTTATGTCGTTTAGCTTCTATTTAGTTGGGAAAACAAATGATCGAACTTGTCTGATGACGATATCAGTAATGGATTTGGAAAGACTTCACGCGCTTCAGCAGGAAAAACTCAAATGTCTCTCGTGTGGATTATAATTTGGAATATGTACAGTGAATGTATGGCGCTTTAGTTTTCCTTGTAGCACGTATATAACCCGTTGCTCCTGTCGTTGTCATCCTCCTTTGAACCACCATTCTCCTTTAGATTTTAAGAGTAGGTCAACGTTGTATTCCTGCTACCACAACCGATGGCAGTTTGGCAAATGTTGCCCAAGCTTTGAACTGGCCGGTTTGCCTTAACGCTAGAATTCAGAAAGGTGATGATTCGGATTAATGTGATATGGAACATTGTCTGTCCCAAAACATTTGGCTAGATTTTGTATTGTTTGGAGACACTCATAACAGGATGTAAACCTCTGCTTGGAATGTTTATCAGGTTAATGTAAGATTTTGGACAAGAGGGTCAAGTATTTAGCACTTTAACAAATTGCTAGCCAGATTTCCAATCTGAGATTTGACAGGATTGTGACATTTTATACAGATTGTGTACAGCACTTCGGCTCAAAATACCTTAATGTGATTTTTAAAAAAAACAACAAAATGTATGAGGAATAAATTCATTGCACTGAATTTGTATTCCATCTCCTCTTTACAGAAAAGTTCTGTGGTTTTGTGTTCTAATGTGGTTGCTTTGGGGACATGGAAGGAAACAAAACTGCGACACTGGCTATTTAAAAAAAAAACTCCGTTGCCTTGATTATATATAACACGTGACAGTTCTCTAGTGACCTGCTTAATGTATGATGACAGCCGGCTGTATTATTTTTTAAATCGTTTTCAAAGTTATTACACATACATTTAATGTAATTTAGTTATCAAATTAATTCTAGAAAACATATTTTTACTGCCGCAAATGACGACATGTTTCTTTGTGTTTTTTTGTTGTGTACGTCTCCACACTTGCCCCAAAGCCTTTTTTAATTATTATTAAATATACAAATATGTTTTCATTTAGAGTAATATAAAACATTATACTATAATTAAAATATGCTTGCTTTTCAATGATAACTGTCTGGATTGGAGTTAGTTTAATCTCTTATCATGTTTTTGACATTTAAAACTCTCGTTCAGTATCTTTTCTGTGAACTGAGATGGCAGTGTCACGTGATGATGTCACGTGAACCGTCACGTGACTCGGGTCAGAGTTGAAAGTCACACGGTACGCGTCGTAAGTATGGCGGCCCTGGTTGGACGCAGGGCGCTTTTGCAAGCCTGTCGCGTGCATTTGACAGACAGTCATTGCGCCTCCAAGCTCGGCTCGGCTTACTTCGCTTCGAGACGGTATGTCGGTTCCGCTAAATCGGTTTTCCCTGCGGTCCGTTTTGGCGCGTCGGCACGACAGTACAGTTCGGAGGCAAAGGACGACTTGATCGTGAGGTACCTTGACGGGGAAGATTACGGTATGTTGCGTTGTTTTGTTCAAATTTAAGTTGTCACCGTGAAAGGCTCGGTAATCCGTACGCGATGCTTGCACAGTTGTTGCACAAACGCCGGCAAAGACGGAGTTTTAAAAAAAGAATGTGACTTAAGCCATTACTTTAAGAAGGTGACGGTATGCAAATCACGGGATACTTGCACCAGCGAGCAGCTGCTTTTATAAAACAATTACCTGTCAGTTTTTCCTTGAACGTATGTAAAAATTATAATAAAGAGAATTATGATAGTACGTTCAATTTTTATTCAACTTGCAGCTTGTACTAGCATTCCTCGGGCAAGCTAAAAACAAAAACAGTTATGCTGATAGTACAATATTTGAACTTTTAGTGAAGTACTGTTGCCTTTAACATTTATAACAAATGTGCGTTTAAAAAGAGAACGATAAAACTATGCATAGGTACAAGTGTATACACAGCAATTACTGTTATGAATACCAAATATCATATATCAAAATATACATGTGTATAGTTTAATTTCAATGGCCTTCAATGCCCTTATACGGTATATATTTTTTACATTTACCAAACTGTGCTACCAACCAAGTTAATTTGGCCTGGCGAAAACAACATTGAACACATCTTAAAAGTATTAAATAATATTACAAAACCAAATGAGGTAAGCATCAAAACCGAAAAATAAATTCTCCACAAAAATGTCAGTTTTCGTCTCAATAAAAGACAATTAAAAAATTGTATTTTGTGCTAAATGCTCACAATTTGTACTACATTCCACCTCTGATACTAATCTAACTGTGATTTAAGTGTACATTTATATCCCAGTAGTAAAGTTTAAAAAGCGTTTGTTAATGGTCCAACAGTAGCATATGTACTTTTGGGAGTGGGTTTTACATAGATGTTCGTGACCTTATTGCTTGATTTTAGTAGCTAGTTGTCCTTTTTGTTGGCACGTTTCTGTCGTGTGTCTGTAACAGATTTTCTTTTTTATTTTTTTTTTTGTATGTTGTCATGTTTAAATTTGACACATTTGATTGTAATTTAACCTTGTGTTTCAGGTATAGTGGTTGTTGGGATAAACCGACCAAAAGCCAAGAATGCTATCAGCAAAAATCTGGTCAAAATGGTATGTATGTTGGTTTAGGTTTGTCTGATATTAACTTTTGTCTGCTATCTTGAACAATACCGTCCGTGCTCAAACGATGCAAACAAATTCGAATTATTCATGCCATGTTGAATGTGTTGCCTTTAAATTTCGAAAAAAATTCTTTCAGATGTCCGAGGCTGTGGGGGACATAAAAAAGAATAACAAAGTCCGCAGTGTAATTCTTTGCAGTGTAGTTCCTGGGATTTTCTGTGCAGGTGAGTCTTGGTGTCGGTTTCCATTTGTCCATTTGTCAAATAAATGAATGAATGAATGAATGCAAGGTTTAAGAATTCTGTGCAGTGCTCGAGTCGGACACTTTTTTTTTTTTTTTGTGGGTGTATTTGCCGTCATCTGGACGCTTAGCAGATGCACACCAAACACAGCAGTACAGATTGGGAAAAGTGGGCTCGGAATTGAAATTCAAGGCCATTCATTTTTCTACAGCAATGGAAATAACCTCAACCAAGTCGATGGGGAGTTATTTTATGTCATCGTTGGCTGCTTGTGCTTGTTATAACAGACGGACGGGAGTGCCATTTTCCTTTTGGCGAAGAAGATATGCTTTGAAGTACACAAGCCACTTGATTCTTTCACTCCCAACGACGTTTTTAAACGTCTTTTTTTTCAGACTTGGTCCAGAATTGGCTGCTGCTGAATGAGTTAAAAAAAACACTTTGATCATTCTGCTCTATAAATTGAAATGAATCTATTTATTACCTAGCCATATATAAAGTCAGGCTTGATCAAAATATGCAGATGTACTTTTCCAAGTGCATACACGCGCATTTAAGTGGCCACCGCTCCTGCAATAAAACGCAGAGCGTTTCAAAAAGCCTCGAGCCTGATAAGAGGATGCTTTGTTGTCCTGTGTGCAGGAGCAGACCTGAAGGAGAGAGCCAAGATGCATCAGAGTGAGGTGGGACCATTTGTGTCCAAAGCAAGAGCGCTAATCACTGAACTGGGTAAACATGAGGACGTTTTATTTTTTGGGGTGTGGACGTTCTCTTGTTTCAAATTCAATCGATTCCGTTGCACAATGAGGGAGAATCATTTCCTGAAATGCCAAATAGTTGTACTTGCGCTTCTGCTGAAATGTATTTCTACCAATAGGTAACCTACCAATGCCAACGATAGCGGCCCTCGATGGAGCTGCCTTAGGAGGAGGCTTGGAAATGGCTCTGGCGTGTGACATCAGAGTTGCCTGTAAGATTCTTTTAACTTTGGTTTGGGATCACACCAAGTGGTTGTTGTTGTTTTTTTTCTTTTGTATTTGTTTTGTGTTGTTCAATGCACACATCTTAATATTTTTCAAACTGTATGAGTTTTTGGTGGTTTAAGATCATTTTAAAGCAGCATACAGGAGAAAAAGCCCAATGTCTGATGGTGAACATTGGAGTGTATCTTTAGTTGTCATAATGTGTTATTTTTTGTTGGGGGTGTTTTTTTTTGGTTGTTTTTTTGTGTATGTAATAATTTAAATTAGAATCAAAACAATTCCTTTCCTTGGATTGGAAACTCAGCACCTCTATATTCAAGATGGCGGACTGATAAAAAAAAAAGATATATAGCATTGCATGTACCTGTAGCAATATACTGACGTACTTATTTTGTTTTGTTCCTGTCATTTGTTCTTTATGTGGGATTTTCAAAAGTTGATGATGGCGCTATCTTTTCCAGCAAATTCTGCAAAAATGGGACTTGTTGAGACTAAACTTGCAATTATTCCCGGGGCAGGTAAGATTGTTTTCCCACTCTCAACAAGTAATATCAACTTGTCATATACAATCTAATTTGTCATCTACAAAATTGACTTTTGAATCAAGTCAAGATTTTTTTTTAAATGCAATGTTGCAATATATTTTTGATTCTCTAGAGCAGTGTTTTCCAAAGTGTGCCGCGGGAAAATATCCAACTTGTATGTCTGTGCGGTCTGTCACCCGGCAAAGTAATCGTGTAGTACCCTTCCATACCGCTAGAGAGCAGCAACAGCTAGCCAATTGCCTTGTGTTGAGACGAGAGACAAGCGAATTTGTGACGCGTGAATGCAGGACGACGGTGAAACAATATGAAAGATTATAAAATACTTTTTTTCTTTGTGTTTATTTGATTCCAATTCAAGCTGTTACAACGTCACTCTTCAATGTTAAAAAACGGTTACAGTATTAGTAACAATATATGTGGCATGTAACCACAGCCACAGGGTTAGTTTACGACGGCGTGACGTCACGGCCGTAAAGTGTTGAATATAAAAAAGGTGACCACTGCCAGACTCCCCGCGTTTTATTAAACATAACAATATAACACATTAATTGTTAAAACAAGCTTTATTTTTCACATTTTTAGCTAGCGGTGTGCCGCGAGATTTTTTTCAATGAAGGAAGTGTGCCTTGGCTCAAAAAAGTTTGAAAAACACTACTTTGGAGGCCCGTATTCTTGATGATCATGACTTTGCATTCATTATTTACATTAATCATATAAAAATAAATCAAATTAATTATTGAAGAGTCTTGAATGGTCTTTGTACATTTGATTTAGCATCATATGTCGGCCCTTCCCCACGCAGGCGGTACTCAGCGTCTCCCCAGGCTGATTGGGGTGTCCCATGCTAAAGAGTTGATGTACACTGCTCGGGTGGTGGATGGAATAGAGGCCTGTCGTCTGGGTCTGGTCAGTCATTCTGTGGAGCAGAATAAGAACGGGGACGCTGCCTACCTGCGAGCTTTGGAGCTCGCGCGAGAGATTAACCCTCAGGTGAGAGGGCGGTCGTCACAAGAACCTGTCAAGGAAACCATTTTGTGTCTTTTTTTATTTTTTTTTTTGGTCTTTCTATTGATGCTGTCCTACATTTGAAGCCCCTGTTCGATCTTTTTTGTTTCCACAGGGTCCAATTGCAGTCAGGATGGCGAAACTGGCCATCAATCAGGGTATCGAGGTAAGGCAGGAATGCACAGCAATCCACTATATGCGCAAGCTACTTTCGCATTCTGTAAAAACAATTGAAAGCGCTTGGTTCCAGCGCAGGTACATGGCGGAAGCCTCTAGCAAGAGACCAAGACAAAACACCCAGAGCAATTTAAAACCTCTTCAATGTCTGTTTTGTTTTGTTTTTTTTAGCACAAAATTTCACCACAGAGCCATGAAAGACGACGACGTCCAATATTCAGGCTTCGATCTTGTTTACTTAGAGTACAGCATATCTTGTCTGTCCTTCCGTCCATTATCTGAGCCGCTTCTCCTCACATTGTTACGTACCCACTGGAGTACATCCCAGCTGTTTTAGGGCGGTAGGCGGGGTATACCCTCACCTTCACACAAAATAGGCTGATAAAAATCGTTTAGATTTCGACCATTTCATATTTGATCAATGTCAATCTGTAAATCATGTGATACCTGATATTTGGTTTCAGTTCATTTGAGGAGACTCCGTTGAAATCACGGCTGTGAGATTACAAGAGTTGCCATGATGTCTTTCAGGTGGATTTGGCTACGGGCTTGGCTATTGAAGAGGCATGCTATGCCCAAGTGAGTAAAATCACTTCACGTTGACATGTTACAAACATTGGCGCATACCAATGAAAGTATTGTAAATATCAACATTCTTATGGCAAAAATGCAATCACAGGTGAGTCTTATGATATAAAATGTTTCCATTTTTATTGACGTATGACATTGTCATGGCTTGAGATCATTTCTAATATGGCCTGTCAAAAACATATTAAATGCCGTGAAATGATTAGACAGTTTGAAAAAAAGGGACAGTTTCTTTGAAAATAGTCCAATTTCAATTTGTCTGAAAATAATTGGTGATATTGAATATTCTTATGAATACAGATCATTGTTTTGTCCTGTAGCAGTACAAATGGCTGAAAAAAGAAATCAATAATAATTGTAATACAATTATTTGTATATATTTTTTTAATGTACCGGTATATAATATACAAAATAAAAAAAAATAAAACAAATGTAAACTACAAAGATGCTTTTCTTAATGTGTCCATGAACTTTTAGACTTTTTTTTTTAACAAATAACCTGGAATTTCCCATCTTTGGTGGATATAGTCTATACACCTTTTCAAATCCCAGATTTGTGAAAATAACATTTAAAAAAAAAAGGAATAATAATAAAAAATAAAATGGGCTGAAAAGTCCTGCACTGTTCTCATCGCTGCTAATTGCTAACTTGTCTGATTGGTATTGGCTAAAAAAAGAATAGATTTTTAAATGTTCTGAATTTCTAATGTCGAAGATTAAAATGTATTAGTTATTAGTTACTTGATTTGAACCACTGCTAGTGTACGCCCATATAAAAAGGGGCCATCTTGGGATACCTTTATTCAAATAATAATAAAAATAATACCATAATTTTCTGCACTATAAGGTGCTACGGAGGATAAGGTGTACCTTCAATGAAAGGCCCATTTTAAAACTGGTTTCATATATAGGGCGCACCGCTTTATAAGGCACATCGAATTAAAGCCACAAGAGTGGCTGCAGTTACATCATGCATCCACGAGATGGTGCTACACTAAAGGAATACAATACAGCTTTTTTTTCCTTCTTCATTGCATTGCATACTTTAGGTATCGGATCAGGACTCTGTATACTTAGAATCAAGTCACTTGGACTGGGATGTAAAAAATATGATAACCGTCGCTGAGGGGTACAGTATTGATATATTTTTGGTTTCAAAGGTGATCCCAACCAAAGATCGGCTGGAGGGTTTGGCTGCATTCAAGGAAAAGAGGCATCCTCAGTACAAGGGCGAGTGAGTTGTCGTACTCCCAAAAGTGTTCCAAGAGTTTTTCTGCCTTAAGTTCTCGTACCACTGCTTCCAACAAGCTTCGAGGGGAAACTGTACATGTCGGTGCATTCGCCAACACAACACCCGAAGGACAGGCTGATGTTTGATACTGTTTGCTCGGTGCTCGACATCAGAATAGCCATCATGTAAACGAGTGGACCATATTGTCCAAGCAATGTCCAGCGATTGCTTTTTACCACTGTAGTTAGCCAATCCAAAAGCCATAAATCGGTCTGATTTTGTTCCTGCTTCCTGAATGATGCGTCAACATTTTTTTTTTTTTAACTTTGGTTTCAATCTATCAGAAACACGTGAACTGAGAATTGCCATAGCCATTCCGCAAACCTACGTAATCCACAAAGATTGCTCTCATAAATCTTCACTTGACCTCTTATTTTGTTCGCTCGACGCAGCATTCACTCTCAAACGCTACAGAGAGGCTAGCGTTGGAGTAAAATGAGTAAGCTGGACACATTGAACACTCGATATGCTCCTACCACCCGCCTTAAGGTGCTCATGGGTTCGTTAATTGTGGAAGAGAAAGCCTTCTTGTGTCTGTACCCTGTCCCGTATTAACGGTCACAAAATCTACGCTGCACACTGTTCGAAAAATGATATATCCCCGGCGTCAAAGGGAACAAGCCATTTTTACAATCTATTTGGAACAAAGACCACACCTCTGTGTTGACTGATCAATAGTATCGTCAAAAATTATTCAATTTACCAAATTGGGACATGGGAGGTTTTACCCGACACCTGTGATAAATGACCTTTTATTCTGTACTGTTCATTCATTTCTGTAGCTAGCAGTCCTTTTGCTCATAGCTCCAGTACTGTACTTGAACCTCATACTCATCTGTACTGTCAATGCTTGTTATCCGTGGCTGTAGTGTGGCGCATCCCAGATGGCGAAATAAAACACGTCTGACACATTCATTTGTGATGGAATCAACCACTCGTGTAATATGGAAACGTTTTACACCTTTGACAACTTTTTGATCGTTGCTAGCAAGCATATGGCGGCGGCTAACTAGTTAGCGGCAAGCTAGCATCAGATGGAGGGCCATCACTAGGTTTCGTGGACTCAAGAGGTAATATATTTCAGACAATTCAAAATGAGGTGTATTGTGATTGGTTTTTTATTTTATTGCAGAAGCAGAAAATGTATTTCTTCCTCATTTTAATGTGCAATGGTTCGGTATGAAAATGAACAGATCTCCAGTTTAAATCAATTGATTGATCTATTTTCTAGATTTGTACAACGTTGGTGTGGCTATTCATTGTGCAATGTCGTAATAATACCGCCGTAGTCTTTGCTCGATAACAGCAAATGTAGGTCTTTTCTCCACCCTGTAAAAAAAAAAAATTGTCTTTTTTAATAGCAATTCTTGAAAATGTCAAGACGTGTTTCTCAGTTGCAGATGAAGCACGCAGATTGATCGGAAACATGAATGAGGGGCTGGCGCACAGTACATGATGTTAGCGTTCTTGTTTTTCTTCCGCGCTTTGTGTGTCCAATTTTCTTCATGCTCCGGCCATCAAAATGAACCGACAGATGACTTTTTTTTTTTTTTTGTGTGACTTACTCATACGTCCAGCAAGTCTTCATGAGGCTGTCCATTTCTTCTGGACAGTTGGGCGGGGCATCCATCCGCATTCCACTCTCAATCAATTGCAAAACGTTATTTCCTCTCATCCCCTGTGAGAAGTACGACATTAAGATGACACAATCACGTTACCTCGCTGTTACCTGGAGCACAAACGTTTGTGTGCGATTCAATTACATGACTATTTCCTCGGACTCGCAAGGCAATTGTGAGACCACACGGCCAGGATATAAATCTTTCTCGCTCCCGTTATGAAGCGCCGTTTATGAGACACGTTCAGTTCATACATACCCTGTATGGCTTCTCTCCGTAAGAGTACGCTTCCCACATGAGCACCCCGAAGCTCCACACGTCACTTTTGGTTGAGAATTTGAAGTAATTGATGCACTCTGGAGCGTACCATTTCAGCGGCCACTTCCCGTGGCCCTTTGCCTGTCGGAACATTCACGTCATCGTCAATCACAAAGAGGAGGGGAGGCGTTAGTGTCTTACTTGAGTGGCGTAGTTTTATCGTGTAAGAACCTGATCTACTACACACCGTGACGAAGAACCATGTCGGCCACAGTTAGGACCACCAGGAACTGTTATGGGCGGATGTGCCTACAATATCGGACTAGAGCGACGATAGTTGCAATTTTCTTGAAATAATGTAAAGAGAACAAAGAGGATGCACGTTTTCAACGCAACCTGGCCCTTTGTGGGGAAAAAAAATTCATTCTCCTTGTTAAAACATGAATTAAAAGTGGCACATGACATTTTGAGGGGGAAATCTGTCTCTATTTGTTTGATGATCTCAACCATTAAAGTGAGGACAAACTACACGATCAATTGTAGGAGGACCCAAACACTTTTTCAGAGCCCTTTTATTTGTGTGCTAACAGGCGCAGTGGGAGTTAAATCACACGAGCGAGTTATCATTCGGACGCAAATTCAATCTTAAAGTTTCAAGCAACTTGAGTCAAGTCACTAATTGGAATAAGCAAATGCAAAACACATGGGCCTTTTCAGAGTTTTACTTACACTTGCGCATAGCCGCCACATTAGCCGCTTTACGCTCGGTATCTGTGGTTGCGTTGGTTAGATGTGTGAACACATTCACATTATATATATATTTTCTTTTTCCAATAGTTCCAAAACCAGTCTGTGTATTGTGTATGATGCTACATTATTTTATTTTCTTCTCAATTACAACCAATATGAAGCTCAGTCCATGTTTAGACAACCGTGAGTGAGTGAGCTACATTTTGGAGTTAGCCTAGCTTACCTTTCTTTGTGGCTTTTACAGTGATGGATGAAGTTAAGATGTTAGAGGAATCTCACTTTGGAGTTGCAATCCTTGCATCTATTCTATCCAGTTTGATTAAAAACACAATCCTTGAATAATCCAGAAACCACCACCGTAGCGGTGGGTTGCCAGGTTCGCACGTCCGATACTGTAGTGCCATGACAAGGTACCGCTAGTTATTATTGCCATTAACATGTCAAATGTTGGAACAATGCAGAACAAATATAGTAACAAAAAAAAGCAGATTTTTAAATATTGCGTTGGTAATTTAAATATGAAGAATACCGTTTTGTTTTTTTGTTTTTTAATATTTCTTTCACCTCCCCTGATGCTCACCAACCTGATCACTTAAAAGCTCTTTAGGATATAAATAATAGTTTGTATCAACCAGTCATAAAGGCTTAAAATTATTATAATTTTTTTTTAATTCCCACCCAGTCTCTGCAGTTACCTTGTAGTAGTTCTGGTCCTCTGCAACAACTTTGGAGAGACCAAAGTCACTGATTTTGGCATAGTGCTGAGTGACGAGCAGCACGTTCCTCGCAGCAAGGTCTCGATGGACAAAGTTATGCTCCTCGAGATACTTCATCCCCATGGACACCTGGTGCACCAGCTCCGTGATGTTGGCAATGCTTGTTTGCCTGTGGAAGAACAAATCCACTGTTTTCAGACAGATAAGACAACGACCAGAACTGAGGTCTTGTGATTCAGGAGACATCGTTTTGCAGAATTTGAACATCAAATTCTGAATCCGTCAGTTCATCACTTGAAGGCATTTCAAATATTGTCCTTCTATGTTGGCATATATGTTTCTGTTTACCATGTTGGAGCAAAACCAGCACAAATGTGAACAAAGCCCCTCGGAAGCTAATCATGGAGAACACAGATTGCGAAAACGTACTTGTTTTTCTGCAGGAACTTGTGAAGTGGCCCCAGCTCGGCCAGCTCCATGACTAGCATGAGGCTCTCTGCGTCGCAGATACCGATCATCCGCACGATGTAAGGATTGTCCAACTGCTGCATGACATTTGCTTCTCGCAGCATTTCCTCCCGAAGTGACGTGCCGCTTTCATCGTTCTTCAGGATTTTCACGGCAACTGGCTGCTTTGTCCTTTAAATGTACAAGGTGGATTAAGTCAGGGGTGCGCCATCACGGTCAACAAGGCCTTCTCTGATGAGCTAAACACAAATAGCAGCACTGACCTATATAATATATATATATATATAATATATATATATTTATTATTATTAATCTCGAAAAACTTGATCATCTTCACATTACCAAACAATCCTAGCGAAGTGCCACAGTGATTCAGTCAAAGAAGAAACGCAAGGATGTATGGAAAAAGATTGCTTGCATTTTCGTCTTGTAGACGCCCTTCCTGACTGTACCGAAGTTCCCTGAACCCAATTCTTCGTTCTCCAGGACGAGCTGTTCGGGATTCACGATGGAGTTCCTCAGCTCATCCGGGTCCGCATACGTTCTGTCATATACCGGCGTGTCCATTGGCAACGACTCTGGCGGAGAAATAACTTGGCATTAATCATAATGATTGAACACTTGTGCCACTCATGTACTGTACTGATATCAGGAAGTGTATTTTGGAGGGGGGGGGGGTTGCTTATGATTTATTCCCCCACAACAACAATAAAAACCATATTAGAGTCTAATAATATACTATCCCTTTTAACCCTTTCATGCACCAATAATGATAACCTGTAACCTGATCACATGATAAGTCAAGTCAAGTCAACTGTATTTATAGAGCACTGTAGTAACCGCTGTCCCAAAAATGGTTAAAATATCTCGTGTGTCAGAAAATATTTTACTGAACTGCTAAAGGCTTTTGTTTCAGTAAGAAATTTTACTGTCAATGAAGTGGTTGTCCTACAGTAAGAAGATAATATTATATACACACACACACCTATGGTCACTACCCGACTGTTGATTGGCAGTTGCGCGCCATAGGGATTGGGAGTACTGGAGTCTTTGTTCTCGTGTCGAGATCCACGGCTCTGAGGTCAATAAGAGATGAAGGATAAAAGCGGGTAGCGGCAGCTTTACGGCAAGGCGGCAGGTGTGTTCGATCACCTTTTGTCGGCCGGGTTTGGGAACAGTTTTGATTTTGGCAAGAAATCCCCCTGCTGCATTTTGCTGGAAAACAAAGTCAAAGAGTCCAGTTTTTTCAGTGTCATGAACACCTATTTTGACAACATGTTACATTTAACAGTAATCAACGAAGCAAACACACATTGTTCGTGGCACATACTGGAGCGGTTCAAGAACACCACTGAAGCTGATTATTCATCCGCCGCTTGGCGTAAAACTGGCCCTGAATCAATTTTTGGGCCAGGGCAAGTCGAGTTTTCCGTGTTTGGGAATTTGGCAGTCCGCGTTGCGCCTATTTGGACATCCCAGCGAACAGATGATATGTCTTCTGTTGATGTTATTGTATCTCATTCATAAATATGGCAACGGTATGAACCACTTCCTACGCTGGACAGTGGTTCTCTGTGTCCCATCGGAGGAATAGTCGCAACTTCCTGCGGCCAATTTAATGTCATCTGCCGTTGAGGTCTGCTTGCAGTTCTATAAATACTGTATGTACTTTGCGTGCTTCGACCTCCTGAATGAGCAAATCAGTCCCCAGTTTCTTCCACCTTATTCCGCATTTCTACACTTTCTATGCTAGTCATGTGTGCCACATTTAAATGGACGCTAAGAAGCTGCTTTTTTCCAGATTTTATTTTCATTTTTTTCAATAAAACTGTACATGTGTAGTGTACAAATGTCCTGTCCTGTAAATAGATCCAAATATACGAACGGCACCCAAAGCATGCACAGCACATCAATAAAACGTACAAATATAGAAGCAAATCCAGAAGTATCCTGTGGTAGCAGCGACTGTCCTAAAAGATAGGAGAACAAGGCTACGTGTGAAGAGCATACCGATTTATATTTCATGTACTTTTGGAGCAGCTTCATGTACGTATGTTTGTACCTGGATCTCCATCAGGTTGTGGACAGGTTTCGGTGAGAACTTGCAGCAGGCCATCGGGTTTATATGAGTAGTGTTCCACCAGCTGGTGTGGAGAGAGAGAGAGAGTCGGACGACCATTTTATACAACAAAAGCAGAACATTTTATATCTAAAATATGTCATAAAAATGTTTTTGCTTTCTCATGCTCTGTTTGGCATCTAGTGAAAGTTCTCAAGAGAGGAAATTGCTCGTGGTAGGAGTCTATGATGGATGGTACGAAAGTCAGTTCTCAAGGGAGGAAATTTGTTTGATTACATGCATTCATAAAATACTGACATTTTTGACAAGGATGCGCTCCAAAATCAGAAAAGGAGATTTTTAACCTGCCAGAGAGTGTCAAACTTCTTGCCGTCTGGAATTGAGAGCTTGCCAGCTCTGTCCTGGTCAATGCGGTAATGCATCACTTCTCCTTCATGTAATAAACAAAGAGCGTAGGATCCATTCGCGTCCCTCTGGCGGATGCTGAAGACGGATAGAAAATCAAGGGAAGGAATAAGAGAAGAAAAAAAAAAATCAAAACAATCGGAAAAAGCGTTGGTTCATCTGCCAGCCAGTAGTGTATTACGAAACGTTTTTCTGGAATGAACGACAAAGCCTTGATACAGCAGTCACTTATTTCCTGAACAGTGTATACGAACGCCACTAGCGTGTATTATAGTTTTATTACCTGTCATTTCCGCACTATAGAGCGCACCTGATTATAAGCCGCACCCACTACATTTTTAGAGGAAAAGCAATTTTGTACATACACAAGCCGCGCCCGTGTATAAGCCGCATGTGCCCACATTAAAACATGTCAACATATTTAAAAAGAAAGAGAGAGTTTTCAAAGTTTTAATAATATAACTTAACAATAATAATAATATAACTTTCTTCCCAAACGTTGCCTGTGACGCGGCAGTCTTAATCTTACCTTTTCTACTCGAGCGCCCCCTGGCGGCCGTTAGAAAAATGACACAAATTGGCCGCATCACTGTATAAGCCGCAGGGTTGAAAGTTTGGGGTAAAAAGTAGCGGCTAATCGTCCGGAATTGACGGTATATTTTTATAAACATACTTTTATTTGAAAATGAGAGAACCTCGAAAGTGAAAGAGATCATCCAAATGATCAAACAATAGACAGTAGCTAACCCCCGTGTTAGTAAGTGAGTAAGACTGGTGAAATCACAGGTGTCCAACTCGAGGCCCAGGGGACCAGATGCGGCCCACCATATTATTGTATCTGGCCCGCAAAAGCAAATCAACTTCCATATTACATTTGCTTAAATCTACCAAAATGTTAAAATGTCATACTGTATTGCACACAAAAAACTTTCACTTGACTTCAGATTTCAAAAGTAGTAAGCCATCAATTTGTTGTGTATATGCGATTATAGGGCGGCGCGCTGGTCGACTGGTTAGCGCGTCAACCTCACAGTGCATAGGTACCGGGTTCGATTCGGCTCTGGCCTTCCTGTGTGGAGTTTGCATGTTCTCCACCGTGCCTGCGTGGCTTTTCTCCGGGTACTCCGGTTTCCTCCCACATTCCAAAAAAAAACATGCCTGGCAAGTTCATGGTAATTGTCCCTTAGGCATGAGTGTGAGCGTAGATGGTTGTTCAGTGCACCCCGCCTGCTGCCCGAAGACAACTGGGATTGGCCCCAGCATGCCCCGCGACCCATGCGAGGATAAGTGGTTCAGAAAATGGATGGATGGATATGTAATAATGTGATAAGACAAATCAACAGTTATTTGATTTCGCCGCCATAACGCCTCAACGATGGAGGCGATAACTATAAAGCGGCCCGCGACAAAAATTTGCTTGACGCCCCCATTGTCAAGCGCATTCAGACATATCACGCGTTTCAATCAAATCTGACATTTTTGGAAACGTAAAAAGAGTTTTGGGTCGTTGGTGACATAAGAGATGTAACAGTCTCATCTCTGCGTACTGTCATTCTTCCTCTTTTATGGCTATTTCAGGAAGCGCTGAGCGGAAACCGCCTGTCCGCCTATATGTGTTGGTGTGATCTGTTTCTTCAGCCGACCACAACCTTTTCTCAACTGAAGCATGAGCGGTAAAACGTACTTCTCATTGTGCGCTCCAAAAAAACAACAACAACAAAAAAAGGAAGAAATGTACTCCACTATGTGCTACCGTGTCATACACTGTACGTTCGTTGTACACTGTAAATCCAAGTACAATTTAAGGATGTGAATTTGGGGAATACTTAAGCCTCAATCGAGTATACATTCCCTTGCATTTATTAACCCTTTCACGCACCCTCTAACCTGATAAAATGATAAGCTGTCCACTGTCGTGACCGCTGTCCCCGAAAGGGTTAAATATATCAAACAGCAACTGTCAATGACCACGTTGTGGTACCTGGACTTGTCGCCACACGGCACATTTAGAGACTGACAGCATAGACCAGCATGGTTCTGTTGGCTTTTCATGCTGGTTTTGCCAGCAAGAGCAAAAACAGCGGCAGCAGAAAAAGCAAATCAAAACAGCCAAGATTCCAACAACTGGTCACTGAGCAACCCGATCTAGAAACTGATCCAAAGCTGCCAAGCAGGACCAGCATGTTGCTGTGGCCCAAAAGGGGGCTGGTGGTAGCTGATGACCAGCTGGGCTTCCTGGTGTCACCAGCTGCCAGCGGGGGAATAATGGCACCTTGGTCTTGCTTTGGGTGGCTTTGGCATAGCTCGGGGGTCGGCAACCTGCGGCTCCAGAGCTGCAGGCGGCTCTTTCGCGCGACCTTAGCGGCTCCCTGGAGCTTTTTCCCAAAAATGTTTGAAAATGGAAAAAGATGGGAGAGGGAAATATATTTTGATATGGTTTCTGTAGGAGGACGAACATGACACAAATTGGAGTGGAAGAGTTTTGCACTCAAAACCAAATCTCATTGGATTATGACAGAACAATAACTTTAGATTGTATTTGGCCATTACAACGGCATTCTGCAAATAGAGTACTGCACTCGTAAAACTGCTCGGTCAAAAGTAGCCCGAACTGGGTGAAGTAGCTCACCCAGCGCTGGGTTCAAAAGAGTCTGAGCCAATGCTGGTTTAATTCTACTCAATGCTTAATTGGATTGAGGATACGACCCAGCATTTTGGGCTAAAAACCACCCATGCTCATGATCTTAAGTTACCAGGAAATTCATGACCAGGTTCTCATCATAGCTGTGGTGAGAAATAATGCTAATTTGATCACCAACATTTTCTAAGAAGAAGCCATTTTGCCATGTCAAGGGGTTACCAGAGCAAAGTCACTCGCATGATATGTTTCCCACGGATTATACGACCGATGCCGTTTCTGACATTATTTGTGGTTGGGCAAAAATAACCCACTCTGCTCCAAATTCACAGCTACGCAGCGAGTGGGTGAGAGAAACAATGCAGAATGTTTTACAATTCAATTCTGTATGTGCAAAATACTGCCACTACTTGAACTAATGACTGCACTCTGGTTGTTCTTAGCTACTTAACTAGAATATCACACACAAGTAGTTTTCCAAAAGATACCAATAAAACAAAAAACAATTAACTCGTCTCTCTCCACTGATTGCCCAATGAATGATTAAAGTGACAGAAAACCATAACCATGAAAGTGATATGCAAATAAATACACACACATAAAATAGACTCAAAAAAGATTGTGGATTTCGCTTCTCATGGCAAAAATTCAAAGGTAATACGAATGGCAGCATAAAAGCAAAGTTGTGAACCATAACAATGCTCAGATTTGAGTTGAATCCCACTCAAAATATAAATTGGACGTGAATGATTTGTGATGATACTGTAGTAATAATTCTGACAAATGACGATATCGAGGAGCCATCATACCATTAGTACAAAACATTTCTACCTCCTCTCTCCTGTAAACAGAGGAATGAGGACTTGGGAAAACGCAATTAGAAGCAACCACTTATATTCACCCCCACGAACAAACACGCGAGACACGTGGCCCATGCTTTTGACGGTCAATCGGCGAAACGGTGGCCCATCTGAGAAGGTCCTTCAATAGGGACCTCCAGTTTGTGACGATTCCAGTGATGGATTTTTTTTTTTTATTTACTGCCATTTGTCAGCAAAATGTATACTCAATTACTGTAATACATCGCAACAATTTAAAAATTTAAATAATTTAATAAAATAATAATAAAAATAAAAAAATAATTTAATTTTAATTAATTTAATTTAAAAATAATTTAGAAAAAGTATTTTACACTTTGAACCCCCTTTAGATGATGGAAGTGCTATGTTTGCCTAGATAATAAAATATAACTTGAAGTGGATTTATCAAACTTTCTCCCCGCATTTACTGCCAATACTCAAGACAGACATCAGCCAAAAAAAAATACTCACAGAAATTTCCCGTTTGTACGGGAGCCATTTTGAAGCCTCGGCTCCGAGTCCTCTCGAGTTATTTTCCCGTGGAACCAAGGCATCCGTTCATGAGCAGTGGTCGCGATCAGCTTCTCCAAATGCGGCCTCTGGCTGATAACGGCTTGTTCCAAAGCTGTCCCCTGCTCGGAGAAATTCGGATTTAGACGCCTCTTCTTCAACAACGACATGATGCCTTCTTAAGCAAAACCGTTTACCTGTAAGTTCCAGGTCTCCTTCACATAGTCCTGGATCAGTTTTTCCTTCAAGTCCTCAAATGGCCCCACCTTGGGCTGCATGTTCTTGGGCCTGTTGCAGGGCTTCTTGAGCCGACACACGAGGCCGTCCATCTCCTGAGAGTGGTAGTCGATCACATCTATCGGGCCGCTGTGGCTTTTACCGCCGGCAATAGCGTACGTTTCATTGGCTTCTCTTTCAATGGTGTAGTGGTAGCAGCGGCCAGAATGGAACACGGACAGGGCGAAACCTCCCAAGTGGTTTCGACTTTGCCGTAGCAAATACAGGCCGCTGCCTGCGCCCGGCTGCTGCTGCAGATACTCCTCTGCCTCCTCTCTGGTAATGTTGCCGTAGAAGAATGGCAGACTGTTCACTCTGTCGGCCATCTTGGTCCACTGATGGGCGGTTTGCCTTCAAAAGGTCCACTCGCAAGGTTGCAGGTGCACTACCACGACACAATCCACCTAAAAATACAAAACACATCGTATTGCAATGCAGTTCATTTTACAGGTGGTCAGTCAAATTTAGCGCAAATGAAATGCGTGTTCTCCCCGTGCCTGCGTGGCTTTTCTCCGGGTACTCGGGTTTCCTCCCACATTCCCAAAACACGCGTGGCAGGTTAATGGAACGCTCTAAATTGTCCCTAGGTGTGAGTGTGGGTGGTTGTTCATCTCTGTGTGCCTTGCGATTGGCTATCAACCAGTTCAGGGGTGTCCCCCCCTCCTACTGCCCGAAGACAGCTGGGACAGGCCCCCCAGCATGCCGCCCGACCCTTGTGAGGATAAAAATGGATTGATGGATATATAAAAGAAACCGTGGGAGCCACAAACTCGTTGCACATCTAAAATGAAAATTAATTTAATTTCCGTTTTTTCCCGCTATTTTGGATGTGGTCATTTTATTAGTCATACAATTGGCAAATTTGATTTGAAAAATTGAATTGCAATGACATCATGTCACCAAAAGCAGTTGGTTCAGTTTGAAACATGCGATCTTCACAAATCCCTTCACTTTGCCCTCGTCATGTTTCCGTTTGTCACCAACAGGTGGCACTGTGGGGCTTTTCCCCTGCAGCTGCACACCTGTTGGTCATTATGTAATTAGTGCTTTAAAAGGACTCCCAGCCCGAGCGCTCATTGTCGGGTCATTGTTTGTGGCTGTCCGTATGCTACTGTCATGATGGTTTCAGTCAAGTTTGAATCTTGTTTCTTTTGTTTAATACTTTGGACTTTGTTTAGTTTTCTGTGTTTTATCAATACACTTGTTCAAGTACACACTGCCCCTCCCTCCTTTCTGCTTCTTGGGGTCCACCACCACCACCACCACCACGCAACGTGACAGCCCTATCCAATGTGGCTGCGGCATCCATGTACACAAGGTGGGGTCTATGTATCTGTTGTGTAAATGTCGTTTTTTAGTCATATTTGCTCACAGGGTTCACAAAGGCTGCGCATTTAAGACGATTGACAAAGAGCAGCAGTCCTGCGTGAGAATACTACAGTAGCATTTTTTTTTAAATCTAGAGCTAAGTAGGTGTTGTCTGTACAGTATTAAGCCTTTCCTGCACAAATAATGACAACCTGTAACCTGATAAGCTGTCCACTGTAGTAACCGTTGATAATAATGGCCTCCGCCATGCATTTAATGCGTTCACCTTAAGGCTGAGGTCTGGGGACAGGCCTGTAATCAAGCTTTGGGCTTTCCCAAGCAGTCGGCGGAATGTAAAAAGCAGCTAGTTCACATCCACAACATGGTGGGGGCTTGCTTGACACAATGCCACGGCGGTGGTGGTGGAGTCAAGAGAGAGCAAACTGGTAACATTTTGAAAACCACCTAAAGATTGTACAGGGAAGTGACATCAGGAACTGCACCATTGCGAGGCCTCTTGACGAGGGAGGTTTTGCGGTGACAGACGCGCAGATGTGGGCTCAAGCCGGGCTCGGTACCTCTGAAGTTAGGGGGGCCTATGCCTCCCCACATGAGTAGGCAACTGTGTGGGGTGTATCATCAGTGCCATGAATCCTGAGCAGATCGTCAAGGGCACCTCCATCAAAAGAATGGAAGATCTCATCGATCCGCAGAAGTACATGGCAGAAGCTGGGAAAAGCTACATGCAGGTATTGCAACACGAGACGACAAACATTTGTACGCTCAGGATCTAAGCACAGAAAATGACAACCTCAAGAAATCCCCCGCTGAGTTTCAAATCTCAGAACAAGTTGCTCCCAGCAAATGGGCAGCTCACAAAAGATCATCAACCTGAAACGATTCACAAACAAAAAATGTGAATAATCACACTTGTCTCCAGCAAGGGTGAACAAACTGTTTGTTTCCTGCGGGTGACTTGACGTTATTTGTTTCTTGTTACAAAGAGAGCCATGCTAACAACATCCACGCCAATTTGGGCAGCCCACAACCGCTTGACAATTCCGCAAAATGTTCCTGGTAAAGGGTCACCGTTGCACATTAGCACTTACTTTAAAAAAATCAAATCAAATAAAAAACACACATTACAATACTAGCAAAGGGAAGTAAAGACCATTTTGTTAAGGATTGCACAAAATAAATAAATAAAACTAAAGATGGACAGTCATTGGATTTCTCTTAATTTAATAGAAAGAAATGTAATTTCTTTTCCAGCGGTTTAATTTGGAGCATTTTTGGTTAGCAAAAGACACATCGGCTAACGGTGAAATATCAAGATCATATTTTCATTTTCTGAGAGCGCAATAAGAGAGACAAAAGGTTAAAAAAAAAATGAAGTGTCACGATATCTCCCACTCATCATCCCTCAAAATTATTTGTTATATGGTGTATAAAAAAAAAAAAAACACTGAGCAGAAAATATGAAATAAACAGATGTCTTAGACTTACTGAATGTCCGCTTGCGAGGAATGTGTCCTCGTCACTTTTTCAGGCAATCCAACACCGCAAGCAGCATGGTCCAGTTCGGCTGGCGACCGACAAAGAAGGCACAGTATTTGCCGTTAGTAAGGTGGCGCTCTGAAGCTTCCTTATTTCAGAGACTTCCTTGACAAATGGATGCGCTTTTACTTCCCCCTTTTCTGATAAGAACACCGAACAACATGTCACAACCAGTCACTAGAACAACTGAAAAAAGAAACGTGAATTATGACTTACAAAAAGGAGCTACTGATTCAAATGTTTGGTTGATTTTTTGGTTTTTTTTTTCTGAAATATAAAAATACATGTCATTTCTTTACTAGCTGCTCCCGGCCCACCTAAAATCGATTTGAGGCTCGTTTGTTCCCGACCCACCAGTTGAGAACCACTGGGCTATGGAACAACACATCATTTTGAGGGGGTGGAAATCAGGGACGTGGTATTTGATAAAACTGTGCAGAAAAAAAAACATATGTATGTAACATTGTTGCCTTTCTGCCCCCCCCCCAAAAAAGGAGTACAATTACACATTTTTTAGTGCAATTACGCATTCGAATAATCCACAATTCTGTCACTGGAATGTGCAGTGACCAAATCATGCTTACCATTCAAGAAGTGCCAGCTGACTTTATTTGGTTTCACAATGGTCAGTTTTCACTGGTCAGGTATTACATTTGAGGGCTTTTTTTGGGGTGTACGATTATAATGCTATAAGAAGATGATTGCATTTTATGTTCCAATATGGAACATTGTTTTACTGAAGTAGTTTGCTAAAAAAAAAAAAGGGGGTTTTGATAAGGATCGAGCATTCTTTCAAAGTGTTGCTGCCACATAAAACGGCAAATGTTGCGCAACACTGTGACATTTCAAATGTTATGCATCAATGCCAATCCCCGCTGCACCCCTCAACCGTTTACTTCCTCGTTTTGCTTTTACCTTTGTGTGTGAAATCCCTCTTTTTTTAAAGTGTGGTGTGCATATGAGAGTCCCATGGTGATAGTGGTTACGTCAGAATAATGCTGGCTGTTTCTCAGTATGTTTGAATCACGATCAAATTGGCTGCTAATTTGGGTTTCTGTTCACTTTGGGGTACTGTAATAGGAGCAAACTCCCAAAATTGATCCGAGACACTTTGACGTACCTTGCCTCCAGTGTCACTCACATTGATGTAAGGCTAAGTGTGAATGTTTGGAGGGACGGAAGGTTCTCGCTAGCAGCCACATTTCCGTCAGTCTGCCCCAGAGCACTTGTGGCTACATCCATCGTTTACCGCCACCAGAATGTGAAAGTGTGAGTGCATGACATAATATATTCAGTGTGACGTGTCTAGAAAAGCGTGATATATATATATTGTAAATCTGATTCATTATTATGATTAAAACTTCAGCTGCGATTTGGATGGATAGTCATTTTTTTTCATTTAATCATTTATTAATTTTAATATTCATCTATTACTGCTTCAAACAACAAAGTGAATGTAGGAAAAGTGGTTAAGATGGCACGGCTGTCTGTTTTATGTGTTGAGTTGTATTATTTTGTCATTTTACGTTAAGTGCTCTTTTGATGGCGTCACGGGCACCCGCAGCGGCTCCTCTTGTTGTCTGTTTAAGAGGGAGGACATTTCATCTGTGCTGTATGCATGTTTGACAATAAAGTTGTACTTGATGCTTGACTTGATTAAGGTTAGGAAGTCCCCAACGTTTATTTTATTGGTTTTTTTGGGTGATAGGATGGAGCCTGTCCCAGCCGACTTTGAGGTGAGAGGAATGGAATGACCAGTACAGAAAAGTCACAAAATTTTGACCACTTGTTCGGATATGATCACTGAACCCATGCAAAAAAATTTTTTTTTAAATCCTGAGACATTTGTACTGATAACTGATACGATAATTTGAAGCATTGGATTACATAAATGTACATAAATGACACAACATACAGTCCACACGGACTGTATGTGTAAAATAAATGGATTTGAGTGCAGTAATATCGACAATTTGGAATCCCACCCGAATTTCACAGAAAAATCGAGGCCTGTATAACAAAACAAAAACCCCGAAACTCAAGAGATCAAGCAAGGTATGTAAAAGCCGACAAGGTCTCCTGGGCCTTATAACAACTTTTAACTTGACAAGTCAAATCCCCAGTTATGAAAGCGGATATATGCCGTGCTCGTTGTTTATTTTTACTCTTCCTGTTTTTAATTATTTACCTTGCTTTCGCCTTTTATATTCAAACAGTGGCGTGGAGTAGACTTTGAAGAGCCCCTGCACATGCTCGTCTTTCCTAAATCCTGACCTCCCAGTCGCACACCATCTGTCAAGTTAGCCATCACTTCCTCCATCTGCCATCTTCAACCCACTGCGAATGTTTATTTAAAGCAGAAAAATCTGATTATTGTTTTAATTTTATTTCTTAGCTGCTGCTGGCTCATCAGTCTGTGAATTAACCTCATGCTTTCTTTCCATGGAAGCGTACGCTATAACTGGGTGTCACAAAAAGTGGATAGCCTACACATGTTTATTGATAACTAGTGGATTTAATTTTTCTGCCCTATCACTATACGTCATAGACAAATAAAAGAAAGATACATTGTTTATAGTCAATGAGTCCTTTTTGGACCAATTACTGAAAAAGCTCACTTGAATCGGTCTTAACGTGTATTGATTTGCCTAGTGTGAATGTCAACTAAATGTGACACACGTTCCACGTCTTTGGATGTTTTCTACATCTTTTGGTCACGCTCATTTCTCGCCTCCTCTTTATTTCTGTCATATTTCCGATGCATTGACTTGGCCAGCGTTGCTGCTGCGCCACCCGTGGCCCGTTTAACTGGGAAACGACTGACATCTGGCGGATGGCCTTGTCAAATCAACTGTTTTATGAGAATAGAGGTCATACTCACGTCATGGAATGCAGTCCCCGACATTTTGGTCCGCTTGGCATTCATCTCGATTAAAAAAAAAATCATATTCTAATTCGTCCGTGAGACGTCTTGAAGTGTGTGATGTAAACGGAGCGGAGAAGAAGTGGCATCCCCCCCATCACTGGTGCTTGGGACGCTTGTCGATGGTTCCGTCCCATCGCTGCCGGATTCCTCAACCACTTCCTATTGGTCCAGACGCACAAACACGAAGCTCATTCGGATGACCAATGATGCTGGAGCGAGCAGTCGCCACACTCAAATCTTCACCAACTGTACCGGGAGCTGCACTTTGAATATACATGCAATTACCTCTAGATGGCGATATTGTTCAAGTATTTTCATTTGACAAACTCGGTTCGACGTAAATGTCTTCAAATTCATCCAGCATTTCATATTTCACTTATGTAGTCTACTCAAATACTTCTTAAAAGTTATCGATATCCTCCTAATTCTATTGAAACGCTTTCTAAAAGTTAGATACTTTTATATCGACTGAAATATTCCCTAAAAGTAACCTAAATACTTCTAGACCCATTCGAGTATTTCTTTAACCCTTTCATGCACCAATAATCATAACCTGACAACATGATAAGATGTCCATTGTCGTGACCGCTGTCCCTGAGAGGCTGAAAGTGACCTATACACTCCTAGATGTACTCAGATAAAGAAGTAAATGCTCCTATCGCGATACTGAAAGTTTCTGTCTTCTGCCCAGCAACTGTTCATGATGTGTTCAAGAGTAGCTCAGAAAAAAGTTTTATAATGTGCTGTATTGAAAAGATTTGAAATGTTTTAAATGCTTTAATTAACAAGGACAGTGTGGAAAAAACCTAAACGTTACAAAAGCCAAGTCCCACTTTTGGCAAGCAGTTCAGGGTGTAGCATCTGTTAGGAAACCCGGACAGTGACGTTGAACAGATGCTACTTTGTAGTATTTAGAATGAAAATTGAGGCAGTACTAAAGAAGGTACTAGGGTAGACCAATAAGTGATATAATATATTGCACAAATCTGTATATAATAATAATTCCGTCATTAAAAAAACGTTCATTCTTCTTGGGGTTTTTTCAATGTGAGGTGTAACAAAACAAAAAATACTAGCATCAAATTCACTGCTTTGCCTGATAGATGCCCAAATCCGACCCATGCAAAGAAAAAGACTGTTTTTCCTCGCTTTTTGGTCAGAAACCGGTGTATTTTGTGAAACCACCGATTACTCGAGAGTGGAAAGTTGTATAAAGTAACTTTTGATTAAATAAGACAGAGTGCTTTTTCTTTCGGTAGGTTTGGCCACAGAATCACATTGTCTGTCAAAAAGGCAATAAGGCGGATTCTACTTTGACGGCTGACAGTGAGTTAACTGTACAAAATTCTGTAGCTACTGAGTAAAAAAGCATAAATGGAAAATATATAGTCCTCGCGATCAATTATTAATAACAAACAAAACATGGGAAAGTATTACAACGGTTGTTTCATAAATACAGTACAACCACAGTATTATTTTCCAACTATAATAGAAACACTTGCTTGTTTTAGCTTCAGTTTTTTTTTAGATTTCTGCAATAGCCAAAACAACGCATACCCTAGCGTTTCTCGTTGTAAATATTGTCGTTAGAAGTTGTAGTTTGCTCTAAGGAGGTCCGCCACCAAATGCTTTCTGCCGTTTCAGTGTTGTTGTGCAGTCGTTACGTCACTGTCCGGGGTTTCCTAGCGAAGTGAACCCTACGGCGTCATGGCGCAGGCCGGTTGTCGGAAGAACCTGGAATGAAATGCCAGCTTTTTTGGTTTGTTATTTTACTGTCTGGATTGACCATCAAGCACGGGACTTCAACGCACAGCTCGGCGCAAAGAGGGTTTGCCTCTTTTTTCCCCCCCCAAGGTGTGGAGGAAACGGCCATCCAAAAGCTCTACTGAAGTGGGTCGTTACGGGCTGCTCTCCCAAACTGGGAGATCGCTAGCCAGCTAACGCAAGACAGCGTTAGCTATCGACGCTGTTATCACACTAATTGTTGTTCGTATGAAAGGAATAAAGTGTGGAGCCGACAGTTGGACCTTGACAGCGGTTTCATCAGAGGAGCTAAGCTAAAACAAGGTAAGAATAACTTGTTCCATGGTGTATTGAGAACGTATTCTTACGTTACATGTTGATGCGTGAAAGCCGCGAGAAGTGAGCGGCGGATGAAAACAAGATGGAGAGCACGAAGTTGGGTTAGCTAATTTGTATATGTGGGGTTTCTAATAAATTATTTGTATGTTAAGTACTGCGCCAATGATCACCTTTACACATTCTATTTGCATAGTGCACCACTTGCTGATATAGCCTCGATATTGCTCGTGACTGTAAACGAAAGCAACGTTGCAGTGCAACCTCGTTAAGAGGAACCGCAAAGTTTTGTCATTTTGGTAGCTTCCGTGCTAGCCTCGTGCTTAATTTACGTTAGCGTCCTCCTCTAACCCATGTTTACCACGCGACCGTTAACCTCACATAAACACATGTATTTCATTTGCGTGGATCACCTGTAGCATTTTAACGCTTTGAGTCGAAGTTATTGTAAATCTTTAGATACTAGTCTAGCCAGTCATCTTAATACAAGTGATGTTAGAATTGACCAATAACATACATTGGCATTCCCATGTAGGTATATTGATGGCAACATTTCTACAGTTAACGGGCGCTACATGTATTTTCAAAGTTAGTTGTTGGTCCTCTATTTGTATTTGGAAGAGTCTGACTGGCGCGTTAGCCGCGTCTGCATATACAACTTCCCCCGCCAATAGCCGACGCTGGCATTAGCCGGTTTTAGCAGGTTAGCTTAAAGGTAAACTATTACTCAGACTAAAAGGTAAACTGTCTAAAACCAACCCAACTTTCGCAGTCATGGGAGTGGGGCGACCATACGATTTTGCACGGGTTTAGTTCAATATAACTATTGAAAGCGTTGGTTGTTTTTGAGCGCCCATAGCTTTTGTTGAGACGTAAACACGCTGTCTTTGCGCAGGCCTGATAGGCCCCAACCCGTAGGGGCAAACTGTGATAGTGGCTAACTCTACATCCATATTCATTACTCGTTCCTGTCATTTCTTCTTTTAACCTGAAATAATTATATTAACCGTTTTTTGTCCTCTCGGTACAGTAACGCGAATAACTTAAGATTTTAACCGTTGTATGCATTTGGAAATTGAGTACAGTACTCTAATATGCAGTGTTATCCGTCCCCTATTAGCTGAGCTTTGATTCAAAATATATCAGTTACCATGAAAACTTAAACGAGTTCTATGGTTCAGCGACAGCATTCATGCTCATTACAGACATTTAGTTGGAAAAAAAAGTGATGGAGTTGAACTAAACAGTGTTGATGAAGGCACTGTTTCTTTGCATTTGGGAAGATGCTAGTAATAATGTACATTTTATTGTCACATTTCAGTTTAATCACGTTGGACACACTATTAGAGGCGCTTTGGGGGAAGTCTACATTCTCGACTTCATGATGGCAGGACGCAGTGAGGATGAAAGTGTAAGCAACAGCAGTGGGGAATCAAGGTAAGTCATATATTTGACCTCCATGGTAAAAAAAAAAAATAAAGACTCAAATTCTATTTGAAACTGTAGTATATTCTACACAGATGATAGGTCACTCGAGAATGGTTGGTGTCGTTTGGCCCTGTGTTGCATGTCCCGTGCAGGCAGTGCCGGCCAATCCCCAAACTTAAATGCAGATGAGAGTGTGATGATATTGACTCTCAAAATGTTGTGACGACACATACACCTTGTTTTTTCTACTGCATTTACACCTTTGAAGTCATTGACAAAGCAAACACCCACATTTAGAGAAGTTTGGGGTATTGGTGTCTTGCTTATGCAAGAACACCACAGGTGCTTGATTCAGGGGATACAGCGTTTATCCATAGATGTACACCTGGAAATTTTAGTCATTTGGTGTGGGTCACACTCTGATTGCTAAACACCAGCCCAGCTGTCTCATTTGCACTCAGCTTCTTTATGGGGATGATTTGTGTTGCACTGTCCTATCCCCTCCTGTTCTGTCCTATTTTCGACTTGTCATGTCCTTGACCCACACGGTATGCAACAGAGCCACAACTTTGAAAAAGTCAAAGTCAAAATAAAATGTAAGACACATCCATGGCGTTCATCGTTTGATGTTGGCTGAAATGAAGTGGTGTGATGTGTGCTGGCTGTTCAGATAAGATGCTGACTTCAGACATTAAAACGGTTTCAGGACCAAAATGTTTTGCGAAACCATCCATCTCAGTTCTTGCAAGACAATTCCTGAATAAATTAATTTAATTCAGAGCTTGTAAAAATTAGCAGCTGGGTTCGTGACAATATTTTTTGAATATTTATCAAGTTTAGATGCCTTTAGATGACAGTTTCATTAACTTTATCCCCCCCACTTTTTTTTTTCCTTTTCCAAATTTTACAGCAATTCTGATGATGAATCTGGTTCCGGATCAGCATCTGGATCTGGCTCAGGTTCCAGTTCAAGCTCCTCTAGCAGCAGCAGTCGGTCAGGGAGCAGCGACTCAGGAAGTGGCTCAGACTCTGGCAGCCAGTCGGATTCAGAGACAGAAAAATCCAAGGAAAAGATTGACCCTCCAAACAAGTCAAACATTGATGGCGCTGAGGTACAATATTATTTCATGTTAATTCTGTTTAGCAAGGTATGAAATTCCTGACTCGAACCTTCTGTTGATGAGCCTCGCACAATCCAATGACAACAAGGAACGACGCCGTTGTCATTGAACAAAAAAGGCTTTGCGCTCTAATTTTACTCGAGTCCCTTTTTAATCACAAAAATTTGGAAGACGTTACAAAAACAACAAACAGAACAAACACTCATGGAACGACTCACGCATGGTGAGAAAAGTTGTTGCATGTCTTGTTTTGCTTGATTATCTTGACGCAGCATCTCACTTTTTGGCAGCTACCTTCACTTTACGACAACCTAGAAGTAGGATAAACCAATGGAGCTTAGATAATACTGTTCAAAAATGTACTTTAAGTAATAATCAAATAAAATGCCAACTGTAGGCCAAACAGCTCTTAGGGGTCAATTAAAATAATTCAAATGTAGTGCAAATGAATCATTTGCACTCGTATGACTAAATTTCTAATGATTCTCACACACAAAAGCATGAAGTAGTTGTGGTTCTGGTCCGGCAAAAACTTCTACTTTTGCTAGCAATTAGATTTGGATGAGGATATGAATGTGAAAATAAATGGGTGAAAAATTGAATTAAAGACGATGAACTGAAAAGCCGCCGTCCTGTCTTCGCCCATCAGTGCGAACAAATGTTCCTTCACTACATGCTAAAACATTTTGACCCAATTTCTGAGAACTGTGTACCACCTAAAATCGGTTTCAGGTCAGCCAGCACAACCAGAATTAATACATAATGCAGAGCGGATTATGAGGAGCAAATTGAAGGATTTTAAGTGCGCCGTATAATACGAAAAATGTGGTTATTAAAAATGTTGTGACCATTGACTCGGACACGACTGTAAGTGGTGCACAGGTCTGTTGTCAAATCTTTTTTTTTTTTTTTGCACGGAACAGTGATGTGGGTGTGCGTCTGTGTTGTTCAATATTTGTGTTTCCTTTCCACTAACTGCAGTTTTGGAAGTCCAACCCAAGTATCTTAGCAGTCCAACGATCTGCTATGCTCAGGAAACAGCAGCTCCAGCAGCAACAGAGACAAAGCTCCTCAAATAGTGGTTCAGATGAGGTAAGACGCTGTTATTGTGCCCGCCTTATCTGTAAGTGTTTGTGGGAGTTGATTAGAAAATCTCCAATTATTCGTGAATATGTCAATATTGTTCAATTACTTCAGGACTCATCAAGTAGTGATGACTCGGACTCCTCAAGTGGATCCAAAAGGAGAAGAAATTCTGGCTCTTCGGATTCCGGATCGGGTTCAGGATCAGGAAGTGGCTCTGGATCAGACTCATCTGCTGAGAACAACAGTGATGAAACCGTTTCAGACTACGAGCCTAGTCAGATGACTAAAAGCAGAAAGCCTCCAACTAAGTAAGTACATTGGCTGGAAATACAGTTGAACTTCTGAACACGATTTGTTCAGGGGAAGGTGTTTTGATTTGTTTGGATTTGGAAACCATTTTTACCATAGGAAATAATGCAAATATAAATCCAAATCCAATACCAGGGAAGGTGGGATGTTGTGTTGCAAAGCTTCCACAATTCGTGTCTTCAGTTCCCAAACGTTTATGGAATGTTGTTCAAAAGAAAAGGTATAGGAACACAGTTGTAAACAGTGGTTTAGACCTTGTTCTGACTGCCAGCCCAAATCCAATTTTTAGCCCATGAAGATTGTCACTGTTATCATCTCACAATGCACATGAAATCAGATGTTTGTGAGACCGATTGAAACCCCTTTCAAGAGGAAGTTTCATATTGCATTTGAACAGGATGCATCTCAGTCTGAACGGCTCCAAACATATCGATCGAATTTGGCTGTCCATGACATCACTCTGTGCGACACAAGATCCAATGCACCAGACCAAAGAGTGCCAATCAGGGACCTATAGGGACCAAAATTTGGCCAGGGCAGGAATATTCTTCGATGGCCAGAGGCAACCTGTCGGAGGGGTCAATAATGTGGCCCTGTCTGAACAAGGCCAGATCCTATTTGGAGATTTACATAAAAATCGGATTTGAGGAGGAATCGGATTGAAATCAGATATGCCTGCGCTCTGAACGCATCCTAAACGTCATACACTTCTATCGGCTAATTTTCTTCAAATGGGTTGTTAAGTCAACTTTTGTTATCTCTTGTCAGGATGAATTTTCGAAATGGCAAGAAGAGCAGCTCTCAGAAAAAAAAGAAAGCCCAGAAATGTTCGTCTTCTGACGACGAGGATGGTAACTACAAGAAGGTTGTCGCTGCTGGTCCACGGCGGCAGGCCACTGTCAACATCAGCTATAAGGAGGATGAGGAACTGAAAACGGATTCCGATGACCTTGTGGAAGTTCTCGGTGAAGATGTCCCTCAACCTGAGGAAGATGAGTTTGAAACACTTGAGAGAGTGATGGACAGCAGAATCGGAAGGAAAAGAGGTAAGAAAAGTTTTGACCGTCTCACATTCCTAGAAATGAATATGTGATTTATATGTCTACATTTTAGTCGACTATAATCAGTCAAAAAATGCATTAAATATTCAGGGCATGTTTTTGCTTTTGAAACTCACAGCCGTGGGAAGTGTGACGACGGTATATGCTGTCGAAGCGGACGGAGACCCGAACGCCAACTTTAACCCCAATAAGGAGGCAGGGGAAATCCAGTACCTGATAAAGTGGAAGAATTGGGCGCATATTCACAACACTTGGGAAACAGAAGAGACCCTTAAGGTGCAAAATGTCAGAGGTATGAAGAAGCTGGACAATTTTAAAAAGAAGGACGGGGAGAAAAAGAAATGGTAAGGAATGCAGTTTGTAACTTTATTTCTCATTTAATCTCATACTAGTTTTCCTAATGTTAATCACGTCTTTCGTAGCTTTGAATTGTGGGTTAGCGACTACATATTTCATGCTGAACCCTTGTACCTTCACCAGGTTGAAGGCAGCATCACCCGAAGATGTTGAGTATTTCAATTGTCAGGAAGAACTCATCGATGACCTGCACTCTCAGTACCAACTTGTGGAGAGGATCATAGGTAGGTTTTACATTTCTTTTAATTCAAAGCTGGTTATTGTTAATATTGCGTTTATGCAATATGAATTCTCAACGCAACTGTATTCAGAAAGCACTTTAAAAGCAACCCCCGCTGGAGACAAAGTGCTGTACATTGAGCAAAAGTTAGATAACAACAAACGATCACAAATTAATAATGAAAACAGGAAAAAGCACAAAACAGTGAAACTAAAATCAAGTGTCCTACTGAGTCAAAAGCCAAAGAACAAAACTTAGTTTTTAAGGTAGGTTTTATAGAAGGTTAGCGAGGGGGCTTGCCGAATGTTCAGCAAGAGGTCATTCCGAAGAGAGGGCCCGGCAACGGAAAAGGCTCGACCTCCTATGAGCCTCCGTTTAGTTCTCCGTACCCCAAATAGTGTCTGGTCCGCAGATCTGAGGCACCAGGCAGGTGCATAGGGGCAGAAACAGGTGAGTTGGGGCGGCCCATTTAAAGATTTCAAAATAAATAACAGAATCTGAAAAAGAACTCAAATGTATAAGGAGCCAGTGAAGGGACGCCAGAGGAGGAGTTATGTGCTCCCTCTTACGAGTACCAGTCAAGAGGCGAGCAGGAGCATTTTCAGCTTGCGAAAGTCACATGACCAAACCCAGAAAACTGGTGACCTATAATTGGTTGTTACCTTAGCCCTTCGGAACAAATTTTCAGTGGTGCATTTTGCTCCTTAATATTACTGTATTTTTATGACCATACGGCGCACCATATTAAAAGACGCGGTGTCAGTTACGGGTGCTATTTCTGTATTTAAAACATTCGCAAGACGCACCGCATTATTGGATGCAGGCATGGTCAGATGTACTGTTCCATCAGCGTTCTCATCTTCTGAATCTGAAATGAACAACTAAGCAAGTATGCAAATAGGTGATATTTTCAGAAAATAACCACAAAGAAAAAAACAATTAATTTGCGAATGCCAAACTTTAAACATGTTGGAGGTTCACTGTTATAGCACACATTTCACTCTATTTTTCCTAAAATGTGCCTATTTATAGGGGGTGGTCTCATCCATCTTAAACAAATGAGCCACTGCTCCAAGTCGCAATTATTGTGTCCACGCAATTAACAGTCTTTTTTTCTCCTTAAACACATCAAAATGTATGCATATGCACAGCAGCTGTATCGTAAATTACATTTCCATCACTGTCTGAATATTTTTGAACAGGCCATTCTAACCAAAAGTCGGCTGCTGGTTTCCCGGACTACCTGTGCAAGTGGCAGGGTTTGCCCTACTCAGAATGTAGCTGGGAAGATGGAGCCCTGTTATCCAAGAAGTTTCAAAAATGTATTGATGATTACATGAGCAGAAACCAATCAAAGACCATTCCATCCAGAGATTGCAAGGTAATCAAATAAAACGATGGCTGGATGAAATTTTGTGTGTGAATCTGTAGATTCTATTAAAAGCACAATTTATTGCACCGTTTGATTTGGTCCGATATAGTTTCGATTCTGTTGATCTAACCAGCTGTACTTCTCTTGCAGGTGCTGAAACAGAGACCAAGGTTTGCTCCAATGAAAAAGCAGCCGCATTACATCGGAGGTGACGGACTAGAGCTCAGAGACTATCAGTTGGACAGTTTAAACTGGATGGCGCACTCGTGGTGCAAGTAAGACTCGCGCAATCTCGCCACGCGTGAACCCCTAAAACTCATATGCACTTCGTGGTACTACATGTTTTCTTCTGTCTGAATTTTTAGAGGCAACAGCTGCATCCTCGCTGATGAGATGGGTTTGGGGAAGACCATTCAGACCATTTCTTTCCTCAACTATATGTTTAACGAGCACCAGCTATACGGGCCCTTCTTGTTGGTTGTACCCCTTTCTACATTAACCTCGTGGCAGAGAGAAATCCAGCTGTGGGCTCCTCAGATGAATATTGTTGTCTACCTTGGGGACATAAGCAGTAGGAATATGGTAAGCTGGAATCCTTTGCACGCATACATACTCATACATGGTTCAGGGTCATTTTCTCAAATTTCTGAAAATCTTCCCGCTTCATCATCACATCATTTTTTGAAGGGAAAAAAAACTCGTATGAAGATACACTTGATAGGAGAAAAAAAATCCAAAATATTAGGTTTCTACTGTCAATAGTTTGCCCATGAAAAATCTTTGACTGTAGTGTAGATGTTTTTGGCGTACATTTTTTAAACAGAAATGTCAGTGGTTTTCACCTGGGAACTCTCCCGCTCTCCCACTGTCTTTAGTCACAATTTGTGATTTAACAAGGGGGGCAATTGCTTTTTTTACATAGAGCCAGATAGGTTTTAATCCCCCCCCAAACTTGGTAAATGAAATAATCATTTAGAAACTGCATTTTATATTTCCTTGAGTAGTCTCTGTGTGATATTAAAATTAGCTTGACAAACTGAAACCCGTCGTGTGTGTGTGTGATGCATATGCAAAGAACTCAGAAATCAGAAAGGGGCAAATACTTTTTCACAGCACTGTACGTACGTCATATACACAACACATACAGCATGTGGTTACATAGACTGCATAAATTACATACACTTTATACAGCTAAATTTGTTCTATTTCTTATTCCTTTGAGTTGCTTAAAAATACTCCACATCCTCTTGGTGCTGTCGTCATGAAAATGGCAACGTCAAATACATTCCCTTTTTTCCCCCCAATTCTAGATCAGGACACACGAGTGGATGCATGTTCATTCCAAGAGGCTGAAATTCAACATCCTCCTCACTACGTATGAGATTCTTCTCAAGGACAAGGTGAAGTGCTACTCACATAAGCTTCTAATGGGGCCGGGTGATGATTTTAGTGGTGTAGGAAGGGGGGTTCTGGAGATTTTGTTTTAGGGTCATATCGCCCAGCCTTAGCTTCTATCATGGTCTAGATGTTGTTAGGAGAATAACTAAACTTGTGACAAATATGTCTGCAGTTTTTTCTGGGCAATGTTAACTGGGCTTTCATCGGTGTGGACGAGGCACATCGACTGAAGAATGATGACTCCCTCCTCTACAAGACTATGATTGACTTCAAGTCCAATCACAGGCTCCTGATCACAGGAACGCCACTGCAAAATTCCCTCAAAGAGCTCTGGTCCCTGCTGCATTTCATTATGCCTGAAAAGTAGGTTATTGCTATTTGTTACATTATCAATATGATCAGTCTTTTGTTGCACTAAATTAATCACAGAAAATACAAAAGAAATGAAGTCACTCTACCTCAATTATATTTATAAAAAAATACAATAACAATCTAACCTCATATTCAAATGTACGTAACGACACAAATACATTTACAGTGCATCTCGAAAGTGTTAATTGCAGAACCTCTTTATTGTGTTGGGTTATTTGTCCTGTTTCCAAATTGATTAAGAAATTATTTGCTGATAGAACATTTTCCTTCTTGGGGCGTAAACACAAAACTGGTATAAATATGTATGTCAGCTTTACAATATTTATAACATGTGCTGTAGTACAAACGCATACAGTCAGACATTTGAGTTCACGAGTAACATTTCCATAAAATATAACACTATTGGTGAGTTATGTTATATTTTTCAAGGTTTCACTCGTGGGAGATGTTTGAGGAGGACCATGGTAAAGGACGGGATTCTGGCTACACCAGTCTGCACAAAGAACTGGAACCTTTTCTTCTACGCAGAGTCAAGAAGGATGTGGAGAAATCTCTCCCAGCCAAAGTAGAGCAGATCCTCAGAGTGGAAATGAGCGCTATCCAGAAACAGTATTACAAGTAAGGACTGTGTCCAAACTTTTCTTGCTCGCTTTGTATATTTATATTTAATGTGCCTACCAATGACACCAATGTTCATCGGCAAGAGATACTAAGTCGACTGAATATATCAGAATCCAGGTTTTTTTTTGAGAGAGAGCGAGAGAGAGAGAGAGAGTTTTATATTCGGAACCCTTAAATGATCTCGCTCTTGATTTGTCTGTCTCTTGTGACTGTAGATGGATCCTGACCAGGAACTACAAGGCTCTCAGTAAAGGTGTCAAAGGAAGCACATCGGGTTTCCTAAACGTCATGATGGAGTTGAAGAAGTGCTGTAACCACTGTTACCTGATCAAACCTCCTGAGGACCATGAATTCCTGAACAGAGCTGAAGCATTACAGGTTTCGGTTGACATATTCTTTTTTTTGTTTGTTTGTTTTGTTGCCCCCCCAAAGAGATTGTATCCATCTGTGTATCAGTTATTGGGAACTCCCAGTTAGGGCTAGCAATTAATCGATTTTATCTATTAATTTAACTTTTGGAGTCAATTAATGGGTGGATTAGGCAATTAAGTGGTATACAGTTCCACCACTATCACAGTGCCCCCCCCCCCCCAAATAACAACAATGCATGGCATTTCAGACAGATGGAGGCTTTTAATATTTTTCAGGAAGAATATCATAATTCCAACAGAAAGACACTTCATGAAACCTTTATCTTCCATTACTTCAAGTCCAAACCTTTACACTATAATTCAGCAGTTCAAAATCATTGTGTATCTAATAACATGACAAAACATTTCAAATACAATACATCATACTCACCAGAGATCCTTATTACAAAATCCATCCGATGTAGACAGGGCTAGAATATTGCATTGCATCATGCATTTTTGGCAGTATGAAGCTATGCACTTTGAGCAGACCAGGTATGAATACCAAACCAAATGTTCATTGCGTGTGGATTTGATTCAAAAGGTTCATCACAAAATACAATTCATGAAGAGTAAACACGAACATGAAGTTGCTGAGATTCGGATAAAACCCCCCCCCATAAATGAGCCCCATCTTTTTTCAAGGTGCAGGAATCAAAGGGGAAAAGGTCATTGCTTATTTTCCACACTTGATAGTATTTGGAAGCACGAGAGAGAATCAATGTTTTTTCCCCCTTTCTTTTTAGCAACTTATCCGCAGCAGTGGGAAACTGATTTTATTGGACAAATTGCTGGTTCGTCTGAAAGAGCGAGGTCACAGAGTTCTCATCTTCTCCCAAATGGTTCGGATGCTGGATATCCTGGCTGAGTACCTTCGAAGCCGACAGTTCCTCTTTCAGGTGTCTTTTCAGCTCAGTGCACGCATCAGTATATATTTCTTGGCTCTTCGTTCTTCATCAATTGCATTTTTCGCTTTGTTGATGCATTCAGCGATTAGATGGCTCCATCAAGGGTGAGATGAGGAAGCAAGCATTGGATCATTTTAATGCTGATGGTTCAGAGGTAAGATTTTCCATATGTTGTATTTTGTGTCCAGTGATCATTTGAAGATGTACGCTCACCCCCCACCCCCTTTATACGTATACCCAGGATTTCTGTTTCCTGTTATCCACACGTGCTGGTGGCCTCGGTATCAATCTGGCTTCAGCTGACACAGTTGTCATCTTTGACTCAGACTGGAACCCCCAAAATGATCTGCAAGCCCAGGCCAGAGCCCACAGGATTGGACAGAAGAGACAAGTAAGTGAAACTGTATATTAGGGCTGGCTGATTTGTCCATACAGTCAATCAAATGTTGTCTTTTTTTCTCGGAATAATTTTTTTCCTCGTAATTAATTCTGTACTATAAAAGTGCGTCCTCCCGCTGACATGCGCTGCTTATACTGTTTAACCAAGATAGTTTAGCACAGTTTTTCGTCTATCGTTTGGAATTGGTTTGGGTTTATAGTGTCAGACAAGAAGCCAAAAAAAAAAAAAAACAGTCTTGTGTAAATTATGTTCAAAAGCATTGAAACATCTAACAGTGCATGCAAAAAAGCTTGATATTTGAGGAATTTTCCTTGTGGATATAGTTTGGGGGGCTTTCCCCATTTTTCTTTCAATTTTTTTTTCAAATTTTGCATTTTAAAGGGCAAAGTTCATGTTGTCAAGAAGCAGTTTTGTTACATAATCTCAAAGAGAACATTTTGTGTTAATTTATTAATGTAAAATCATTGAACGTTTGAATAGATTAAGGATTATGTTAAGAGGGATATTTCCTCCAGGAGGATGCACTTTTACTTTCCCATTATCTTGAACGAAAATATGAATTTCTATTCTTCTGTGAAAGTAATATAAATGAATGCTGTTAAAAACTGTATGTGTTTAATGTTCAGCAAAATAAAGCTTATTCCAGAAGGGGACTCCCTCCATAAAGCAAAACTTGATTTACCTTTACTTTTTTCAAGGAGGGGGGAAAAATCGATTAACTCATTGAATCCCAGCCATTTTTTCTAGATTTTGACAGATTTTTGCAAGGCCCACAGATTATTGTGCTGCGATACAAACATGCAGCCTACCAAAGCTCTTTTCTTTTTTCTATCTTACCTTTTTTCCAGTCCTTATGAATCGGCATTAGAAAATAGCTACATTTCATCAGAGTTCCATTTTCTGAGGGGAAAAAAAAACCCTGAGAAAAAGACATTTTTGTAAAAGCGATCATTTCAAGCATAATTTCAAGTATGGCACTACTATTCTTTGCTTTTTTTTTGGGCAGCTCAAATGTAGTGTCAGACATTTGTGAGTTGCCGCGTAGGATTAAGTATTGTTGTCTCCAACTTTCATTTCTAAGCGTGCATTGTTCTCTTTAGGTGAACATCTATCGTTTGGTGACTAAGGGCTCAGTGGAAGAGGAAATAATAGAGAGAGCGAAGAAGAAGATGGTGTTGGATCACCTTGTCATTCAGAGAATGGACACAACGGGAAAAACTGTCCTTCACACTGGCACTGCTCCCTCAAGGCAAGCCACACACTGTGCTTAGAAGGATATCCTGCCATGTGACGCAAGACAATCTGAATTCTCCCATCCTTTTTACGATGTAGTTCAGCACCATTCAACAAGGAAGAGTTGTCTGCAATCCTGAAATTTGGTGCTGAGGAGCTTTTCAAAGAGCCAGAAGGCGAAGAGCAGGAGCCTCAGGTACTAATACAAACGTACACACAAAAAAATGTAGAATAAAATGTATTCACAGCGCTATTTATTATTGTTCTAATGTGTCATGCTTTGTCATGTTCTATAGGAAATGGATATTGACGAGATTCTCAAAAGAGCCGAGACCAGAGAAAATGATCCCGGACCCTCCACAGTGGGAGAAGAACTGCTGTCTCAGTTTAAGGTGATATATCAAGAATTCATTTGTTACACTAACTCCTGGCCAATACCCAATCGCTAATGTCTTTAAGTCTTCCAAGTTAGCATCTGCTAAGTTGATGTGGCTCTCTCTCTGGCCTGCGCAGGTTGCAAACTTCACCATGATGGAAGAAGAGGAAATAGACATGGACTCTGAGCGCAGCCAGCGCAGTTGGGATGACATCATCCCCGAGGAGCAAAGGAGGAGGATGGAGGAGGAGGCGCGTCAGAAGGAGCTAGAGGAAATCTACATGCTGCCGCGGATGAGGAATTGTGCCAAACAGGTAATCAGACAGTGAAACCTCCGCACAGTGCGTCAGCTTTGCTTTTGCTTCCTGCGCTTATTTTGTTTATTTCAACAGATAAGCTTTAATGCTAATGAGGGCAGAAGACAGGGCAGGAGCAGGAGATACTCGGGGTCCGACAGCGACTCCCACTCGGATCGAAAGAGGCCAAAGAAACGCGGTCGGCCTCGGACCATTCCACGGGAAAATATCAAGGGCTTCAGCGACGCTGAGATTCGGAGGTAACGAGCAAGATTCTTTTACATTCTGATTTGAAAGCTTATTTATGCGTGTTTTTGTTTAAACTAATCAGGTTTGTCAAAAGTTACAAGAAATTTGGGGGACCGCTGGAACGGTAAGTGTGCATCATCTCAAGATTGACCCCCCCCCCCAAAATGCAGTACTGACTTTTGACTTCTTTCCAATTTCTTGACTCAGGTTGGATGCTATTGCTCGTGATGCCGAACTTGTGGACAAGTCTGAACATGACCTGAAACGCCTGGCTGAAACGGTTCACAACGGCTGTGTGAGAACATTACGAGAAAACCCCTGTGGACCTGAAAAAACGTCGGGTAACTACATTGCAATGAGGAAAACGACTGCCCATTAGCCCATGCAAAATATATTTTTTCTGGCGACTGCAAGAATTTACGCTAATTATCTACACCTTTACACCAGGTGGCAGAAGAGGCAAGGTAAAAGGGCCCACTTTCAGGATCTCTGGTGTTCAAGTCAACGCCAAGCTTGTTATTTCTCACGAGGAGGAACTGGCTCCACTTCACAAGGCCATCCCTGCCGACCCAGAGGAGAGAAAAAAGTTGGTCAAAGCATTCAAATAGGATGATTTTTAAATGAATGTAAAAGCTAAGGGAAAATGTTCCGGTTAGTGTTGGGTCAAAAAAATGACAATAGATGCTCGGTTTGGTTTTGCACAGTTTGAGTTGCTGAATCTGACTGTGTGTGTGTGTGTGTGTGTGTGTGTGTGTGTGTGTGTGTGTGTGTGTGTGTGTGTGTGTGTGTGTGTGTGTGTGTTTTCATTATTCATAGGTACATGATTCCATGCCACTCTAAGGCTGCACACTTTGACCTCGAGTGGGGGAAAGAGGATGACTCCAGCCTGCTAATAGGAATCTATGAGTACGGTTACGGCAGTTGGGAGATGATCAAAATGGACCCAGACCTCAATCTCACACACAAAGTGAGTCCAAGCCAACATTTTCAACTTTTGTGAGCTTCAGATAATCACAGAATTTGGGTATCCTGCTGAGCATTCCTTTGAATAATTGAATTTTGGAACAAATACATTTTGTATTGTCTTCCTCACACTGTACACTAGACACACACACAAATGTACCTGAGGTAGAAAAACATTAATTGAGCATATTTTTAAATTGAACACACTCAAATTACACGGACTAGTTTCACCCCTGGTGAGCATCGGTAAGATGACAAGATTCAAGAGTTCAGAAGCAATCATTTCACATGGGAGATATTTTTTCATATTCCAAACCAATTGGAAGTTGCCCCGTGTCAGAAAATGGCTCGGTTTCCATGTTAGAGGTTACACCATCGCTGCAATTAATTCTGTCGACTTTTCACTGTCGCCAGAACGTTTATATTCTCTCCTGAAAACGATGAATTGTTTGTTGCAGCTCCTACCAGACGACCCCGATAAGAAACCCCAAGCCAAGCAGCTCCAGACCAGAGCAGACTACCTCATTAAGTTACTGAGCAAGGACCTTGCCAAAAAAGAAGCTCAGAAACAAGCAGGCTCAGTATGTCTGACATTTACACGTTGTCTTCAGTCACTTTCATTCGTGAATTCATTCGACGAAACGCGCCCCTTGCATTTGTAGGTCAATTCTCGAAAGAGGAAGCCAAGATCCAAAAAGAGAGAAACTGTGAAGTCAACTCCGATAGATGAGATGATGAAGAGTGCATCCTCGGATCCTCCATCGGACAAAAGATCGGATGATGAGGATGAAATCGAGGAGGAAAAGGTACACTGAAAATCACATTATGTGTTCGACCACCCAAAAAGGAAGCTTTTGCACGAATGTGGGACATTGACTGTTCCAGGAGGAGATGCCCGTGAAGGCTCCAAGCGGTCGAAGCAGAACAGACAGAGAGACCGTGAAGGAAGAGAATCAGGAGGAGGAGGAAGATGAGGAGGAGGAGGAGGAGGAAGAAGAAGAAGAGGACGAGGCTCAACAGGATGATGGCTCTTCATCTGGTGAGAGGGAGTATAAAGAGGAACTCAAGAAAGACTGCAAAAAGGAGAAAAAGGAGGACAGTTGGGACAGTAAAGACAACAAGGAGTCAAAAGAGAGAAAAGAAGTTAAACCTTTGGAAGCGGTCCATAAACAAGAAGACAACGTGGAAAAGGTGAATACATTTAAATGTTTTATTAAAATTATTATTATAACACACACAGTGGTCACAATAAATGGACATTATTGTTATTGTTTTTTTGTTTTTTTTTCAACAGACTGAAAGCAAAGCTGAGGTCAGAGAACGGCTAAAGAAAGCACCTGATGTGCCAGTCCACATAACAGCAAGTGGAGAGAATGTTCCATTGTCTGAGGAGTCTGAAGAACTGGACCAGAAAACCTTCAGTGTGGTATGTTCACACTTTCCTGGTTTTACAGTACGCTTTGTTTCAACTTGATTACATGACGTTAATGTGACCCAGTCAACTCCCGGTCGAAGAGTTAGCAATAGTTAGCAACTCTAATTGCCCCACGGGGATAAATAAAGTTTTCTGAATCTGAATCTGAAAAAAGTGTTTGAATGTTGCAGTGTAAAGAGAGAATGCGGCCAGTGAAAGCAGCGCTCAAGCAGCTGGACCGACCGGAGAAGGGTCTCTCTGAGCGTGAGCAGCTCGAACATACCAGGCAATGTCTCATCAAGATTGGAGACCACATCACCGAGTGTCTCAAGGAGTATTCCAATCCTGACCTCATCAAACAATGGCGGAAGTAAGCACGCTTTGTCTCTTGGCCACACAAAGTCAAAGTTGGGAACCAATTCTGCCAGGGAGACTGAATACAAATTTGGTCTCTATTCCAAATACTGTATTTTTCTGGACTGTAAATGAGGAATAGCCTATTTGAAAACTCTTTTCATAATATAGGATGCACCGCATTATAAGGCGCATAGAATAGAAGCTACAGTAGTGGCTGCGGTTGTGCTATGCATCCACTAGATGGAGCTACACTAAAGAGATCTCATTTCACATTGTGGGCCACATACGGCCTCGGTAGATGTCAAGTGGGCCGGACCATTAAAATAATACCATACTCTGCTATAAATAACCAAAATAATATGTATTTCCTTTGTTTTGGTCCAAAGAAGCAGAAGAACATGAAGAAAATTTGGAAATTTAATGGACATATATCTGTTCCAAAACATTTCATGAAGCACCTTAGATTTCCTTAGACAAATGTGACATTTACTTTTATCATCCACATATATGCATTGCAACTGATCCCACTGATTGTACAAAGGCACAAAACTTTAGCAAGTAATTGCCATTGAAAAATATAGTCATGCACTTTAAGATTAAATGAAATTTATAAAGAAAGGAATTTTCAAAACATTGACACATGTGCATATAAAATCAAAATGTAATCCCTGCCTACACCTTACAAACTAAGGAGAGTGCTATTAAACGTGTAAAGAATAAAGTATCCACATGTCCTTGATAGCGTCTGCTGTGTTGGGACTGTCTCACTGACTGACTGACTGAATGACTGCTGTTGTCTTCTTCTCTGATCAAAACAATGTTGCCTTCTACTCTGATCAAAACACGGTGTCCCCTAGCGGATACTCAATGAATTGCACCTTATTAAAAATATTCATTCCGTGTTTTTATGCATTTTTTTCACTTTTAAATTATCCGTATGTTTGACACCCCTAATTTGTATTGAGCCTTCACAGCCGCTGTAGCCGTAACAGCCATTAGAACTGGTCACAAACACCGACATGAAACATATCAATACAAATGGCATTACAAAACAATAAATAAAAGGCAAAAGTTATAAAGACAATTGATTCAATAAAAAGGCACACAAACCTTGTGGGCTCACATCCGCAAGAGGCTAAATATCCTTAAAAGTCTTGCTTGTCTGAGACTGTGCAGCATCATAAATCCCCAAGATCAAATGCCATGTCAAACTCCAGTATTAATTGACTACCTTACATTGGGCAATGAACCACTTAACAAATAAACACACAAACTCAGATGGCTGCTGAAGTGAGACCTATAGCAAATTGAATATGTAATTAATACATGAATGCGATTCACTCTAAATCAAACATTGGTTACCTGCACTATGAATTTTGAACGTGATTTCTGTCATGTAAACGGAGTCGTCCAAACCCCCTCATAGTTGTGGCTGCTGATAATGTTTGTCTTTTGACAGAAACCTGTGGATATTTGTTTCGAAATTCACCGAGTTTGACGCCAGGAAATTGCATAAATTATATAAGCATGCCATCAAGAAAAGACAAGAGAACGCTCAGGTGGGTACCCTGCAAGTATTCCTGCATTCCAACATTTTCATATCAGCCCATAATCATTTTACATTTTTTTTTTTTTATAAACAGGCCATGGAGCAGAACACAAGGAGTGCAAACACAATCGGTTTTAAACACACGGGTAATTACGAATTTCATTGACCTGTGCAACCGGCATGACATGAGCTTGTCGCGACTCTGCAATAGATGTCTTACTCTGCGCTTTTTGTCCCAGATATCGAACGACTGAGGGACAACTCTCACCAGGATGACAGCAGTCGGGACAGTTACAGCTCAGACAGGCATCAGCCATCGGCGCGTTATCACGACAGCGGCAAGGAGAGACACGGCTCAGAGGCCCCCAGGAAAACTGCAGAATCCAGAAAAAGGCCCTACTCCTCATTCAGCAACGGCAAAGACCACCGAGACCACTACCGACCGGACAGCAGGGATCGAGACAGACAGGACAGGTGAATACGAAAATCTCTTTTTGCCTACCGTATTTTCACGACCAATCGGCGCACCGTGTTGTTGGGCGCAGTCTCAGTCACGGGTGCTATTTCTGTGTTTGACACTTACACAAAACGCACTGTATTATTGGGCGCAGCCGGGCGTGGTAAAACATACGCCAGCTTAAACATACGGCATGCATGCACGCACGCTAAAAACACGTTTTAAAAAAGGCAACGGAAGCAAAACTGAGTTGGGTTGTACTTGATTTAGCCATTTTACAATGTACTCGCGTTTTTCTCTTCACCTCTTACATGCTCACCCTTCACTCATTGGCGGACTTCCGCATGCCTGTCGTCACTCACTCCGCCTTTTCTCGATATAAACAGCGTGTCGGCCAGAAGCGCTCTCAGTTGGGCTTTGGAACTCGGCTCATACACTAGACGCTCCGCATTATAAGGCGTCCTGTCCATTTTGGAGAAAATTTAAGACTTTTAATGGCGCCCAAGTAAAATACGGTACTTGATTTTTTTTTGCCTATGTTTACCTTTATAAAATAAGACGTCATTTGGATTAAAGTTCAAATAACCTTCCACAATGCCTTTTTTTGTTTGTAATGAATGTGTAGCATTGTCTACTCCTTAAATTTGTTTTGATTCAAAGTGGCCTTACATAATCCCCCCCCCCAAAATTATAATGATAATAAAAAGAAAAAAGTATTGAATTTGAAATTAGGCGACTACATTAGCCTTTTCATCAATGTAAATGTACAGTAGGGAAACTTCACACGTCCTATAAGCAATCGGTGGACACCAGAAAAAACAAAAATTCTGCCAAACAGCAGCACTGTGAACCTGGAGCCTATGATGGCGGTGGTTTACCTGAAATGACGCAGTTTTGTGTCGTGTTTCGAAACGGCAGCCTTGGCCATTTCAAAATTGCATTCGACTTCATTGCAGTGTCAATTGAAATTCGATTCGTTGTTCAGGCATGCAACAATCTTGAACGTGCTTCACAGTCCGGCTCGTATGTGTGCGTGTGTGTGTGTGTGGTAGACATTACAGCGATGGTAAGCAAAGGAAGCTGGAGGAGTTGCGCTCCAGCAAAGACCACCGGCCGGACCCGAAGGATCTTTCCCATTCGGACCACCGCTCGTCTTACCGCTACCACTCAGACTGGCAGACGGAGCAGAGGGCCTCGGCGAGCGGGCCCCGTTCTCCCCGCGACCAGCCCTCGCCCTACGACTCGCGCTCGCCGCTGGGCCACCGCTCTCCTTTCGACTATTCGTCCGACCACAAGAGCACACCGGAGCAGATCTGGAGCGGCCGCAAGACATAACGGCAGCTGCCCGGGCCTGCTCGTAGCGGCCATGAACTCGCTCGCTAACAACAGCCCACGCCTTAGAGGAAAGCTGTGGAAAGCACTGTGCCACGACTGGAGACGAACGCTCAGCAGCGCCTCAAACCAGGCATCAAGGAAAACAAAATCATAGCCTATTTTTGTATTTAAGAGTTAAATGCTGCACGCAGCACACTTTTTGTTATTTTTATAACGTTTTTTTTTTTAACTTTTATTTTAACCTTTGGACAGAATAAGACCCTGAGCGCTGCCTCATACTCCCACCGACCCACGACACTGGATCCTGCGTTTTGACTTGTTGTTCATGTCTGTCCGTCACGATCATGTCCAACGTGATCATCTTATTTAAGTGTTAAGTCAGTCGAACCGTCAGCTGTCACGTGAATCGTGTTGCAAGCTGACGTCAAGACCAGTCTGGGCTCGGGCTCATCACCTGACGTACCTCATTTACATACCTTCTCATTTGTGTGTGTGTGAGAATTATTTAAGAAGAACAGATTTTAGCTGTAAAACAAAAAAAAACAAAACAAAAAAAAATTTGCTTTCTACATTTTGTGAGCAATTTTTCCCTCCCGTCATGATTTTGTAAATTTATGTAATATAGTAAATCGGTGGTCTTTTTCCTCAGGCTTTTTGGATTTATTCAGACTTTTTCTTTATCAACTCAGGCTTTTTTTGTTCAAGTGAGTCTCTGTATAATAGGTCTTTCATTATAACGCTTTCAGAATGTAACTTTTGGTAAAGGGAAAGTTCTTGCCGAGTTTGTTTTGAGTTTTTTTTTGTTTCGTTAAAATCAGTGACTTTTGAAAATCAGTCAAAAAAGACCTGCTTAGATATTTTCCGCAACTGTTTTTTTTTTTTTCGACGTAGGCAATAATAATGTCAATGTTCTATGCAGCCAAGTATATTTGTGGTGAACCACCCAACCGAATGAAGTCACTGTTAACGGTTCACTCTGTTGTACATAACTTTCCTCTATATTTCAGAATCAATTTACACTGAGAGTGCATGGATTTTTATGAACTGTTTTTATATAGTTGTTTATGAAGCCATTAAAATCAATCACTGTACTCCCTTGGACCAGCGCTTAAAACAAGTTTTATCAATGGAGTCATCATTGAAACCATACAACACAGAAAAAGCCTTCCTGAGCTTTTTTTTTTTTTTTTAGTTGATGAGCTCCGATATACAGTATAAAATACAGCGCTACTCGGTGCAAAAACAAAATTTCTGTCTTTACGGTAAAGCTTCCCACGACGTGCTCCATTGCTACATCCGTTTCCGGCGACGCTCAACTCCCACGACAGCCCTTAAAAATGCTCTCGCTGACCACCAGGGGCACTACACTGTTCTGGGTATCATTATATATGTCACGTTACGGCAGAAAACATGACACCATTCCAGTTAGTCATTTATTGGGTTCATTCAGGATCAGGGCAGTGTACAGTCACCTGTCAAACAAGTCAACTGAGCAGGGAAATGGCTTTGACGTTACACACCAGAACAGATAATCCGTTAAATACAACAAGGCAACATTATTTTCTAGGAACAGCTGCACAGACGGTCCCCTCTGTGGAGGTCCTGATTAGGAGCTCTTCTTCTCCTCAAACATGATGTTGGCTGTTGCTTTCTTGGCTGTGGTAATACACACACACACACACACATTATTATTATTATTAACAGGTTTTGCCCCATATCAGAATCATCCTCCGTACTCACCCTCATCTTTGAACTTGTCAGCGGCTTCTGATGCCTTATCCTTGATATTCTTCACCGCATCATCAATCTTGGATTCGTTCTTGAGGAAGAAGGGGCGGATGATGCGATTGTAAATCTGGACCGAGCCGTTGGAAGGGGTCGGAGCCATGCACCAGACCAGGAAGGCGCACTGGTAAGAAGACGACAAGCACTCATAAAACTGCCCGTGACTAAAAGCCACAGTCTCACAAGCCACATTTGTTTGATATTTCAACCAGCATTTGACGTGAAATGAACAATACATTGATCAATAATCCACCAAATGAAGGTTAAGAGCTTTTCTGTCATTTTGATTAGCAACTGAGCCAAAAGGAGTTTATTTTCCATTTTTACCGTCACTAAAGTGTGAATCTAAAAGAGCAGGGAATTGGCTTGCAATGCAAAATATGTGCGAACAGCCTTCGTGGAGGTCTGCACTCCTCACTCCTTATTTGTCCTCGGTTATTCTGTGCTTGGCCACATGCCTTCCATCAAACTCGGCCATCACAGTGACGGACGACTGAAAATCAAAGGGCATCATCAAAACAAGACAGAATGCCGATGAAACTAGAGCTCCATTACCTTTCCGATGTAGTAAAATGGGAACCACGAGAGAAAGATGTCCGCAAAGAACTCGGCCACACTGAAGAGTCCATACACCACCCAGTAAGTCAGCCATTTTGTATCATCATCTTTGGTGGCGCTTTCTATGGCCTTGATGCTGCAGGGAAGACATGCAAACGTCAGGAATTTTCATATTTTATCACTTGTATGGCAGCGCTCACGGACGGAACTGGTCTACTTGTCTGTAGCTTTTCACTGCAAGTAAATACAGCACTCACATTTTTTAAAAGCCAAGAGTGCACCTGTTAATCCGATGCCTGTTCCATATGGATCAATTCTCTGATTTCTTGGACATAGTATTTTAAATGTTCTGTAAAGTGCTTTGTTTCAACTGTAGGTGTTGTGAAGGCTCTACAGAAATCAAGCTGTATTGTATTGTATTCCCTTTAGCGTAGCTCCATCTAGTGGATGCATAATGCAACCGCAGCCACTATTGTAGCTTCTATTCTTCTATACAATGCGGGGCACCCTATGTATGAAAACCATTTTAAAATAGGCCATTCATTGAAGGTGTGCCTTATACTTTGAAGCGCCTTATAGTGTGGAAAATACGATAATATCCCGGTTGAATTTTTATATAAAATTTAAATCCCCGTTTTTTAAAAAAAGAAGAGAATTTGTCATATGTGTCTTGACACCGTTTTGACCTTATCCTGCAGCTGTTAACCTTTCAAATGTCAAGCGATGTTTGTGTATGTGCAGGTGTGGGTGGAGGCACACTTGCGTTTTGACAGACCTGGTCCAAAAACAAAACAACTTTAATGACTGATTTTTGGTCAAACAGTACTAAGCTCTGCAATCTAGTCCGTCAAAATGGTCTTACATACCACTTCTGCCAGTAGATTTGGTTGGGACAACGACTCGATGCCGAGTGACAGCATGACTTGTTGCATAGAATAATGGAGACAATCCCGTGACTGTATGAACCTGAATGAAATTATTTGGCAACCTGAGGATGGGACACAGATCCTTTTTTTTTTTTTTTTTTTTTTCATGTAACAGTTGTATAAACACGGGAGATTTGGTGAACAAGGTTACTTATAGTTAGAAAAAAAATGCAATTGAAAAAAAAATTGTTGATGAAATCAACATAGTTGGCTTTCATTTTATGTATTTATTTTTATATTTTAATCGAGTTATTAATCGCATTAATGGTTGAATGATTGGAATGATTTATCTTGTTGTCTTTTTTAATCAGAATAATCTGGCATTTAACTCATTCACTCCCAAAGACGTTTTTATACGTCTTTTCAGACTTGGTTTAGAATTGGCTGGTACTGAATGAGTTAAAAAATGCTTTAAAAAAATTTTACTAAATTAAACTACATCTTCCATTTATAAAACTATTCTCGCAAAAGTGTCCTTCATTTTCATCTTTGTCAGTTAGTATTTATTTCGATATTGCTGTATACGTATAGAAGAAGGAAGGTCAAATAGTTGTCGGAGAATCGTAGTAGTTTATTACGCAATCAATTATTATTTTTATTTTGGTCTCACAGCCGTTTTACTGGAGATCCTCAATATATTGCGATGGTTCTGGTTGGCTCATGTTCAACCCTCTTCAACATTTTCTGGAAATAGGTTTTTAACAATCATGCGAGAGCTGTGTCATCCTTAATAGGACACGACCCTCGTGAGACCTTACCGCGACAGAGAATGATGGGATGGACGAACGCATGCTTTTTTTTCTCTTCGGATTTGAGTGTATGAAGAGCACTTGGAACAAATGTGCACATGACTGTAAATAATCCAACAGGCTTTGGTAAGATTGTGAATATTGAGAGGCGATTCCTTTTTTTAGGATGATTCTTCCGCTTATGTCAATACGCCGACTGTATCGTGAGGGTGGGGTCAGATCCTACCAGTCACACCCACAGTAGTGCTACACACACACACAGAACTGGTGAGAGACAACGTTTACACAAAATCAACAAAACCAGCTGCTCTGTGTGGAAACTCTGCTGAGTAGAACCCGCTGAAAAATTCATCGCACTACATATTTCACAACATTCTAAAAGCCAAAACGTGGCACGACCATCACTCACTAAGACCATCATTTCAATGTGTGGCTTGATGACGTTTCACGTTTTGAGAAACAATGTGGAAACGTGTGGACTGCACTTTTTAAGCACTAGATCGACACACTAAACAAATAACTCAACCAATAGGCCACAATACAGCCCCCCCCACACCCTCTAATTTGCAGCCCTTTGCAACTAGAAAAAAAAAAGGCATTTTGACTTCACTGCCATGTTGATTCCAATTTCATGAATTGTTCAGGCCTCCTGAAAACACGCGAAACCGAACACTCCCGTCGGTCGTAAAGCATCGAGCTTGATGTCACGGATCCAAACGCTTATGTGGCTTTGTGGCAGTTGAGTCTGACTGGATTTGATTAAGCGCTTTGCTACAGCTGCAGCTGCTGTGAAAAGCGCAATATAAATGAAGACGTATTGTTCCGTTGGTACCACCAACCATCCACTCAGCATACAGCCGGATAGGGATTTGAAGTTGTAGGAAATATTGGAAATCCGCTGATGGTCATTATCGATGCATTGAAAAAAAACATCTTTTTAAACCCCTCCAAATTATACATGTTTGATAAAATTACAAAAATTATTGGGGGAAAAAAAAAAGGTTCTAACAGGGTGTGCAGACCACATTAGCTCGGTTATTTACACTTCCCTCCTTGAAAGAAAACGTTTTTTGTACAGGTTATGTTGGTCTATTTTGTAGAGCAGGGCTGGCCAACCAGTCAGAGACTAAGAGCCAATTTTTTTCACTGTGTTACTGCAAAGAGCCACATCGCACACACACACACACACACACTGAACACGAACGAAATCGAAACACACAGACATCCCCCCATTTCCTCCTCCCAACGCTCGCGCTCGACCCGGGACCAGTTCGCTGGCTCCGGGTCGATCGCGATTGACGTATTGGGCACCCCCTACCTTGAAAGCCGACTAGCTTAGCGCTTAGCACTGAACACCGTTGTTTGCGCTTGAGCGGTGATTCAGTTGTCATCTGATTGGTTGCCCTGTATGTCAATCAAGTAACGGGATTGATGATAGGCTGACGTAGTTAGTGTCTGTGTGTATTTAGCGCCGTTGTTTGAATGGCAGCGCCACTGCCGAGGCATTTTTCGACGCTTGTCATGTGAAAGCCCGGAAGCCGCATTGAACCAGCCAAAGAGCCGCATGCGGCTCGCGAACCGCGGGTTGGCCACACATGTTGTCGCTATATTAGCTGGCTGGCTAGCTAGCTAGATTAGCTGGCTGGCTAGCTAGCTAGATTAGCTGGCTGGCTAGCTAGCTAGATTAGCTGGCTAGATAGATACTGTAGATGGTGCGCAGGACAGTGGCCCTTGAGGACCGAATTTGAACACCCCTGCTCTAAATTGTCTAAATTGTGATTGCGAATGGTTGTTGTGTACGTGTGCCCTGCGATTGGCTGGGAACCAGTTCAGGGTATAGTCTTGTGAGGATAAGCGGATTAGAAAATGGATGGATGGATTTTTTTTTTTTATTATTACATCATAACAAGGCGGCATTTGAGCAGGGGGGTGTGTAGACTTTTTCCATCCACTGCATTTCAGTAAGTGATCTTTGCCACACCTCTTTTCTTCGAATGGTAAGACACTTGAAAAATGAACGCTGGTGCTTCCAGTTGATTAGTTTGCTTTTGCCATGAGCTTCCAACTGCTTTCTCAGAACTGTTTACTGGTGTTTGTGGGCTTTGCAGGCAATTAGGTGATTATTTTTGAAAACAACAACTTTGTGTCACATGATTGTACGTCACTCACGGTCAGTTGGGGACACTTTTTTTTTACATAACTGCTGATTTGAGGTTTTGTTTTTGTTTTTTTTGTCAGCGCTTTTGGGTCATGTGCCATGGCATGCCCTTCTTTTGTGTTCATCCTGGCTTCGTATTTGGACTCTCACTATGCTGAGACTAAATGAAGTCTTTTTAAACTCCCAAACTATGGACAAATTGACAACCCTTCCCAGTCACAAGTTGATCATTGTAGACAACCCATTGGAATCCAGAGAAGATGCAGCGCTGATTTATGTGGACTGTGGGAAAATTAAATTGTGAAAACCGCTTCATGACACAGAGATGTCCTGATCACACTTGTGTGCATGTGAGTCTGAGTCGCTTGATTTGAACAAGCTGATATCCGTTCTCCTGTGCAAAGGCTTGTTGACTCGAACATGTGTATTATCACATCAACACGTGATTACTCGAAGGAACTCTTCGAAAGCTTCTTACATTTCAGATCATTTTTCAGAATCGTCTTTTCTCTATCTGACGTTGACGTTGCTAGTTTGAGAGCCTACATCTTGCGTGCAAGTCATACGAGCTTGCGCGGACCTTGAAATTATGGGTTTGCATATTCCAGTATATACTTTACGATTGTAACTCAGGAAACCACATTCCCAATTTATATTTTGTATATGCTCGAGGTTGGGGATGGTCCTGTTTTTCCTCCCCCTTTTTCAGGCCATATGAAATCACCATTTCAACGATAGTGGAACCTCGAAGTGAAATTGTCCCACTGAAACTGTAACATTTGGAATTTAACCCAAATGTCACCCATATCTCATGATACCCCAGCAAACCTCCGTCCGCATATGCAAGAACTCCCAAAAGTATGTTTTGTGTTCATTATCTGAGAAAAATAGAAAGAGAAAAAAAATGTGATGACCACATTACCAAAGATGAAAGTTGTTGCGGCGTCAAGTGGAACATGTGCCTGTCCTCAGTTCAATGAGGCTTAAGTGCTCATAATGCTGTATTTGTCGACATAGATATTTGTTTCATTCATTAAAAAAATAATTAAATAATCATAGGAATGACGACTAAAATACTGTTACGACAGTGTGATAAGCAGTTTCTTACTTGTCAAACCCCATCTAGGCTGCAATTGCGCAATTTGTGAAGTGATATTTGGTATTTTGTGTGAATCACAAAACGTGTGATGGCGTGTGACGCCATAATAGTGCGCACATTCAAAATGACCCATTTCTGAATTGCAGGAGAAAAAAAAAAGGAACATGTTTAAACACCACTGCTCCGATACATTTGTTGCGTATCGACGGGTTATTTGATTACAGTAGCAACATAAAAATAAATTGGATACATGCCAGTGATGTTAACTTTAGAACGGAGAAGTGTGTGTGCGTGTTAGTGTGTTAGTGTGTGGGTGTGGGTGTGGGTGTGGCCCTCCTCGATATCGCCCGGTCCACTTACGATATGTAAGCTGGGTAAAGAAAGCCGATGAGGTTGCACAGCAAGGAGGCTCCATAACCAATGACCAAGTACACTGCGATGATGCCAACGATTGCTGGAAACAAAACCAACACAGCTATTTCATACAAATAACCTTAAACGCATAATCCACGCAATGCTCTAAATCTCTTTATTTAGTAATATTTTTAAAGGAACACAATCAAACATATGCTATCATTCTCGACATCTGAAACGTCAAAACCGCTCCGACTGCCGCCGCGTCGACTCGCCAATGCAGTCTTTTTTTTTTCTTTTTTCTCTCCATTCCTCTTTTCTGTCAACACTCACCGAGAGCGATGTACGTCCTGCTCACCCCGGTCTTCGCTTCGACTTTAGCAAGGGCATCCGTCACGAGGCTCTTTTCGTGGAGGAACTTCTCAAATCTTTCTTTGAGTGCATGTGCCATGGCTGCTCTTGCTTCCCGAACAAGGATGAATTAGGAAGTCGTTCTGTGGGAAAATGCGACACTGGTGAAACCGAACACTCCCGTTAGTTACAAAGCATCAACGTGTACAGGACACTAACAAGCACTTCCGGTGAGTGTCTTCATAATAAAAGCTTCCGCTTGTCTCATTAAGGTGTTTACTGTCCATCAAACTCTGATAACTCATCGATGGAAACACACATTAATGCTAGTATGCTATATTATCATTATTATTATTATTATTTTATGTGTGATGTAGAAACGCTGTTCTCCGTATTATGTGGATTAATGTAAACAGGGACAATCGTTGCACAATTTTTGGCAAAGGGGATTAGCAGTGTAATGTTACAGTTTTGGGGTTATACTGTACTATGTAGGTACCACCATCAATCCTATCAGTTAAAAAAAAACAATAATGCTCTGATATTAATGAATAGAGAGCTTCGGATAGGTGACTTCAAAAGGCCCATTTACCCTGTTTGAAGTGTTCCCGCGAGTCAAAGATCAGGGCATATATGCTGGTACCTCTTGGGTGCACTCAGCCTTATGCAGCCACGCCCATTTTCTGTTTTTGCGGTGGGTGAGGGGGTGGAGGGCAGCGATGACATTGCTAAATTAATACAGGACAGACAACCAGGACATTGATATGTGTTCGGTTATTTCAGGTAGATGAACAACTAGTATCATGACCATTTCCCCTGATTTAAAATGAGGGGGAAATAGAGGAATCAAACCAAAAACCTGACCGAGATCCGAATCACAGACGCCTTTGTTTAGTGGAGTTCACGTGTCTACCTGATTATCTCTGAACCCAGAATCCCCAAACTTCTCAGTTACAAAGTCAAAGTGTACGGCGAGAAAAAATATAGCAACCAAATACTTGGCGCTAAGTGTGTACATAAATAATAATGAATTAGACTGAAAAAAAAATTACAGAATGTGTTCTATCACTCTCGTAAACTTGATTTTGCTTCTCAAACGTTTTACAGACTTGATACAGGCGCTGTAGGTCCTTGACGGGCATCGCAACAGACCAATAATATTCAAAGAAATAATTTGCGCTATCTTGTGATTGGATGCTTTACTTCCTGTTTTCGTAGCTCTCTTGTTACTCGCCTGAAAAAGTCCGGAGCCAATATTTACAAGTTTTTATCGACTGTGGAGTCAAGTGAGGGTTCCTTCGATAATAAGGATGTAAGTGGAGAATTATGTAGTAGCTCGGCCCGCCTATGGCTTTTGTTCTAGTTCGTTTTACGCTAGAGCCTCAATGTTTTCGACCAACATGGAAACAAAAAGAGTGGAGATCCCCTCTGGCATACTGGACGACCTCTGCAGGTACTGTAATTGGATGGTTACCGTCGTTTGTTAACCATTTTTTAAACGGAATTATTGCGGGTCTTCATCATTCCGTGTTGTGTCTATAGCCAACGCGTTTTTTAAAGGCGCTTGCACAATGCCACGCGGTTACTGTTGTAAATTGGATTTATACACCATGAAGGCTCTATAATATACTCAGTCGGATTAAATTGACAAAGATGAACGTCATCACTGCTATTGTATGTTTTATATTCTTTGTCTTTACCTCTGGAAGCATTTGTTTTGGAGCGTACAGATCTCCGCTAAGGCTGTTTACCCAAAAACGAATGCAGTAGAAGTCCCACAGCAGCTTGGATGAGCACGGTCATCGTTTAAAATAATAATCATTACAAATACTAATTATGTTGTAAATACAACAACTCGATATGATGGGTAATGACAGCATATACAGCGGACTTTATAGCATGAATATCCCTTGATCCTTTCCCACATTGTGTCACATTTCAACCACAAACATCCATCCATCCATTATTCAAGGATTTGATTTGGATTTCATGTTGATGGGCCATCATTAAGTGGAAAGAAAATTATACATGACTGGAAAAAAAACCAATCTAACACGTTAAAATATTTTTTTAAAATGTGGGATGCAAATTCATTCTGTTACCCCCTCTGATATCCCTAAATAAAATCCAGTGCAATTAAGGGTTATTACAAAAAAAAAAATCCGCCCGCAAATGTATCAAGATAGCCGTCCATCTAAGGTGACAGGATATGTGACGTGAGTGTTGATCAGAGAAGCCTCCAAGAGGCCCATGACTCTGAAAAAGATTCACAGCTCAGGTGCGAGAGTCTATTTGTCATCTGCTCCATACATTTCCCGAGTTTTTGACGTAATGCAAGTGTGGCCAAATACGGATACTGTTCGTCACCTTGAACACAAAAGATTACAGCAGGCGTGCCCAATACGTCGATTGCGATCGACCGGTAGCTCGCCAACTGGTCCCAAGTCGATCGCGAGATGTGTTGAGGGGAAGAAGAAAACTTGCACTAATGATCCCCATCCTGTGTTTGTATAGCCGATTCATCCTGCACATTCCCAGTGAGGAACGGGACAACGCTATCCGGGTGTGCTTCCAGATTGAGTTGGCACACTGGTTTTACCTGGACTTCTGCAAGCCAAACACACCAGCTGCCCCTCACTGTGGGATAAGAGACTTTGCCAAAGCTGATATCCTTTCTCCCGATTGGCGGACATTGCTGGCGTGATTAGTTTTTTCCCAGCACCTCTTTATGCAGTGCTCTGTGAGCTCATTCTTGAAATTCATTGAAGTACAATGGATGAAAATGCCGTTCATCCCTTCCAAAATAAAATTGCACTGTGCTGCGAGAAATAGCATTCTGCAAAATTATTAAAAAAAAACATACAGTAAAGTAATGAATATAATTGGAGAGAAATCATTTTTGTCACACTTTTCTCCATCAACACATGGAACTTGGCAACCTCGGGGGCGGTATAAAACACACATTCGGTTGGTCGTTCTTTGCTGAGGATGAAGAATATATGCCTGTTTTTCTTGACGGCAGCAAACTTTTCCATCACTGTCCCTTCCTCTTGCCCCATGGAGAAGATGTGCAGAAGGTCCTCGACCAGTGGAAGGAGTACAAGATGGGCGTTCCTACTTATGGAGCAATCATTCTCGACGAGTCGTTAGAATGTGTGAGTTTTCTTCAGCGAAAATAACTCTCCTTTTCACTTGGGTGAAAAAGAGCGCTAAAAAGTGTAACGTGAACCCTTTCATGCACCCTATAACCTGATAACATGAGATGTTTTCTACTGCAGTCCCTGAAAGGGTTAAATGACTGTTTTTTATTATTATTTGTATTTTTTTTTTTCCAGGTGTTGCTCGTTCAGGGCTACCTTGCAAAGTCAAGCTGGGGCTTTCCCAAAGGGAAAGTGAATGAGGATGAAGCGCCTCACGATTGTGCCGTTCGTGAAGTGAGTCCGCCGTAATTGACCGCTGAACAACTGTGAAGGCACAAGGAGATGGCCGTAACGTGCGTGCGGGCGTGTGTGTTTCTCCCCAAGGTGCTAGAGGAAACGGGCTTCGACATAAAGAATCGTATCGACAAAGATATGTACATAGAGCAGAAAATCACTGACAAGCTTGTGCGGCTCTATATCATACCGGCAGTATCCAAGGATACAAAGTTTTATCCCAAAACCAGAAAAGAAATCAGGGTATGAAATCTGTTATTATTTTTTTTTTCAATTTCGAATCTTGTTTTCGAATAGATTATCGTTTAATCGTGTATTTTCTTTGGGTTTCCTATTTTAGAATATTGAATGGTTCCCGATTGAGAAGCTTCCGTGTCACAGTGGCGACATGACCCCGAGGTCGAAACTTGGACTAGCCCCCAACAGGTTTCTCATGGCCATTCCATTTATAAGGTACGTGTACGTGTCGGGGGGGGGGTGTTTGAATGACAAGGAAAGAAATTCCTGCTCAAATAAGTTCATCTTTTAATCCACGCGGAGAGAAGCTACATCCGTTTAAAATGCGGCAGGACAACTACGCATCATTATTGTGCGCGGCGCGGCTCCGTTAGGAGAGCAGGTTGTTCTGTCACCAAAGAGCCGCTGGTTCAAATCCCCCCCTCTGGCTGTCTGCCGTCAAAGTGTCCTTGGGCGAGACAGCAAACCTTAATTTGCTCCCTGCGGGCCTGTCAACGCCTTACATGGCGGCAGCTGCCTATCGGTGAATGAAAGTTGCGTGTCAAGGTTTGGAAAGTTGGTTTGGGCGCCATATTTTGGAGAGAAGTGCACTCGCTCTGTTTACCATGATGACAAAGTAAAATCGTCCACCCAGGGAAACAAACAAACGGGCCTATTTTAAAGTCACCACCACAGATTTTCCTGTTCATATTTGAACAAAAATAGACTGAAAATTATTTGTGCTGCTTTTTGCGCTTGTTCAACTTTAATCTATTCACATTCACTTCTTTTTGAAATGCCGCACATGCAAGGTGATTTATCAAAAAATCTGACACATTTTGCAACTTTTAAATACGCCGTGTCAGACGGTTGTGCTTCACGATGGAAAGGAGACGCTGATAAAATGAGATTTGAGGAGCGGAGTAGATCTTTTCTACTTGCGTAACCATTTTGGAATCAAAACAAAAACAATTGCCACGGTATTGTCCGTTCGCTAATGTAGTTCTGAACGGTCTAAGCCAGCGCTGAGGTAGAGCAGGTCACAAGGAGTCCCATCTATGACTTAATTGCTTTCAACTCTGCAGATCCTTGCATCCGGGTCACGTCAGCGCACTGCGACAATTGGTTCTGGCTTCTTTGTCTGTGCTGTGAACCTCTGATGACAATAATAATATTGTGATCTAGTCATTTAATCTACTGTATTTTCCGCACTATAAGGTGCACCTAAAAGCACTCAATTTTCTCCAAAGCTGACAGTGTGACTATGCCATCTAGTGGTGATTATTACCAATTGTAACCTAAAAAGGGTTCTGCCCGATATTAATTGATGTGTATTCGGCAACACATTATGAAATATTAGCCATTATGAAACGAAGATAATACCAAAAATAGTTAACGGCTGACTAAACGAAGGAAGAACGAGACAAGCAAGACGTCTAAGGATATTTGGATGTAATCAATTGTCTTCATAACGTTTGTCTTTCATTTATTGTTTTGTCATGCCATTTGTATTTATATGTTTCGAGTCTAATGGCTTTGTTACAGCTGCAGCGGTTGTTAAAGCTGCATTGTCTTGTATTCCTTTTGGCATAGCTCCATCGAGTGGATGCAAAGCGCAACCGCAGCCACTATTTTAGCTTCTATTCTATGCTATGCGCCTTATAATGCAGTGTGCCCTATATATGAAAACAGTTTTTAAAACATGCCATTCATTGAAGGTGCGCCTTATAATCCGAAGCGCCTTATAGTGGGAGAAAATACGTAAATCTTGGAAATAACGTTTGGCTGCCGATTGTTCTTTTGCCGCTTCCCCCGGAGCAGGCCGCTACGAGAATGGATTAGCAGGGTGAAAGACGAGCCCCCAGATAGCGATGAGGACTTTGCAAGCAATGGCACCACTCCGGGAAAAACCTCCGACAATGCACGGTAAATTCAGCTCATCAGTCGCCGCTGGAAGCTCATTTCGTGGCGGGGGCGGTCGTTATCTTATATTAGACAACATCTCTGTGTCGGCTCACGTGATGATGAATTGAATAGATATAAGCAATGTATATGCTGTAGTTGGTTTGTATATTGTAACTATTTAGGAGTAGATTAAGGCGGTGCTGCCTTTGCCGCCATCGATAGAATATCGACAACCCCTTCCAGAGAATACTGTAATCTACTCTTCAGTGTTTGTCGACGCTCTCCGTTTCTCTTAGGTTGAAATCCCGCCGCATCGCTGCTACGGAAGTGTTTCCCGGAGATGGTTACAGCAAATATAAGCAGCAGAAGGAACTGAGCCAATTTGAGTTGAATCAGGTTTGCAAAGACAAGTGACACCGCTATATCATCTTTTTTCCAAACGTCCTGTTTGTATAGTTGTAACAAAAGAAAAGGCTGCGCTAATCTTTAATTTATTTAATATCGACGACGTTCACAATGACTGCTCTTAACTCCAAATAGTATATTTAACGCTGGTGACCGAGAGCACGTGCGTTCTGCTCTCATGGCGAAATTCGGCGGTAATCAATCACCTGAGAGCATTTGCCTCAAAACGACTCTGTGGTTGCTGTCTAACTTTGTACTTTGTGTGTAGAGCCAACACTTAAAAGGCAACGGGAAGAAATACCAGGAATCACCTTATCTAAAGAAAGGACTCAGTGAAAATGGATTCAGCGCACAGCAGGTCAAAATATTATCGGTAAGTTTCTTTTGAAAAGCTCTTAACTGTGATTTTTTTAAAAATTAGCTTCTACATAATGTCATTTCGTTGACTGCTGATACAGAAAGAAGATAAACGGCTTCATCCCAGAAGACTACAAGACACATTTGAGAAAGGTACGCTTGGTGCGATTGTGCGGGTATCTTGCCATCTTCAGTCCAACGTGCTGAAAAAACAGATGATTTCTTTTTTCTGTGATGAGTTTATGATAAGATTATGACGGTTTTTAATTCCTAATTTTGACTGTAATCACGTGCTAAGATTGGAAGGTGAAGAATGAAGGAAGCCATACAATACAATACATACAATACATGCTGATTTATATAGCGCTTTCACAACAGCGGCAGCTGTAACAAAGCGCTTAACAAAGCAGTTAACATAAAGTAAAATAATAAACACAACACACAACATAAAACACGAACAAAAAGTAAAATAATGAACACAACACATAACATAAAACACGGACAGTTGTGCATGACGCTATCACGGGCATCCCGAGGCACCGATGCAAATAGGGAGTGAACGGCTAACCTGTGTTTTTAATATTGATCGTCCTCCATAAAAGCAGACTGATCATCGTCGTTTTAAATCAAAATAAGACACTTGAAAACACCTGCCTTTTCTTTGTAAAGCAATGATCAACATTTTGCCCATTTTCTGACATTTTAGGGACCAAACCAGTCATTAAAAGATCAGCAATTTATGTCTGTGAATTTTCTACATTGTCAATATGAAATGCTGTGTTTGTAATCATTTTGGAAAAAAGGGATGGGAATTATTTTCTTTTTTTAATCCAATTTATCCATCTATCCATCCATTTTCTGATCCGCTTATCCCCACGAGGGTCGCAGGCGTGCTGGAGCCTATCCCAGCTGCCTTCGGGCAGTAGGCGGGGGGCACCCTGAACTAGTTGCCAGCCAATCACAGGGCACATAGAGACCAACAGTCATTCACACTCACACTCACAATCACACCAAGGGACATTTTGGAGTGTTGCACATGCCCGTGTGTTGAAAATGTTGACATCAAAGTCAAATATCTCAATTTATCAACGCTGCATCTTTCCCCCCCAGTTAAAACAAATCAATTAATACCAATCAAGCCACGCGTAAAATGAACGAAGCCTTCCTTTCCAATAAATTCTTATTTCATTCCAGCAGCAGTACTTTTCATGCTAAAAATTGTAGAAATGGTTCACCCGACAACAGAAATCCCGCTCAGTCGTCAGACCTTCACCCGATTGAAAAGACGTGGATGATGGAGAGCGATTGTACAAAGAGGAATGCTCTAAGATCCGTCTTTCTGTAGTCTTGTGCAACATTATAGGAGAAGATTAGGTGCTGTTTTGAATACATACGCTTACGGTAATTTTTAAAAAATGGTCATTTGTCATTTAGAAGGAAAGAAATGTAGCGTATTTTCACGACCATTCGGTGCACCGTGTTGTTGGGAACGCCCACCCTTCACTCATTGGCAGACTTCCGCATGCCTGACGTCACTCACGTCCGCCCGCCTTTTCTCTCTATAAAGATAAATAATCTGTCGACTGTAGTGACCGCTGTCCCTGAAAGGGTTCATTTTGAACTTTGTGGCGTATTTTGCGCGCCCGAAAAGTTTCTTCCAGTGTGAATGTATGTCTTGGGAGTACTTGTGTGTGCTGTAAACGGATGTTTCTTTCCGCAGATGGTAATCCATGCAGCTCTCCGAACGGTCAACAGCCTGCCCAGCAAAAAGCCTCGGAGCAGCTTCTGTCATCCAAAGCGTTCCTCAGTTTTAAATTCGACAAAGATGCCATCATGAGATGTTTTGACTTCTGACACGGGCGGACAAAGTGCTGTGCCTCTCCTGGCATGTTATCGGGCTATGAACTCTCTGATTTTTTTTGTCACTCCAGACAACCCTTGTTAAGACCGGCGCCGCTCACATTTGTTACTTGTCAGCTTTACAACACATTTTAGTGTTAGGAACTTTTCCCATCCAATAACCTTCCTCGGTCTGGCTTTCGTTTGAGCACAGTGGTCCATATGATCTGACAGAAATGTATTCTTCCCCTCTTCTTGTTTTAATAATTGGCAAATCCACATTATTCTATGCCTCTCAGCGAGTTGCAGTTGTCTTTTGAATCCTTCAGGAAAAAAATTATTCTTGTCTTTACGACCAAATAACTTAAAGGTTTTATCAATACCTGTACTGTCATTTAGAATGCGAGGCATTTTAGAGAAGCAAAGTGCACTTGGTCTTATTCCAGTTGGATCAAAGCATGTTATGTAGGTGTTTGTGGTTACGGTTATTAAAATGAATTTGAAATAAGTTGGAATTTAAAAACAGACCATTTTTAAAGTCACCGTAAAATATCTGCAATCAAAGGTTGGTCAGCCAGTTTTGGACTTGCGTGTTTGCTGATTTCCAAGACAAATGACATTTATTTAGAATTTAGGGGGGGGGGGGGCGTGTGATATTTGACACCAAATCTGTCAATTATTCTGCCACCCAAAAATAGTTTTAGTAAAATGTGTTATTCTTAATAATCGCAGTCACCGACTTCGGCATTTTATCATTTGACTGAAATGTGTACCACTGTGTATTCGTTTGACCGGAGACGTCTGGCTGTTCTTTGCCGCCAACCGATGAATTCCAATTTGTTCCACCTGTTCTACCACAGAGCTTGTGTTAGATTTTAAAAAAAAAAAATTGCTGTCACAAACACCTCAAATCGCTGGGTGAGACCAGAAAGTTCGTTACTGTGTTTCTTATTACCTATTGTACAGATGGTGATATGTTAAGCTATGGTGGATCGTGAGTGCTTTGACTTCACACGTAAAAATAGAAATAAAATCAGGTTTTGCACAGGTTTTTGGGGTTTTTTTAACGAGTATTCAGGGTTGTGACTCGGCAGGCAGAGTTGCTCACTATAGATTGTTATCATGGAGTTTTTGCCATCCCACCATAATGGATGGCCGGCTAATTCGTTAGATAGATATAAAAAAAAAAAAGTGATTCAAATGTGAACTTTGATCTTGAAGAAGTTCTTTTAAGCTGACAGCCATTTACACTCTATGCACCTCGGAATTCATCTTGTGACTTCCATCAGGAGTCGCTTTCAGCAATAAACAGCCCCGGTGTGATTTCCTGAACTTGAAATGTTCCCCCAAGGTTTGCACCTTGTCAGAGGGGCCTGCGCTCACCCCAGGAGAGCGGCATGCTTTCCAGTTCTTCATGCTAAAGTCCATTTTTGGGACAGCGGGTACTACAGTGGGCAGCTTCTCATGTTATCAGGGTACAGGGTGAATGAAAGGGTTACATTAACTGCATATAGAGAGCGCCTGGTTCAAGTATTGATCACTTGAAAAAAATGGGTGGAAGACATTTTCTCTACATTTGGTAAAAACAAAAATGTATGTAAGCATTTTTATTGTTGTCCTATTGAACCCTACCAATAAAAAAAAATACAAATAAAAACTACTGTGGACTTTATGGAGTGAAATTGGGGTCACAAGTTTTGTAATTGGAAAAAATACAATTTGAAACTGGAAAAGGAATGTGTTGATCTTGGATTTCGTAAAAATGTAACAATTTATTCAAAATAAGTGTGTGAATGTTTTTTTTAGGTCAAATCTAATTTGGATTCTCTTGTAATTCTTGTGAATATAATATTATTCACTCCTAAGTATATTTTGACATTTGAGGTCTTTTTTTTCAGTTGTATGTTTGATCTTTTCTGATTTATATCTTATTTATTACTGTTTAAAAACGTTGGGGGGTTTCAGTTTCAAATCCGTTTTTGGAGTTTCAGAATTGTGACCCTGATGTGGCTTTGGGGGCGTGGAATCATGAGTGACAGCTGAACAAAAAGGCTTGGAACATCCCCCAGTGACAGTGCCTCTTGAGCACAGGTGTCAAACCCAAGGCCCCGCGCCAGATTTAGCCCGCAAAACTAAATAATGGAGGTCATCTTCCATAAAGCTTGCTAAAATCCGTGTCCAAATTTCAAATTGCGGTGGTATGGGACTGGTCAAATTGGGGCTGGAAGTTAGATGGGTTTTTTCAGACATCATCAGGATGTCTGCGATGTTACACGGCCAAATGCTTAAAAAGGTTAGTAAGCAATCTCCAGGTATGTTTTTTTGGGTGAAAAGCTGACCTGAAAACAAGACACTCTGGTTCAGGAGAAATGTAAAAAGATGAATAACCTTTAAAATGGTTGGCAGAAAAAAAAAAAACATGGGGCTCCACCTGAGCATCATTTCATGTATCAGGCCCAGATAGGAGCACTTAATTACATTTAATATAATTCACCAACTCTAGTGAGGAAAAGCGTTACAGATGATGGATGGATGGATAGTTTAATGAAAAGAATGGCAAGTTTTTTTTTATTCATTTCCTGCCACCTGGTCATTCTAATACATTTGGAGTCTCGTGATTACCACTCCAACCCGATAGGTGGCGGTAATGCACCTCAAGGCTGGCTCAACCTCGCAAATCAACTAAATTTAAGACGAGGAAGAAGAAAACGGAGGTCTCCCGTTCAAAATACGATGGGGACAATTGAAAGTGAGGTAAGATTGTTCATTGATTAATTCATTTCCCGAACGGATTATTTTCACTAATGTACATATCTGGGTTCACAGTCGATACTGTCAATCATACAAAACACTGTCGTCGTTAAATAGTTGTTTTGGGGAGCGTATGGCGGAGATCTAAGCTAGTTTCCCACGCGGAAACTTAAGATATTGTATTTAGCTAAGTTACTTGTGTTGAGGGGAAGAGATATAGAGTATGATACCATTGTTTCTTATGCATTGTCACACCCGACCACGATTTATGAGAGTATTATCTTTCGAATGTACCACTTTCAGCTCTAATGTACCACAACAGAAATATATTTCGTACCTGTAAATTCATAATCGCTTATTCTCTCCCTCAGATGAAGTCTTCGCTCACGGTTCTCTGACTTTCCTTTTGAGATCCGACTGTAATACTGCAAAAAGACAGGTAAAAGTACACACGAAAAGGGCCCCTGTTGTAAGCAAGTCTAACATGATCACGTTGATGATCAAACAATGACGTTTGAAATTGAAAAGTGTGGCATTTGCTTTGCAATTTGTTCAGGATTGTAACGGTTGTCACAATATTTTGTCTGTAGGTACAAAATATTCAAACACATTTAACAAATATGTACTGTTGCGGGGAAAGTGCACCAGACTCATTTCAACGCTTCCCAATGAAAGGAAAAAAAAACAAAACGAAAGAAAGACAGACAAAACTCAACCTTGACACAAAATGTTTTTATTCTAATGTACATTTTAAGGATTTCTTGGCATTTAATGAGTTAATGACTTCATTTCAAATGTTACTACACTTTTCTTGAGTGCTGATTGACTTTTTCTCCAGTGGCTTTGGACACATTCAACACGTGGTATGACACAAAATGGACAGAGTTCAAATGTTTTTGATCTTGCACAGTTCCAATATAAATATTAGTGTGATTAAAAATCACAACAACTTTGTGAGCTCAGTCATTTTATGATGCGTTCCAGTGCATCATGCCGTATTCCCGCCCGACTTCGCAAAACCCAGCCAAGGGCCAGAAAGCACAGAAGTCTTCGACCACAAGTCGCTTCAAAGACATTCACATCAATGAAGAAGTCAAAATTTCAATTAACTTGTCTCTGGAAAGGTTTCGTTATAGCGACCAGAAAGGTATGTGATGATTACGTAAGTCAAGTTGATATATTTTCCAATGTGAGCAGCGAGGAAATGACAGTCCAAATTGAATCTCCCCCGAATGAACAGAGATGGAATTTCCTTCTTCGCTTACTTCTAATGAGAGAGCCTTCATACATCGTGCAGCGCAGGCTTTGGGTTACATTTCGAAAAGCAAAGGGTAAGTAGGTCTCACTAGAACTCTCTCTGCTGAGGAAAGAAATGTCATCTGTGCTGTATGTTGCAGATGTAGCACATTTGACAATAAAGTTGACATGAACATGAACATGAGAACATACAAACGGCAATCTATTTTGTGTTTCAGGAAAAGCTCAAATCGCTTCCTCACCATCAGGAAAAAGAATCTCCTCGACAGTCGTCGGTCCGCCATGCTGCTGACACTCTCCCAAACCTCCTTGCATGCCATCCGCAGCCTTCTTCACAAGTTTCCCATCACCAGTAAAGAGCGTGAAGACCTTCAAGCCAGCAGCAAAAGCAAGCTGTCTGTTGCTACACAACTCGGTGCGTTTGTGTTTAAAATGGTGTTGGCAGAAACGAACCCACTTGCACAAATTGCAGTATTCATCATCGTCCTGTCTTGAAGTGTGTAACCATGGCGGCCAATAAACCACTAATGAGACAAAATAGATTTCAAATGTTGTGCAATATTTTCCTATAAATGACAACTCACGAACAGTTGCAGTCATGCGAATGTTAGGCTTTCATAGTCACGTTTGGGGAAAAAGGTGTGTAATATTCTCCTGTCTTCCATCAGACAACGGCTTTGACATGAACAGGCCAAGGGGGCACTTGGACAGCGGCGTTTCCGTGGTGCCCCCAAGGAGGAGGACGTCGGAGTTTGACAGTTTCCGACGTGCGCTACCCGTGTATGAGCACGAAGAAGAGATAGTCAGACTGATTAGAGAGAACAAGGTGGTACTGATCGTAGGAGAGACCGGTTCTGGCAAAACAACCCAGGTAAGAGAGCGATTGCGAAATTGATGCCAATGTTAATTTTGGAAATGTACAGATACGCTTCAGTGGAATTCCTGTGCCTTCAGTGTCGTCCTTTTAACTATTAGGCCCGTTACGCTAGTGAAAGACCGATACGCTAATAACAATTATTAGTAGCCAAGGAGGTCGACAACTGATATTTGAAGCCAATACGGTATTTGTATGTAGAAAAAAATGGCATCCAAAACTACAACAAATGACTTTGTGTAAATGCCTTGAAGTCAGTCCTTCTCGGAAAAGTGCAGTGGGCCCCCTGTGGCGGGGGTGTGTATCACCCCAGTGCCTAGAATGCTGTACTAGATTAAAGTGTACCGAAAGTATTAGGCTCCCTTCAACCTTTTGACCTTTGACCCCAAAGATATAAAATTCGATTTTTTTTTCGTTTTGTTTTGTTTTTGGTGAAGAATCAACACCAAGTGTGCTCTTTATTCAAATGCAATGTCTGGGGTTATCTGAAATACACACACACACACACACACACACACACACACATATCTATTTGTAATGTATGTTTGGTCAGATTCCACAGTTTCTGCTGGACGACTGCCACAAGAAAGGAGAACGCTGCAGAATTTTCTGTACTCAGCCCAGACGCCTGGCTGCCATCACGGTCGCGGAGAGAGTGGCAGCCGAGCGGGGAGAGACAATCGGCAAGACCGTCGGCTATCACATTCGACTGGAGAGCAGGTAAAATCCCCTTTTAATCACAACTTCCGACTTCAAATAATTACCGGTATATATTTTTGGTATATCCGGTGAAAAGTAAAATGAATGTTCTAAAAGGTCTAGAATTTTTTTCGTTATATAAAGAAAGGACGGCAAGATGAATAATTTCAGAGTTCATTTTATGTGATTTTCATACTTTTGATAAAGGGTGAAATCATTTGAAGATACCCCCTCTTTGCATAAAATTCTGATTCCTTCTCGTAATCTTGATGAGATTGTGCAAATGACCCTTGACTTTGAATCTACAGGGTTTCTCCAAAGACTCTGCTGACTTTCTGTACCACCGGAGTTTTACTCAGGACACTTATGGCCGGAGATGTCAGCCTGGCATCCGTCACGCATGTCATTGTGGTGAGCATTAATTGTGCAATTGCATACTCTGGACGTATTTTTGCAATATCACTCGGTGCAGTTGCGTTGTTCTTGTCCATCCCCTTGAAATGAATCTGCCATGTTAAAACCTGTCTTCCTGTGTTTTCGAAGGATGAGGTGCATGAGCGCGATGGTCTGACGGACTTTTTGCTCACGAAGATGCTTGATGTACTTGAGGACTTGCCCGCAATAAAACTGGTCCTCTCCAGTGCTTCTCTGGATGTTGACTTGTTCCTCAAGTACTTTGGCGCTTGGTCCTGTCCTGTTATTTATCGTAAGCCTTTTTAAACTGTGATTTTTGAAAGGCAAACTGAAGCGGTTGTTTCTCTTTTGAACCCCGGTCTAACGATTGGCCCCACAATACAAGATGGAATCAAGTACTTGGAAGATACATGATGTTTGTGGGGCGGTATTTAAGTTGTACTGTGAACACATTGTCATACATTACAGGAAATTGTTCCACACTTCTCTGATTTTCGGCCTTTTAAACTATGAATCAGGATCTGCGAACCATCGCACACAATCCAATTGACTAACTTGTGCTTGCTGCTCATTGTATGTTCATTTTGCATAAATTGATAATAAATTATTTTGGTTTTTATTTGTAGTGAAAGGAAGACAGTTTGAAGTGAAACAGCGTTTTCTGGAAGACATTTTGAGGTTCACAGGTTTTAACAGTCGAGAAGTGGGCAAAAGCAAGGAAGAATCATCCCACAGAAGTATGTCGGAATATTTCATGACTTTTTTTTTTTTTTAAATGAAATAGTATTGTCTTGTTCACCTGACTGTGGCTCTTGGTATCAGAGGAAGAGACGCAGGACCTTTGGACAAAGTGGGGAAACGCAGAGGAGAAAAGCAGTGTTGAAGATGGACAGAAAACACACTCCTACAGGAGCAGCAACGATCTTGAGACAGGCGGCGCTGTCAAGACACTGGTAAGATGCTTGTGAACGTACAGACTGCGAAATACCGTAAATTCAAAATGATGGGGGGGGGGGATGAAAATCATTGTACATTTAAATATCCAAACCCAATTCCATTGTATTGGGGACATTGTGTTGAACATAAATTAAAACAGAATGCAAAGATTTGCCAATCTTATTCAACCTATATTTTAAAAAATGTGCGTCAATTTCATCTGTCCATCTTCGGATCTCAACTTCTTCTTTTTTTTGTGTCTCCAGGATGGAGAAGGCTCTGAGCCGTTGGAGCCCTGGATCCAGAAAGAGATGGATTCCTGCATCGTCAACATTTTTGTGAATGAAGACCAGGAATATGTTGCTCAGCTCTTCAACCTCATTCTCAATGAAAATGTCAATGGTATGACTGAGCAGTCCCGAATGAACTGAATTTGTAATCGAACACATTGTGTTTGGCAGTGCCTACCTGTATATGGAACATGTTGCGCCGTTTCTACAGTTTGACATATTTTCACGTGGGAATTTGATTTTGTTTCCTCATGCTTAGTTGACTACATGCACAGTGAGACGGGGGCCACACCTTTGATGGTGACAGCGGGTCGAGGGTTCCTACCTCAGATGGAGCGGTTGCTTAACGTGGGCGCTGACATCAACTTGAAGGCATTCAATGGATGGTGTGACAAATGGAAGTCGTTGAACTGTTGCCGTTGGCAAGTGAAATGTCAATTGTCTTCCATTGTACAATAAAACGGATTTCTTTTCATTGAAGGACCGCCTTGGACTTTGCCACAAACTTGCAACAGGAAGAGGCTGTTGATCTTCTTCAGTCCTTCATGTGAGTATTATTTTGTCTTGAAAATGTCACCCCCAACCCCCTTCAAATGAATGTTTTCCACTCGTTGCATGCAGGTTATTGTATGTCCACGATGAGTTTTTGTGTGGTGAAAACCCTGAATTACGCATAGAGGAATAAGCATGTCATCACACGGCCGTCTTATCCGTTGCAGTGCCAACAAAACGATGGAAGAGTGCCCTCGGCTTCAGTGTGCCAGCGCTGAGCAAAGCTCCAAAGACCAGGACCTGCTCAAACTGTACCACCACAACTTTGACGATGAGTTTGTGGACCTCGATCTCATCATGGAGCTCCTGCACAAGATCTGCTCAACCACATGCGACGGTGCGTCTCATCGCGATCCGTTAAGTGTTAATGGAAAAGAAAATGGAATTGAAAGGCGATTTAAAGTTATCAAGGGACAAGTTAAATTGTTTCCCAAAAATTTCAGCACAATTGGATTAGCTGAAAAGTAAAAAATGACCAAGTAATTTCTTACAAAAAAAATTCAAATCTTGTTGATTATGTAGCACCTTTATCCTTCCTTGTACTTGCAAATCTGTTTCAATGTGATCATATCTGTTTGTCTCAGGCGCAGTGCTCATTTTTCTTCCCGGATACGATGACATTGTGTCGCTCAGGGACCGTATCCTCTATAGTGATGCCAGATTTTCCACCCTTTCCAAAAGGTAAAATGTCAAATCATTTGGGAAGATTATTCATGCTCATGAAACTTTGAAGAGTGCACCAAACACTTGCTGGTTTAAGTCGAGTGGTATTTCGTGTGACAAATAGGACATTTGATTGGATGGCAGGCGTCTCTGTCGGCACTTCCTCATTACTTATCGTATGGAGGATGCAATTGTGACCGTGTTCTGTTTATTTCAATTGGCAAAGTACATGTACAGTATTTCATATAACTAAATGAAAGTTTGACAGCGGAGTGCAGTTGACCTCTACTTACCCCACGGTTGCGAGAAGCCACATATGGCAAAATCTAAATATAGTATGCAAATAACTAAAGTTAGACTCGACACTTTGAAATGCATCCTTTGTCGTCCTTTGACAGTGATACGATGCTTACAGCGACTTGCAAAAAAAAGTATTTGCCCCCACTTGAACCTTTTGACCTTTTGCGACATTTCAGGCTTCAAAAATAGATGTGAAATTGTTTTTTTTTTTGGGTGAGGAATCAACACAACAACACAAAAAAAAGACACAAAAATCTCTTAACCCTTTCAGGGACAGCGGTTACGACAGTGGACAGCTTCTCATGTTATCAGGTTACAAGGTGCTTGTAAAAGGTTCAAGGGCCCCACGGGCCTCCAGTTGCTCATCTCTGGTTGAGATTGAAAATATAGATCAGTGCTTCTGATCGTCTTTAGGCCAACGGGGAAGGCCTTGCTGGCCCTGTGGCTCACTGCTGCCATTCAATATCGTCCTGGATGATCGTCACAGAGCCATTCATGTCAAGCGTAGCATCATTCTGAAGAGTGCGTCTGACAGAGTATATTTTCCTCCCAGGTACCAGGTGTTCACACTTCATTCGGACATGCCAAGCATTGAACAGAAAAAAGCCATGAAGACGGCTCCGCTGAACGTTAGAAAGATTGTAAGTCTTTGTCTCCATATTGACATGAAAGAGCTGCATTTTCGAATTCATTTGAAGTGTTGAGACATGTGTAATACATATCTGTATGTTAAATGACCTTGAGCCAGCCAAAACAGATCCATTGCAATTTTTCGCCTCCCAGATTCTTTCTACCAACATTGCCGAGACAAGCATCACCATCAATGATGTTGTTTTTGTGATTGATTCTGGAAGAGTCAAAGAGGTACGAACGTTTCCCCAAAAGATTTCCCCGAGAACTCCAGTTTGTCAATAGACAAAAAGCATCGCTCAACAAGTGTCCTCTTCTTCTTTTGTAGAAATCATTTGATACCATCAGTCGCATCTCAATGTTAAAGACAGTCTGGATTTCAAAAGCCAGTGCTCTTCAACGAAGTGGAAGGTAACAACAATTATGTCCATATTCAGAATTTGTTTTTGCAATCGCGGTTCCAGTGGTGAGCTCACACAACTCTCTTGTTTTCCAATCTTGTCTATCCTCACGTTGGTTTCATGCTGCAATTTTATGGAACATAAAAATTCCAAAGGCAGCGTAACTTAACTTCAAAACGCCAGTGCTAAACTAAAGATCCGTTGCGCATGGAATCAAAACGTTTGTATTTTGTTTGAGCTACATTTGAAATACAGTTTTACTCGGAGCTGCGAGTAGCAGCCCATACTGTATTTTTACCTTTCGGATCTTCACATTTCTTTCGTAACAAGAGGCCTGTTGAGGCATTTCGTAACTTGAAAATGTCATATGAAGAGACGTTCGTAAGTAGAGGTACCGCTGTAGCTGTTGCCATTTACTCCGTGACAAAAAGTAAGTGTTTGACAATACTGAAAATCGAGCGTGTCCACAGAGCGGGGCGCTGCCAACCAGGAATTTGCTTCCACCTCTTCAGTCAACTACGCTTCAACAATATGCAAGAGTATCAGGTTCCACAGCTGCTGCGGATGCCTTTGCAGGTAGAACCCATTTTCAATTGTGATATCCAAAAGTGAGCTTTGTTGCTGCGACGACTGTATAGGACTGTTGTGCCCGTGTCCAAACATGCTGGATACACAGAACCATAAACACCAGAGACGAGAACTCGGGTCAACTTAAAGCCGTCGCGTTACTATGATCACTATAATCTGAATAATATTAATTGAAGCAAATAGAGGAATTGTGGGATCTTTTCACCCATTTCTTTATCAAATATGCATTTTATATAGACCACACCATAAAATGGAAAAAAAAATATTCATAAAATGAAAAAAATAATAAGAATAAATACACAATTCATGATTTAAATGAAATTCCGATATATTGTACGTTTCTATGCTATAGTGTATATAACAGGTGCGAAACTCAAGGCTAGCGGGCCACATTTGGCCCGCCACGTCATTTTATGTGGCCCGCGAAAGCAAGTCATTGCGCCTCAACTTTCTTGATCTTTGCTAAAATCTGGACCGAAATGTCAAATTGTAAAGAATTATGTTGGGATTTTGCGCTAATTTTGTTCCCCTGTTTACACTCACTTGAACAATAAATACTTCAACAAGCAAAATAGTTGACTGATTTCAAAACGAGGAATTCATCAGTTTGTTGTGTCCAAGTAATTATACGATATGATTTAGAAACATTTACAGGCCCTCCAAGGGAAGATGTAACTCCTAAATGGCCCATGGCAAAAAATGCGTTTGACACCACTAATATATATCATTATATATTGCACAACTGTAATTTTCAGGGAAGAACATGAGTATGTTTTATCTGAAATAACATGATATAAACTTATAATTAGCAATTGCATATACATACAGATAAAATCCCATTTTACAGTGAAGAACGGCAAACAATTGTCTCCGACCTGGATGGAACCTAAATGATCAAATTCCTTCACAAGGCATTCATTTTTAAATTTTCATCTGTCATGTTTTGTGTGTGTGTGTGTTAGGAATTATGTCTGCAGACCAAATTGCTGACTCCCTCTCCAGTATCCGAGTTCTTGTCCAAAGCTCCGCAACCTCCGACCGCGCACGCTGTACGAAGTGCCGTGCAGATGCTGAAGGTCAGGAATGCGAACTGATGACGATTGCTTCGCAATGCACCACACCCACACATCATCTCCTGTCTTGTTTCAAGCTCGTCTTTTTTTTCATCAGACAATCGATGCAATGAACCAGAATGAAGACCTGACTGATCTTGGCTTCCATCTGGCCGATCTACCCGTCGAGCCCCATCTGGGAAAGATGGTGCTCTGCGCCGTGGTGCTGAGGTGTCTGGACCCCATTTTGACAATTGCCTGTACACTGGGTTATCGGGACCCCTTTGTTCTTCCTGTGCAGGGCTCTCAGAAGAGAGCTGCTCTTCAGTGTCGTAAACATTATTCTTCCAACACCTTCAGTGACCACATGACCATGCTGAGAATTTTCCAGGTACTCTAAATTGTCTATCGAGCACCCAATTCAACACCGACTCCCGTTTTTATCACTGCGCACAGAACACTTAATGTCAAATTTTTGCTCAGCCTCTAAAATACATGGATATGCCGTACTGACATGACATTGCTTTTGGTTTGTCAGGCATGGCAGAAGGCTCGCAATGATGGCTTGGAGAGGTCCTTCTGCGAAAAGAACTTTTTGTCCAATGCCACCATGGACATGATTCTTGGCATGCGAACACAACTGCTGAGACAGCTTCGTGCAACGGGTCCGTTCTAATTTACACCAAAATCTTCAAAGTGTTTATTTCTATGCATTTCTTTGAATGGGCATCCTGAAAATATTTGAATCTCTTGACGTGGAATGAATTCTCCTGACATTATTCCCGTTTTTGTCCTCCAGGCTTTGTGAGGGCCCACGGAGAAAGTGACATACGCGACGTGAACATCAACTCGGAAAACTGGCCGGTGGTGAAGGCGGCCCTGGTGGCTGGCATGTACCCAAATCTGCTTCATATTAACCCCGAGACAAACCTGCCCTCCAGTAATAAGGAGAAGAAAGTCCATTTTCACCCTACGTCCACATTGAATCAATCCCAGAACAAGGAGGTATGTCGATGAAGTTACTGCAAAATACAAACACCGTTGATACGGCAACCTGTCAAATGGTTCAATAACGTGGCTTAGTCTGAAACGGGCCAGATCCCATTTGGACATTTGCGGAAAAACAGCGTGGGCGGTGAATCTGCCAATTTGTTTTGAGTCAAAGTTGACTTTATATTTGACTTGAATTTCATCTCACCTGAAACATGAAGGATAAAGTGGACGGTTGTGGCGAGTACAAGTCCATCCATGCAACGGGTTCATTTGTTACCCGCGGCAATGACCTGACGTCATTTTTAGTCGAAATCTACATGAAATCGGGAGCGTCGCCTCATATCTCGCAAATATTTTGACCTGCACCCACCTCACTTACTCTGTCAATCTGAGATCAAATGAGCCCCTACGCATGGGACCATACACCTTTTTTTGTTTTGCACATGACAGTACTTGACATGCTTTGTGTGCTTAAATCATGGACGGGTTCCGTTCACATTCGGAGTGGCAATTTGTTTTGGAGTGTGAGTGAGTACAAAAAAAAGATCAGATTTCATAAAAATTCCAAATTGGACCTCATGCACTAGAATTTGAATGTAGCCTCATGGTTGAAGCTTCGTAGGTGGAATTTATTTGCCATTCTTGTTTGCTTTGCAACTGAATTTGCTCAACAGTTCTCTGTCGTATTTTGGAGCATGTTGCAGGCATCAAATTCAAAATGAACAAAACTGACATTAATGAGCTTTAACATCAAATATCTTACCTTTGTGGGATATTCACTTGAATATCGGTTGAAAAACATTTGCAAATCATTGTATGCTGTTTTTATTTACATTTTACAAAACATCCAAACTTCATAGGAATGGGGTTTTGTAGTGCTGTAAATCAAATGCCTTTTAAAATTATTATTATTTTTAAAATTCTCTCCAGGGTAGTTCAACTAAACCACAGGGCCTTCCCACAGACTGGCTGGTCTATGATGAGATGAGCAGAGGCCACAGGATTGCCAGCGTTCGCTGTTGTACTTTGGTGACAGCCATCACTGTGGCCATATTTGCAGGCGGCTCCAGACATCTTTGCTCTGCCCTGCGTGAAGCTACTCTTCAGAAAGGTACTCTTAGGCCAAGCAAAACAAAGTAAAAATCCACAAATCCACCTGCTGTTTTTGTAGCGACGTTATCTGCAACATTCACTTAATTGTCAAGCAAGACCACCAAGCAAGCAGCATCATTAAGTGCTGTAATGGTTTCAGTTTCAGCCAGATCTCATCATATCGCCATTTTGAAAAGGAAAGATGGATTTCTAACCAAATTCACCTTTTACTGCCATACTTGAACCAGCTTCTCTGAGAAGTCACAAATAATTCAAACATAGCATTCAACCAATTATTTTTATGTTCAGCCACATCATTTCTTAATCAAGAAGCAATACTTTGTTTTTTTCAGCTTAGATTTTAGCATTACAAATATTTTGAGGAATGAGCTCTACATTTTCCTTGACACGGAGAACAAGATTTAGTCAATTATCAGGAATGTAAATTTACAGCGACGACATTGGGTGGTGGTCTAAAAAAAGAAATGCAACAGCCATTTGCCAGATGGGGACATTTTGTGACATTTCTAATTCATTTGGGTGAGACAATCCGGCTGATTGGACATCATCTGCGAGAAGTTATTCTTGCTGAAGTTCGGACTTGTGTTGATCTCCTTTTATTCCGTTGGCAAAAGTTGGTTTCTTTTGTTGGAGTTGGTTCCAAATATGCTGCCTCTTTACCCTCACGTTCTGTCCTTCAGACAGTCCAGTGGATGACATGAGTGACAGTGAGACAGAGGACGGCGACGCCGCCGAGTTGAGAATTGACGAGTGGCTCATCTTCCAGACAAACAGTGAGGTGTGGAGAAATTGACGTTAACTATCTTCCGATATATGCTATCAGAGTGTACAGACTAATATGTTAACAACTGTGAGACTGAATCCCAGAGACAAATAATCAACACATTTTATCAAAGGACAAATGCTATTCACGCTCCATAACTACACAGATGTATTTTTTTTTGTATTTTTTTTTTGTAAATTAAAATAGTTTGAAATGATAAATAAATAATAAGTGAGAGCATTCGTAGCCGTTGCCATGAAGCTCAAAAATTAAGCTCGGGCATGTCTGATTTTTGCTGATCACCGCCCATCTTAACTGAGCGATTGAGACGGGAACTATCCAGATGAAATGCAAGTATATGTGGGAATGTCACAGAGCATTCAGACAAAGCATCTGCCGATACAACTGGAATAAAGGCTGAGTAGCTTAAACCCATGAGGAGCATCAAGACTGAGAAACTGAGTAAAAGGCTATAGCATAGTTTGTTTGTTGTGCCTGCTCTCAGGTTTGAGGGTATAGTTGCATTTCAACCCAAATTATTTAATTGTAGTCTGAAAGTAAATTGCAATGACCAACCAGTGTTTTTTCCGAGTTATTGTCCATTATAAATTGAAGATTGATCAGTAGTTTACTTGGAACAAGGAATTTAATCTATCAAATTTACTCGAGCAAAAAATAAATAAATCTTGCATTATTTTTAGTACTGTGCTTGTTTCAAATAGGAAATCTTGTAAGTACTGTATCCAGTACTTACATGTCTTATTATGACTTTGGAATATCTTGTCAGTCAGCAGAAATGGTGTTTGACCTGAGAAACAAGTGGAACAATCTGTTCATCAGGAGAATCTGTTGCCCATCGAAACCCTGGTCCAAAGATGATGAGATGACCATTCAAACCCTGGCTTTGGTAAGTCACCATTTTTCAGTTTTCAGACAAACTTCTGTAGAATTTTTGTAGACTTAAGTATTGCCCCTTGTTGACTGGACCCCCCAACCTGAGTCGCCACCCACATATGCCGTCTATATTTAACATTAGTGTACAACTGCGCTGCAAAAGCTAAACTGTTTCACCGACTGTCTCGCTGCAAAATTGGACACAGCTCTCGATGTAGCACCGTGACACTGCAAACAAACATATGCAAGCGCCAATTATTGTTTATAGGGGAAATGAGACGACGCTCCTCCATGATGTCCTCACTTCATGGAGGCCTCGATTCAAGATGACATCATGTCATTGACTCGCATAATAAATGAACTGTCCGAGTTATTACTACCCACATAAAAGTCCACTTTATTCTTTGCTTCAAGTGTCAAATTAAATCAAAAATCAACACCCTTACTCGTCGCTTTACAGATACAAGGACGATCGTGAGCAGTCTATCCAAAGCACTCCACCCCGCCCGCCTGTGCTCCGCCCATATTTGGATTTTGATAACGTGTCTGTTGGATGTCTGAAAAATATGCATAGTATGTCTCCTTGAATGCGTCACAAAGTTGACACACAGATAAACTTTCCTAACATATTCGAATTTCATCCTGTAGGTGCTTACAACAGAAGAGCACGGAGCCGGCTTGACTCAGCCCTCGGGGATAGGCCAGCGTCCCTGCCCTCTGATGTCGGAAAGGTTCATCCAGAGCTCCAAAGGCAACCCGAAGCTGAACTGCGACACCACTGATGACGGGTAACGAGATACCATCTACTTTTCAGTACATTTCATAGCCCTGTTAGAGAAACTTGAACAGGAGTCCCTGTCCTGCATCCAAAGATTTTCCTATTTTTTTTATTCATGTAAGTTACCAACCTCGCACTTCTTGTGGTAGGTATTGTTTAAATCAGGGCTTCCCAAGCTTTTTAGACGCAAGATCTACTTTTCAAGTAGCCAACTTTCCGCGATGGACCAGTTCTGTGTCAACATTGTAAACCCACACACCTTTTCCAGCCTCAAGTAACATCTGTTTACTACCTGTCATGCGAGTCACATGCTATATCTAGGTCAAAGATGACCTACATTTTAAAAAAACTTTTGTGGATGTGAGACTGATAGGCCAACTCAAAATATATAATAAAATTTGCCCCCCAAGAGAGAAAATGTTTTGGTTTTTTTTCTTCCCCCACATCCTTTGCAATCTTCGACTGGTTGGGCACTCCTAGTTGAAATCATTTACTGAAATGTTGAGGCCCTACAAAAAGCGCAATAGTTTGCAACCCTGTGCATGGATTTAATACGTGTCCAAGAATTCTTGAAATATTGTTGCATTCATCGCTTTAAATATCTGCTTGTCTTAGACAGAGTGTAATTTAAAGCAAACATTTGCTGAGTAATATCATTTTAACACTGTAACACCCCCCTTTCCCCAACCCTCGCTCCCACATATTTAGATGCTCCAGGGTGCCAGGAGTCTCAGGCCAGTGTCAGAAGAAACCATATAGCAGTGATAAGTCTTCGCTGAGCAAAAAACATCTCGTGGAGCAACGTCTCTCCTCCAGGAATCACGCCTCGTCCGTTAACTTGGACAGTCAGTTTGACAGCGCATTCGCTTCTTCCTCAGAAAAGGTATTCCCAAATTGAAATATCTGATCCGTACATCCATTGCCCAATTTACAGAAATCAAGCGGAATATATTTTTGTTCATTGTTCGATATTTCAGAAGCTTCCCAAGAGTAAAAAATAGTTGACAGTGGCAAGGAGGAAAAAAAAAACTTGAATGAATCCAAATTGAGTGAATCGGACTTGAACCACTTAGATGAAATGGGAAGAATTCTCAGCTGTCTCCTGAAAACCATCCACACAAGAAATTAAGCCTGCAGCTTTAAACTGTTTGCCAAAGTAATGTACGTAGATTTCTGCAAATGGGGTGCTAGAGGGAAGCAGTTTTTGCAGCAGAGGTCATATGACAAAAATATGCATTACAGTACTTGTTTAGAATCAAATGAATAAAAACAATCACATTCCAAATCTTAATATTAGGAGACATGGCAATTATCGTTTTTTAATTCTTTTTTTTTTTTTTTTACTAATAATTCAACCCTATTTCATATCCTGCAGTTTTTTTTTTGGGGGTGGCAGACAGGGGAATTCCTAGTTTATGGTTGACCCAATAACTGTAAGGTGCTCACTTGTTTTGTGGCTCATGATGTGGGCGAAAACTAGTCCAAACTTGCCGTTTCCACCAAACATCTCCAGTTGGATGTGCCCAAAGTACATTGTTATAGAAGACATTATATTCATATTTACTGCAACTTGATTGATTTTTTTTTCCCCGGCACTGCACAAAACAGGTGTTTCCACCACTGCACTTTTCATCAGTCCGGTACTTCATCATGAAAAGCAGCAACCTGAGGAACATAGAAATTTCTCAGCAGAAAGGCATCTGGTCCACTGTGCCGGGTAATGAGACGAAACTGAGCAAGGCACTGCAGGAGAACGAAGTCATCCTCATCTTTTCTGTTCAAGGCTCTGGGCACTTCCAGGTACATAGAATTGTAGCTTTTGGAGTTAGCATAACCCGTTCCATCAACCATACAATTGACCAATTCTTTCCTTATGCCGCATGAGACACATTGTGGTCCTAGACGACAATGCATTTCTGGCCTTATTTTGAGACTTTGTGCCTTATAATTGGTTTGACTTTTCCAGGGATATGCTCGCATGTCTTCAACTATCACTTACACCAGTTGCCAAGACTGGGGGTTCGGGCGATTAGGAGGAGTCTTTAGTGTGGAGTGGATGTGCAAAGAGAATTTACCTTTCCAGTGCACCCAGCATATTCTCAACCCATTGAACGACAACAAGAAAGTCCAAATCAGCAGGGACGGACAGGTGAGTTTTTCCATTTCATGTTTTCATGAAGAAACCCTGGTGATGACTGTAGTTGGACATAGAGTCTCGAACACAAAACATCCCGTGACCTTATTGACTTCCAAGTTATTGCAAAAGATTCACCCTAATGTGACCCCCCCCCCTTTGAAGGAATTAGATGCCCAAGCAGGCAGACTGCTGCTGTCTCTTTGGGAGAGAAACACCAAGTCATAAGTCATTTGGTGTTCACACTTCACATCATCCTCCTCATCGGGATATCCTTCCGCATTATTTTCACCGCTGTTTCTATCCGTTTGTCAAGTTCCAAACCACTGAGGGATCCAACCGCATCTGTTAAGAATCTCTTCTCGACACACGTTATGTACACTTGAAGTCATTGGTATGAATCTAACATTGCACTAACTGAACTGTAATTTAAGACGACGGAATAGCGGTTTGGTGTTGGTTTGGAAATGTTCACGTGTTTTCTCGTCTGTTTCTTCAACGTTGAAAGTTGCCTCTTCCAGGCTACCATTATGTTTATATTCCATGTATGCCAAATGTACCCATTCTTTGCAATGGTCTGTACATCAAATACAGGAAATTGAAATGCTGCTGTTTTAGACATTTCTATTTTATGGTGGTGTTTTAGGAGTTCTGCTCTGCCTTTGTAATTGTTTATTAATATTCTGTTGAGATTGGAATCCAAAGACTGTTTGTCCATTCATTGTTTATTTACAATATTATTCAATAAATAAACTGTTGGTTGGTTCTTATTCACACTCTTGCTAATCCTGTGAAGAAATGAATGTTTAAAAACAATATTTATAAGATTGCAATACATAACTGTAGCACGGCGCTCAGTGGTGGTGGCCGCTCATAGTTTGCCTGAGTTACGGTGGATTTCTTGATCTGGATGATCTTTTCTAGAAGTTTAATATTTTTAAATAATGAGCAGCATGAGGCAGCATAACTAAATATATGAGTTGTTTTTAAAAAAAATCTATTTATGGGCTTGGAAGGCCCGTGAATAACCATTTGACGAAGGGTGGTGACAAGTAGCAAACAACATGACAGGTGCAACCCCACCCCAATAAAGAATTTGAGTGCAAATGAGAGAACAGTCCAGCAAGTTTATACATTGATATACTGTATACATGTACATGTATATCCGCACGCACGCACACACACTATCTATCTATCCGCCTTTCCAGCAGCTCCCATTTATTTTGTTCTTCTACTTCTTCTCATAACTTTGCTGCTGTGAGGTGGGAATTTCTCCATTGTGAGACTATTTAAGGTTTTCTTATCTTATACTAATGTGTATATACACACTTTTTCATCACAATATGTGGTATTTTTTTAAAGGTATTTATTTCAAAACACTTAAAACAATAGAAATGCTATTAAAGACAATACATTGAGAAAACAGGAGCAATGGAACATTTCAATCTTGTTCAAGCAGTACAAATTATGATATATCGATGGATGACTACCATTGTTTTAACAAAACAAAAAACTTTAAATGTAAAGTCTGAGTGTTGAAGTCTTGATTTAACGGAGTTATATTTGTTCTTCACAATGTGTAAATATATATATTTAAAGGGTCACGTTTAACAATATTTCATAGCGTAATATTCCTTTCCAAGTTCCAACTACATTCTCACACGAACACCTGACTTGAGACGTTTAGAGCGGCCCACTGCACGATCTACTTACCGCGCCAGGAATTACGTTCAGGCTGTGATTGGTTGTCCCCTCTCACCAGACATCGTGCACGTGATTCTATTGGACCACTGTGACGGCGTTGTTCCGTGGTTGCAATTCCAACTTTGTGATTGGCCAGGAAATCTGCGCGCTGCTCCTTCTGCGCGTTGAACAAAGTACCGTGTCATCTGATTGGTCGAATAGTCTTGCGTGTAGCACATAGGTTACGCTTCCCAGTCATCCTCGCATATAAATACTCTTCTGCCGCGGTTACTCTCTTATTTCAGAATTGCTACTTAACTGGCGCTCAATCCGAACCAAATTACCTTACAGGCGTTACACTCACACAGGTAAGAGTTTTTTTTTATGCCTACAATCAAGAATTGACCGGTTGGATTCTTTCTTATGTATATGGACACCTTTCCGACGAGCTTGGTCGGACATGGGTATCTGTGATATTTTTACATCATATAAAAATTTAAATGGGCAACTGCTATGAGGAGTTGTCATCGAAGGTTATTATGAACAATGTCACCAGACCGAAGTGAGCTAGCTTGACAGATCGCAAAAGCGTGTCCGTCAATGTATTTGCTCCGTGTAGGAAACTTCCCATGATGACGACCCTTCTATCTAACGTGAATCATTACTGAGGAGTTTGTCCACATTAAATGGCAATTCATTCTATCTACCTAGTGTGTGGTTAAATGTCGCTATGTTAACTGAGCTAACGAGTGACAAGATGACGGCACTGCCGCGGATGACCATTTTAACTTGAAGCAAATTCCGTTAACCTTTCACCCACTTTTCTTCCTCATTTCCTTGGACTTCAGTTTACATAATCCTAATGCTAGCCTTTCTCTTATCTTTTTTTTGTCAATAACTGCAGGTAGCGATGGAAACATTATTGCCAGCACATTTTTGCGAACGTTTGAATAATAAAACTAACAATAATAATAATCATGTGCGTCCGTTTCTGTGTGTTGTGTGGTTGGAACCTCGACAACAACGGAAAGTGCTAATTCGTTTGATTTACCCTCGAGGTCAATGGTCACCTTGTTGTCTAACTACATTCTGACCCTATGAGCAAGTTTTATGTACCGGGAACATCTCACCTTTAAAATAAATCCAGTGTCAAAAAAATTATGTAAATCGATTATTAAATAATTGTTTACAGAGAACATTACAATTTTTAGAACCAAGAGAAGTTAAAAAAAAGTAGTAATAAGTATTGTTCTCTAACAATGAAATAACTTAGAGTAAACATTTAAAGATACATTTGAACCGAGTGCATTATCTTCATTTCACTGCATATAACCACGAGTGTTGATATGAAACCTTCTCAACCGATACAGGATGCCTGGTTCTGCCTCTAATAACTGCTTGGGTCCGTGGCCCAAGGATGTGGGCATCATTGCCATGGAACTGTACTTCCCGTCGCAGTATGTGGACCAAGCTGAACTGGAACAGTTTGATGGCGTTACAGCCGGCAAATACACAGTGGGCCTGGGTCAAGCCTGCATGGGTTTTTGCTCCGACTGTGAAGATATCAACTCCCTTTGCCTGACGGTGGTCCAAAGACTGATGGAGAAGAACAACCTTTCTTACGATTCGATAGGTCGTTTGGAAGTCGGCACCGAGAGCATCATTGATAAGTCCAAGTCTGTAAAGACGGTCCTCATGCAGCTCTTTGAAGATTCGGGCAATACTGATGTGGAGGGCATTGACACCACAAATGCCTGTTATGGTGGCACCGCTGCGCTCTTCAATGCTGTAAATTGGGTTGAATCCAGCTCGTGGGATGGTAGGCCAACAAACGCACACAAATAATAGAGTAGAACGAGTCGTAGTTTGATCATTGTTTCATATTGACAGATTACTACTACAATGTTGCTGTTATTTCACTGCTATTGTGTGGTTGATCTTCTTTTCTCCATGCAGGCCGCTATGCCTTAGTTGTAGCAGGCGACATTGCTGTTTACGCCTCAGGAAGCGCCAGACCTACAGGCGGCGCTGGTGCTGTGGCGATGCTCGTCGGGCCCAATGCTCCTTTAGCCTTTGAAAGAGGTCAGAAAATGTGTAAATCGGCGCCTGAGTTAACGCCGAGGATAAGACTTGAGAATGAAACGAGTGTGTTAATGACGACGCACTTTTGTATCTTGCGCAGGTTTGCGAGGAACCCACATGCAGCATGCGTACGACTTCTATAAACCCAACCTCATGTCGGAGTATCCTGTGGTGGATGGCAAGCTCTCTATTGAGTGCTACCTGAGTGCCTTGGACCGCTGCTACTCGGTGTACCGGAATAAGATCCATGCTCAGTGGCAAAGAGGTTGGCCAAAAGTCTTTTTTTTACAGCTGAAAACGTGAAGGGTTGCCTCCCGACTTAAAATGACGCCCCGGTGCGTCAGGGCTCGTTAACCAATCACAGCTCAGCTGTTTTCTGGGTTTGGTCATGTGACGTTCACAAACACTGTGATGATATTTTCAATCAAGAGCAAGTGGGAAAATGAAAATGGGCGCTTAATTCATATTCCACAAACGCAGCACAATATTAATCAGAATGCTGACTCGACTCGTGGGGGCGCATAGTGGTATCGTCAACAACATTTTTGACTTCACCCTCCCGTGTAAGTGTGGTATATTTTGTTAAATCACCAGTACAAAAATTGATGACAGAAAAATGGAGGGAACCTATATCGAGGTGGTTATTGATATCCCACAAAGCTATCCACTGCAATTTTAACATTAATTTAAAAGACTATGCATTGCAATTTTTTTAAAGTTTGTTTTCTCTGTTGGACGTCTGCTTTGCATACTTGCTTGTTGGGTGAACTGATATCTGCCTAATTGATTGAGAGGGCTTAGGACATGACTTCTTGCTGTTGGATTGACATGGCTTGCCGTGCTAAGTTTACCCAAGTTCAGTGATCATAAAGTAGCTTTGAAACGAGCCTTTAATCTGCTGAGCAAACGAGTGAGGGAGAGCCCGAGTGTCGTAAATCATTGATCAGCCAGGCAAGCTGTACTCTGTTATGTGCTTAACCTCCAGCAATTTGGACCAAAGCGGAGTCTCGATATCACTTTGAGCGCTTTGACTTTTGGATGTCATTTGTTTTTGTTTTTTTGGCGGGGTAGAAGACAAGGGCAAAAACACACACAGTGTGGAAAATACGGTCATTTGTCTGCGGTGGTTACTTTGTCGTGCACCACTGACGTGCTATAAAAACATTTAGTTTGAGCCACTACCCCAATAGCAATATTAAAAAAGTTATGTTGCATACTGTTATTCAAATAAACATAATTTAGACAAAATGAATGTACTTTTTTATGCATTGGGGACTGTCATGGCAGATGGTCAAGAATGAACTGACTGGGGTTCAACAAAAAATCTGATTGGGACATTCCTAGTAACTGCTTCTCGGTAAAAGGTGAACTAGCATTGCGTTTTATCAGTGAAACGCTTCCTTTATTCTGACAAACAAAGCAAGTAGTACTTGTTGAACCGAGGAATCTTTTCTTTCTACGCCTTTCTCTTCTCCTTGACAGATGATTCGGAGAAGCGCTTTTCTTTGGAGGACTTTGGCTTTCTGGTCTTCCACTCGCCGTACTGCAAGCTGGTGCAAAAGTCGTTGGCTCGACTGATGCTGAATGACTTCCTGAACCACCCCTGCCCAAACACGGAGACGGGCCCCTTCAGTGGCCTTGATGCTTTCAGGTAAACCAACAACAAAATGGCCGGACAGGGAGACATGCTCATTTGCCCACAGATCGCGGCTCAAAGGATAATGTGTAAAAATGTCATCATATTTGTGTTGTTTTTGGCAGAGACATAAAGCCAGAGGAGACCTACTTTGATCGTGATGTTGAGAAGGCCTTTATGAAAGCCAGCGCGGACTTGTTTGAGAGGAAGACCAAGCTGTCTTTGCTCATATCCAACCAGAACGGAAATATGTACACCCCCTCGGTCTACGGCTGCTTGGCGTCAGTCATTGCGCAGTAGGTCTCAATATCTGACTTTTGTTTTGACTCGCATGCACTAGTCGCTGTAACCATGCGGGCAAGAACTCGAATCTCAAATCAAAAAGCATGCGCTGGGATTGCTACACGTTTAAAATAAGGAGCACTCCCTCTCGTCGGTCATGACCTCATAGCAAGCTTGATAAACGGAAGACCTGAAATTCAGTCGAACTGACGGCTCATCTTTGTTGAAACGAATGATTACTTTTTGTATTTGACAGATTCCGAGTTGTGTATCAAAACCTTTCGCATTTTGGGGGAATTTATTTGATTAAAAAAAATCCAACACCAAGACAAGACACGTCATCTTGAAAGGCAATTTAAAATTAAAATAAAACAGAACAACAGGCTGAATAAGTACGATATGCTCACCTTCCGTGACTAGTAAACAACGAACTGAGAACGTGCCTGGTACGTTCACGTAACTTATTCAGATAACTATAGCATAAAAAACATGCTAACAGGTTTACCAAACCATCAGCGTCACCCCAAATCCAATGACATCTTCATCCTCTGTGCCACTTTTTAAACAACTCTGCCAACTCCGGAGGGAGAAGATGCGGCGCTCCCTTTTCCACGTCGCTTACGTCAGACTGAGCAACACAGGACTAGGGCGCCCTCTTGTGGTGCAATGTGAAAATAACGTGAAATAATATACAGTACTGTAATTATGTGTTAATAATTTCACACTTAAATCGCTCCAGAGTATAAATCGCACCCCTGGCCAAACTATGGAAAAAAAACCCTGCAATTTATAATCCAGACAATACGGTATACTGAAAATGAGGCCATCATTAAACCCATTAACTTCACAATAATTTCAAAAAATATACAACTTTAATTGCAAACTTTGTGACATTAATTGACACATACATGTACATTTAAAAAAATGACCACTGTGAACACTTAATTGACTTTAAAAATAAAACGACAAAGTATATGGTGACGAGTGTCATCACCCTGCACCTCAAACTTTTTCTGTCAAGTATTTACATGGATTTTGCTGTTTTTTTTCCTACTGTAAAATACAGCAACCCTGTTCAGTAGTACCATACATTAAATATAAGTAAAGTGCACATGTCTTGACAGATAAGCAGCACATTTAGGTCGATTTGTCATCATTTTAGTGTAACAGGTTGCCATCTTTGTTGCAGACACACATCTTCGCAGATGGCAGGTCAGAGGATTGGAGTCTTCTCCTATGGCTCAGGATTTGCCGCAACTCTGTATTCTCTCAGGGTCTCGCAGGACCACACACCTGGTGAGTTTCCCCACAGTTCGGCCCCACTTGTCCGACACGAATCAGTCGCGATTGATACCCGCTGCCCCCCCCCCCAGGTTCTGCTCTTGACAAACTTATCTGCAGCATGAGCGACCTGAAGGCCAGACTGGAGTCAAGGAAGAAGGTTTCACCCGCTGTCTTCTCTGAAAACATGAAGCTCAGAGAAGAGACCCACCACCTAGGTAGGACTTTCCCCACGTTTATGTCAAACGGTGCAAATCGTAATGACACACTAGTAATATTTGAAATCTGTCCTTCCAGCCAGCTACATCCCTCGTGGTTCTGTGGAGGATCTGTTTCCAGGTACTTGGTACTTGACACGGGTGGATGAGAAACACCGTCGGGAATACGCCAGGAGACCTCTGGACAGTGAGCTGCCTTCGGAGCCAGAACGCGTTCGCTCCAGCACTGCCACCGAGGTACAGCTTCCGTCCCACGTCTTCTGGAACACAAGTGATGTCTTGAAAGATGGCTTTTTGACCTGGCAAAATCAAATTTTCTTGCTTTTATTGAATATGTGTTATGTTTTACAAGTAAGGCTGGCCATTATGACAAAATGAAGGCAAATTAACTATGAATGAATATGACTCATTTCTGACCTGCCGTATGTTGAAAATGATGTCATTGTAGCACATCCCGAGTCCAGCCAAGAAGATGCCACGCATCCCCGTGGCCACGTCCAACAACGACACTGGCGTCAGCAACTGAGAGCCCCCTGACCCCTGATCTACCCCAGCTCTTCCTCAAGGTCTCAAGGTCCAGTAATTTGGAAACGGCGCAAACACTTAAGTTGATCAAAAGGCCAGCGTGACATTGGTCTTGCAGTGCGGCTTGTGGACAGCTTCCCGATGCCGCTGAACTGCTTGTAACTTGCCCATCCTCACCAAGCGTGCACATCTATCAAGAGTGGACGATATATTTCATACATCAAAAAAGTGTTAGGAAAACTTAATTGTCATATTTTTATTTTGGAGCACTGACCGTTACGACTTTAGCATCACCTAACCAGAGCAAGCAACTTCTGTTTTAAAATTTAAAAAAATGAGGATTTGACCTGTGCACGTTGCTGGTTCGACAGCAGCCAACCCCAATCACCCTTTTCATGCGTATTTTGTCTTTGACTGTACCTACTTTAGACATAAAATCGCGTGGCGCTCTGAATAAAACACTAGCTTGATAATTGGTTATTTGGCAGTGTCGGTTAACCTTCAGGGTGACAAAAAAATTTAGCTTTATTTAATCTTTTAAATCATTTTAAAAATGACATTAAATATTACTGGTATATATCGGTAATCAAATAAGTAAGACGCTTATTATCATTAGATATGACTTAAAACTGCGAACTGAATTTTATCCAGTTGGACTTTTTCTGCCACACTACTCTAAACACCGCATGTCTATCTGCTAACTATTATAGAAACAGAAACTAACCTACATTAAAAGAAAACAAGTCTTGTGTCACTTGTGGCTCCGTGTGTTTTGGGGCTTTCTGCTTGTGTCATATTTGGCAACGTTGACAGGAAGCTCAACCCCATAAATATCTTTTGAACTGACAGTGGCCATCATTTGAGTTTATGATTTTTTTTGTAATAAGTCATTCTAAGTTCTTTCTTCGTCTGTGTCTCTCCGGTTGTTTTATTCCCGTTCAGTCTTGAATAAAATATCCGGCATAGGAATAAATAGTACTCAGGTAGCAACCATCAGTCTTGAATTTAATGGGGTGTGGATAATGATAGACCGAGTTATTGAAATTACCGTTACATATGCCATAAAGAAGCCTTATTTCAATGATGTATCAAATGTAAACAAAATGTGTTTTCTTATGTACAGAAATTCTCAGTTGTACAGTCGGTTGGTGCCTCTCCACACATGCTAGCATCACAATTGCAGTGTGGCTGTTTTGTAATGTAGCTTGCCTAATAAGTCACACAATCTAAAATGTTTTGCTGTTAATGTACAGTAAATGCTGTAAAATTATTTATGCATTGTACATAGGAGCGAGTGGATGTTCCATCCGATTTATTTTAGCCATACCGTTTCTGTAAATGAAAATAAATGATTACTGTATTCAACATTTGTTGTTGGTCTGTTTTCACTCATCTAAAATTGTTTTTTTTTGCATACTAAAGACATGTTAGTATGTACCTTGAGAAAATTAGATCAACTCCAAAACAATGAATAATTTATTACGTCACAGAAAGGCTTTTAGTGCATCAATTTGACTGAAATAAAAAAATGAGAGCAGCACTGCCACCTACTGCAGTGGCTGTCCATTGACACTTTATTTCCGTATGGCTATACAGTATATACCTTTGACGGAGCAATATTTTTTAAATCAACGTTTCTTTTCAGGTACCTTAGCTAAATGTTTTTGTTTATGGTTGATTATTTTTTTGGCAACACAGCAAAATTAAACAAAAACAAATGGTCGACACCTAAATTGTCGCTGTCAATCGCCGATTCTGGAACGACTATTTGTCATTTAATCGGCGGGCTGTTGTCTGGGCACTTCCCGTAATTACCACCAGATGGCACCCAAGTGATAAACCTCGCGCCACACTTCACACATTCCACATAATCTTCGATTATGTTTTCGTGTTGCTCCATACCATCGCTATCACTGACCTATTATTGTATTTATTTTTGAGATTAGCCTCAAGTCTGGGAAAGCAGTCGGCCTGCTGATCCACTCCGTGACGCGAGACACCGCCCGCCCGCCCGCCCTACTGCAGTCATGCAGTCTGCACATCCAGGGAGGAGTTTGAAGCTACCACGACCCTGAGCGGATAGGGAGGGGAAGTTACCAAAAAAAAAAAAAAAAAAGGTCGCTAACTGCCCTTTCTCCCTTGCCCTGTTTCTTGGATTAATTGAAATCACCACGAAATCGCTTCATTGAATTTCCAAGGGGACCGTCGGCGGCACTGTTGACTGCGCGCTCAGGTAGGAATTACGTTTTCAACTTTGAAAAGTTTCCACCGTTTTTTGCAAGAAGTCCTTGACGTCACCAGGGGCTCGGTGTGGAAACAGAATGAAAAGTTAGTGACGCTGATTTGTTTACGAGTATTAATTGTTGCAGTCAAAAGGTAATCGTGCGGATTCGTGTGTGTTCAGTTCCCTAAATAGTTTCCACACAACGTTGTGCAGTTCTCCTGGATGGCTAGTGGAGGCTAACTGCGCCTTTCCTCTTCAGACTGGTGCCGCACGTAGCAGGACGGGCTGTAGGCTCCACTGTCGATCTCATTCTGACGTGTGCAGCCTTCTATAGAAAAAGCAAAGCGAGCTGAAGTTGAGGTCGAGGGGTGACGAGTGTGTGTCCTATTTGTGTGTTGTGGAAGCTCACGTTGAAACGTGAACATTAACATATTTCCACAACGTTTTGTGCTTGAGATGCTTTGTTGAGGTGGCTGGAGTTCCGCTCTAATGGGAGAGCAAATTACCCGATATTATTTCATTTTGCTTGAAACCAAAGCTGAGCCCTGGGGCGTGTTGTGCTCCAGACAAGACAAAGTTCTAGCCTCCGGGTGTCAATTCTCACACCGCTATGTTGAGAGGGTGTGACAAGTGTGCAGGAATTCGCCTTCATAAATCCACTTTGATAAGTCAACCATTAGCATTTGGCTAAAAGGTAGGTTCGTCAAAACACTTGGGCAAGTTGCGTAAGCACACTTTGGTTCCCCCTTTGTTATTTTATTTACACATAGGCTTGTATCATTTATCATAGTTCCATTTATCACAATAACAAATTAATACAATCAGCAGAGAGGAAGTTATTTCTCAAGAGGAATTTAGGCTGAGGCTAACCCATGTACTATTTTGCTCTGATCTGCTTGCCTACTGCTGGAAACAATTCACTTATTTCATTCATGGCCTAAAATAACGACAGTACATCAATAACATGGTATGTGACGGCGAATGTGATGGCTGGTTTTCAGGCTAGTGGATAGAAAGAGGCCAGGGCGCCTTGATGACTGACATTGTTTCTTTGCTGTGCTTTATCCACACTTTTTGGTGTGGTTCCCGTCGTATCTGCCTATGTGTGTCTGTGTTAGTTGGCCGATGATGCTCTTTTCAACTGCTTCGGGGTGGAGGTTCAATAAGGTCGAGGGGCTTGTTGCTACTTGCTCAAGTGTGGAACAAGCAGAGCGGTAAAAGGAATAACTTTACAGCTCTTTACAATTTGAATGTGTGGGTGTATACTTAAAAAAAACAACAACAACTGAGTGTTGTACCCAAAATAGCATGTTGGACAAAGAGTGAACTTCTAGTGTGTGGGGGGGAAAAAAACATAGATGTGAAGAGGTAGAATCAACTTGTTTAGCGCTGCATGCTAACGGTGATGCTAAGCTAACGTCAATGCCAACATGGCCGACACATTGGTTTGTTTGTTTCTTTGTTTTTGTTTATTGAACATAAAACGTATACAGTAATAATTTGACAGAAAATAAGGTAAGTTGGTCAACTTTTTAGCCTGTTTTAGTCTACTGTAAGTCCATTAATGACAAGAAAAGCCGGAGACACGTGACCAAATTTCTGTCTGCTGAGGGCGGCCCAGCGCCATTTACTGCCACTGCGGCAAATTGCGGCCAATTCTGGAATTAACAGACTTTGAAAGGTCATTTTTGAATGCTATGGCCACGTTGTTCTGTCTGTTGGTTCTGTGTTTGTTAAATCAAGGTTCAACTGTATTTTCTTCCAACACAAAACAGTCAGAACATCCCTTCCACCCATCTTACTCTCTTGGGTTTGAATGCAAATTTTAGTGTCGGTCATCTATCATACAATATGATTTTGATTTTCACCCGAATAGTCTGGACGAGTTAACTTTCTTACTTTCATACTTTCAGATGGTGTGTACATGCAATTCTGGTTTCAGTCTGTTTTAAGTCCGCGCTACGTATTCATCTGTGCATTTGAGGCCTGCACAGCGAACGACACGGCTGAATACAACTACAGTGGTACCTCTGCTTACAAACGTCTCATGGAACGAGGTAACACTTTGCCACTTCGAGCTTGAATGTTGCTGGAGGCACAGGCGAAATGTCAATTTATTATTTTGTTTGTGTTACTAGTAGTTGAATGTGTGTCGTAAGTGTCACGTTTGCTTGAGTACATATGGAGCACTGTATTTATGTATTTTTAGACAAACGGCGACATTAGGTTGTGTGTAAAATAGTGACACGCAAGTCAATTTCTACAAAGCATTATAACAAATACTATAAATGTAGATCCTTTAGTTGCTGAATCGTAACACGGCCACCAGAGGGAACAACATCTTTGACGCACGAGTACCAGACGTTCAATCTAAGGTGGCACTGAATTAATTAAACATAAAATGATGCTCAAGGATGACGAGTGCACCACATTCGACACCCTCCGACGTCTGGATAGGTCTACAACTCCTGCATTTGTCACAGGTAGAAATGGCACGCTTGCTTCGATTTGCGATTGGTCGTCTGCGACCAATGACAAAGTGGCCTTAAACTTCGGTGGCAGGAACGCCAACAACAGTGAGAGTAGTGAGCTCTTGATACAAAAAACAACAAGAAGACTCTTATGAGGTGGCGAGATGATTCTGAACAGTGTGTTGGAGAATTTTCAGATGAAAGAAGCAACGTGAGATGCGCGAGGCTCGCCTTTTCTGTCCCGTCCACACACTTTTCAGCTTCACTATGGAACACAAAACAAGTCTGGTGTTGTTGTGACTTTTGGCTTGACCTCTTCAATGTACTCGAGGTCTCCATTCGGTTGGTTTTAAGGTCAAATATTTGATTAGAAATGAGCTGAATAGTCCCGTAGGCAATTTTTGAAGGTCGCTCTTTCAAATGAGGTAAAGTCAGCAGAAGTCCCCGAGTCGCCAGATAAACAAATCCAGCCTGGAGAGAGTTAAAGCGACTTTAGGCCGCTGTCAATGCGTAGTGTCAGGGTCCACATTCACGCCAGTTAAGGAGACTCGCTTTTCAGTCCGGCGTGCTGCGCAGATTGGCTCGTCGTGTTTTCACTCACTCGGCCATATTTGGGCAAGACGTGCTGCCACTCCTTTGAGCACAAGACATCATTTGTTGGAGACCTCAGCCAGTTCCTCGGCCTGCGTTAGACACATGAGGGAGTCGGAAAGCAACTTTGGTTGGTTCGTATCAAAGAAGAGTATTTGGAAAGATGTTTTTTTTGGAAAAATGTTTTATTTGTGCTTCGTTTGGTCCACTCATCAGTATTTTTTTTCTAAAGGAACATTTGAGATGGAGCATTCTGAAGCAGTGGTGGAGCAACAATGACTATTACTAAATTGATAATTGATTTTTGTGTGTATAGCAACTATAAATGATTAAAATCTCTGATTTGACCTTGCTGGAATGGTTATTTAGAATAGTTCGATTTTCCGATAAATTACCGACCTACGGTGTACAAACGCGCTCGAACCACCTCTGACATGTTGTTTTGAATTCTCTTTTATCATCCGTGAGACAAGCCCTGGCATTTGACATTTCTTGGATTGAATAAGGGGAAAATTAACAATCAATTAATTGACTGAGTGTTGATTTTTTTTTTTTTTTTTGACGGGATGGTGATAAACTGCATATTGTGAACTGCGGTATTGTGGTATCGAGCAGATTAAGGCTGGCAGGACTAATTGTGCCATAGTGGAGTTCTTGGTGGATGTTGCTCAACTTTCCGTTGCTGACATCATTCTTGTTCTTCAGACCACAAAGTCGTCAAGGCTGCGTCGACAGCACCTCTGCTGGTTGCCGTCGTGCACTCCCATTTTGGGTCACTTTCTTCCGGACGTGAGCTTGTAACCATCGCTCAATATTTTCAATCAGGTTTTTTTTTCCGGTCTGCCCTGTGCAAAAGCAAAGTCAGCTGGCACATAGGCTCTCGCTCAGCTCCATGTATGTTTTTTTTTTTTGTTGAAGCACTTTAAACGCAAGATCATTCAGTGGACTTCCAGCAGCATGAACGACAAATTGAGTTTGCCCAACCATGTGATGAAAATGCATGATGCATCATGTTAGGGGGGTCTCGTCAAGCGCAGCCGAATAACACAAGTTATTTCCAAGTCCAAATCCTTACACTATTAATAAAGAATGCCAACTGCAGCAAGGCAACAAAAACGACATTTTAGTCTTGATTAACTCGAACCGCTGCTCTGAATTTGGGGCAGCTGATACCGTAACTAAAATTAAAAAAATAAATAAATAAATAAAATAAAAAAATAAATTAAAAATTAAATTAAAAACTAAAATTACAAACTAAAATTAAAATTAAAAAATTAAAATTAAAAATTAAATTAAAATTAAAATATTAAAATTAAAATATGCAGAATGCAGTGGGGAAGAGAGAGCCCAGTGAGACAATATCCTGGTCAGGCGAAGACCATTTGGAGAATATTAAAGAAGTGAAAGGACTCAAGCCATAACAACACTGACTGCGCTGCTCCAAACCATCCAACCGCCACCCGAGTGATGAATTTGCCGTTCGTTCCCATTTTTGGTGTTTCTCTTTATTCATTTGATCGTCATGAACTGCACCCTTGTTGAAAAAAAATGTTCCGCTCCTCTGAGCGTCCAAATGATTCTGAATTGAACGATATTTGTATTTTTAATCGCCAATTGAAACTCGGTGGATTGAGCGCGCCGCCCTATTGAATCGTTGCTCAAGCATGATGTCACTTGAACGGGAAATGCAAATCGCGTTTATATCAAACGGTGGGGGGGGGCTCTGTGAATGGAGTTGCTCCGTGCGGCAACACATTTTGTGTCGTTTCGTGTAACTTGAATCGTGTTTATATCTGTTAGGTTTGTATTTCAAGAATGAAAATGAAAAATGTAACAGTTGCATTCCAATTTTATTTATTAGTTTGCAGTGTGCGCCATCCCGTGACAATCAAAGCTTTCTATTCCCAGTCTCTTCTCTTTCGTGATAGAACGTTTTAGTCCTAACCTATGCATTTGCGGAGAGATGATACATTTTTAATTGCCGAATAATTCAAGAGCAACTGATGAATTAAAGATGACAAATCAATGCGTGGCAATGCGCATGAAAACAATTGCACAGAGGGAGGGAGAGGCTTTCGTATTTGTGACTTTTGATGCACTTGCATGAAGATCTTTATCCTTACGCAGGCGTCATCCATCTTTGTATGGCATGACCGGTTGTATAGTCGAATCCCAGCTTTAATTCATAAGTGGATCAGCTTTGTTGAGTAATGTCTAACTTTCGTAGAAGCGGTGTTGTTGTCGTTCAAGGTGATATCATAGCTACAGTACAGACTGAAGAATGTCCTGGTTTAAAAAAAAAAAAAGGACGAGAGACATGTTAACACAAGAGTGTAATTTTGAGCGAGTTGAGCTGCCACTCTCGTGAATCCTTTCATGCACAAATAAGGCTAACCTGTAACCTGATATCCTGATAAGCTGTCCACTGTAATAACCGCTGTCCCTGAAAGGGTTCCAGACATGAGAGGGTCACTCCATGGTATGAATATAAGTGAACGCTGTACGACTAGCACGTCCCTTGAACTGCTGAATTGTATTACGACTGCTTGTAGCAATGTCACTAGTGGCGGCCATCTTTTTGGGAAAAAAAAATGCATTTAGGAAAATAAACAATAAAGTGCATGGCTAATTCTACTGCCTAATTCACTAATATTCCATCCATCCATCCATCCATTTTCAAATTGGCTTATCCTCACGAAGGTCGCGGGCATGCCGGAACCCATCCCAGCTTTCTTGGGGCAGTTGGCAGGGGGGGACACCCCGAAGCAGTTGCCAGCCAATCGCAGCCAACCCTCAACCTCTGCACTGTGAGGCGGACGTGCTAACCAGTCGCTGTTCCATTTATGCTAATTAAGCAGAGTTTTTATCGCAAGAGACGCAGTTTGAAACTTTACTACCACGGAATTTTCGGCCTATACGTGCTTATTGGTGGCTATTTTAAAGTTAAGGTCAAATGAAAGGGTCGAGGAAATATCATGAAAAATTATACTATGTACTATAATTTTATATTTCATTTTATTTTATTTTGATTTTTTTTTTTCTGACACAAGAAATTCAAGATCCCCGGAACCCATATTCAATTTTCAAAGTTCTTAGTACATTGCACTGAGGTTGAACTATTTCAAGAAGGCTCAGCGTTTTTTTTTTCTGTTTTTTTTTACAGACTGTCATTTGTGAGAAATCTTGTCACGCTGCCAATTTAAATACCGCAGTCGTGCTCCATATCGTGCACTGCGTTTCTGAAACCATCGAATGCTTGATGACATCAAAGGAAAATGACAGTGTGGCAAAAAAAAAAACAAATCTCAGCTCTTGAGAAACTCGTTTCGGTTGTCTTTTACTCTCTACGCACTGCTCCTAGACGCAGTCCAATTGGCTTACAGACCGACTTCAACATTTACAAATCTAATACGGTGACAACAACATATTGACAGTTTGTGTGTACGCTATGCTGTATTCTTTTTTCTCTTACTTGTGGATTATGTCCTGCGAGTTGAAAAATCTCAATTACACGTTATCTCTCGCTAAACATTCCTGTATTCTGTGGGGGGAGTGTTTGTATGTCGTCAGTGACGTAAGGCTTCGTAAAGCATATCTGCTCCAACTGCAGTCTGTTAGGATGCGGGTATTCAGGGGAATGCAAAGTTGAATTCCTCTGAAGGCAGCAGAGCCGCCAGTGCACATGAACTCATTCAGTAGCAGCCAATTCTAGACCAAGTCTGAAAAGACGTTTAAAAACGTCTTTGGGAGTGAATGAGTTAAGGAACGCGCAAAGTTTTGCTCCACATTGTCGACTTATTTTTGAAAAGATGACACTAAATGACAGACTCTGGATTCATCAAATATAATATTAAAGGTGAAGGCAGTTACGGTAAAACGCGTTAATGGAATTGATTATGGAAAACTTGACCACGCAAGCTATTTTCAACGGCCTTTTTATAAACTGCCTATGCAGTCAAATTTTGGGGTGATCGAGTGCAGTTGACCCGAACCTTTTTTTTGTGTGTCATGGACCAGTTGAGACAAGTCCAAGCTGTTCGCGGACCGGCGACCTTTTTTTTTTTCAGTGTTCTTAAATTGCCAGTTTTAAAGCACTGCTGGTAAAGTCAAGCAAGATAATTATACAGTACTTCAACATTTTAGCAGCATTTTTTTTTCATTCATTTCAAACAGTTTTATTCAATAGTACAACAAATGTAGAATAATATGAAATTTCACAGTAAACTACTAAGAAAGCGACCAATCAGGAATAATAAAAAACTGGATTATGAGGCGCTCCTTCAACGAATGGCCTATTTTGTCATTTTTTTCATACATTGGACGCATTGGATTATAAAGTGCAATCTACAATGCGTCCACTAGATGGAGCTACGCTCCTTCCGTTCGTCTCGAGAGGCATTCATGAGCGCCTCCGAAAAACGTAAATCAACGTTTACTTCAATGAAACTACAAAAATGGAAAATAATGCATCAAAACAGAAAAGCAAGCGAGGAAATCACAAAATAAATTCTATAGTCCGCTCTACAGAATTTATTTTGAGCGATCATCAGATGTCAGTAAGAGACTGGACTGTCTCAGAAATGTTTGTTATTTATTCAATGGTCAATTTCAAACACATCAACCAAAGTTAGAAAAAGATAAGGCCGGTAAAGTGGACGTCCTCGATAAATGCAGGCCAATCGCGTTCGCCAGCATATTGCTGCAAGGCTTCCAGGGAAATCAGTTGAACAGCGTAAGACTTTACGAAGTCCGGTAACAAGTTCGTTTTTAATCTTAAACAGTGTGGACTACTTGTGGGGTCACTCCCTTTTAGTGCGTCGTCGGTAAAATGCCGAACATAGTTCAAGTCTGCAGATCAATTTGGCTCATCGAAAACGCTCCTTTTCTTGCCCTGATAAAAACCCGAGTTGTTTATCAGCGTTTTTTTAGGACGTTATCTTGTTTCTCCGAATCAGTTTGGTTGCATCTTTCTTGGCATGCAAAGTATTTGTGGAGTGAATTTAGTTGCCGCCCTCAGTCGAGAGAGACCGAAATAGTGTTTTCCGAGCCAATGCCGATTACTCGTCAAGGAGGTCGATAACCGATCATTAGAGTCGTTCCCATATTTTTGGCTCTGATGCAGTAAATAACACACTTTTAAATCAATCGGCTGTCAGATTTTTGGGAAACGGCGGACACGCATCAAATAATGGCACCGATAATCGGTCTGTCCCCAGTCCTCAATGACGATTATTGAGCCCATCTCAGAAAAAGGCAAACCAGGCCAAGAGATTCTCTCCACAGTTTCGCACATGAGCTTGTATGTTTGAGATCATTGGCAGATCATTTCCTTTCTGAAAATGATTGCTTTCGCACCAAATAAATGCACATCATATATTTGACTGTCAGACCCATGCCCCCCCCAATATATCAATAAATTCAGTCACTTGCCCAGCCTAGTGTAGGCTCTCTGTCGGATTGTGCCGCAGTAGCACGAGGCCACCCGACTGTTTATACCACCACCGCGTCATGATGCGGCGCTGGGAATGAAACGGAGATGCCGTTCATGTGACCTCATTGACGCTATTCTGGCAAGCCGTTCGTCACCTCTTCTGCCCTCCTGTCAACACCGGCATAACATTCACCAAGACGAGTTGTCCCTTTGTCGTTTTTTTTCTTCAAACAAGCACTCCCAAGGATTGCGTTCATGGGCAATGCCGTATTTGTTGTGACCTGAGGCCTTTGGTGTCGAAGAAATCCTGCTCTCTGCAGATGACCAACTGTGCCTGTGCAACATGAAACAAAACACGACATAACGTGAATCACCAAGTCGGGTTGTGTCAAAGGCTGCCACTTTTTTTATTATTTCACTCGTATGAAATTTGAAATATGTTCACCGCTAACTATTGTTGTAAAACACAATTTATAGACTATATATTGTAGCGATGATAAAGCCTAGCACTACGATTAGCATTTACGCTAAACTTGAAAAATGTGCGCTGCGCACATCAATCTTTTTTTTTTAAATATAATTTACTGGCTGAAAGCTTTTCTAAATATTGGAGAAAGGCCAAAGGTATTGCAGTAACTCCTGCTCGGTTATCAATACAGAGGAGCGGTTTTGAAAAGAACTGTCAGAAGAGATAATTAATATCCCTCTGCTGTTGCTGATGGGACAGTCGCGCTCGTTCCGGCAGTCCCACTTGGATATGCGAGAGGGTGAAAATGTGTCCGAGTGATAGAAAGAATTTTGGCCCGCGTTGTGACAAGTGACAAGATTAGCTATCCAAATGTAACGGAAGGAAGCCTGACCAAACAATGCAAGTCAACAAAAAAAAAAAAAAAGCCTTTAATAAACGTTGGTGATGACTCTGCGGGAATTTTGATGTTCCGTGTTGTCTCAATTTTCCATGAATCATTTCGCTAAAGCACTCTGCAGGGGTCATATTAGAATAACTTTTCAATTCATACCAGTCATGGGAAAAACTGACAGCAAGCCCCCCCCCCCCCCCATCATGAGTAGAATCGCTCTCCTCCGAGTGGTGAGCAAACCGCTCCAGACAGCCTGTTTCCAGCCCCACGGATGCACAATAGCGTTTACACGAGGGCTCGTAGAAGAATGTTTTGCTCTTTTAGCCATTTTCTAGCCTTTACGTTGCGCGTTTTTTTACCTCATTCTCCTGTTGCAAGACCCGCGATCTGCGACTGGGACGCCGCTTTCTGACCCCAGGCAGCAGCACATTTCTTTCCAGAATGTCATGGGAATTCATTGCATCAAGATACCACGTGCCGGATGTAGCAAAGCAACCCCAGAACATAGCCGAGCATTCTCCACGTTTCACGCTAGAGAAAGACTTCTTTTCTTGGTCTAATTATTATTATTATGAGTAGTATTATTTTGTGAATCAGTCACTGTTCGACACGTTTGGCTATTGCATGCTGTGATCACGACATCTACGACCCAACCCTGTGACCTCATCTGGTTAAAGGAGACTTCAAATCTCCTATTTCATCTAGAACGGCTTCAAATGACCTAAGCAGCTACAGGGAACGATCGTTCCGAACGATTTTCAATTCAGGGTCTGATTTTCATCGGTTTCCAGTCGTTTATTGGTAATTCCTTTTGTCAGTTCCAAGTTCTTTCAGTGAGCATTGTGGGATTTTTCATCACCAACAATTCTGCGTATGCTTTTTTTTCGTCACTCTCACGCTTCTTCTATCAATTCAGACTGTTTGGGGGAGCATTTAATATTTGCCAACCTCAAGACTTTGTTGGCAAGCTCTTGATTTCAAAAGCAAACGTTTGTAAAAGATTCGAGCTTATTATCGAACTTGTCTTCTGCTCCTCAAGATGTCTTTCAAGACACAGCAGACAGGATATGCCGCTTCCAGCTGAATCATAGCTGGGGGGGTGTGGGGGGGGGGGTGTAAACCGCTGGAATGCCCTTTTATGGCATAGAAGGGCTTTTTAAAACAGGAAATGACATCATGAGTAAGTGAGGAGGAGTATTTCTCCAAGTCACTGACCGACCCAGCAGAGAGAGGCCCTTAAACTGTTCACTTGTTTCATTGCAAATCAAGCACTGTAAGAAAGAGCGTCAGTTGAAATCAATGATTGCAAACTGTCTATTTTTTTCATTTATTACATTTAGGGAGAAGAAGAAAGCCAGAATTCATCATCTGACAGTGCTGCCAGTACAGATTACAGGTACCGGCCTCTTTCACTCTCTTCACTCATAATAACCTTATAATCGAAATGAGAGAAACGTGACATTTGCAAAATGAAATTGGGAATCCGAGGGGTGAAATCAGCTCACGAGATGTAAGGAAAGATCGCCGCCGTTTCCTCGGTTGAGAAGAGAAAACTAGAAGATGAAGTGGGAAGTGATTCAGAGAGAGCAGGATGTGAGGCTGAGGCTGTCGGGGCGTCTGTGTTGTGACATTCGATCCACGTGACCTCTGATAGCAACCCCCCCCCCGCAATGTTCTCTCCCCACGCTGTCACTACGCTGATGCTAACATGCAACTTCCGGATTGTTTTTTAAAAGAAACCTCCTAATCATTTCCTTTCAACTAGCCCTTCAGCACAATGCCCTGAACAAGAGTCATGCCAGAATTGCTGACAAAACAAAGTCAATCATACTTGGTTTTCTCAATCTTAACTCATTCACTCCCAAAGACGTTTTTATACGTCTTTTCAGGCTTGGTTTAGAATTGGCTGCTACTGAATGAGTTAAATGTAAATCAAAGATGAAAGCTAAATTGTAATCTTTATTGCAGTGCAAACAATTCCCAATTTGGTGCCACTCGCATCAAACTTCAGTGTAACTGCTTTGTAACGTCTGGACGTATGACATGCAGTAATATTCTGAGACATCAGCAACAACTAAAAGCAAATAAAGCCGAATCATTAACTCTCAAGATACTAGTGCACTTTTATTGTCGTGACGTTGACATACAATGTGCCCTGAACTTAAATTGCAAAACATCTCAGTCAGTACAGTGCATGTTTGGAACACTTGTCACGGTAAAATGGTGAAGTATATGCTTCTGTGGACGGAACTCTCGACTTACAGGACCTCGTGTTCCGGTCCCGAAGTCATCTGACAAAAGTTCCTCTTTTTCAACCTAGCTTGATGCGCTAGTAGAGTGAGTTTGAATCGGAACTTGTTTTTCCGACGAATGAAAGCTAGAGTTGACGTTAAGATATTGTTGTTGTTAGGAATAATAAAAAAGAATAAAAGTTAATTGTAATTGCTTTCAATTTGCGACGGTTCCCTCCCGTCCACTGAGCTGAACTCTTTTGCTTGCTAGAATTGGAGCTTCCGTTGAGCTCATCTGTAGCTTTAGCATACATGAGCAGTGTTGGGACACTCATCTGACTGTCCACGAATGAATATAGTCAATATTATGGAATAGTAATAGTAGGAGTACACATTAAAGATCATTCTGCTACTCCATATGTGAATATAGATGTTTCTTTTGTGATGGAGCACGCTGGAACAAATGTTAACGTGATCAAGGTGTTTATTTACATTTGCCGTATTTTCCGCACTATAAGGCGCTTCGGATTATAAGGCGCACCTTCAAGGAATTAATGTTTTCATATGTAGCACGCAGCGCATTATAAGGCGCGTAGAATAGAAGTTACAGTAGTGGCCGAGGTTACGTTATGCATCCACTAGATGGAGCTATGCTAAAGAATACAATACAATACAGCTTTTACGAAAATGGAACGCGTTTAGGTGCGGAAATGACGATAATTGTAACTGCAAGATATCTTATTTTGTATACTGCTATTATTTGTTCGTGAACACAATACATTGGAAATTGGAATGTCATTTAAGGTTTTCAAAAGCCCAAATCTCTTTTAATAATTCCGCTTCCTTCGTTTGAATTTTGGTTGCCCTGCAGGTGTGAGTTGGGCGGCCGCGAAGAACCGACACAATGGTGGCCTTGTCATTAAAGATCGGCGTGGGCAACGTGGTCAAGACCATGCAGTTCGAGCCCTCCACCATGGTGTACGATGCCTGCCGCATCATCAGGGAGAGAGTTACGGAGGCGCAACTTGGACAGCGTGAGTTCTCCGCCTCTTTGCGTTTGCCCACACACGGACGGACGCACGCACGCTCACAACACGTTCACACGGGGGCAGGGCAGGGATTCCAGAGAACCCATGAATAGTGATGAGCAGTCTGCAGTTGGCTTGCAGGGCCTTGACATATACTTTGCCCCAATTTCATCCATGTCCAAAAACATCAATTGCAAGAATGTGAAGTCAACGTTTCAATTCCAAGATCACAATCAAAGGGAAGCCACACCCTGCAGCGGACACAATTAGCAGTCTGCAATGTTTGTGATCTTTTGGTTGATAAACCGCAATTAGTTTCTTGCCCTTGTTATTATAGGGCATTTATTTATGTGTATTTTGGAGCCTTTATTTCATTATTGCCCATAGAAGGAAGTTACGATGGCAAGTATTTTTAGCGCGACTATGTTATCTGTTGACATTGCATTGAAAGCTGCCACATTGCAGAGAATGTTCCGTTCAATATTACAATAACAGGACATATTTGGGGCTTTGACTCCAGATAATTTACTTGAATACTGCGTTTACTTATTTATTGGCGACCGTGAGACTAACATTTCCCATACGTGCGATGCTCAACTCGTACAGTGGACCTCTGCACACTTCAGGTTCGGCCCCCCCGTGGTTTTAAATATCCGCAGCGTTTTGCTCATTATTTCTTAAATGTATAAATACATTTTTGGGGAGGTAACCCTGTTTTTAACCTTCCCTTATGATTTGTTGTTGTTGTTTTTTGTGTTTTCCGAATGCATTTATCAACTATGCATGGATTTTCGCCATTGGTGGGCCGCTCCAAATATGGGAGGTCCACTGTACCTACCTGTAAAGAAACAAATTGGCTCTCGTCGAAGCTTCTGTAACAAGCAGGCGACAGATTATTCCGCATAGTTGTAGCTCGAAACGACACAGATCTACAAACGGCATCAGGCTAGTGTCTGGGATGGGACCATGAATAGCTTTTCTGGTGGGCTACCTGTGCTGCTCTCTCACATGAAATCCCGTATGTTGTTTACCGTAGCATCCATTTCTAAAACCAAAAAACAACAACACCAAAAACCCACACACTTCTACTCTGAGACGCAACAGGCGCGGGTGAAGAGCATCTGAGTCCGCGTCCAGTGCCACTGTTGGCAGCTTTGTTCTGTGCAGGCTGTTGTTTAATCAGATGGGGGTTTTTTTTTTTTTGGTCCCGGCACACACCGCAGAACAATAGTCCAGGTGGGATAACAGCAAAAGCGGAACCCCCGGGACTCGAGAAGCTGGTTAAATGTTGTCATGAACCACAATTAGCCTCTCGGTTCAAAGATGTATCAGCTGGTGCACGCGCTGTGCTATTAATTGTGACATCAACAGCAGGGCTCACCATTGCGTGACCTCACACGCTTCTTGTTTTCCAGTGAGAAATACAAATACCGACATATCTGAATTTGCTTTCTTCAACTGTTCATCTCACCCATCCTGCATGCAGCACTTGTCTCGATCCTCCACATACAATTCACAGACATTGAAAGGAGGTACATTCAAACAAAGAAACACCGTTGAAGCAATTAATCAGCATTGTTGTTGTTGTTTTTGTTTTGTTTGTTTTTGCAGCCAATGACTATGGACTATTTCTCTCTGATGAAGACCCCAAAAAAGGCATTTGGCTGGAGGCTGGAAAAGCCCTAGACTACTACATGTTGAGGAATGGGGTGAGTCACTCCTAAAAAGGAAGACAGACAGCGCAAACTTCATTGGTCGACTTTATGGGCACTCAAAACAATTATAGGGACATTTTCAGCTAAATGGACAGTTATCGCCAATAAACATAAATCACTGGATCTTTATTTGAGCAATGCTTAGCAATATGTTTTAATTGAATAAACGGCATCTGGCATAAAAACTGTGCCAAATGTATCATGCGAGTTTCTCCGTATTGAGACAGACCGCCGACTAAAAGGGGCTAAGACAAAAGTAAAATGACTCTTCCACGTTTTGACAAAAGTCCGATATGATAGAAGGGTAATTTTCCTTCCTTAAAAAAACAAAAACAAATATTTAGTGGGTGAAATATCTTTATTGTGTTTCACTTCATTTCAGTGAGGAAAGATGATTTATGATCCAACTGTTTTGAGTGACAAGCGTGCACATGAAAAAATAAGAATAAATAACAACTCTGTGGAAGTCTTTATAAAAAAAAGTCCAATTGAGACATAGCCTATAACAAAAAAAAAGGCAAACATTGACACTCAGTTCGGGTTTTGTAAACCTTTAAATCTGGTCGATTTTACTTGAGCTTTTCACTTGTTCTGAATCTGTTTCGTATTGCTACTTTTGCAATAAATTGTAGTCACTCGGGTCAGACGTGTTCACCTCCACCGTAACATTTATTTTGTCTCTCAGGACACTCTGGAGTACAAAAAGAAGCAGAGGCCTCTGAAGATTCGTATGCTGGATGGCACTGTAAAGACTGTCATGGTGGATGATTCCAAGATCGTCAGCGACATGCTCATGACCATCTGTGCCAGAATAGGTCAAAATGTCTTACACAATTCACAGCGTTGAGTTCTGAAAATTCTCATTAAGCTGCAACGTGTGTGATTTTAGGCATTACAAATTATGACGAGTACTCCCTGGTGCGAGACATTGGCGAGGAGAAGAAGGAGGAGACCACGGGCACTCTTAAAAGAGACAAAACGCTGCTCCGGGATGACAAGAAGATGGAGAAATTAAAGCAGAAGCTCCATACAGATGATGAGTGTATGACGTCGGTCTGCTTTCATCTTGATATTATGACGATTTCAGTCTTGAAGTGTCGCGTAATATTGAATGTAATGGATAAACGTGACTCATTTTACATGACTTGCATTGTGGCGACGTTTGAAAAGGTCTGGTTCGACTGAAGTTGTGTTCTACAGTAAACTGGTTGGACCATGGGCGGACTTTGAGAGAACAAGGTGTTGAAGAGACGGAAATGTTGTTGCTGAGGAGGAAGTTCTTCTATTCCGATCAGAACGTCGACTCCAGAGACCCCGTACAGCTCAACCTCCTCTATGTGCAGGTACATGAATCCCACTCTCGCCTTCACAGTTGAGAAGAGCTGCCGTACAAAAATCCTCGCTCGCCATTTGCATAAATGTTGTAATGTTTTGTTCTTTAAGCCAAGTTTATTATTATTTGGGCTCGGACTCGCAGCCCAAATCCTGATTTCGTATTCCTAATGTATTCAAATGGGTTATCATTGCAGTTTTTATCAAAGAAAAAAAAGCATATCTGGTCCAAAAAAATGAGAAATCTAATTTTATGCAAATGGCATGTTGATGCGTTGTACTTTGTCTATTCCATACAGTGCCCAAAGCGCTTTCCAATCCTGACATCCACTTATTTGAAGGCATGCTGTATCTATTAACCGGGAGAGTGCAGAGACGTGGCAGCCACCCGCGTACTCTGTACATTCCGGAAAAGTTATTCTTTTGAGTTTAAAATGACTTACTTTTAACTCGGAACTTGTGCACCCTGGTGGCCAAAGGTAGAATTATTTTGCCTATTCGTGTTGTCATAAATCGTCCTGGCCATGGAGCAGCTGCATCCTAGAACTAAGCTAGATAAGCTAGCTGGAGAGGCGGTCTCTCCTGCGCTGAAGTTAGCTAACGCTGTCCGTCCACGTGTTGCCGCCGTGTGTGACGGAATGAGTAAAAGGTTGCTTGCAAACTAATAACAGAAGTGTTGAAACACTGTCTCAGAGAGGTTTTGTTGACCATCCTATTTAATACTTTATTGAATGCTTATTAGCTGGCTAGCTATTGCCGTACATGTGCACAAAACTCGTGCGCACGCCCGCAGACCTCGACACGCATCTCGTACTGGAATCCCCACCGAATTATTATCGTCTACAACACAAGGAAATTCATTTCTTGCTATTTTGAAGCTGGATGAATCTAAAATCTTGCAATGATGACAAGAGAAAATAGCGCGCACAAAGCTCTCAGGACACAATCACAAAGTGCCTTCATATGCATTCACTTGATTTTGACTCAAAGGTCAACTTAATGTATGTGCGCACGTCTGTGTTGCTGTAAACAGGCTCGTGATGACATTCTAAACGGGTCTCATCCAGTCTCCTTTGACAAGGCTTGCGAGTTTGCCGGTTATCAGTGTCAGATCCAGTTTGGCGACCACAACGAGTCGAAACATAAGCCTGGATTCTTAGAGTAAGTGTCATCCGACATTGAACCCCGTTTCATTTCATTTCAATTCATGTTGATCTTTCTGCCTTGCAGTTTAAAAGAGTTTCTTCCCAAAGAGTACATCAAACACAAAGGAGAGAAAAAGATCTTCCAGGTAAGAATGCAACACGCAACAGATTCGGCAGTCAAGCAGAAATCGATTCGATTCAATGGAGCAAATTGAGTTGAGATTGTTATTTGGTTTGGTAATATTGAGTGATGTTGTTCTGTAAAATAGTTTGCATTCAAGTTCACGTGGTAGCAAAATTTAGTCTTACTGTACGATTTACATTTTCTTGTCGTCAGATTAAAATTTGTAGTTCAATAGCTAATGGAGCACTTTCATGCTTTTTTTTTTTTTTGTCTGTCGTTTACCCAGGCACACAAAAACTGCCAAAACATGACCGAGATTGAGGCCAAAGTCAGCTACGTGAAGCAAGCCAGGTCTCTTAAAACCTACGGCGTGTCCTTTTTTTTGGTCAAGGTAAGAACACCCGTGGATTCACGGGATATCCCAACCGACTCGTATTGTCCCCTCCGTGTATTAACATGAAATATCCTGTAGGAGAAGATGAAGGGCAAGAACAAATTGGTGCCACGTCTGCTGGGCATCACCAAAGAGAGCGTGATGAGGGTGGATGAGAAAACAAAGGAGGTGATCCAGGAGTGGAACCTGACCAACATCAAACGTTGGGCTGCTTCACCCAAGAGCTTCACTCTGGTCAGTTTCTTCTCCAAAGACAAGCCACGTGATTGCAGCTTGATCGCGGTTCGACATGAACTGCTCAGATTAGCGCACAATGGCATTTTGTGCCCAAGAAGATGACGGAAACCATTCCGTCAAAAAGCTTTCTTTGATTTTTATTTTTTTTTTCCATTGGCTTCCAGTTTTATAATTCAGAGCAGTGAAGCGCTCACTCATGAAACTCATTTCTATATCATCGTCATCCCTCTTCTCACCTCAATGAAATGGAGCTCTTTTTATGACATTATCAATATATTTACCTTGTGTGTTTGATTATCTCTTTGAACTTGTTGAGTCAGTGGGGCTGTGGAGTTGTTGTTGTTTTTTTTTTTTTTGGTGGGGGGTTGCAATGCGTTTTGTCGTTGGTTTTCTTCATTCTATGTGTCAAGTGCCTTGAGATGTCACTACACAAATCCACACGGCTAATCTCGACAGTGCGAGGGAGCGCGTTCCGCCATAATCTTGAAATGAATGACGCTATTTGATGGACTTTCAGGATTTTGGAGATTATCAGGATGGCTACTACTCGGTGCAGACCACCGAGGGAGAGCAAATAGCTCAGCTTATTGCTGGTTACATCGACATCATCCTGAAGAAGGTAACAGACAGCAGATTTGCATATTGCTCCACTTTGTCCTCATCCATCCCTAGTCAGCCACGTCAACGTTGTTTGCACAGTACCGTATTTTCTGCACTATAAAGCGCTTTGGATTATAAAGCGCACCTTCAATGAATGGGCTATTTTAAAACTCATATATAGGGCACACTGCATTTATAAGGCCCATAGAACAGAAGCTACAATAGTGGCTGCGGTTGCGCTATGGATCCACCAGATGGCGCTACGCTAAACACAATACAATACAATCCAGCTTTATTTATATAGAGCCTTCACAACCGCTGCAGCCGTAACGATGAGAACTGACCACAAACGCGGACAAAACATATAACTACAAATGGCATTACAAAACAAGAATTGAAAGACAAAAGTTATGAAGACAATTGATTCAACAAAAAGGCACACCCACTTCCTTCTTCCTTCGTTTAGTCAATAGTTAACTCTGTTTTTGATATTATCTATGTTTCATAATGGCTGCGCAGGGCTCACAAAGTAGTTGTCTGTTTGAGTATGCGTTGGCGAATACACGTCAGTTATAGTGTCGGCAGGGCAGAACCTTTTTGCTTCCTGCTAATAATCACCACGAGATGACATAACATCTGTCTCAGAGAAACAGATGAAAGAATATTCTCATATTCTCTGATATGCAGTTTGTGTGTTTTTAAATCCAAACTATACGATCCACAATGGTCAACCGTGTCTGCCAAAAATGTCTTTGGACAGAAAAAAAGCAAAGACCACTTTGGGCTGGAGGGAGATGAAGAGTCAACGATGCTGGAGGACTCCGTGTCCCCGAAAAAGTATGTGTGTATGTGTGTGTATGTGTGTGTTCTTCCATTTCTGTCAACAGCATTCCTCTGTGTCATTTCGTTCTTTCAAACATGAAGTACTGTACTATTATCCACGCAGCATATTTTGAGGGGCTTGAAATAACCATCAAATCGAAACTGGACAAGCTGGCCTCACCACAACAACGCTGTCCATCTTGCTGTGAAAGCGAGTTTCAATGTTTTTGTTTTTTTGTTACGTTTCTTCAGGTCAACAGTGTTGCAGCAGCAGTTCAACAAAGTGGGCAGGGTCGAGACGGGCTCAGTGGCCCTGCCAGCCATCATGCGCTCGGGAGCCGGCGGTCCCGAGAGTTTCCAGATGGGCTCCATGCCTCAGGCCAAGCAGCACATCACCAGTGGACAGATGCACAGAGGACACATGCCCCCGCTGGTGAAACAAACATGACACACTAGAAAAGCACAAATCATCAAGTTGATCAATGAGCAATTGATATATCCTGGCATATTATTATTGTTTTTAATTCATGGGCCGCCGGGTAGTAGGTTGGACGTTTCAAGTACAGAGTGTGCAAATGGAACCGCGATAGTGTTGGGAGCGCCTGCAGACTGTGATCTGTGGAATTTTTTTGTCTGTTTGCAGACTTCAGCTCAGCAAGCCCTGACTGGTACCATCAATTCCAGTATGCACGCTGTCCAGGCTGCTCAGGCCTCTTTGGATGACTTTGATACCCTGCCACCACTGGGAACGGATGCTGTAAGATTTCACTCTCCTTTACACAAACTTCCCAATTAAAGCCACGAGTGATTGCGGATATAGCAAAGATTTAAGCATGCATACCTAACGTTATTTTCAGTCGGGTCCTGATTGGCTGCTGCGGATACCGTACGCGCTGGAATCAAACATTACACCGCCATTTCTTTAGATTTTTAATGCCTTGGTGTGAAGCAACTCGGCATTTCATGAGTGTTTATTCTTGCGTTTCAGGCGTCCCAAGCCTGGCGTAAAAACAAGATGGACGAGTCGAAACACGAGATCCATTCTCAGGTGGACGCGATTACAGCGGGCACTGCCTCCATGGTTAACCTCACAGCAGGTAAAGCATTTCAGACATCATGGTCAAGATCAGGGGTCTCCAACTCAATTTACCTGGGGGCCACTGGAGGCAGAGTCTGGGTGAGGCTGGGCCGCATCAGGGTTTCCACAAGAAAAGCGCTGATAAATCATTCCAATGTTCTCAAATATCTTTATTTTTAACACAAAATAATGAATTAAATAAAATAAATTTAAAAAGAAGCCACCTCGTCCTTCCCCATGAAGTCTTTTACTTCTGCTCTCAACTCCAAAAATCTCTTCAATAAGTTTCCCCTCCTGAGCCAACGTACCTCAGTGAAGTAGTGCACATCCCCATATTTAGATTTTATTTCCTCTAAAAAATGGGCGGGGCGGAATAGGGTCAATACCTCACCGTGATTGGTTCGTTCAGCTCCGCACACAAGAGTCATTCATATCAATCTTGCGGGCCGCACTAATATTAATCTTTCATATTAAGACGGGGGCCGCAAATTAGCATCCTGGGGGCCGCAGTTGGCCCGCGGGCCGCACGTTTGAGACCCCTGGTCAAGATGTAGTCGTTGTGTGTTAGTCCTTTGGGTGGCGCTACTTTCCGCCGTCAGAGATATCACTGTGCGATAAAATGGTTTTAAGGTGTTTAATCAATGTCCGAAAACTAGAATTAGGAACAATTGTGAAGTCGAGATTAAATAAAGGAACAATTCATCCATTCGCGTTTGCCATGGGAATGTCTCCAAAGTTTGTACTGCGCTTGATAGCCCACAGGAAAGTCAATCGATACTTAATTTTCTCGACTCCGCCTCACATCTGGACCAGTTTCCATCTTTGATAATCACATCTGTCCCAGATAGTATCAAAAATGGAAACTTTCGCATTTGGTTTGAATAGTGTCTGCTTATTTCGCTTCTCGAGACTAGATAGAGCACATTCTTTTTTTTTTTTTAATTAAAGAATACGCTTTTCAGGTTTACACACCCAACGATATGAATTAAAGTATTTATTTCAATCTGCTGTTTGCCTTGAATCCATTGTGCTGACCTGCAAACCATCATTTTCCCACCTTGGCGGAGGTCTGCACAATGAATGACCCCAGCCGCTCTAAAGTTGCCTCGGCACAGTGGAGGCGGATACCATCGACTCAAAATTATTCCAATTGTGAGAAACGGATTTTGATCCTCACTTCACTTTAGTGTCTATTTTCTCTAATAAGAAACGTTCTACATGTGCCAATGTCACATAAGGATTCCAACAGAATGCCATTCATCACTAGTATGATTATCGGTCTCTCTCCTTTTATTATACAGAATACAGAATTATCATCATTACTCATATGTATTTTATTTACCTTTTCGCTTAACCCTCATATTTTGATAAACATAGTTCAATAAACATCACCGTCAGACTAAATTTATCCTGCTTCATGAATAAATATATATCATTACGTTGCATTATCGATTTGGTATTTGCCACCGACAAGCATTCATTCATTATCGTCAATTCGGCACCTCCAGACTCAGGGCAGTTTGATTTGATCGGTCCTTGTTGGACTTCACCACATTCCGACACTTCGCCCGCCAAAGCAGAAACAAGGGTGTCGTCGCTTTTTTGATGCGGGCCCCTAAAACTGCCCGAAATCTGAGGATCCCGAAGCCGCTTGTAGGTCTGTTGTTTTTCTTTTCGCCTCCTCATTCTGTCTAAGTCTGCATAGTCGCTTTACGTGGCCTTTTACGCCACAACGAAAACATCTACCCTCTTTCAAAAGTTTGAGTTCCTCAGCAGTGAATTTGGAGGAATCAGACGGCTTTCTATGTTGGTTTGTTTTTTTTCGAGGACTTTTGGTGTTTTGGTTTCCTCGGCGCAATAAACATTAATTACTTGCACAACCCGTATCGGTCCATCATCATCTATCCCAGCTAATCGCGTGTTTTTGACGAACGTTTTTCTTCATCTTGACACACTGTCGCCCGTTATGACATGTTTAATCGCAAGGAGTCAAGGAATGTCCTTGCATCCATGTTGGTGCCTAGCAACAACCAAAAGTATTCACGGAATTTACAGGAAGTCGCACTCTTGCTCCGTATGTTTTTTCAAACCAAAATGTTACGTACCTGCGCTTGAATTGAATAATCACTATCACTATCGAACCGGAGCGAATTATTCAAGTTCAATATTCGCACGTGTACCCGTCCGTCCACAGGTGACCCGGCAGAGACTGACTACACAGCAGTGGGCTGTGCTGTGACCACCATCTCCTCCAACCTCACGGAGATGTCAAAGGGGGTCAAACTGTTGGCGGCGCTCATGGAGGATGAAGGAGGAAACGGACAGCAGCTGCTCGGCGCCGCCAAAAACCTGGCCTGCGCCGTCTCTGACATGCTGAAGACTGCGCAGCCAGCAAACACAGAGGTACACACCAGAGGAGATCAGTCAATGGTTTTCCGATGAAAGGAAGCGGAAAAAACTAGATGAAAGCTAATGTACTTGCGGCGGAATTGCTGAATGCTGAAATGAGTTTGCTGCTGCAATGCTCTTGAAACAAACTTGGCGGCATGCAGACACTCGTTCCACCTCTGTCGGCGAAACGTGTGCACTAGCAAAATGGACCAAAAACGATGTTAAAATGACTTGTCATTGAAACGTTACATCTGATGGTTACGTTTTCACAAAGTCAAGGCTATCAGTCATGGATTGTGTGTTTTTTCTCTCAATAAATGTTGTCAATAATATGGACAAACAAACGGCTTTGGTTTTTAGCCTCGTCAGAATCTACTGCAAGCTGCGGGAAATGTGGGTCAGGCCAGTGGAGAGCTCCTGTCACACATCGGAGAGACCGACACTGATCCACAGTTCCAGGTATGTGTACTGGTATTCTAAATGTAATTCTGCTGTTTCTTTATAATTAGTTTATATTAATCCTTGTAAGTTTGTCTGGAAGTTTCTGAGGGCCTATTAACTCCTTCAATCCCAGCCATTTTCACTGGAGCAACCCCCTCAATCCCAGTGTTTGACTGGATTTTGACTGATCTTGCAAGGCCCACAGAATATTTGCTTCCAATGCTCTATAAACATGGAGCCTACCAAAGTTTGGACTCCCTTCTTTCAGCAGGAAAAAAAAATGTTTTTCCATTCTTCAGCAATCGGCATTATAAAATGCCCAAGTTGCCTGGAAATGGCGATTCCTGGGCAAAAAACGGAGAAAAAGGAGCTTTTTTGTAAAAGCATGCATTTCAATCACGTGAGGCAATACTGCCACCTGCTGGTCGCTTTTTTACACGATTTACAACGCAAACGGCTTATTCTCATTCACAAATCGCATCAGACCCTCTTCCTCTCTATGATGCAAAAAAAAAGACGTCCTGCCTACCAAGTACGCCCTTGGTAGGCGGGGCCTAATTTTGAAAAGACGTACAAGTACGTCTTATGGAATGAAAGAGTTAAAAGTCTGGTCCAAAAATAATTAATAGTGTCCAAATCACCACAGTAAATTGGCGACACTGACTTCTACAAGTACAGTATTTCTGAAACGAACCTTTAAATCTCACTTAAAGGTCATCGTGAATATGTTCACTCTTGAGTGGAAAAAAGTGTCTGTGATTTTGCTCTCCAAGTATATACCAGTACACTGTTTTCTATCTTTTTTTGTCTCCTCTATATTTGTCAGTTTCTAGGTAAAGGATCTTTCAGGTCTGCCAGATGGAGAGTGCCTTCTTATTGTCAAATGATGGTAACAAATGTCTGCTGAAGACATTTAACGATGAAATGCCAATCAAAGCAATCTATTAATTCATTTCGTGATCCACGTCCGGTGATCATCATGACAAACTGTCGATCCAAACTGATTCGTACTAAACTGGACTGTGAAAGTATTGCGCCGTTCAAATTAACCCATTCTCACGTATTTTGTCTGGTCTTGGGTGGCATCTGAGGCGGGTGTGTATTTTCATTCATTTGTCTTGCTAGTCCTACTACTGGTTTAAAACATAATCTTGCGCTGTCTGTAAGACGCACAAATATTTCTCGATTGGAATTGAAAACGTGGTTCAGGTAAAGCGATTGCTCGCTATAATATACAGCTTCAGTGATTACGTATTAGGAAGGAAACCCGAGATGTATGTTTTGAAGGTATTGGCTTTCTTAATCGATCATTGCCAAGAGTATTAAATGGATGAAAAGAATTTTTTTTGGGGGGGGGAATAAGAAAAGAAAAGAAAGTCGAAATTTCATCATGATACCTTTTAAATCTTACGAATCATCATTGTAGCCTATTTCAACATTCTCTGGGGTGTTTGGAGAGATTAGCTAATCCAATATTCAATCAATCACCCATCTCAAAATCTGTCTTCATTTCCTTTTCTGATTTCTGATTTAATTTCCAAACCCAATTTACAGTATTTGAATGTCAAGATCTCATGGCAAACTTTTTCCTCTCACCCTGCTCAATTTGCCCTTTGCAGGATATGCTGATGCAGCTGGCTAAAGCGGTGGCTAATGCCGCAGCAGCCCTGGTGCTCAAAGCTAAAAACGTGGCCCAGAAGACCGAGGACTCCGTCCAGCAGAACAGAGTTATTGCCGCAGCCACCCAGTGTGCTTTGTCCACGTCTCAGCTGGTGGCCTGCACAAGAGTGAGTTAGACTACCGCCACCGGTGATAGAGCTGAAGTCTTTCCGTTCCTTCTACGATGCTTCTTACACGACCATCTCTCACGTAGGTGGTGGCTCCAACCATCAGCTCGCCGGTTTGCCAGGAACAGCTGATCGAGGCAGGCAAGCTGGTGGCCAAGTCGGTAGAAGGTTGCGTGGACGCCTCGCAGGGGGCCACAAACGATGAGGGCCTCCTGAAGCAGGTGGGCGTGGCGGCAACAGGCGTCAACCAGGCGTTAAACGAGCTCCTTCAGCATATTAAACAGTACGCCAGTGGAGGTCATCCTATCGGACGCCACGGCGAAGCCACCGATCGCATTTTGGATGTCACAGAGAACATCTTCAGCTCAATGGGAAATGCCGGTGGGTGTTTCACGTTTAGTAGGACTCATACACATCATATGTTTTTTAGCATGAGCTGCCCGTTAAAGATCACATTACAGCATCTCAATTGGTGATTGACTTTGACTTGGTCTCTCGAGAACCTACATTCCATTTTTTGTTTTTTGGAGGGTTTTTTTTGCCAGTTTTGGATCGTTGTCCTGCTGCATGAGCTAAGAGTGCTTTTGCATTTAAGAGGGCAAACTGATTTTCTGGTAGACAGCAGAGTTGACCGCAATCACAGCAAGTTGTCTTGGTCCTGAGGTAGCAAAGCAGCCCCAGACCAGCACACTTCCGCCACCGTGCTTAAGTGTTGGCATCATGTTCTTTTTAATCAATTGCTGTGCCATTTCTAAACCAGACGCACATCTTCCAAAAGTTAAATTTTTGACTCATCGCTACACAGAATGCTTCTCCAAACGTTTTGATGATCATCAAGATGTCTTTTGGCAAATGTGAGACGACCCTATGTGTTCTTTTGGACAGCTTTGGTTTTCGGCTGGGTCCTCTCCCATGGATGCCATTTTTGGGCAGTGTCTTTCCTATGATAGAACACTGACCTAAGATGAGGCCAATGAAGTCTGGAGTTCTTTGGATGTTGTTCTTGGTTCTTTTGCAACCTACCGGATGAGACGTCGTCGCTTTCTTGGAGTAATTTTAGCTGGTTGACCACTCCTGAAAATGTTGGCCACTGTTCCCAATTTCTCCATTTGTGGATAAGGGATGCATTTGTTGTTATTATGTTGTTGTTATTTCACTTTGTAAATGTGGTGCTAGGGTGTGATCTGTGAAATTTTGACTCGGATTTCCCAAACAGTTGTTAGTCACAGTGACTTTGGGGGGGCCAATTACTTTTTCACATTGAGCCAGGTAGATTTGGATGGGCACTTCCTGAATTACCGGAAAAGCACCAAAATAAAAGCGGATAGCAAAAAAATAAAATACAATGTAACAATAAAGCATGGCAAGAACAGGATTTTAACTGTAGAAAACAAAAAAATGAACATTTATATGAGCCCTCTACATACTTGAGCTTTTTTTACGTGACTGTAACGTTTTCTTTTCCAGGTGAGATGGTTCGCCAGGCTCGCATCCTTGCACAGGCCACATCTGATCTGGTCAATGCCATTAAGATGGATGCAGAGGGAGAGTCAGACCTGGAGAATTCACGGAAGCTCCTGTCAGCTGCCAAGCTTCTGGCTGATGCCACTGCCAAGATGGTGGAGGCGGCCAAGGTGTGCATGTATTTTTAGAGCATACTCGATGCAGTCTTGTTCTTGTGTTGCTGAAATCAACTGGCAACTTTATACTCTTCCCCCTTAAACTGCTCGGCCAATGGCGAATCTGGATTTCGTTCCCATGACGACACAACAGAGCCCCGGTTTACACATTGAGTAGCTTTTTCTACTTGGGGTAGCAGAGTTGGAAAAATGCTGAGCTTGCAGTGATCGAAACAGACAAGAAAACATAATAAATGCAAAGCCTAAAAGTGAAACATTTCTTGAGCTCTCTGTCTATGTATAATGTATATAAATCATTTGAAACACAGCAGTATGGCATGAAATGACATTTATGTGTGTTTCCTTCAGGGCGCTGCAGCAAACCCCGACAGCGAGGAGCAGCAACAGAGGTTGCGAGAGGCGGCAGAAGGTCTCCGCATTGCGACGAACGCTGCGGCGCAGAATGCCATCAAAAAACGTTTGGTCAACAAGCTCGAGGTAACTCAAATTCAAAGAAAATGTGTTTTTGATCTGATTGAAAATTGGACGTGAAGATGAATAAAGCCCCTCAAAAAAAAATCAAAATTAGGAACACAAGTTTGCCAACATTTGAGCGTTTGAAAAAAAACGTTTCCACACCCCTATTGTGCATTTCCACGTTTAGTGGCCTCAATTGAATGCCCTTGATACTTTGGAGTTGAAGCTGCAAAATGGTTTTCTTCTTTCCTGCTAGAACGCGGCAAGACAAGCAGCTGCAGCAGCTACTCAGACAATCGCTGCAGCCCAGCATGCGGCCTCATCCAACAAGAACCAGGCTGCCCAGCAGCAGCTGGTCCAAAGCTGCAAGGTAATTACCTCCGGTATTATGATAAAGTATACCATGCTACTTTTTTTCCTTCATCTGTTCTTATTTAACACATTTAATACAACTAGGTAATGCTGGTTGCTACATGTATTCCGTTACTCTCCAAGCCTGTTGTTTATCGTACCATCCACAGCCAGGGTTTCACGAAAGTAAATAGACACATATAGAGAAACTTACCCAACACGCCTGAGAGCGGCCAGCGCTAACTGGCAAAGTAGCTCCGCTCCTATCGATACATTTGCTGAGGTCTTTCCTTTTGCGTATGTGTCTTCTCTCAGGTGGTTGCAGAGCAAATTCCTCAGCTGGTTCAAGGAGTCAGAGGCAGCCAGTCTCAGCCTGACAGCCCCAGCGCTCAGTTGGCCCTCATCAGTGCAAGCCAGAACTTCCTGCAGGTATTGCACAACAAACACGCAAACAACATGCAAACGCCACACAGGAAGGCCGGAGACGGAATCGAACCCCCGCACCTCTGCACTGTGAGGCCAATGAGCTAACCAATCCTGCACCGTGCCGCCCTCCAAATGATTCAATAAACATTCATTTGGTTGCAACTTAGCTTAGCCAGTGAGCTCCATTCTGCATGCATGTAGACTGAACTTGCAATCGTTTCTGTTTCAGCCTGGTGCAAAGATGGTCACCGCCTCCAAAGCCACGGTTCCAACCATCAGTGACCAGGCATCTGCCATGCAGCTCAGCCAGTGTGCGAAGAACCTTGCGAGTGCCTTGGCCGAGCTCCGCACCGCCTCACAGAAGGTACCTGATTAAATACCGTGTCTGAAAGCTTTGGATTTGGTTTGAACCCTTTCAGGGACAGCGGTTACTACAGTGGACAGCGTACCGTGTTAGCAGGTTACACGGCGCATGAAAGGATTAATGGGATTTAAAAACTGAATCGCTGTTGTGCAATGTAGCGGTGTTGCATCACCGCAGAAAGGAATAGGTGGATAAAACACAGAATCCCTCCCTGCCACGCCCTGAGCTGCATGCCTTCAGCAATGCTATGCTAGGAGGGGCAAGGTTACAAATTCCATGTGTGTGGATGGCAAGAAAACAAAAAGGACCAGGATGCCGGCACATTTTACTGCGTACAACGGCGTACGTACAATTACTACAAAGGATTTGGGAGTCATCTCTCAAAGGCAAAAGTATTTTTGGTGGCTTTTTTTTTGACGTGGTCAATATTGATAATGACACACTTTGGCATTGGCAAGGCACTTGTTTAATACTTGTTGATCTCATGAAATGAAACTTTTAGTGTCGAGGTTTCACCGACTGAACCTTTTTTGCCCTGTATCTGAGAATCCAGACTGCTTTTGTTGTCCCTGTGGACAAAAAAAGCAAAGGTCCCTCTCGCATCTGTCGCTCAAAATGTATGCGAGCGCTGTATGTACTGTGCCGGATACGTTCTGGTCAATCGTGATCCGCTCAGTATATCACCACTTTTATTCTCACCCAAGTCCTCTCTCGGGAAAAAAACCCACTCCTTCTCTGAGAATTAGTCTTTCTTTTTATGATTTAATAAAATTGGTAGTACAATACAACTTTGTGACATGAAATGTCACTGCTGCCTACTGTCCCTTTTTTCCATTTCATACGCAATTGTTTAGCTTCCTTTCTTATTTATAAAATCCAAACTGTGTTTCTGGGTTTTAAAGTTAAGCTGTCCCATGAGAATGTCAAAAAGGTTAAAAAAAAAAAATCCAATGTAATATAGACAGACGCTATTCTTCGGCTTTTTGCACGTGCAGGCTCAAGAGGCGTGCGGCCCACTGGAGATTGACAATGCTCTATCGGTTGTGAGACGTCTGGAGAAGGATATCCAGGATGCCAAAGCGTCAGCTGATGAAGGCAAACTCAAACCCCTGCCGGGCGAGAATGTAAGTGACGCACGCATACACCGGGATGGATCAAGACACATGCACATACACGCCCGCGCCCACGTTTTTGCTTGTGCAAATGACATCAACCAGAGACATGCGTTAATAACAATTTCTTCCTCTCTGCATGCCTCACACGGTTACAGCTTGAGAAATGCTCCCAGGACCTTGGCACCAGCACTAAGGCAGTAAGCTCAGCCATAGCCCAATTGCTCAGTGAGGCAACCCAGGGCAATGAGAACTATACAGGTGTGTTCCAACCCGTGTCAACCATTTGCATTCTATTTGCTTGATATAGAACCTTCCATAATTTGAAAACAAAATCCGTGTCCTTTCTAATTCCTGTCAAACCAATAACACTGATGCAAAATATGCACTGAGTGTGAAGTTTTGGCGACATAATGAAAGAAGTGAGACTGCATTGCTTGGCCTGCTCGATGGAAAGGTTGTAAAATGCCCTGTGGGCATGTTTGTGTGCACATTGATCAAAAAGACTTTTCGCTTATCACCGTTAGCATTTAAAGCCTACGATATTGAGGCAAAACATGTCGCAGCTAGCAGGAACACCAGATTTAATGATGGAGTCACCAGATCGAAATATGAACAAGGCTAATTCGTCTCTGTAACTGGCTGAAAGAGGAGGAGAATTAGTATTTTAGCAGCACACGAAGTATAAAAGTTGAAGGCGTCAAAATGAATGGGCCGCTAATCCATCATCAAATTGCTCGACAACCCCAAACTATTTTGGTCATCGAATGATCGATCACCTTGAGCCATTCTCAAATTGTCCAAATCCTTTGATTTCAGCCTCTCAAGAGTAATTATGCTCTGATTTCTGTCGGCCATCAGAAGACGGATTCTCGTTTGTATTGAATAAAAAACTAAACAAAACAAAACAATTACTACAGTAGCAAGCATCTGCTTTTACTTTGGAAAACATTGACCAAAGCAGTAACTGAATCCGTTTCAAGTTTGGTGAGCGCATTTGTTGTTGTTTATTTGTTCTTTTTATAATCACTAAACAAGACAAAATCAATAACAATAATAGATTCATCATAAAATAATAATAATAATGCTCTGAGGAACAAGTTTAATTCATTGCTTGTTTTATTTTAAAGTAATCCTACTCAAATCATGTTTCCCAATTGAAATAAATGCAGAAGCAATTAATCCGTTCCAACCTCCAACAACTCGGACATTTTTTAACATGATTTTTTTTCCCCCCCATGAAAAGCTGCACTCCACCGTATTGAGCTGTATAAAAACACACAATAATAAAATTAGCTCTCCGCATAACCAGCAAACGGAAACCGCACCATGTTGTATTCCATTGTATGGTAATCAAACAGGCTTATTGCATTGTCAATGCAGTCATCCTGAGTTAGATCTTATTTATTTATGAATTTTTCAGGTATGGCGGCTAGAGATGTAGCCCAGGCTCTGAAGTCCTTGGCTTCAGCAGCAAGAGGAGTTGCTGCAACCACAGACGACGCAGGAGCGCGTGCTGCTCTGCTGGACTGCGCCAGCGATGTCATGGATAAATCGGGCAACTTAATTGAGGAGACAAAGAAGGCCATCACCAAGCCAGGAGACCCAGAGAGTCAGCAAAGGCTGGCCCAGGTCAGACAAAGGCTGAGGATCAGAGGGGCATCAAGTTTAGAAATTATTTTTATGATTTAAAAAGCCCCCCAACATCAGATGCAGTTATTATGCTTTTCTAGACATGTTTTGACTTGAGAATTGGAGCTGTTTTTGTATAAGATTGTTCACATTTGTCTCTGTCTTGACTGAAGTTGACCTGCAAGTGTTTTGAGTTCAACAGTCACTCACTAAGGGTGTATTTGTGCGTCTCCTTTGGTACGTAGGTGGCTAAAGCGGTGTCTCAGGCCTTGAACAGATGCGTGAACTGCCTCCCTGGTCAGAGAGATGTGGACAACGCCATTCGTACCGTGGGTGAAGCCAGCAAATGTCTACTGGCTGATTCGGTGAGTGTAAGCAGTGTGAATTGCAACAGGTTGCTAATTTGTTTGGGTGCATTATTTCCACTTTTCTTAGCGTCAGAGAAGTGATCATGAATTTCCGTTTTTCGGAGGCTGTCTTTGAACGCCTCTCGAGTCGAACGAGAAGAGAGAAGGCACGGAGGACGCAGACGTGTTTGTCGAGACTGTTAAAAGCATAAAGTGTACGTTTTAAAAAAACAACACCACAGCTCTCCTTTTTCGGAGCTGCAACGTGTATCTAGATCTATTTGAGCTATATTAGCCTACTACCAAAATATTTTTCCATTTTTGAACATTTTTTATAAAGCTCCAGGGAGCCACTAGATGTCGCTAAAGAGCCGCATGCGGCTCTGGAGCCGCGTGTTGCCGACCCCCGGTCTAAGGCTACGTTCACATTGCATACAAAATGTTTTGAAATGTTATCCTCACAGTTGCTCTTCTCCTTTCTAGTTCCCATCCAGTGGAAGGAGTTTCCAGGAGGTTCAAGGTCAGCTTAATGAAGTGGCGGCCAATCTGAACCAGTCTGCCAATGAGGTCGTCCAGGCGTCTCGAGCAACCACCCAAGACCTGGCTAGAGCCACCGGCAAGTACGGAAAGGACTTCAGCAACTTCCTGGAGGCTGGTGTCGACATGGCAGGAACATCACAAGTCAGTATAATGAGCTTCATCGGTACAGCGGTGGCCACTTTCACATGGCATTCACGGTAAATTGGCACATGAGAATTGGACAGCAACAGTAGTCGTTTCACACATTTACCAAAATTGCGACTTGTGAATGTGTTTACTGAGACAGAAACACACTGAGAAAATTTGATGCGGTGTCAGCGTGACTGTCACAATTTCTTTCAACACAAAAAGGGAGTCTCGGGCTTTGAACGTCACTCTCTGGCGTGGCTGATGGCAGTCCACCTCTGTTACGTCTCGGATACTACGTTTGGAAGTTAGCAGGTCGACTTCTGTCCATTTTCAATGCAGTTGCCTTGGAAAATATCGAATACGTCTGATTTGTATCCACATTTGGCAGAGGCTTCCATCTGAGGATATCCGGTTCGGTGTCGTTTTTTTTTTGTTATTCTTTACGCCGCTGTCTGCATTGTGACACTTGAGAGCAAAAAAAATATAGAGAGAATTGAGGCAGCGGTGTAAATCTAGCCCAATTCTTCTCCAGGCATCCTTAACTCATTCACTCCCAAAGACGTTTTTATACGTCATTTCAGACTCGGCTTAGAATTGGCTGGTACTGAATGAGTTAATTCACTTGTAGATGTGTCAGTGACTCCCGACCTTTATTGAGCCAAGAACATATAAGTTCAAAAAAAATTGCACGGCACACCACCAAACAAAACTGTCACAAAAAGAGGACACATATGTCAATTTAATACTTTTTGGCATCTAATAGAAGATCATCTATTTGTTTGTTTTTTTTCTGTCACTGTAAGTTGCTGGCATAGATAGATGGAGAAAGATACATTATTTGTTATTGATCAATCATTTGCTCACCAATGAGGTGAAATGTGATCATTTAAGCTCTCGCTGCACTCTTCATGCACACTGGTTGGGAATCACCGAGATATGTCTCCGGATCGACCCACAACTTTTCATCCTAAAATATTACAGGAGCAAAAAAAAAATGCAAACGATTTCATTCAGAATGAATGACATTTCTCTTCGTGCCAAATGTGTACAACGCTTTGCTTTCTTCAGTCTAAAGAGGACAAGGCACAAGTGGTGTCCAACCTGAAGACTATCTCAATGTCATCCAGCAAACTACTACTTTCAGCCAAAGCACTATCTACTGACCCCAATTCCCCCAACCTCAAGAACCAGCTGGCAGCTGCTGCTAGGTACCGTTTATCTTGAGCTTTCTGTTTTATAAATCCTTTTTTTTTTTTTGTTGATGCAGATTGATCTCATTTATCCACCTTTGTCTCCATAGGGCTGTCACAGATAGCATCAACCAGCTCATAACTATGTGCACGCAGCAGGCTCCAGGTCAGAAGGAATGTGACAATGCCCTCAGAGAGCTGGAGGTACCACCACCGAGCTACTAGAATGTTAATTCTCTTCGGTCGTTTGCGTCATTCTGCTTTCTTCTCAAAGATTACTGGACACCATAAATAGTTTCACAAAAGCGTTTACTTTGCAAATCCGTCAACCAAAGAGCTGATCAAAACGATTATGGGAAATGGCGGGAACTTCAAGTTCACTTGGTCCCATTGTGTGTACGTGTGTGCGTAGTCGGTGAGGGGGATGCTGGAGAACCCGACAGAAGCCGTCACTGAGCTCTCCTACTTTGACTGTATCGACAGCGTCATGGAAAACTCCAAGGTTTGGACAAACATCCCCTGTTGCTGGATTGGCGAATGGTTTTCTGCAACTGTCTTCTGTTTTTTTTTTGAATCATCTGCTTGATGTTGCAAGATCCTTGGGGAATCTATGGCCGGTATTTCCCACAATGCCAAAAATTCCAACCTGCCGGAGTTTGGCGACTCAGTCAGTTCGGGCTCCAAGGCCCTGTGCGGTTTGACTGAAGCTGCAGCACAGGTAAAAAAAAAAAAAAAAGATGCTGTGAAGCATAATTGAACAGAAATGAAACCAACCTGATATTTTGGTGTCTCTAGGCTGCCTATCTGGTTGGAGTATCCGACCCTAACAGCACAGCGGGTCAGAAGGGCCTGGTGGATCCTGCTCAGTTTGCTCGTGCTAACCAATCAATCCAGATGGCCTGCCAGAACCTGGTTGACCCCGGCTGCACCCAGTCACAAGTACAGACCACGTCCACCACTAACCTCAATGACCACTTTCATGTTTTGCCGTTTCATTGGGCGTCTCCTTGCACAGGTGCTCTCTGCAGCCACCATCGTTGCCAAACACACCTCCGCACTATGCAATGCTTGCCGCCTGGCGTCCTCCAAAACTCCCAACCCTGTTGCCAAGCGACAGTTTGTCCAGTCGGCCAAAGAGGTGGCCAACACAACCGCCAATCTAGTGAAATCGATTAAGGTTTGTAGTTGACATTTTATTGTGGCTTACGCTAATCGCAATCCACGGGGTTTTTAAATTGGCTTGGTCCAGGATTACCTTTCAAGCCAGACTGCATTGTGCACTTAGTGGAGATTAAACACACACACACACACACAAAATCATGACATTCTGAAAAAGGACCATGATGTCCTAAAAAAAAAAAAAAAAAAAAGCTACTCATTTCATGCACACAGTATTCGTATTTCTTCACTCTGTAGGCTTTGGATGGAGCCTTCAATCAAGAGAACAGAGAAAAGTGTAAGGCTGCGACTGGTCCCCTGATAGAAGCCGTGGACAATTTAACAGCCTTCGCCTCCAACCCAGAATTTGCCAGCATCCCAGCTCAGATCAGTCCTGAGGTACGTTCACCCAAAAGATTTGACCCTGGATGTAGTGAAAGATTTTGCAAGAACTCGTTTTAATGAGCACACATGATGTTGATTCTAATCAATTTCAATTCGGTTGTGTTCTTTGGCGTTAAGGGAATACATAACACAATATATATGTGTGTACCGTCATTTCTGCGCACAGTCTCTTTATATTCCCCATTAAGCTGTTTCCGATGCCATCAATTGGTGATTATTAGCAGGAACCAATTGTAACCGAAAAGTGTTCTGTCCGACACTAATTGACACGTGCAATAAACCCAGAATTTTTCTGTCGTGCTTCATGCTGCATTCTGAGGAGCTACATATGGATCAATAATCTGGTTTCTTGGACGTCGGATTTTAAATGATCCGTAAAGCGCTTTGTTGTGAAAGCTCAACAGAAATCAAGTATTGTATTCCCCTTTGGCGCAGCTCCATCTAGTGGATGCAGAACACAACTGCAGCCGCTATTGTAGCTTCTATTCTATGCGCCTTATAATGCGGTGCGCCCTATATATGAAAAGAGTTTTAAAATAGGACATCCATCGAAGATGCACCTTATAATCCAAAGCGTTTCGTAGTGCAGAAAATGCGGTGCATTTTGATCTTTCGAAACGAAATTCCTCATCTGCATGTTGAGCTGGAAATGTCCGGGAGACCAAATTGCCAGAAGCACCAGAGTCAACATCCTTGACTTCATGTTGTCTCGACTTAGGGTCACGCTGCCATGGAGCCCATCGTAGCAGCAGCAAAGACGATGTTGGAGAGTTCCACGGGCTCATCCAGACTGCGCGCTCTTTGGCCGTCAACCCCAAAGACCCGCCCAAGTGGTCCGTGCTTGCCGGACACTCAAGAACTGTATCTGACTCCATCAAGAAACTCATCACCAACATGAGGTAAAAAATGGATTACATTATTATGACTTCACTGTTTGGCTGTCTGGCCTTTTTCACAGTTGTGGAAAAAAAATGATATGCCTCCTTCCTAATTTCTTTTTTTGAGGGGCAGAGGATGGGGGGGGCTTCTATTTAGCACACTTATGTGTTTCATCTCATCAGACTAATTTGATATTGCACAAAGACATGACAAGAAAATGCAGTTTTTAAATGATTATGTATTAATAGATTTTTTAAAATTATGTGGGAATGCAATCCAAACCTTTCTGGAGCTTTGTGGAAAACGGAATTGCCTCTGGACACAGCTGATAGAACTAATCTATGGTCACGGGCTATGGGTCGTGACCGAGAGAACGAGATCCCGGATACAAGCGGCCGAAATGAGCTTTCTCCGCAGGGTGCCCGGGCTCTCCCTTCGAGATAAGGTGAGAAGCTCGGTCATCCGGGAGGGGCTCAAAGTAGAGCCGCTTCTCCTCCACATCGAGAGGAGCCAGATGAGGTGGCTGGGGCATCTGATTCGGATGCCTCCTGGACGCCTCCCTGGTGAGGTGTTCCGGGCATGTCCCACCGGGAGGAGACCCCGAGGACGACCCAGGACACGCTGGAGAGACTATGTCACCCAGCTCGCCTGGGAACGCCTCGGGATCCCCCGGGGAGAGCTGGAAGAAGTGGCTAGGGAGAGGGAAGTCTGGGCTTCCCTGCTATAGCTGCTGCCCCCGCGACCCAGCCCCGGTCGGATAAGCGGTAGAAGATGGATGGATGGATGTCTGAACTTCTTAACAAAGGATGTCTCAGACAGGTCGCTTCAGGCATCTTTTAAATATTAATGAGAGCATAAAACGACTGAACATTCATGGGAAGGCGGCAACTTTTTGTTCCAGACTGACTACACTCTATTTTCCTCTAATCGTTTTAATTGATTCTCTCCAGAGAAAAGGCTCCCGGCCAGAGGGAGTGCGATGATGCTATCGAGGTTCTGAATGGCTGCATCCGTGAGGTTGACCATGCTTCTCTGGCTGCCATCAGCCAGCAATTAACACCCCGCGAAGATATCTCTATGGAGGTAAACACAAACGGCACCTAGTCTGTGGATGACACTCTCTTGGTAATGCAGTTACAAAGTAAGATGTAAGATGAAACTCGTGTCAAAGTGACACTATTTTTGTAGGTCTGTTTCTAGTATTCAATTCCATTTACAGTTGCCAGTGCCGTGATGGTTGATGATCCTAAACGCCATGTTAACGCCATGTCTGTGCTGTGTGTTTACAGGCCCTCCATGAGCAGATGGCTGCCTCCGTTCATGAGATTAGCAATTTGATCGAACCGGTTGCTGTGGCTGCCCGCTCTGAGGCCTCCCAATTGGGCCACAAGGTCGGAGAACAGATTTTATTTTTTTGTTGTCACTTATTATCATTATAGGTCCATCCCACGTATTCCAAAAACGTTTGAATCTCGTTGCTCACTCGCCAGGTTTCTCAAATGGTCAGCTACTTTGAGCCCCTCATAATGGCAGCCATCGGCACGGCGTCCAAGATACTCAGCAGCCAGCAGCAGATGGCCGTCTTAGACCAAACTAAAACTCTGACCGAGTCGGCCCTGCAGATGCTCTACACTGCCAAGGAAGCTGGAGGAAACCCCAAGGTACTTTTCCACCCCCCCGTCATTAACAGCTGTGAATGTGGTGTCATACATTGTTCTGCTTTTTAATAGACGTGCAGATGCTGGAGGATAAATCAATCAAATCGAAAAATAAACCCAGTGCGGGTGCTCCGTGCTTGCTTACATTTCAAAAAATGGAATCCCGCATACACCGCATTGGAACCCCTTTTCAGTATGTGTAAAAGGCTTTTGTCACAGATTTCAATGTAACTGGACATCTGTTTTTTTTCTATTTATTGTACGGCACTTCTGCCATGATTAAACATGCTCTGCCGATACAAATATGGATTCTTTTTCCAGGCAGCCCACATGCAGGAGGCTCTGGAGGAGTCGGTGCAGATGATGAAGGAAGCAGTAGACGATTTGGGGGCCACGCTGGCCGAAGCAGCCAGCGCGGCGGGTGCTGTGGGTGGCATGGTGGACTCCATCAACGACGCCATCAATAAGATGGAAGATGCCCCCACGCTTGAGCCCGAGGGCACCTTTGTGGACTACCAGACTACAATGGTTAAGACGGCCAAGGCTATTGCTGTCACCGTGCAGGAGATGGTAAGGCTATTTCGGGGTAGATGTAACTGATAGCGCGTTACTTAAAAGGGAAGCTCCGTTCTGTCTCTCTTTCAATTGACCCGTGAACACTGATTGGCATGCTGCAAAACTGCCAACTGTGTAGATAATAATGTTCCGTATGTCATCATGCTCTTACGTATTCATCTGTGCATTTGAGGCCTGCACACCGAACGACACGGCTGAATACAACTACAGTGGTACCTCTACTTACGAACGTCTCTTCATACGAAATTTTCAAGTTACGAAACGCCTCAACAAGAAATTATTGCCTCTTGTTACGAAATAAATTTCAAGATACGAAAGGTAAAAATACAGTCTGGGCTGCTACTTGCAGCGCAGTTTCCTGAACGCAACATAGCTGTTCTGTTATTAGCTATTACCGAGCATCATCCTGGCATCCCATTGGCTAAGAGGGACCACTACCATATGTGTCGATAGAGAGATATGTGTCCATGCAGCGTCCTCGTTATTCGCCCCTCGGGCCATGAGGTCTTCCGATAGATTTACGTAAATGTGAATTTATTTAGTTTTTTTACATTATGCACAACTCTCATTTATTGTGCAATAATCTGTTAGCTTTTTTTTTTTTTTTTGGGTGCGTTTTTCTGCTTTAGAAAACATTTATGTCTGAATTTGGGGGATGCGAGGGGTTGGAACCAATTAGGGCATTTACATGGAAAACACGTCTCGACTTACATTTTCTTGTTAATAAATTTCTTCCAGACACAATTAATTTCGAAAGTAGAGGTACCGCTGCATTTATGAGAAAATCAATCTGTAATTCTCAACTAATTGTGTACTATCATTGTTCATGTTGATTACGTAACATTCAAACTAGGCTGCTCTCTGTCACTCCACCTACATAAATCCTCTTTTTTTTATTTTTTAGGTGACCAAGTCGAACACGAACCCTGATGACCTTGGTGGACTGGCCAATCAGCTGACAAATGAGTTCGGTAATCTGGCAAATGAGGCCAAATATGCAGCTGTAACTGCCGAAAACGATGAGGTATAGTCATACGATTAGCCAAAGCCTCAATGCTATTAATATACACCTTGCCTTTTATAATCTCATCTGTAGCTTTTTTGTGTGCAGCGGTTGAGCAGTTTTCACTCTTGTTTCTTCCAGATCGGTTCTCATATCAAGAAGCAGGTTGGTGAACTGGGTTTCAGCTGCACCGGCCTGGTGACCAAAGCTGGCGCTCTGCAGTGCAGCCCCAATGATTCCTTCACCAAGAAGGAACTGATTGAAAGTGCTCGTAAAGTCTCAGAGAAGGTCAGTTTTGCTTGTACTTGTTTTCTGGTCAAGGTCAAATACATTTTTTTTATAACAGAAAAAATAAAAATGACATAGATGGATTTGTGTTTATTAAGTGTAACTCTTACTTAGTCGAACTAAAATCTTGCACATGCAAAATGATGGACTCGAGTCATATGACATGGTCCGAGTCACAAATTTTAGGACCTTGGACTTTCGTGGTCAAAACTTAGAAAACACTAAACCTGACTTTAACTTGAAAAGCATGACTTTCCGCTTTACCTTTGAAGATTGATCATCGTTATACATACAAAGTCCATTTTTTATTTCTATCGCACCTTTACAGCAGCTGAAACAAAGCACTGTAAACAGTTCAGATCGTACGACTAATATTAATCTCGGGGTACATGAACGACCTACAATCACTAAAAACACTTATATTGAGGCCCTAACGCACGCACACCTTGCGGATCAAGTCAATTTGTTTCGGAACTCAAATGTGTTGCGTTCCGCTTCATCTGGTGATTAGCGTGGGTCTTAAACATCGGTGACCAAAACGTGCCTAATTGAAATTAAACTGAACTAATAAAGTAACCATCAGAGGGTACTGGAACCGAACAAATGGAAAACAATCAGTCCCTTTGAGCAGAAGTGCTACTTTTAATATCGCGACATGACGACGACGCAATTTTGATATCACAATGTTGCTGCTATTGTTACATCCCGAAATCGCCATGGCCTTTGTAACATAACACAGGTTCACCTCTAAAAGTTCCAATGCGTTTTAGGCTAACCTGAAATTTCAACCAAACAGCGGATTATGTTTTGCTTTTTGTACGCCCTGTTGCGGTCCTAATAAATTGCTCTTCTTCTTACAGGTGTCGCATGTGCTGGCAGCTCTCCAGGCAGGTAACCGTGGCACCCAGGCCTGCATCACAGCAGCCAGCGCCGTGTCTGGAATCATCGCCGACCTTGACACCACCATCATGTTTGCCACTGCTGGGACACTCAACAGAGAGAATGCAGAGACCTTTGCAGACCACAGGTATGTCTCACTGCAGAGATATTAATCATCGCGGAGATTCAATTAGGAGGATTCAGTTAGTCAACTAGAACAATTCCTACCTCCTCATCCTGGCCGCACATTGCTGTGGGATGGTAGCCCATTCTTCAGCCGGCATTTGGAGCAAGTCAGCCAACATGTTTGTGTTGGTCACGAACAGTACACCCAAACTAATCCCACGAGTGTTCACTGGGATTAGATCGCAACAGCTGGCGGGTCATTCCTTCCTACCCCCACTCTCAAATTGTGGAGGTATTCTCTGATAAAACCCGCTGTGTGTGTGTGGGGTCAAGCATTGTCATCTTGGAGGTTAAAGGTCAGTATACAACTGTGTAGATGTACTTACAGTACCCCACTGACTTTATGGGTGGTTCTAACTACTTCCACCACTAGGGGCACTGTGCTGCGCTGTAATACAATTACTGGGGGCAGAATAGCATTTATTGGACTGATTGCTGAACATAACATGCTCATGCAAATCTGTAGAAGACGGCCCAAATGCCGAGAGGGTTAGGAAACTATCTCTGACATCGCTGGGATCGCCCATCATACAGACTTGGCCTTGAGTTTGGAGATGATACTCGGGCTGACGCCAAACATGGCCCTATGCTGTACGTAGCTGTGTTGCCCATCCCACAAATGCATATTTTTTTTGTTGCCATATGCAGATGTACTCTATTTTCACTCTTTGTGACTTGTTTTAATAGAACTGCTTGAGCAGGAATTTCACTCGCCACAATAGCTATTTCCGAGCGGATGACGCACACAAAGAGCTTCTCTTGTGTTAAAATAGCAAGAGCGGCATTATGTCGGATCGTGTGTCATGAAAATGTGTCGAGCATTTGTGTCCTAGCTGCCACTTGTCCCAATTTAGAGTGTTCAGTTAAAGTGCAAGTGGGAGGTTTTGAGGTTTTCATTGAGGCACAGTAGTCATTAATTTTGTTAATGTATATCCTCTTTGCTTTTGTGGAGATCTATAAAGAATTCATGATCGGGTTGAGAAAACCGAAATGATCTGTTGGACTTAGAGGTGAAACAGGAAACTGTGAATTTATATATTGCATATATTGTATTCCCACAATGAAAATGTGATAGTTAATGTCATGAACAGAAATAAATTGATGGTTCCGGTGTAACACTGTGCTCAAGGCCAAATCCATCCGAAAAATACATGGCAAGATCAAAAACGTTCTCTCGCTTTGTCTTTCATACCAGTGACTTTTTGGGCTGCCCTATTTTCCAGAGAATACATCCTGAAGACAGCCAAGGCGCTGGTGGAGGACACCAAGCTTTTAGTATCTGGCGCTGGAGCCAGTCAAGAAAAACTAGCCCAGGCTGCCCAATCCTCTGTTTGCACCATTACCAAACTGGCTGATGTGGTCAAACTGGGAGCTGCCAGCCTTGGTTCTGAAGATCCAGAGACACAGGTGTGTGGATGATCAAAACTACGTTATACAAAAGACTATGAAATGTTAAATAATGTAACTGGAGGGGGGAAAACAACATTTTTGGGGGGTGTTTCTGCCACAGGTGGTCCTAATCAACGCAGTGAAAGATGTGGCCAAAGCCCTGGGCAACCTCATCAGCACCACCAAGGCTGCTGCAGGCAAACCTCACGATGATCCCAGCATGCTCCATCTTAAGAATTCGGCCAAGGTAAAAGACAGACGCACATTCACATATTCACATCCGCAGTTGTCAAAGGTTGAAAAGCATGCCGCTACTCTCTCGTGACATTCATCCTCACACCCAAAGGCAACGGTGAAAGAAGAGAACTAAAACGGAGAAAATCACAATGTCCCATCACTGGTGAGCTCTTTTTAGAACAGGCTCGACTGGTGACCCCTGACCCCTGACCCTGACCCAAAGGCTGACTTTGAATCATGAACAAGAAGGAGTCATGCCATACCAGTGATGCCAATAACAGAAACGCATTACTAAGTAATATGTTACTCTTCAATGTGTGCTTTTTTCCTAATCTAATGAGGTTTTTTTTGCTAGACTAGTCACTAGACTACATTTACTCATCAGTCATAAAACATTGCTGTATCGTAATATTCAATCTCATTGATAAAGAAGGTGAGTTCCAGGTCCCGTTCACCAGCCGAGGCAGTTATAGGCAACCACCTCTGGGTCGCAGCAGTGAGTGACTCTTGACAAGTCTTCTTAACAACAAGCACGTACTTTTCAGCTCACTCACGCACGCACTGTGCTAGCAACAAAACTAATCGTTACAAAATAATCAAATAGGGGAGGACGCTCTATTAGTCTTTAAAAGGCACTTATCAATCAACTCTACTTTATTTAACGTGTAAGAAAGGGGAACACTGGTATTTACCGCTTGAATATAGTGAGGCATTGGAGGAGTCTCGGGAGTGATATCACGTATGCGCCGTGTCACGTTTTCAACACGTGCACTTCTCATCGTGGCGATGCCATTGAAACATAAACAACAACGGAGTAAAGAGAGAGATTTGCATTTTCAAGCTGAAAACACAGCCAGTCCGGAGAAATTGTCACTATTAAGAGTGAATGAACATGCAATTTACCGATTTGGGGCCTTAATACATTTCTCAGCCCTCAGTGCGGTCAAACTCAAACTCAATCCAGAAAGAAGGTTGGTTGCCTTGCCCGGTAATGATGTGCTTCATTGGAATGACATGAAAGAGATATTTGGTGACTTGCTATTTTCTTTCCGCCCTTTTAACCCATACGATGATCTTTTGTCCGCAACAGGTGATGGTGACGAATGTCACATCGCTCTTGAAAACGGTAAAGGCGGTTGAGGATGAAGCCACGAAGGGGACCAGAGCTTTGGAGGCCACCATTGAACACATCAGACAGGAGCTGGCTGTTAGTACTGACACCTTTTTTTTTTTTGCCATCTTTTCTCTTAATTACATCCCACACTGGTCATTTTTTTTTTCTCTTTTAATTTTATAGAACGTCCTTTTCAATGTCACAATACTAACTGAAGCCATTTTGTTCAATCAATGACGCAGACGTTCAGCAGCTCGGACCCGCCGGCGACGACGACCACGCCTGAGGAGTTCATTCGCATGACTAAAGGAATCACCATGGCGACGGCGAAGGCGGTGGCTGCTGGGAACTCTTGTCGCCAAGAGGACATCATTGCCACCGCCAACCTCAGCAGGAGGGCCATTGCTGACATGTTACACTCCTGCAAGGTAAGCGGAAAACTCTTACATACGCTGTTGATGATTTAGAAAGTGAGCTAGTTTGTCTCTTGGGACAAGGCACCGATGAGTTGTCTTGTTCAACAATCGGTCTGTAAAAGATTTTTTTCCTTTCATGTATGTAACGCATGTACACTCTTTCGTGCACCCTGTAACCTGATAACATGATAAGCTGTCCACTGTAGTAACCGCTGTCCCTGAAAGGGTTAATGACCTTTTATCACCTTTATTTTCATCCCCCCCCCCTCTTAGCAAGCTGCCTACCATGCGGAGGTCAATAAAGAGGTGCGGATGAGAGCGCTGCGCTATGGAAACGAGTGTGCAACGGGATACCTGGGACTCCTGGAGCATGTACTCGTGGTAAGTTGTCATGGGAAACTCGTGCCTTGACGCTGTTCGGATCAGAGGGAGAGATTTTTTTTTTTTTGTTTTTTTTTTTTTGAAGACACATAGTTCCATGATTTCCATTGATTTTGGAATCTGAAAGATGTTTTATTTTGAAAAATGACCGGATCCTCTGTTACGTCCGTCTGCAGCACGTCACTCTTGACGCAGGTCAAGGCGCGCTTCTCGGTCACGTGATAGGTTAAAGCTCAAATGAAACCCAGGAGCTAGCAAAATGAGTAAAAAAACAAACGGAAAGTATATTTGGGAAGTGGAAACGGATGCATATGTGGCGATGGTCAATCGTATTTTTCATGCAATTTGTGTTTGCGCAGTGTCTTATTTTGAAGGCACGTTAAAACGTCACCGTGTTGAGGCCAGATAGGACGTTCCTCGTGTCGTGATTGGTGTTTATTATGCTGTTTAGAACATCCCACAGGTTTCATGCAGCTCATATCATATTATTTTGTTGTATTTATCTGCCACACCTTAAAGGCCGGTCCCTGAAAGTCTTGTCTGACATTCAAACGGTCCGTGGGGCAAAAAAAGGTTGGGGGCCAGGCCACTACCCTCCAGATACATTTTTTTTTTTCGACAGTTCTCTGGTGTACGAATCACGTTTTGTCAAAATCATCCAAGGGCTCAGAATTTATTTCACACATGACACGATTTTTGTCTTGCAGTAGGTCATTTGTTTAATAACGTCCTCTATTTCTCCCCCCCCCCACATTCTCTGCAAATGTTTTTTGAATTTAAACTTGTGGTTCATTGATATTTGTGCAAAGCCGGTGAGTATGCAACGTGACTAATCAAACAAGTGTGAGTTGCATCGGTTGAAAACATCTTAGTTGGTATCATAACATGTTTTGTTAACAGCGTGTTTGTTGATGTCAGGCTTTTCCTGATTTTGGGATGTGAAAGTTGAACGGAACTAATATAAGGAGGGAGGAGTGTGAGGCCCTCCATCGTAGCCTCGCTAGCCTGCGTGCCAATGTGGCGGCCATGATAGCACGGCCCATTTTCCCGCCGAAGGCAAACGCTGACTTTGAAATGAGGCCGTAACTCGGCCATCCACACGCATGCAAGTCACAACTTTGACCCTCCTATAGGCTTTGCGGCGCAACGGTGGCGTTTCGTATCTAACTCGTTCACATTTTGGATGACTAGCGTAGCGCAATGGTTGATATAGCATTGGGAAGCTGCAATCACGCTCTTTTTAACTCATTCAGTAGCAGCCAATTCTGGACCAGGTCTGAAAAGACGTTTAAAAACGTCTTTGGGAGTGAATGAGTTAACTATGCCAAAATATCATTTTTATTTTTTTTTTAACTCTGGGTCAGTGTGACTCATTTTGCTGTGGCGTGTCACTTATGTTTACATGAGCACGTTCATTAAAAGTCACTGACACGGTTTGTCAAATGCTTGTTAGCTTGCACTGGATCCAGTTTGATCTCTGGCCAAACAGTCTGCCTTCGCATCCAGTATTTGTTTTCATATGTGTTGAATTACCGTAAATACATCTGTTCGATGATTCTATTGAAGAAATCGGAGCATGGACAGAAAGTTGACGTTGATATTTGATCAGCTACAAAGATGGCTTCCTCTTGTCACCTTGCTACGGACAAAAATCAACGGTCCACTGGCAGGACCTTTTTATAGATGCGATCCGAGTCCGTCTTTCTGTTCCAGACACTTGAAATGGATTGAGCGCCTTGTCCACACCCGGTCGATCTGGTTCTGAAACCCGACTACCCCCCGAGGGTCTCAACGTGCTGCTTAGCAACATAGCTTGTTTTTTTTTTGTTTATCTTCTGTCACGAGCACGTGGCGCTATAGCAGATTTTTACCCTTTCACTACCCTGCTCACCTTGAGAGAAATGCTAAACTAAATTCACAACACAAAATCGTTTAACTTGGCGTTTATAAACGTCCATGTCGGATTTCTGACGCGTCGCAATGCTTTTGAAGCTCAAACAACAGGAGCGATCCCAAGTGGACTGTTTTTATCCGATTGGGGAGTGTCGGTTCATTTGTGAGTTTGTGCGTGAGCCGGCATGTGCGCCGGTTTGGCTTGTTGCATGCGTTCCTCTACTATTGCGTGCACGCCTCTATCTTGTCATGACAACACATCTGAAAAAAAACCCGAGCCGGGTAGAGGCCGAGCCAAGTTAATACTTTGCAGCTGTCGGACACTTCTCCAACTTGAATAGTTCGTGTCTACCTAGGACGGTTTGAGGACACCAACTGACAGTCAAATAAATGGCCCTGTTGCAATTATAGAAACGCTGACCAATTATGTTCACAGAATTTTTGAAATGGGTTTCCTAACGTATATGAGCAATAGATTTCGTCATTTTACCAACAATGGAAAAAAAAACAAAACCCAAGGTTTGGGCATATTAACGTCAGCAGAGGCAATAGAAGCATTTTTTGGTAGGGGGCAATGCACATCAGCTACATGGTTATAAAAAGTCTACACACCCCTGTTGAATTTCAGATTTTGAGACAATTAAAAAAAAGACACGAAAAGAAATCATTTGAATCAATTTACTTTTGTGCCACCACGCAATCTTTCTGCGTCCCATCTTGAAAACATTAGCCAGTGTCAACGAACACAAAGCTTAAATCCAAACATCACACAGGAAGGTGGGGTCAATTAAATAGAAATTAAATGCTGAAAATAATTACGCATTTGAGCAAATGACAAAGGGTGGGATGAAAGATTATAGAGATAGATCAGCATTTGTATGGTACATTAAATAGAATCTTGTTTTTTTTCACGTCCTCAATCAGATTATCCAGAAGCCCTCGCATGATATGAAGCAGCAGTTGGCCAGCTACTCCAAAAGGGTCGCGGGCTCTGTCACCGAGTTGATCCAGGCTGCAGAGGCCATGAAAGGTATTGGGCCCGCATTTATGACTTTTTTTGTGTGTGAATGAGTCATCTGTATGCTTTGCAAAACTATATTTTATGTTTTCAACATATTAGGTATGTGAATAATGTATTATTAATTAACAAAGCATCTGTTGGAGAAAATATTCTCAAGCGAAGTCGCACAATTAGCTTTGGTTAGTGGCTAATGCTAATTAGCCTAGCAGCGCAACTGCTGACTCCATACAACACAATACATCCCTGATTTATATAGCGCTTTCACAACAGCTGCAGCTGCAACAAAGCGCTTAACAAAACAGTGAACATAAAGTAAAATAATAAACATAACATAAAACACAGTCGTGCACTTTGTTGTTAAAAGTAGCTGGCAGGGGTAAGTCTCGTGATACTTTGGTACCTCTGGAGTTCAGGGCAAAAAGAAAACTGTCTACTAAGTCCTCCTGGAATGTCTGAGTGCCATCAGCTCAGCAGTTTGTTGCATGGGTAGAGGTCAGGCAGCAAGTGCCGTCCGTCTCTTTCAGAATGTGCCATTCTGGCTCCACTCAGCAGAAGCGCGTACAAGCTCACATTACAGCGCCATATTTAAAGGAGGGTTTTGCACATACTGTAATTTTAATAGTTTTCGCCATGGAAAATTTGACCCAGTCATGTTTGAGCAGTGTGAACAGCAGAGGGCTTAGAACGCAGCCTTGAGGGAAGCCGCAAAGTGTGATCGAACCTGAAGTGTGAAATGTATTTAGTTCGTATTGCATAACATTTGTAGCGACAGAAGGAAGGAAGGTCAAACATTTGTTTGAGAATTGTAGTTTACTTTATTACATGATACTTAAAGAATTTTTTTTAATTCAAATTACACTTGACTATGTCAATGTATTTAAAAAAATAATCATAGAACTCATCAAAACAAAAAAAATAAATTATATTTTTTCAAAAATCAAAAGTAGCCAACCTGCTCAAAAAAATCAAATTAAAATGAACTGAATTTGGAAAACCAAACTCGAAATGAAATGATTTAATGAAAAATCCAAAACGATTTACAAGCCTGGTTTCAGTCCACTTTGTTTCTCCGCATATATATTACTTTTACAAGGTCCCCTGTTTGTTTTCGCGTGTTTGGTTATATGACTAATCCGATGTTTGATATTATAGTGTACTAAAACGTGTCTTTGCGAAGTCGGTCGAAGCTTGCGCCATTGTCTTCCAAAGTGCTGGAAACATTCTGAGTGTGTTGCAGGCACGGAATGGGTGGATCCTGAGGATCCTACGGTCATCGCTGAGAATGAGCTGCTTGGAGCCGCAGCAGCCATTGAAGCAGCTGCCAAGAAACTGGAGCAACTGAGACCCAGGACCAAACCCAAGGTTTCTTTTTCTTTTTCAATAATATAGTGTAGTGGGTCCACTCACAATCAATGTCCCTCGCCTTCCGTGGGATGTGGGAAAAGCTCATTTTATAAAAGAACAAATGCATGATGTCATGTAATATACCGTCATTTCCGCACTATAGAGCGCACTTGATTATAAGCCGCACCACTACATTTTTAGAGGAAAACCAATGTTGTACATACATAAGCCGCACCCGTATATAAGCCGCATGTGCCCACATTAAAACATGTCAACATATTTACAAAGAAAGACGGTACACAGAGAGAGTTTTCAAAGTTTGAATCATATAACTTAACAATAATAATAATAATAATATAACTTTCTTCCCAAACGGTGCCTGTGACGCGGCAGTAAAACGGTAGCAACATGCTAACAACACGCTAGCAACAGAATAGCAATGCGTCATATGCCTTTCTTTGTGCATTTTTTTTATGTTCACGCTAATTGAATTGATGCACAAGACAAGAAGTTGCAGTCTTCCTCGACGCATATATTCCACCGGTCTTAATCTGACCTTTTCTACTCGAGCGCCCCTGGCGGCTGTTAGAAAAATGACATAAATTGGCCGCATCACTAAATAAGCCGGGGTTGAAAGTTTGGGGAAAAAAGTAGCGGCTAATAGTCCGGAATTGACGGTAATTGATTAAAAAACATGAAAATCTGGCAATTAATAAAAGAATTGTTTTTAAAAATGTATCGCAAAAAGTGTCAAACTGCGACAGTGTATCAAATCAACCCGAGACGTGACGATATTCTCTATTTTTGCGCCCCAAAAGATTTAGCGGCGTGTACAGTCCGCGGCATGACGGATTGTATATCTCTCATCTTGTTATTCTCGACCCCCCCTTGCGCGCGGTGGTTAACGTTCCAAACGAGGGCACCTTTTTTTTTGTTTTTAACAACTGCTTCGCACCTCATCACAGCTGCTGCACACGATGTGTTTATTGACTGTTTGGTTTCCCTCTCCTTAAACAGGAAGCGGATGAGAGCTTGAACTTTGAGGAGCAAATTCTCGAGGCCGCCAAGTCGATTGCTGCGGCCACCAGTGCTCTGGTCAAAGCTGCTTCGGCAGCACAGAGGGAGCTGGTTGCTCAAGGAAAGGTAAGGCTTATAAGCCCAGCTCTGTGAGCCCCTCACGACACAAAGCCCACGTCCATATTTTGACAGGTGGGAGCTATCCCAGCCAACGCAGTGGATGATGGACAGTGGTCTCAGGGTCTGATTTCTGCCGTGAGTCTTCTCCATCCAGTTTGAAATACTGTATGAAAGAATGTACTTGGCAATTTTAACCTGTCAATGCCTTTGGACTCCTTAGGCGCGAATGGTAGCCGCGGCTACCAACAATCTTTGTGAGGCCGCCAACTCGGCGGTTCAGGGACACGCAAGTGAGGAGAAGCTCATATCTTCTGCCAAGCAGGTGGCCGCCTCGACTGCTCAGCTTCTGGTGGCCTGCAAGGTCAAGGCTGACCAAGACTCCCAGACCATGAAGAGGCTTCAGGTTAGCGCTGCATGCCAATGCCAACTCCAGTAATAACCTCAAATGTCTTTTTTTTTTTTTTAAACAAAAAAAATAAAGTCAGGTCAACCGTTAGAACACGCTGCACGGAACAACTTCAAAATAAAAGCATACCGAGGCTTTGATGACCATATATGATTTTATTAGCTCAGATTTATTTTGAAATTGGCCTTCTGACTGCATTGGTGGCGTGTCACTGACATGCATCCCCCAAAAATTGTCACTTCTTCTTCTTGGTAGTAAATAAGCAGAAAAAATGTTTTGTTTTGGGTTTTTAATTGAGGTACCTAGTTGACTTCATATTTGACTTTAATTTCACTTGGCGGCCCGGTGGCCGACTGGTTAACACGTCGGCCTCACGGGGTTCGATTCCGGCTCCGGCCTTCCTGTGTTGGAGTTGGCATGTTCTCCCCGCGCCTGCGTGGGTTTTCTCCGGGTACTCGGGTTTCCTGCCACATTCCAAAAACATGCTCGGCGGGCTAATGGAACACTCTAAATTGTGAGTGTGAGCGCAGATGGTTGTTGTGTGTCCTGCAATTGGCTGGCAAGCAGTTGAGTGCCACCCCGCCCACTGCCCAAATGCGGCTGGGATGGGCTCCGGCACGCCTCGAGACCCTTGTGAGGATGAGCAGATCAGAAAATGGATGCACGGGTTAATCCCACCTGAAATATGAAACATAAAGTGGATATTTATGGTGATGGCAGCAATCCAGCCATCCACACGGTTCATTTCTTACTTGCAGCAACAACGTGACCGAATCTTCAGTTAAATGAATGACGAGATTGAAAAGCATCGTGTCATTTCCCCAAAAATAATTCTACCTCTTCCCACATCACTCCTCTGTAGACGTGAGATCATAACAAATATGAGCTCCTTCGCACTGGACCATATTTACTGCCACGTGATGTCATGCTTTGTGCGTGCGTCTCAACGTCGTGCTTTGGACACATCACGGGCGCATTCCGTTCTCATTAGCAATCACATTTAGCATATCATGCGTAGCCTAGTTGACTTTTTGGGCATTTTTTTTTTTCTGAGAGAAAAGGTATTCTCTAAAATATACAGCGGTGCCTTGACTTACAAGTTTAATTTACACACACACACGTGTACACGCTGTCATACATTGGTGCCCATGTGCCTTTAAATAGCATGCCAGCTATTGCCGGCTAGCTCTCTTTGGAGATGTCGTTTCCCCAGTCCCGCCGTGTGCAGCAGCTGCTGGCTGCTTCAGCAAGAGGCTGTCTTGTCTCTCTCAAGCAGAGCGTACACTCCCAAAAAAATAAAAAAGAAAGCCAAAATGTAGCATTGTGCATGCACTGTAAAAAAAAAAAAAAAAAAAAAGTGGGTGAACTTAAAATTTGAAGGCACCGAATTTTAAGTTGGGCAATTCAACGAAATATTTTCTGTTTTTCACAACAAAGAATTTACACAACTGTTGGCCTTTGTGTTGTTCCCCCACTTTAAAAGAAGGGGGGAAAACTGAGCAAACAACTTGCTCATTTGTTGTGCTGACATTGTTGCCATAAATATATTACATATACATATGGAATATATATTTTTAAACAATATTTAACTCATTCAATACCAGCCAATTCTGGACCAAGTCTGAAAAGACGTTTAAAAACGTCTTTGGGAGTGAATGAGTTAAGTTGCCCCAACTTAAATATTGTTTCCCCCACCCCCACCCCACCCCAAAAATTCTATTTTTACAGTGTGGATGTCAGGAATTGCAGTTCTGAACCTTTGTAAACCAATTTGTTCTTCATTTGAGGTTCCATCACAATTCTAACTTCTAAGTCACGGTACCACTGACTGACCTGCCAAACCGAAACCGTGGATATTTCCAAGACATTGAACGCGCAAGCAATCACCCGTCAGAGCGAACCCCGCTAACTGTTCTATTTATTTATGACTGCGTATCTTAACTGAGAGCGCATCAGTCAGTCCCAGCCGGCTCGTGTTCTCTGATCCAATAAGCGGTGGCTTATCCCCTCCTCTTCTGGGCCTGCAGCTGCCACCGCAGTAATTCCCATACATTTATGTCCAGTCGGGGTGGGGAGGGGTGGGGGTCTTGGAAACAATCCACCAGTCAACCAATGGCCCCCCCGAACTGGAAACATTAGCCCCTGACCTAATGTTTACACTCTTAGCATCTTGTCTCTTCCCTTTGCAATGATGCTTTTTAAAGCATCTCCCCCATCTTTTAAGGCTGTCATGTGAAACGGTTAACATAAAACGATTTTATTTATTTTTTTGGTAAATTAAAATATGTTAAATTTATCATTTATTTATTTATTTTTATTACATGTATTAAAGAAAAATATGTTTTAAAACGTGATCGTTTGGTGTCATGAGGCAGTTATGACATCAGTTTTGAGGTAGGGCTGCGATCAGAACCGATTGCTTCAGAGCAGGCCGACAGTTGTTGAAAGTTCACGTCAAGGCTCTGATTCACAGTCTGCGTTCCAATCAAAGATAAAGTACTCTACTCGTATGATTGTTTAAGGTTTTTGTGATTGTGTCATCCACTACTGCGCTCGGCATCTGCTCCAGCCCCACAGAGCCACAAAAGGAGAGAAAGCTCCTCTTCCCTGACCCAATGAGAGAAATGTTTGGCTTTGGAGTTGCACCACGCCAGCCCACGTGTTTTCCTTTTACAGAAATTTCCAGACACCACCCAAAAAAAAAAATTAAAAAACATTGTTATGGTTTTCAGGTCTACTGTAAGAGCCCTCGTGGTTGCTTCGTCTCCCTTTAAGGAGTTGCTGCTCACAACAGAGCAAGTCATGCGCTCATTTCCTGAAACGACGTCATCATCGAAACCGATGAACGCCTTCGGTTCAAGTTAACGTTACGAGAGATATGATTTGTTTTTTAGGTCCCACCTGTATGCACTTTTTTTTCTCAACTGACGTCTTGTGTTCGGCCAGGCTGCTGGAAATGCTGTGAAGAGAGCTTCGGATAACCTGGTGAAGGCGGCCCAGAAAGCGGCGTTCGATGCTCAGGATGACCAAGCGGTGGTGGTCAAGAGCAAGATGGTGGGAGGTATCGCTCAGGTGAGTCAAAGCCGAGACGTTCCAGTCGGTCGGGTTGATGATCGCATGTAGGGATGAACTGACACAGGAATGTTCAATTAAGCACAGCTTAATTAGCTCCAATTATTAGTGGACGCATTAAGCCGTCGTACGTATTTATTTGGTTATTATATATATATATATATATATATATATATATATATATATATATATATATATATATATATATATATATATATATAATAACCAAATAAATATATATAACAAATATATATATATATAATAATCAAATAAATATATATAACCAAATATATATATATATATATATATATATATATATATATATATATATATATATATATATATATATATATATATATATATATATATATATATATATATATATATATATATATATATATATATATATAGGCAATGCATCAGTGTCGATGTGACAGCGCAACAAGGATTTGGGGAAATGTTCGGAAAAGACCCGGCCGGGTGAGGAGACGGCACGGGTAGCGTTTATCTCTGTGGGGCCGACTGAGGAGATGGTTTGGACTAGTACCGTATTGGCCTGAATATAAGACGGTGTTATTTTTGCATTGAAATAAGACTGAAAAAGTGGGGGTGGTCTTATATTCGGGGTCTAGACATTATACGCATTCATGACGCTAGATGGCGCCACATATCATTGAAGCGAATGCGGAACTTGACTCCCCAGGCCAAAGTGAAGCCCTGTCACGAAGAATAAACATAAAAATAGCGGTAGCACGAAGACGAAAAATAAAAAAATAGCGGTAAGAAAGAAAAGAGAAGAAAATAATAGAAGAGATTGGAGAAACGTCGCGACAATCTGGAGAAAAGTGGGTCGAAGATCAGCCAGGTTAACCAGCAGTCGAGGAGAAGTTATGATGTCATTGACATTTCAAAAACCAGGAGCCATTCATTTAAGATGAATGATGGGGTGGTCTTATAATCGGGGCCGTCTTATATTCGGGCCAATACCGTATTTATTTGGTGGCTATTTTCAGCACAACAAAGTTGTTTTGGTGGGGGGGTCTACAAAGTGTACAATGTGTTGCAGATCATCGCTGCCCAAGAGGAGATGCTTCGCAAGGAAAGGGAGCTGGATGAGGCCAGGAAGAGGCTGGCCATGATCAGGCAGCAGCAGTACAAATTTCTACCCTCAGAGCTGCGGGAAGACGGTCAGGAACAGTGAGCGAGTCGAGTCGGTGGTACGATGGGGATTCGCGGAATGCTCAGGACCTTCACCCGGCGACATGGAGAGAAAAGTGGGGAGGTGGGGGAGCAATTTAATTCCACAGCAATTATACCGAATTTGTCCCTCGGGGTCATTTTCAAAGTGAAATGTGCTATATTATAATACCCGTGTTTTACTTTGATACAGAAATAGATGTATATGCCTTAAATCCTTACAAGTTATCTATGCTTTTTGATATGTACTGATTGATTATTTACAAAATATAGGGCTCACTTTATAGTTCTTTTTTTTTTTTTTCTAATTGTGTGATCTACATTTTGGACATGCCATGTGCCTTCATAAAACGTCATATAACGTCCTGCAGAGAGTCTGCCTTCACAACTCGAATTTAGCATTTAGACAGTTGAAGGTAAGCACCATTTTATGCTTTAGCCTGAAATTTCTATGCAAAGGTTATGTGGCAAAAAATAAATAAGCGGCTCAGTTTATAACTGTGTCATAAGCACGTGACAATATTTGAATTGATGGTTAATGTTTTTAAAATGAAATGCAATGGAAAAGTGGGGGGGACAAAAATATATTTTTTACAGATTTAGCCATTTATTAGCTATTTGACTTTCAGTCGTGTTTTTTTACGACATCGTTTTTGGAATTGAACAAAGACAGTATTTAGTCATGGATTATATTTGAGAGAGCGGTCAAAAAAAAATCAAGAGGCTTGATATTTAATGTTTGTATTCACTGTATTTGGATGTGAAATGATGAATTGAACCCTTACCAAAGTATTTTGTCTGATGCGGAACTAATAAGAAGTCTACTGTAGGGGATCCCCATCGCAGTATAGTTGACGGATGTCTGTCTATGCATTATTTTGAAGTGACATCATTATTTCCTCTTTATGAAGTCCCGAATGTTTAATCACAATTCCCCCCCCTAGTGTATAATTGTTTTCCAAAGTGCCTTTCTATTGAATGTATCAAGTAATTGAATACATTCTCTGATGCCTGTCATTTATCCTCCAACGCACTTAACTCACGTCACGACGTTAACAGAGCATCCTATAAAACTCACCCTTGAAATCCTATTTGGCACAGCTACGGTCGATTGCTGACTTGTGTCATTTTCAAAAGCCATCGTTTCACATTTTGACTTTGCTCGAAATATAATGCTGGTGTAAAACAGCAGCACGTCGCGCTGTACTGAAGCTATGTATATGCATTAAAGGCCGTTTGCATTGGAGCTCTTCATTTCTATTTTCCTGTCCACAGAATCTTTTCCTGTATTACATAATACCCTTTGTGCGATATCGTGGATGTCAATAGTCTACACACCCATGTGCGAATATCAGGTTTTTGTGGTCAAACGGAACCCCTCAAAAAATGTCACCTTTAATGTACCGTAATGTATAACCGACATAACCTGGGGAAGTCACATTCAATGAGAGCTTTCCCAATTGTGCACCCTCCTAACACTGTATTTGCATGTAGTTGGCCGGCTGTGTGCAGAAGGAAGCAATCCTATTCAAACTCACGTTAAATGGGGCTCAGCACACACTCGGCCTCCATTTAACCCTTTATGTACAAATATTGATAACCTGGTAAGCTGTCCACTGTAGTAACCGCTGTTTCTGCTACAGTTACACACACACACACACACTGACTTTTTTGCACACACACACACACACACACACATCAAGAAGTTGGATTTGTCCCACTCGGACTGCACCAGTTGCGACCTCACAGTGTCCCAGGCAAATTTAAACGGCACAAATGGCTAATTGGGAACTTTCTCAAAACACATTTTGACCTGCCATTATTAGTTGCTTAATTTTTATCAAATAAAGAAATGATCGTCTAAGCATCTCATACATGTCGCCAAATAACTTCATGCAGGGAGACTGCGGCATATCTTCACACGGTCGGTACACATCACAGTGTCATGTGACGTTGTTAAATAACTCAATTAAATTTGACATCCAGTCAAACCTCGGTTTTCATCCATAATCCGAAAACCGAGGTTTGACTGTATTTTTACAGTCGTGTAAACGATTTCATTGATTTTCATGGTCTGTCTCTCCGTGGTGGTCGGTCGGCATTGTCAAGTGATGTGGGGGGTATTTTTTTTTTCTCCGACTTCTCAACTTGGGCCAGCCATTTTGGGTGCTCTTTTCCTGATTATAATTCTGAAAATCTCAACTTCCTACTTTGCTGCAATGCAGCATTTGCGTGTCCAAGAATAACACCAAACATCCCGTTCGGCCATTTGCCTGTCCGGTGCGTTCATTTTCACTCGTGCGCTCCCCAAGTTCTCCGTCGCCAGGGACGTATGCTGTGCTTGAGTGCAGCGCTAATAAAACTTTAGGAGCTCTATTTTTGTGACCGGTGCAGATCCGTCATGGCGCGCAGCATTATTAATCTGCACAGTGGCAGTTTAAGATGGGTGTCAGTCACTTTGCAGATGTGTGCAAGCCAGCATATTTTTTAAAAAAAGGGCGGTTTGCACCGATGTGGGCATGAACACAAACTGCGCCAGTGATTAGACGTGGCCCGAACAGGAGACAATGACACCTCAAGTGCGTGCTTTATGTCCAGTCTACTTCGTAGTTTTGTTTTAGTCGCCGTTGCTGCAGAAAACCCCCCGCCTCACACAGCTAGCATGTCGGAAATAGCAACAGTGCTATTGTGGCGATCTCAGAGTATTCAGCCATAAATTTATTCCGGTTGTCTCGAACGTACTTTGAAGGCTGCCGTCGTTTGCGATCTCCAGCAGTTTGTTTTTTTTTTACTCATTTTGCGAGCTCCGGCGTTTGGTTTTTAGCATCATCGGCCACGTGACGGAGAAGCGTGGCTTGACGTGTGTCAAGCGTGACACAGACAGATGTAACGGAGAATCCGGTCATTTTTCAAAATAAAACATTTCGTATTCCAAAATAAATAAAATGGAATTAAGGCAAGTTCTTTCTGTGCGGCCCGGCACCAAATGCCTTGCGGACCGATACCGGCCCGCGGACCGGCGGTTGGGTACCCCTGCTTGAGGGTACCTGAGCAGTTTTAGGCGGCAAAAATGTGCCAATCCAAACAAACCACAGCTGGAGCGATTTTATTGACCAATATTTTTAACTGCAGCTGTCCTTCAGCCGGCTGCATTCTGGTCTGCAGGCCAAGTCCTTCCACACTGAGCTCGACTGCCATTTTAAGGTTTCAAGTCCATCCAAGTACTACCCAACCCAAATTATATATGTACATTAAAGTTGTACTTGTAAGAATATCCACATATCATTTGGTGGAATGGAAAAATTCAACCCTGAACTTGCATTCATATTTGTTAACTAGCTAATTAAATGGAATCTGTTTGATTAGCATACACAAATTCATTTTGTCTTATTACTTTGTGTAAGATGTTGATTCTTTCTCACGTTGGTGCAGACATGTGAAATGATCTTCATAATTGGAGAAAAAAATAATACACTGTGGCAAGAGGCAGACTAGACAGGATCCAGCGTCACGTGCATCCAATGGACATCTGTCACTGCCTAAATATGGGCAAGGTCCACCACAGGCGGCCCTACAGTGGAAAAAGTGCACGGGGGGCTCGCTCAGTTGGATTTCCATCTTCGAGATTTCCACCTCGCGGACTCTCTCCTGTCCTCGCTTGTTCCCATCACACGCCGCCGCCGCCACGCCGAGTCCCGTTTCTGTTCGACTAACCGCGCCACGCAACCGCAGGAATCATGGAGGCCATCAAGAAGAAAATGCAGATGCTGAAGCTGGACAAGGAGAACGCCATAGACCGGGCAGAGCAGGCCGAGGGGGACAAAAAAGGAGCGGAGGACAAATGCAAACAGGTGATCCATCCATCCCGCCGTCCTATTATTCCTCACTCAAGCCCTTTCACAAAAGTCACATACACTTTATGTACAGTTCTTTTGTTTTTTTTGCCTCACTCGGGTGATGACAGTTTTCATGTCGGTTCTCTAGGAGCAATTTTAGAAACGATGCATTTTGTGCTGACAAAGCGAAAACTCCCAAAAAATATTATTTCCACGTCAAGCCCTTGAATTCTCAGTTATCTCAGTTATCAGCAATACTTGGAAAATAAAGTTAATGTATGGCTGCCCTATTGTGAATAAGCTTGCGACTGAACCGCTAAATACGTTTGAAACGCTAATGCTTGCGAGCCGGTGTTGTTGTGTTTACGGTAACAATTAACAATAATAAGCTCCTAATTATTTACTTTCATTGCATATATTTTCCCCTTTCATGCACGTAAATGATAACCTGTAACCTGATAACACGATAAGCGATGTCCACTGTCGTAACCGGCGTCCCTGAACGGGTTCAAATGTGCGAGATCGGAATTATTTTTACGCGGCACATTTGGTCATCGTGTTTTATTCGTGTGGATCGTAGCTCCACGGAGTAACAAAAAAGAATTGCGTGCCGAGCTACAAATAGACATCAACGATTCCTGGGTGCAAATGTTTCACATGGCGATTGTCCTCCGAGGATTCCCAGCTCTTAGCGATCACAATCGCATAACAATCCTTCCTTGATGAAGGCATTTCTATTTATGTCCAGCCATTCATTTCAAGGTTTATCCAACCCGGCCCGGCCCGGGTCAGGGTCATCACAGTTAGCTGGAGCCTATCCCGCTTGGCACGGGGGTACAACCTGGACTAGTATTTAGTGTCTTCAGATCATTAATTCACGCGTTTTCTGAAGCCTGAATGCAAACTTCGGGGCCGGAGTTGAGATTAAACCCAAATATTTGCTGCCTTCTATTTGTGTTTCTATCCGAAAACTGTCACATTCTTTGAATTGTTGCTCTATGGCACTGCTTCACAAAGTGTGGTGCTCGAACCACTCAAAGTCATTCTCGGTGTATCTTGAAAGAATCGCTTCTCAAGTACGGTTCAGTCGGAGTTGAACTTTTTCGTAAAATGTCCCTACATTTCGGTGCAGTGCTAATTTGCATACCGCATGTAATGTTTACAGTGACTTTCAAATTAGAACACTTAGACCCGCTATGCTGCTGTATTTTAATAATGGCGTGCTAAGCGTTATGCTAGTTGGCTTATTTGGTGTAAAAGGTTTGAGAACTGCTACTCGATGGAAACATTCTGAGCGTTCCGGGGGGGGGGGGTTTACAACAATGGCGGCGCTGCGAGATCGGGATTGCGGGCTATTTGCGACTGGGCAGCCTTACATGGCTTGACAGACTGCAAAAGACAAATGGAACGTCCGGGAGACGTTCGAGTGGCGCCATCTTCCCCATTTGCCATCAGTTCTCACGCTGTTGCAATTGGTCGATGCTTAAAAGTTGGCGAAGGAAAAAAATGGAGTCATAACCTTTTGGAACTGTTTAAGCCGGACGGAGTCAGGCCAAATATTATCTTTGGAATAATGTCATAATGTCTGTGAGGCACACAGGAAAGAAATCTTGTTGCAACGAACATTTTTGACTCGACGTTCGCTTTAACCAACACGAGAATGAAGCTAACCACTGCAAAAAAGCTAATTTACCAATTATTGTCACTGGGGAAAAAAACATATCGAAATACCTGTTCACAAATGTCGGGAGTGAGAATAAAAAGTTGTCCGAAAAATGAATGCGCAAATTCTGCCATCCCACCTCCGTCACCGTTCACGTGACCGCCACGATATTGAAAAAATATCCTATTTAATTACTGCCTCCAAATCTTAACGCATATTTTAAAGGTCTTGAAACACACTTTTTATAATGATACACAAAAAACACATTTAAATAATATATTGAGAGAGAGTAAGAACAAAAATACAAAAACAAATCACGTTTTCTCATAAAACATATCAATAATCATGCCCAAAGGCGTATATTGAAAAAAAGGAACCTCCAGCGGTCACATTCTGTCGGCCTAAAAAGCAGGATGGAAGACGACTTGACATCCAATCGTTTTCATCCAAGACTACGCACTGCACTTGCTGCTTTTGTCCCCTTTTCAAATTCACAACCATGTCAAACTGAATAACGCGCCGCCATGTTGCGGTTGACTTGAATGACATCCAAAATAAATGCGAGGGGCATTATGAAAGAGTTGCGTAATGTGCACAGGAAAAAAAAGTCAAGTAGCGGGAGCGGAGTTGGGAAACGTATTGACTCCACTGGTGACCAACACATAAATCATGATTTAGCCACGTTACGCATGAAGTCTGATTGTCAGTCATTCAAAACTGCCGTAGCATGAAAACAGTTGAAAATATCGTTCCATACTTTATTACTAACTGGTTCATCACAGTTTTTCTCTCATACATTTACTTGACTCTAACGTGTGTCGTGTTGTGTAGCTGGAGGAGGAGCTTCTGGGTCTGCAGAAGAAGCTGAAAGGAGTGGAAGATGAACTCGACAAATACTCTGAATCGTTGAAGGACGCTCAGGAGAAATTGGAACAGGCCGAGAAAAAAGCAACAGAAGTAAGTGTGCGGTGGGAGAGGAAAACCCCCACTGGATGCACCCCACTGTCGCCCCAAATGTCATACCAGAACCTCATGCATGAGTGATCATCAGAGACCTTCAATTTGACCTTCAAGGGTACTCTATTAAAAAGCTGGCGGTAAATCAACCATCATTAGTTGCAGTGTAAAGTTGCTAACCCTTAGCAGTCCCTCAGCAAGCAGCTGAAGATTAACTGTTCTTAAACCGGTATCGGGTTCTGCTGGCATATCCAAATTTGCCAGCGACGTCGTCTATTTTAGCTAAAGTCGGTTTGGTGCCACAAGTTTTTGCTGAATGCTTTAGACACACCGACACCGTCATACATGTATGGTAGAAATTGCGCAGCAGCACAAGTTAAAAAAAATACTCTTTCACAATCAGATTTACGATAGTAATCTTTATTTTTTACACTAAGCTGGGATAGGCTGGGAATTGATGTATTACTAGTTTTGAAATAAATGAAGTCAGCTATAATAGTTTGTTCAATTATTGTCCGAGTGTATAGACAGTAACAAAAATATTGCAAAATCTTAATGTTATTTACTACACATGACAATTTGACATTTGGGTACAGATTTTAGCAAGTTGACAAACAGGATTTGCTTCCGCGGACGACATAAAATGACATGGCAGGCCGGATCGGGCCCCCGGGCCTTGAGTTTGACACCTGTGGCTTCTCTTCATGAGCCTATCCCGGCTGACTTTAGGCAGTAGGCGGGACACCCTGAATTGGTTGCCAGCTAAATGCAACATTTTAACATCAGTTTTTCTGATAGTATTTGATTTTTTGGGTGACTGATTCTACATTGTTTGGGCATACTACTGGACGTGAATTCTTATGTTAAAAAAAGTCCAAAGAAGTCTCTCCTACTTATCTAAATTGAGAGATTGTTGTTCGTAGATTGTTGTTACTTGACCAGTTGTTAGTTATTCGAAGTTAACTTTAAAAGGACGTCAGAGGACAACTGCTCCACTTACTTTCCTGCGATTGTTACTATTCTACTCGTTCTTACTGCTCCAAATGTCTTCCTGATTTCGATATTGGCTTCTCACCAAAAACAACAACAACAACGAAATAGTTCGTAACTAAGCACAAATGACTAATGTGCCGAATGGCGCCGTATATTTGAAAGTTTCTGTGTTTGGAAAGCACCCTGAACTGTTTGCAGCAAGCATGTGTCACTCCAGTGACAGTTTACTGTAAAACTAACAAACAACAACAACAACAGAATCATTGTGTATTTAAATACAGGACATACTTATTTTTAGAAACATCACTGTGCTAATGCTAACAATGAATGCAAAATTAAAGTGAAGAGAAAATTAGCATTGATTTCCGGGAGTGATATTCCTTCAAATAACGAATATTCACGCAAAACGCTGTACAGACAGATAATACAACAATACTCAAACGTATATACTGTATTCTTATACCTGTATTAATAAACGTCAATTCAACTTTATTTTTAATCTTCATCGAGGCGTCTACACTACAGTACACTCGTGCCCGTGCATGCACGGCACCACACTGCCCCACAGAGGCAATTGTGTGCACAACAGGAACAACCAATATTTATTCTTATTTAGTTATCTTATTGCTATTGTTGCTGCTTATTAATATTTTGCTTTTTATTTTTTTGTTTTTCTTTCGTTATGTTTAAAGATGAGTTTAAGTAGCTGAATTAATTCTAGTGATTCATTCAGCAAAATCCATGATGTCAGTAATCGATCAAAAATTTTTCAAATTATTATTCTTTCGTAATTGAGTGATTAATTTATTTTTCTCATTTGTTTTTGAGCACAAACATGTAATTCTTCTGAAAAATCAAACAACTTTTATAATTTTATACACTAACAAAAAGAGAAAGGGAAAAAAGACATCAAACGTCATCATGAGCAATCGCTCTACATATGCTGGTCAAAAAAAAGCAGTGGGAAGAAGAAAACGTACTGTATTCTATACTGTTAATAAGAAATAATTTAGCGTGGCGCTTGTGTGGTCCTGTTACTTCAGGCTCAGGGTCGGAATGACACATGCAATATGGCGGACAAGGGGACGTAGCGTGGCAAACAAGACGCCATCTAATTTTTTTATCGTAGAGTGACGACGTGAGGCCGTTGCCACGGTAACGACACCATAACAACGCTAGGGTCACTCCAAGCACTATGGCGACTTTCACGTCAATCGACGCGGTGAGAAGGAAAATCCAAATGCTACAACAATCTGCCTTTGAGGCGGAGGACCGAGCCGAGCTTCTGCTCCGAGAAGCGGACTTTGAGAGACAGGCGAGAAAGGGGGTAATCACTGAAAACGAATACATCTGAATTGTTCTCACATCTCATGAAAGATGAGCTATAAAGTACGTCGTCACGCTCAGCAAAAAATGTAAGCATCATGACGCTTAAAGTTTAACTACAGAATTTGGGCTGTATTTTGCCGGAAGTGAACCAGGTATCTTTCACCATAAACATAAAAAAATTACGTAGATCACGCCCGTAGCAGTTTCAACCATGACGGCGACAACGTGAGCAAGTTTGCCATATCTGATGTGGCAAATCTACCGGTACCCACAAACTAATGCACGACAATGAATCATGAATCGACTTTCTACAAAATAAACAAAAATAAACGTGTATGCTCAAATTGTCATGTGTTTCAAGGAAACAATGTACTGTACCGAACATTGGCAACAGTTAGAGTCGGAGTAGGTACTCCAAGGCAATTTAGTTAAATGCTGGAAGGACTTTTTTTTTTTCCAGGCTGTATGTGTCAACACTTTTGTATGTTTCAGAGCATTTAGATTTATCCAACCAGCCGTCCGTCCATCCATCCATTTCTTTCCAAAAAGCTCCAGTTTTGTCTCATCTACCCCAAAGGACATTTTCTCAGATTCCAAGTTTTATGGCCTGGCATTTTGGAAGATTAATTCATTTCTGTTAAAATAGTCGGAATTAAATCCGTTTGTCTGTTTTGTCTCGGCAGGCTGAAGCCGAAGTGGCATCTCTAAACAGGCGCATCCAGCTGGTGGAAGAGGAGTTGGACCGAGCTCAGGAGAGACTTGCAACTGCTCTGCAGAAGCTGGAGGAAGCTGAGAAAGCAGCTGACGAGAGTGAAAGGTGAAATAAGATGAGATGAGATAAGATAAGATAACCTTTATTTGCCCCACACTGGGGACATTTATGTGAGATGCTTCACTTATCAACATTTCTTACACTTCTTGTCAACCTGGGTTCGGTCTCACAGTGCAGAGGTTCAAAGTTCAATTCCAGTTCCGGCCTCTCTGTGTGGAGTTTGCAAGTTAAATTGCTTAATAATCATGATACGCTGACAAAAACTTAACAATGTATTTTTGTCGTCATTCAGAGGAATGAAGGTCATAGAGAACAGAGCAGGCAAGGATGGGGAGAAAATGGAGATCCAGGAGATGCAGCTGAAAGAGGCCAAACATATCGCTGAGGAAGCCGACCGCAAATATGAAGAGGTGAGACATTTGCAATATTTGTCATGCGACCTGTTTTCTAGAGTCCAAGTATGTTGTGTGCGCACCGTCGGGAATGATACGTACAAGACGTGCCAATACTTGACCATCTGAATTCTGTTCCCAGTTTGGACTCATTTAGTCCCTCATCACGCGTGTGCCGCCCATGTCTGCAGGTCGCACGTAAACTTGTGATCCTCGAGGGCGATCTGGAGCGTTCGGAGGAGCGCGCCGAGGTGGCCGAGGCGTAAGTCAACACTTGAAAACGCAAACACTGACGTGACGACCCTCATACATTATTCATGTGGTCATCGTAAAGCTCATGTGGTCACTATCATGCACACAATGGGGACTGTTGAAAGTGTTACAACATGTGGGAAAGCAACGAGGGGCTCTATTTTCGGAAGACAGTGCGTCTGCGGGACAGTGACAGTACATGGATTCGAGATATCTCCATCCAAACTCTACGTTGCCCCCCGGTGGAGCCTCCTATAATGGCAGCTACTTGAATATACAGTAAAACGCTCCCACAGTGGTGCAGCCCTTCCACCCGTAGATCCGTCCCGACTGCATTCGTCCACAAAGTTACCAACACTGGTCTAACGCACAGTCGCGCCACCAGCCGCACCGGATTTGTGCCGTTCCCGAAAATAGAGCCCCGAGTGAGGAACCCTTTTTTTTTTTTTTAATAGTTACTGATGTGAAGTATCGAATTGCACGTTCATTTGTATCATTTCATGAACTGATTATTCACACCATCGCTTCATCAGTAACATCATTGCTTGCGCAGATGTGTGAGTCACATGTTGCAAGGAATAACACACATTTAAGGACACAAGTGACGCGAATGTTGATTTGTGGTTCCCTGTGTATTTCTATATAATGCATATGCCTCAATACATCACCACCATCACCGCCACCTTTCTGGGATGTTTTGCTTGCCCTCACCCTCAAAACCCAAACCACCTGGCTATGGACTAAGCCGCGCAGTCGAGTGTGGAAGCTGGAGGAGGAGTTTGGGTTCATGGACCAGAATTTGAAATCCATGATGTGCGGAGAGGAAGAGGTATTTATTGTGCGACCTCCGCCATGGTGGGTTCATCCTGACCCGTTGCCCGCTGCTCCTAACACCTGCCATCTTAACACTTTGTTTCTCATTTCTCCATCTCACCTGCGCGCATGATCGCATCTGACATTTTCATTCATCGTTTAAGACGTCCGGTGGTTTTATGAGAGAAAGAGATGGACAACATCATTGAATTCATGAAATTTAATTCATTTTAGATCTATACGTGCAAAAGGCAAAATATTCATACATTTGTTCCTGTTTGTAATTGGTAGCCCCTGATGTATTTTTTTGTTTTTGGGGGGGGCTTTTACTTAAACTCCATTTGTGGTTAATTCACACATTCACAAAGTATCTTTTTCTAATGGAGGTCAGTTGTCAGCACCAAAAATACGCAAAAGAATACAATCATTTTTGCAATTGATGATGCATTTGTATTTGTAATTATGCAAACAGTACAGCTAGATTTATATATTTTTTTTAATTAAATATATTATATATATATATAATATGTTTAATAAAAATATATTTTAATTAAATATATTATATTAAATATAAATATATATATATATATATATATATATATATATATATATATATATATATATATATATATATATATATATATATATATATATATATATATATATATATTTTAAAAAAAAAAAAAAATATATATATATATGGTGTTGTGAAAGCGCTATATAAATCAGCATGTATTGTATATTTAATACATAAAATATATTTTTAAAATTACATATATTATATATATAATATATTTAATTTAAAATTGTTATATATTTATTTATTTTATTTTTTTTTCTGAAACCAACCACCCAACAGCGTAACTGAGTTTTTCATTCCTCTCTGAATTAAGGCAGACAAAAAATAAAATTGGAAGAAGCAGGTTGTTGAGTGGTCATTTGGATAGTTTGGATCAGTCTCCGTTTCCTTCCTTCCCTGTCCTACTTTTCCTCTCTTACACTTTTTCTCTCCTCTTGTTTTGCTCTCACCGTCGTTGCTCAGTAAATCAGGTGATCTTGAGGAAGAATTAAAAAATGTCACCAACAACTTGAAGTCGCTGGAGGCTCAGGCTGAAAAGGTACCCCAATGTTCTTGCAATGCATTTATTGATCCAAAATAACAAATATAACCTTTGTGTCTTTGAGAGACTTTACAGTATGTGTGTGGGAGGTCGGGTGGGTGATGCTGGAGGTGGGGGGGGGGGCTAATCACGTGATTAATCATACACTCTCCCCCACAAGTATTGGAACAATGGCATGAGGCTCCTTCTTTTAGTTTTGCACGGCATTCCGTGTTTTTCGTTATTTGAGTAACTAATGTCGTAGGGGCACTGCCGGGCGACAAAGGTCGAGGAGCAGCGCTAAAATAATTGGCCTCCTGGTTCCCAATGCTTAGAAGAGAACGTGTACATAAAGGAGATCAACAAGTCCTGTTAGAGATGAATGAGTTACTTCATGCATTCTTTTCATTGTAATCTTTCATAACATATTTTTGTCGGGATTTTAGTACTCGCAGAAGGAGGACAAATACGAAGAGGAAATAAAACTTCTGACCGACAAACTTAAAGAGGTAAGATGCTTGATTCACGTTCGCCCAATTGTGCGATTCGTCTGAAGAATAATAATCATGTCAGACATTGGGAACATGAGTATCGGTGTGTTGTTTTTCAGGCTGAGACCCGGGCAGAGTTTGCAGAGCGATCTGTGGCCAAGCTGGAGAAGACCATTGATGATCTGGAAGGTACTCAAGTCGTTTATTGTCTCGATACGATCATCGATGCATCCACGAAATACCCCACGTAGGATAAATTGGCGGCAACGAAAACTAGTCGGGATGCCTCATTGCGAGATATTCATGTTCAGAATGTGAGGTTTGGCTCAACTTTGAGGAAACGCATGTATACTTCATTAGTCTGTCAGCAGTTTTGATCATTTTTTTTCTATTTTTAACCCATTCACTCCCAAAGACGGTTTTCTACGTCTTTTCAGACTTGGTTTGGAATTGGCTGCTACTGAATGAGTTAATGACATTATCTTTTTAAAAGGGTGACATAGCAAATCTGATCTTGATTTTGTGGGGTTTGACAACTATTTTGTCATCAGTGGGCAACCGTCAGCTGCTGGTTTTGCTGCGATTTGAAATTCTAATCTCCAGCGCGCACCATCGCGACATTGCATGACGTAAATATGTAACAGCCAATCAAATGTAGACAAGCGTTCATTTAAAAAAAAAAAAAAAAAGGTTTCCTGGTTTTAAGCGTTAAAGGTGGTTCGCGAGCGGTTTTTCGTCAGAAAGGTTGCAAACACATTCGCCGGACGTTGGCAAACAGTTTTAAAGGACGCAAACTGTTTTTCTTGTCACCAGCAACATGTTCACGTGTTCCAAATGTAATTATATCTCAATAATATCTCATTTAATTCACGCTGAGCGCTACAATGTTGCGTGCTGCTATCGGTGAAACCTAAAAAAAAAAAGAAAAATCCCAAAACCTTGATGTGCGGTCGGATATGCCAACCCATTCACTCCCATTGACGTTTTTAAACGTCATTTCAGACTTGGTTTAGAATTGGCTGCTACTGAATGAGTTCATTTTGTCGGGAGATCAAAAAGACAAATTTTGTACTCACTCCACGGTTTTAGTCGATTCAATATTTGACTTGTTGCATGCGGATACGAAACCCTGCAGACTGCCTGTACATCACTAGCATAGCGTGATGTGCTGAATGCATATGAACGGATTCTGCCCGGATACGTGTGTTAATCTCCCGATCGCGGTGGCTTCTTTGGTTATGGATCCATTTTTGCTAAATTTTCTCTGTCCTGTCTGGCATTGTGTGTGTGTGCGTGCGTCCTCCTGCAGATGAAGTGTATGCTCAGAAGCTGAAGGGCAAGGCTCTCAGTGAGGAGCTGGATCTCGCCCTCAATGACATGACCACACTGTAGAAGCTGTCGCTTCTTCTCCTTCCTGTTTCAACTCTTCTCTGTCTGCTTGCTGCTGTTTTACTACATTCGACTGTGGTATCATCAGACGGGATGGGGGGGGGGGGTGGAATATTCACTCGTGCTTCCAGCTTCCCCAGTCAGTGCAAAGCGTTTTTTTGGCTGAGCTCGCACTCCTCCCACTCGTTTCCTCCGTTGAAATTGCAAAACACTCGCCACCCTGCATTGTAATAAATGTCTTTCAAATCTCCTCCTTCTCTGTGTCCCTCCGCTCTTTTTTTCTTTTCCTTTCTTCTCGATCTTACGAAGCTCCCGCCCGCTCTGCATTTTTTTCCCCCCATCCCAATATCTTGAAACAATGACTATGACGTTTCTTCAACTAAACAGTAAACGCTTTTTCCAAAAGAGGTTTCTGTTTTGTCCTTCCTTGAAAACTTTTGTTTCACATCTCACTATATCCTTTCCTCCGATGTAAAACTGTTTTTTGTTGCATGACAACCTCCCTCTCCTCCTTATCTACAAAACCCAATTCCAAGGAAGAACATTGCGTAACAACATCAATTCAAACAGAACACGTTTTGTAATCCACACCAACTTACGGTATATTCAAGTTCACACTGATGAAACGTGTGTGTGTGTGTGTGTGTGTGTGTGTGTGTGTGTGTGTGTGTGTGTGTGTGTGTGTGTGTGTGTGTGTGTGTGTGTGCTTTACTTGGTCCTCACTGTGCCACAAGTACGGAATGTGTGTGTGTGTGTGTGTGTGTGTGTTTGTTCTTGTACTTCATACATTGTGAGGACCGGCATGAGTTTTTAAGCAACAGAGTGAGGCCATTTTGGCCGGTCCTCACTTTGACACCCTTTAAATCAACTTTGTGTGTGTGTGTGTGTGCGTACATGTGCGAGTAGTCACTTGTTTTGAATTTGATCAACACATCCAAATAAAAAGCATGAGACAGGGTCAACAAAAAGACGAGGAAAGTTGAATGCTTAAAAAAAAAAACAGACTTGGGCCATGATGAGCATCCCCAAAATACTTATTGATCATATGCAAGAATGAGGCGAGGTTTTCCAAATTTGTGAGCAACTGCGTGAGCAAATATTCGTAACAGTTCAAGATACATTTCTCAATGTACAATTGCAAGCAAGGAGGGGTTTCACCATCCACGGTCCATAATGTCATTGAAAGATGCAGAGAATCCGGAGAAATCGCGTGCATGTAAGCGCCAATGCCGAAAACCACCTTCGATATATCAACAACAGCCAGAAACACCGCCGACTCCTCTGGGCCGGAGTTCATCTGAGATAGACCCACACAAAAGGGAGAAAGCGTGCTGTGGTCTGACGAGTCCAGATCCTGGATGCCATGTGCTTTTTGTCAAAGAAGAAAAAAGGACCATTTGGAATGTTATTAACTCATTCACTCCCAAAGACGTTTTGAAACGTCTTTTCAGACTTGGTTTAGAATTGGCTGCTACTGAATGAGTTAAGTGTAAGTTCCAAAACTAGCATCTGTGATGCTAGCAGGATGCGTTAGTGCCCATGCACATCTGTGAAGGCACTATTAATACTGAAAGGTACATACAGGTCCTATTTTCTTGATTTTTTGCCATCCAATCAACATGATGCATGATGATGCCAAGCCGCATTCTGCGCGTGCTCCTAGACTCCCACATTTGTCACCCAATGACAATGTGTGGACTGTTGAGCAACTGAAGTTGCCGAACAATTTACTCACCAATGGATGCTACAGCTGCATGTTTAATTTCAAACATGAGTGACATGTCTGATCCACTGGTAAAGGAAACTTTTTGGAGTTGTTTCGTGAAAACACTGGTGCCAGGTGGTTGACTCAAAGGGTAAAACGCCAAACACACTTGGCACATGGGGATTGGGGTTCAAATCCCCATGGCAGAGTCTGAAAACCTGGTAAACAATTTCTTAGTAGCTTGAACTCATCGGTATGGGTAGTTTTTTTTTTTTTTTTTTTTTTAATCCTTTTCTGGATTTAAATCTTAACCCAACATGCTGGGTCAAATCCTCAACTCAATGCACTGGTTATAAATAACCCATCACTGGGTCAATCCCTCTTGGGCCCAGCACTGGGTCAGCGATTTCACCCATTTGCACATTAATTAATTATTAATTAATTAATCATGATCAGACTGATCAAATGAATAGTTTTAACTTGAATAAAGTTCTTATCTTTAACATTTGCAGTCTTCACAGAAAAATGTAATACAGTGATCCCTCGCTATTTCGTGGTTCGTTTATCGCGGCTCCAGTGCATCGCGGATTTTTTCAAACAAAAAACATTTTTTTTGTTTGAATTATTAGTTTTTTTTAATATACATGGAGTACAGTACTGTATATGTAGCTCTATGTGACTCAGTGTTGTTTTGCAGCTTCTCGCGAACTTTAAAAAAAAAAATATATATATATTTTTCTATATATATGTATATTTTTCTACCTATATTTTTTTCTACCTTTAAAAAAATATATATATATATATATATTTTTTTTTTTAAGGTAGAAAAAAAAAATATATATATATATATTTTTAAGGTATATATATATATATATATATATATCTACCTATATATGTTAATGGGTCACTACTTTGCAGATTTTCGTTTATCGCGTGTGGTTTTTGTCCCCATTAGCCGCGATAAACGAGGGATTACTGTATTTCATCGAAGATCCAAAATGGAAGTATAACATTGAGGGCTCTGCATAAAACATGTTTTTAAGACCATGTAATTGAATTGCCAAACGTGACCGCACACAATCTATCTTGTTTGGTATAGTATGTCACGGGATGTAGTTGCAAAAATAATGTGTGTGCTTGGATGTGCATGTGTCTTTTTAACTTGCAGAAAAACTGGCCCATGCCAAAGAGGAAAACCTGGACATGCATCAGGTGTTGGACCAAACCCTTCTGGAACTCAACAATCTGTAACAACAGTTTCCCAGTCACGACTCGCAGTACACACTCGTGTGCATGCAAGGATTGTCAAGATGCAGATGGAAACCAATTGGAGGGATCATACAATGTTGATTCCTAAAAATAAATGTTTATGTGCTCTATAAAATGTAGCAGTTCCTCACTTTTGAAGCACAATTTTAAAAAAAAATTATAATTAATTTCTATCTATTGTTTCACATGTACTTTGACATGTGTATATTACTCATTGGTATTTGCCCAACAACCAAATCTGTGGGACAAGGCAATAATTAAAAAAGAAAAAACTAACAGTTCTTGTGTATGTCACCTTTTTAAACATGAAATAAGACAGATTACTGTATCACCACAGTTACGCTTAAATTGTTTCTCTGTTTCGTCCCCATGGAAGTGGCATTTTGACAGCCCAAATATGATCACTTTTCAAACCAACTCCCAGATGATGATATTAGAAAACTTGACACGGTAGTCCCAGTTTGCCAACAACAACAATGTTGGATCACCATGTTAGAGGTTGTTTATCTTGGAGGTGATCTGGGCTTTCATTCCAAAGCAGAAGCTCTACCTCGTCCACACCCTCCACACAAATATCTCCTTTTTTTTGCATCACATTACCCGCCATCGTGATGTTGCATGGGTTTCTTATTCTGTTCTTGGTAACTTCCCGTGACAGCATTACAGCGCCTCCTCAGGCTTGGCATGAATACTACAGCGTTTCAGCTACTTTGCTGTGGATACTACATTTCTTGAAACAATTCCGTGTTGATGGGGAAACCGTTTAAAAACTCAATTTTCATGTGGACGTGGCCAATTACGCTAAAAACAAAACACCGGAACTTGCAAAATGAGTACAAAAAAACTGCTGGAGATTGCAAACGACGGCGGCCTTAGAAGTACCTTCGAGACAACTGGATTACATTTATGGCTGAATACTCTGAGATCGCCACAATAGCACTGTTGCTAATAATATTTTATTCATGAAATCATTTTTACACGCATTTTAACTTTATGGATAAAAATCTCAAACTACTGTAACTGTAACTGCCGGTGTGTCAGATAAAACATTGTAAACTCGCTGTTTCTCGCCGCTCTATGAATGGAAAGTCACGACCAAGCAGGCGAGAAATTCACTGGGAGGGAATCTTATGTCATTGCTGATTAATCACTCTCTAAAAAACTCTGGATTGATTGTTTGGCTGCCATTTCCTTTTCTGTGGGAACATGAGGCGGAGCCTTACTGGAAAACACACCACGGAAAGCAAGGCGAGTGGAATCTTAAACATGCCGATTGGTCAAATCGAATTGACAGACAGAGTTAGTGACGAATCAGCAGGCACAACTGGAGGGATTGGAACAGATACATATACTAGCAGATGCACGGCGATCAATGTAGTATGTGCATCCGTGTTTTTGTGAGATCTGATAACGCAGCCCGGCTGGGCTATTACGACACAAGCTTGCTTCCTTGACGGGAAATGGGTGGTCCTAATACGGCCAGTTGCTCGGTCTTGGTCCCAAAGATGGAACGTACACAACTTGTTTTTACAATCTTTGGACTCAAACGACATTAATGATAAATCAAGATTATACATGGACTAATACCGACATATTTTGGTAAGTAGTAATATTTTCCTGTCTGACCGTGAAAACAATATGGCGTAAGCGAGCTGGTGGGGTGAGGTGATTCCACAACATCGACACTTCTTCATTTCTCCTTCGTTCCATTACGTTTCAGAAACATATATGTCAGTCATTAAGAACCTACAACATTAAGCCTTTATGGAGAAAAATGTCAGGAATGTTCAGAAGAAATGTTATAGCATGACGACCCCATGTACAGATCTGTACGTAGTCGTAATAATGTTTTCGGCGAGGTTGGTAGCCTGAGTAAACATTTTGGACATTGAATGTTTGACAGTGATTTTTCTTCGACAGCCCATTCTGACCATGGTGTTGGCAAGAAGGCTCCTGCTATTTGCGCTAGCATGTTTGGCTTCGGCCTCGTCTTCAGCAGGTCTGTACGGTTTTCTTCTTTAAGTTTTTTTTACTGTGCTGTCGACGTCATCCTTGCTGTTTTAACTGTGGTCCACATTGTGGCCTCAAAATAACATTTCCTTGTTTTTAATCCAACAAAAATCCGTTTTTATCGAGATGTATACATTTTACATGTTCAATAAAAAGAAACAGCAAATATGGCAAAGGCAATATTCAAAACTTGGAGAAAGTGACCCTTCTCCTGTCCTATCTGAGCAAGATGAACCAGACGTATTCGGAGGATAGTATCGTTACAAATTGTAAAAGTCCTCTATCAAAGGTGCCTGGATGAAACCCCTAAACCACCTTTATCAAGGTTATTCCTTACCAAACTTTACGAAGGAGATATTATTCTTTACGGCAGCAATATTTAAAGCAAACGTGAACTTAAATATTTGCCCCAATCATTAAGACTAACATTCCAATACAGAAAACCAGCTTTAAATGAAAAAATATTGTGAAATACAAAAACATGTGGGTGGCACGGCAGTCAATTGGTTAGCACGTCCGCCTCACAGTGCAGAGGTGCAGGGTTCGATTCCATGCCGCTGCCTTCCTGTGCATTGTTCTGCTTGTGCCTGAGATCGAGGCCTCCAGTTGTATGACTTGACCCGAGTTGTTATTTTTAAGACTTGTGACTTGCCAAAAACATGAGAAGGACTTGATTTGGGACTTGCTGTCTAATTGACTAGATTGAGACTTGGAACTACATGACTTGACAAGTCATCTTGTTGATAGATTGATATCTGCATTTTAAAGCAGTTTGCCTTTTTAGGAACGGAAGCAGGCAAGCAAGAAAGAACAAAAACGGCTTTGTGTCATCCACGTGAAGCTGGCAACCCGCTTGCAGCATCACTTGTTACCGTGAAGTGGCCGCATAAACACCAACAGCATGGAAGCAACTCAAGACAACAATTCGTTTGAATTTATGGATTATTTTGTCGACTATGAAAAAAAGATGACAAAACCTCACGGAATGAAAATACAACCAAAACATCTTAACTACGTTCGTCGTTACGAAACCCACATAGACAGTTAAGCTAAACTAGCAGTTTAACTACCATCTTTGAAGATGGCGGACCATTTGGCGGACCATTTGGTTTGTGAAAACTGTCTGAAGCATTCATTTCGACGATGGCACCCCCATACCCTACACTTGAAAACAAGGTGAAGAAATGTGTACTTTGAAAGTAGCACTGAATGCACTGAATGCAAAAGAAGCAAAGTGGCGTTTTGCTAACAGACAATTGTGGAGCGAAAAAATTGATGTGAAGATGTCTTTGGATTCAAGGATGATGTTTTGGATGAGGCTGGACAAAGACAATCACAAGATGCAAGGTTTGAAACCTGCAAATGAGAGAAACAACATCTTCAACGCTTCCTCTAGCCGTCTGACGCGTGTAATATAGCTCGGTGAACTTAAGCTAGCTAGGCTAGCTCGACAATTGATCTTACCAAGAATAATTTCTTGGCGGCTTTGCATTTAATTGAGAATCCGATAATGCCATAGATGAAAAAAACAATGGTCAATGTAATTTTGAAACTAGATCATTTGAAACAGTGATCGTTATTTGAAGCACAGACATCGTACTACATCGATAGAGTCAATATACAGAGTACTTTCCTGGTCGCCAGTGTTGTTCTGCCTTTTCTGACCGCTTCACATGAATTAGTCACAAGCTGCGTCTCGGGTTTCTTCAATGCAATTAGCGATGTCCCATTGACGCCGTTTTGGCACTCGAGTTTGAGTCCGAGTATTTGTTTTTTTGTTTTGTTTTGACGGAGAAATTTCCTTGCAAAAGTCGGGGCAGATAGGACTGTTGTTGGCAGTTTTCTGCCGACTGTCAAAATGAATGGCTGAAAATCACCGTTATCATTTGTAATTGTAAACGTCATTGTATTTCAGAAACTGGAAGCCATTTGCTTATAAGCCCACAGTCTCCGGTGCTCCAGATCGGGACCAACTTCACAGCTACATGTGTGATCATCGGCACAACCGAAGTCACAGCAGATGACCTCTACTGGAATCTTTCGCAGATCGTTATCCCAAGCGATCGGTACACCAAGATCAATGAGTCGGCACTCAGTGTCACTATCCCCGTCGACAGCGAAGAGTCAGAGTGGTTATTTTGCCACTGCAAGGAAAAGTCCTCCTATGTTTTCTTCAACAAGGGCAAATTTATTCACGGGATCCACCTAACAAAAGCCTGTAAGTTATCTGGTCATTTTTCTCACCTCATGACATTCACCTGCGGTCGGTTTATATCGTGTTGCCATAAAAGTCTAAAATTCGTGTCATAACTAATTGACAGGTTGATTTGCGACATGACAATAAGTATGGAAGGACATTCCGTAATGTAAGTGTATCTTTGTGCGGTGGTTCCATCGAACCCAGGTTAAGAACCACTGGCCTAAAGTAAATACATTCCTTATCACTCTTTTCTTTTTGACTTGGGACCCTAATAAGACTGGTCTAAAATTGATATCAATGATCTCAACGGACAGGGAACAATGTCGGCAAAAATGTTCAGAGTAAAAGAAAAACTTGAATGTTGACGTACCGTATTTTCCGCACTATAAGGCGCACCGGAAGGTCTTCCATTTACACCTGTTGTATATCAGAACCACAATGTTGTCGGGGGGGGGGGGTTTGTTCGTTTTTTGTTTTGTTTCACAGTTACAAAATGTCTGAATTCCTCAAACTGAAATATAGCCTTTTACCTTTTTTCTTGTTTCTTTTTTTTTTTTTTTTTTTCAATGCCAATTTTTAGATCCTCCAGAGAAGCCCAAGAATCTGACCTGTATCGCAGTTCAGGGCGTACATTATATGTCAAAAGACTTCAAGTGCTCATGGGAACCGCCCGAACACCACATCAAGGAAATGCCGACAACGTATACGTTACATGTTGAAGCCATCCAGTAAGTAGAATGAATCTGCTATCTTCTATCTGCTACTATTTATATAAATATGAATTCTAAATGTCGGCCTTTGTCATCTTGTTCCCAGTTTGTACGGGTGCTTTGTCTCAGTTCACTGATATTGGGTTCCATCATTTACCCTTGTCGGAAGAAAGTTTTGTCAAGTTTTGACATCCCTGGTTAAGATGTTTTACTGTAGCTTCTAAAAAAAAAAATTCCCTTAATAATAAAGGACCGTTATAAAGGTATTAGTTATTAGTGTAATGTCTGCAGTGCATTATCAGTAAGGAAGTGACAACTGCGCAGAATCTCAACATCTGAAAGGAGTACTTGCATAGTGGGGAGAGCGACTCGTGCTGTTCCTTGGTTGCCTCAATTGACCTCTGCTTAAGCCCCGCCCAAAAAATCCAGACTGAGAGGGTGAAAAATATTTTCACACTGTATCTCAGCATTTCGGTAATTCAGTTTGAAAGTTTGCATTGTAAGTTACAATATCTGTATTGTTAAAAACATGAAACCAGTCAAAACCACTTCAAACATTGACAGCAGAGTTGAATGAGTTGAGGTTGTGACATTTTAAGACTGGAACCTGCGTTTATGTGCGCTGTGCGTGCCTTCTCAGGAATAATCAAGCCTACAATGTGTCAACACAACAAAATACTGCTACGGTGACCATGGAAGCATTCCCGTTCCATTTGGACCTGGAAATTTGGGTGGTAGCTGACAATCAACTGGGAACTGTCGAGTCTGAACATCTGAAACAAGAAGCTACCTCCTTTGGTAAGGCCTTGACTAATTATGGTCAGCATAGCTCTGCTATAGCATGATGGATGACTATTGTTTTTGTTCCCATGAATTAATTTGATTTCAACACCAGTCCTGTCAACTTGTTCCTCATCCAATGCATCTGGAAATTATTGACACTACTTGGCATTTTCCCTCTTCTGTTTTGTTTTAACCTTATCCCAAACCAAATAAGCGTTACTTTTTGTGTCTATGTTGTTGATAACGAAACAAGAGCAAATGATGATGATTTAGGATCTGAACTCTTGTTTCTTTTGTTTCAGCCAAAACAAACCCTCCATCAAGCGTCGAAGTCTTTTCAGAGGAATCGTTTCCCACATCCCTTCTCATAAACTGGAAACATCCAATTCCTAAGCAAAAGATTGTGTTAAAATACCAAATCCGGTATTGCCTAAATGGATCTCACAATTGGATTAGTGTAAGTGTATTTTTTGTTTGTTTATTTCTAGAGCTGTGAATCATTTTTATGGCTCAATGTTACAATAGGAAAGGTTTCGAGCTTTGAAGTGATTTCTTTTCCTTTCATTTGTCATTCAGGTCCCGATGGTTCTTATCACCAAAGAGGCCGAGTCCTTTCGGCTCCAAAACCTCCAACCTGATACCGTTTATACCACTCAGGTGCGCTGTAAACATGTCAACAAGGGATATGGCTATTGGAGCAATTGGAGTGCGAACGTGACAGAGAAAACACACGCATACAGTGAGTATCATGGCTGAGGATTTAGAATAGAACGGGGTTACTACATTTGCAAGACTACATTTACAAAGAAATGAATTGCCTCAATTAAAGAAAACAAAACCTCTTTTTTGGTGTTTTTAAAAAAATAACAATCACATGTGTTCATCAGGAATTGTCATGATATCCTGCTGAAACCTCTCATTTTCTCTTCTCCTTTGGCGTAGGACCAACAAGTAAACCAGATTTATGGAACATCATTACAGAAGGCGAAGGTGTCAATGAGCGTCGGGTCAAGTTTATTTGTAAGGTAAGTTCCATCATCTCATTCACAGCCGAAACCCAATTCAACAACCGTGTCCTAAAGGTCACAGATGTCAAGGGTGGGCCCGCCACGTCATTTTATGTGGCCCGCGAAAGCAAATCAAGCATGTCAAAGTTCCACGATGCTTGCTAAAGTTTCAACCCAAATTTCAAATTGTCATATGTAGTAACAGTCATTATTCTTGACTTGTGATTTTAAAACTAGTTATCCGTGCGCTGTATATGTAATATGTGGAGGTGACTGAACATTTACCGTAATTTCCGCACTATAGAGCGCACCTGATTATAAGCCGCACCCACTACATTTTTAGAGGAAAAGCAATTTTGTACACACACAAGCTGCACCCGCATATAAGCCGCATGTGCCCACATTCAAACATGTCAACATATTTACAAAAAAAGAGAGAGTTTTCAACGTTTTAATCATATAACTTAACAATAATAATAATAATATAACTTTCTTCCCAAACGGTGCCTGTGACGCGGCAGTAAAACGCTAGCAACATGCTAACGACACGCTAGCAACAGAATAGCAATGCGTCATATGCCTTTCTTTTTGCATTTTCCATGATGAGGGTATGTTGACGCTCATTTCATTGATGCACAAGACAAGAAGTTGCAGTCTTCCTCCACGCATATATTCCACCGCTCTTCATCTGACCTTTTCTACTCGAGCGCCCCCTGGCGGCCGTTAGAAAAAAATGACATAAATAAGCCGCATCACTGTATAAGCCGCACTCTCCTGTCAAATCATTGGATCCTCTTATTTTGCCCCCGACAGAATCCCGTGCTGTCAAACGGAAAGATTACGGGCTTCAAGATGAAGATTCAAAACCGAAAAGATGACATGATGAATCGAAATATGTCGTGGGAGAATATTCCTGTCAAGGAGCCGGAGGTGGACGGCTTCCGTAGCCGCCACAAGTTCGCCGTCTTAAAACAGATGACCCTGCCGGACAACATCAGCGCCCGAGTGTATGTCACCGCCATCAATTCTGCGGGGGAGTCTCCTCAGGCGTCAATCGGTATCCCAGAGAGAGCGCTTGGTATGTGGTCCTGTTAAATTGAAGTGGAATCGAAGGCGTCGGAAATAATAAATATTGTACGCTAATGCTCTTCTGTATAGTTTCGCTCTGAAAATAAAATGATACTCACGATGGTTGTTTGCACAACTTCCGACGAATTTCAAATCAATTTGCATTCATCTTGTGTTTATTATTTTGCCCCAAAAATGTCAATAGGAAGACTCATTTTGTAGTATACGTTTCAGATCTGGACCCAGTGGAGGGATTTAAAGTGCACCCACAAGGGGACACGTTTTTCCTCAAATGGAATCCTCCCAACAATTCAGCCGTGACGCAATATGTTGTGCAGTGGCTTAGTGCTCATGACATGGACTGGCAGAGGGAAAGCAAGACCACCCAGCAAACTACGATCAAAGGTAACGTCCTTTTTTTCCCCCATGAAGTGATGACCACTCAGTCTGCGCATTCGTTTGAATATTGCACGTTGATAAATTTGAAACTGTGTTTCTGCTCACCGTGTTCCAATAATGAAAACGTGCTTCACTTTACCTCTCTTCCACAAAGGCAACATCGAGAAGTTTATTTGCTACAACATATCCGTATATCCCATATACTCTGGGTGGACGGGAAAAGCAGCAAGAGCGGAAGCTTTTCTTGAGGAACGAGGTACGGTTGCATGGTCAAGCGCTTTTTCAACTATTGTGACGGCAAATATCGAGAATGTTATACCCAGATGTCTAAAAGTATCTGATAGTTTACGTCTCACTACACTGGTGAGTCCTTGTTGATCATACAGCTGCTTGGAAGGTTACAAGTTTAGGTTAAGGGCGTGTGTCTTTATAAGACTTGCGATGCTTCGTCTTTGAGACAAGTCCAAACCCAATTCCAATAAAGTTGGGACATTGCTTTAAACATGAATAAAAAAATGTTTAATTGTAGAAAACTACAGTACTGTATTAGTTTTTTGTGCCTGACATTTGTCTTACGTTTACTCAGATATAAAAACGCTCAATCGTTTTGGTTATAAAGTAGTTTCTTGATGCTCTATTCTTGATATCTTTTTTTTTTTTTTCAGCTCCTTTGGTAGGCCCCTCTCTTCGACTTAATGGCAAACCAGGGCGGAATCAAGCAGAGCTCGTGTGGAATGAAATTGCGCAACACGAACGGCAAGGCTTCATCACAAACTACACCATTTTCTATTCCAGTGGGAGTAAACGCTGTATGTATCTGCGGTGGCTTCTTGAAGTAGTTGTGCATGTTTCTTCACATTCCCCTCAAAAAGCATTGGAACAGTCGAAACCATTTTGGTTGGAAGTTAAAAGAATATGAGACATGGGCCAAGCATGACATAAGAGGATTTGCATCGCGGTACAAGAGTCAAAATTCGCATCGAATAGCGATAATACGGGTCACTCGTAAGAGTGTAAGTACCGCCGTATTTTGTGCACTATAAGGCGCTTCGGATGATAAGGCGCACCTTCAATGAATGGCCTGTTTTAAAACTTTTCATATATAGGGCACGCCACATTATAAGGGCAGAGAATAGAAGCGACAATAGTGGCTGCGGTTGTGCTATGCATCCACTAGATGGAACTATGCCAAAAGGAATACAATACAATACAGCTTTTATTTACATAGAGCCTTCACAACCACTGCAGCTGTAATAAGGCGCTTTACAGAACATTCAAAATACTATGTCCAAGAAATCAGGTTTATTCCTTTGCAGAAATACAGGCAGTACATGGCATTATAAAACAATAAATTAAAGACAAACGTTAATTAAGACAACTGCTTCAACAAACAGACACACAAACCTCATGGGCTCATATCCACAAGGGGATGAATATCTTTAGAAGTCTTGCTTGTCTCCCTCTTCCTTCGTTTAGTCGGCCGTTAACTCTGCTTTTGGTATTATCTTCTTTTCGTAATGGCTGCACTCAGGGCTCAGTAATCAGCATTGATGAAGACACACATCAAAATGAACACAACTCAAAAGAATCACGCTGTTGCTTTTGAATAAATAACTAAATACTTGCAACCAAATTCATTGACAGGATCTTCCATCATGCAAAAAAGGTCAAGGAGTGGAAGGACTTCCCAAAACCAGGAAAAAAAACCCCATTATCAATAAATCAAACCTAACATTAACACCGCTATACCACCAGAGGGTGCCAGAGTCATACTTTATTGCTCTGACCTGAGCCCCAAAATAACCAAAGGCAAGATTTTCAGGGAATGACAGAGGTTAGGCTTCGATAAAAAAATCCAAATTTGTGAATCCCGAACTGTGAACACCTGCGGTTTCACTATATGTACAATAAGTTATGCTATCATCTTCAGTTGCAAATACTTGGACCAAAGCTGAAATGTTGAGCTTGTCCCATATTCTTTTGATGTCAAACCCACAGTTTCAGTCTTCCAATTCTTTAGTAGGGGAGTGTACATATCCTTTTCCTGTATTAAAAACTATCCATAAATCTGTTTTCCCCAATCAGCATCAATCACCGTACCGGCGAGCGTCACCTCCTATCTCCTGTCTTCACTGTCCGCGAACACCAAGTATGATGCCTGGATCAGGGCATCCACCAATGGGGGCTCGACCGATGGCACGAGCCATTCATTTACCACCCTGGAATATGGTAAGTGGGATCACCTGTTGTACCGACAGCCTCGAGGCGCTTCCCCTCGTCAATTTGCTTGTGGAAGCGAGCATGACGTTGAAAGTCCGCTCAAATAGATTAGCTATTAAATGAGAGAAATATTGGAGCATCCACATTGAAACGGATATTGTTTCAAATGCATTGATAATATAAATTTATTTCATTTGTGTAGTTTGTGTAAAAATTTGCATTCATTATAAAACTGTGAGCTCCAAAGCAAGCAATTAGATTGAACACCAATCAGACACTCGACAAACATGCTAACATGGCTAATGAGTGCATATCTGCTGCGTCGGTTGGCTTGATTTTGCCTTTCCGGCTGACTTTGTCGAACTTTTGATGTTTGCGGGGTGCCCACTAAATGGCGTAATAGCACGACGCGACTTAACGTATAGTGGATTGTCCAAATCTATGTGACAGTGAAAAAGTATAACACGTTTCGAGGGCTGCGACAAAGAGTTACCGTCAATTGCGGACTATAAGCCGCTACTTTTTCCCCAAACTTTCAACCCTGCAGCTTATTCAGTGATGCGGCCAATTTGTGTCATTTTTCTAACGGCCGCTAGGGGCGCTATACTGTGTTGCTATTCTGTTGCTAGCGTGTTGTTAGCATGTTGCTAGCGTTTTACTGCCGCGTCACAGGCGCACAGTTTGGGAAGAAAGTTATATTATTATTATTGTTAAGTTATATGATTCAAACTTGGAAAACTCTCTCTTTCTTTGTAAATATGTTGACATGTTTTAATGTGGGCACATGCGGCTTATATACGGGTGCGTCTTGTCTGTGGACAAAATTGGTTTTCCTCTAAAAAATGTCACGGGTGCGGCTTATAATCAGGTGCGCTCTGTAGTGCGGAAATTACGGTAATAATATGGATAAAAATCCATATTTAAAAGTGTCTGTAACTAATGTAAGCATCGATTCGTTGCGTCGCACGATTATTACGTCAGTTACCGACTGCGTCGCAAGGTTATGACATCACTCACCTGCTCAACTGCTGTGTAGTGCAGAGAGCAGCGGCGACTGTGGGACGGACCCCAGCCGTCTATGGGACCCACGGCCATACTTTCATGACATATTTTCATCTCTAGACCAGCAAATATGCTGAATCTCGATGATGTAAGCACTGCTAGTTCATGATTGGACCCCTGATTAACCAAACACAATTGAAGTCCTGAAGCTTTCTACCGGTGGAGCGACTGTTGGCACGTAAACTGATGAGGTGATGGCGGAGCTGTATTTGGAAAACAAGTGTTGTTTGTTTCCCGCAGCACCGGGGGAGATCGAGATGATTGTGGTTGGAGTGAGTCTCGGCTTTCTCTTTGTGGTTCTCTTAACCATGTTGCTGTGCATCTACAAAAAAGACGTGTGAGTAGAGGGCGACGCTTTGCGTGTCTTTGCATGGAGTCAGGAAGGAGTTCTGTCTTTTTAGTGAAACAACAGTGATGCTTTCTGGATCCGACACACAATTTAGCATTTTTTGCATTTTAAGTCAGCAAAATAATGTGAACAAAAAAAGTTAATTGAGGTAGATTAAATTGATGTCAGACTTAATATTTCTTTTTCTTTCATGTTCACTTGCTGAAACGTTGATGTCGAGCCCTAATGCGGCCATTTTATTGTCCTCTCCCATAAGAATCAGGAAGAATTTCTGGCCTTGGATCCCAAACCCGAGAAAGAGCACCATTGGAAACTGGTCCCCTGATTATCCTTTAAAAGTAAGGACTGTAATTAAAATATGTATTATGTTGGCAGCTCTAATATTACCGCTTCAAAACAATAAACCGCACTATACATTCTAATTTTAGCGAAGAACAAAAAGGGGCGTTATTCTGTTGTGCTTCATATGTGCCACAAATATTTCAATATTTATATAAAACGATAACATTCAAAGTCATATTGAACATTATCCGGAAGGAACGTAACATACATTTTCACACAATCTTGCGCCATTGCTGTTTCTTTAAAAAAAAAGATTTTCTCTTCCTATTCCACCACAGCCAGAGACACCAAAGGAGAACTTTGTGTCTGGCATCAGTGTGCTCGACGTGGACGCAAGTGATGGCAAATCGCTGTCTGAGGAAGACAAAACGGGCCCGGCTCTCAAGAAGGACAAGTATCTGTCCGAGGAGCACAGCAGCGGCATCGGCGGCTCCTCTTGCATGTCGTCGCCTCGTCAGAGCGTGTCCGACAGCGACGAGGGCGCCGACGTCGCCGACACCACGGCCGGCACCGTTCAGTACTCCTCGGTGGTGGCCTCCAACGGTTACAAAGGCCAGACCCCAAGCGCCCAACCCCCGCAGCTCGTTTTCTCCCGTTCCGAGTCCACGCAGCCGCTTCTGGACTCCGAGGAGAACCCGGACCTTTTAGCGCAGGAGGGTGGCGGAGCTTCCCGAGCATTCTCACAAGCGCCTTGCTTCTCGCACTCTGCGTGGAACCGAGACAATGGCGGCTTTCCCGAGTTGAACCGGCTGGAGGCGGAGGAGCCGCCACAGGAGGTCCTGCTGCGGCTGGACGCGTGTCCCCCGGGAGAAGACGGCGGGCGGAAAACGCTCGCGGACGGCCACTCCCTCTCCAGTTACGTGCCACAGCTCGGCGGCTATCGGCCGCAGTAAGAACGTTTACAGGACAGGCCTGCGGTTTGGAGACGAGCTGACCAATGACGTGCCGGTGTCGATGTCTGTCGCGTGTTCATTTCAAGTCTTGGGTCATCCCAAAAGGAAACTACTACAACATTTTCCAAACGAGTAATGGGAACACGTATATTCCAGATGAAAATCCTGAATGAAGAACATGTCGTCGGAATGACCCCTGGAACGCAAGTCCCAAGGCCACAAAAGACCGGATACGGACTTGTACGCAAATCCCTCATGATCTAAAAGTCTCTCTGGTAGTGAAGATGTACGTACGCATGGCTGCCATGTTGCGTTATACAGTGGAACCGAGATCCCACGGACGAATTGGAGGAAGGGGTCCGTGCGTTCGTGCTAAGCTAAAAATGCTAAGCTAATGTCCAGGCTTGTCATTGCCGCTGCACATGCATTGCTTTTGCTGGGAAAATGGTCCCTGCCAACATGGCCACAACGTTGGCAACCATTTCAGCCTGCTCTGGTCTCCTGTTGGCCCTTTTCCACCATGCTTGTGCTAATGCTAGTTCCAGGTTAGCACCAGTTATTTCTTCCCCACACCCCACCCAAATTGGCTCTCGCTCTAGCCAACCTCGCAATCTTCTCCAATGATTAGTAAAGATAGAAGCGTTGCTGATTCCATGTTCCGACTGTTCCAAGTCTAATCGATGCTATGCTATGCTATGTTGGCTAGCAGATGCTTTACAGCACGTTGTTATTAACGGCGCAGCCGCTCTTGAGCAACAGTGACGTTTGGATGCTTTGCCATGACGTAATAACGTCGCTCCTGCTTGGCTCTTTGGAAGAACTTGTTAAGCACCAACCAAGCGCAGCACTGGCCCTGGCGCCGGACGTGCACCAAGTTTTTTTGGGGGGTGGGGGGGGTTCAGAAAAGGGGGTATGTACGTCTGTTTGTCTATGACGAGGGCAGCGCAAGTTGGGAATATGTGAGCAGTAGTGAAAGTCAGCCAAACAACAGCGGGTCACATAGAGCAACATATACAGTACTACATGTAGTATATGTTTACTGTATTTTGTTATTCATACGCTAACCCAACTTATACATGTTTAAATCTATTAGTATATAGCATTCAGTAATGTTAATGACTACAAACATGCATGTATACCGTTACATTTGGCCTTATAAATACGATTTATGAGTGGCCCGGTGGTCCAGTGGTTAGCGCGTCGGCTTCGCAGCGCAGAGGTGCCGGGTTCGATTCCGGCTCCGGCCTCCCTGTGTGGAGTTTGCATGTTCTCCCTGGGCCTGCGTGGGTTTTCTCCGGGTGCTCGGTTTCCTCCCACATTCCAAAGACATGCATGGCAAGCTAGGCGTGGATGGTTGTTTGTCTCTGTGTGCCCTGCGATTGGCTGGCGGTCCCCATTAACCGCGCTAAACGAGGGATTACTGTATTCCGCACGGACACGGACGCTATTTTCTGTCCTGTTAAATCGAGGTTCCGCTGTATAATGACCGTGATGAGATGACACGTGGTCTACTGAGGTCTTTTCACCCATGCCTGGAGCACTGCATCAAATAAAAGACATCCGTCGAATTTTCTGCTAAAACACGACAAAAAACCTAACCAGAAAGCCTGCCGGAGGTCAATATTTGAAACTCCAGCAATGCTCGAGGGAAGGTGTCTGCAACCACGAGTTGCAAAACCATTCCTTGATCGAGGTTTTGCCATTGCTCCCATTTACACAAGCAGGTGAAATTGCTTCACAAGTGTTATTTCTTCCAGACGGGGGCAGGGTAGCACGTATCCCTGTCGTGTGACTGACGCTGTGGTCATTGTACTGTTTGTCCCCTTTATTTTGGGGGGGGGGTCGTGTATAAATATTCTTGCTTTCTAATTACAGTATTAGTATTTAGTTAGTGACTTGCTTTCAGTCTCAAATGACATTTCCATAACTTTGTATTAGTCACCGAGTGCTTTGCTTCCAAGCGCATGCAGCGTAGGTTCAGTTCCCACGCAGTCACGCGGCGAATGCGAGCGAGTGTGAACATTTGTCTGGCTTCATATGTGCCCCTGCAGGCGACTGGTAAACTATTTGATAGAATTTGTATCGCAGCTATACCAGAAATGCACTTTTCGAGTTAATTCCACATATTGCATTTCAAAATGTCACTCGAGCATGGGCGGAGGTGTGTGTGTGTGTGTGTGTGTGTGTGTGTGTGTGTGTGTGCCTTTTGCAATGCGGCAGGCGTTTAAACAAAAGCAACTTTGAGATTGTCTGTCTGTTTGATTTCTGGTCTGTTGTTTTTGTCGCATTGGTCACAGTCTTTCAGCTTAACTGTAGAACTTGGATGCAGATCAAGTCACGAGCTCACACTAACGTATTCTTATTGTCAGTGCTCGTTTCAGTGTGTTTTGGAGCGCCTTTCACGATGAAAATAAAACCTATATCACACTATTTTCAGCTGAGGTTGCAGAAGTGCTCACACTTACGTAGAAGTGAACGGACTAGTTAAAAAAGTACCAACTCAGAAATAACAAAAGTGAATTGTGGCCTGATATAGACAACCGAAGGCACACCTGTGCAATAATCATGCTGCTTATTCGCAGTCTTGATATACCACACGTGCAAGATAGAAGGATTCTTTTTCAGCAAAGAAGTCTTCCTTAACAGTTTTTTTTAAAGGCCTTCCATGTCCAAAGACAAAGAACTAAATTCAGCTAGTGAGGAAATGGGGAAAAGTGTTCCATCGAGATTTTTGTTCAGAATAAGTATCTCAGCTAGACTTTGCACAGACATGGAGCAGGTCAGCAGATATTTTGCGTGAGATATTACAGCAAGCACAATCCCCAGGCACTTTGTGTGCTGCAACTGTGACTAATCCAAGGCTACTCAACCTGTGCAGTCAGATTTGTTTCCGATATTTTAAAATGTTTTTGTTTGGTACTCGAGTAGGCTACAGGTACCTAGGAAAAAAAAATCAGTAATAAAGTATTTGCACGTTTTGCACTTCCCAGCACTCAGCAAAAAAGTTGATGTTTGGGCGGAAGGCAATGTCTGATTGAGTGAATGGCACTGCCTTCACAGTTCTAATCCTTTTTTTCATTTTTAAAAATCATGTGCTAAGCATGAGTCAGACCGGATGTTTGCTACGTGATTTGCACCCGAATGGTGACGAGAGCGTCGGAAGCCTTGCTTGCATGGAGGCATTTGAACTCTTTCATGCGCCGATAATAACAACCTGATAAGCCGATCAGCCGTCCACTGCGGCAACCGTTGTCCTTGAAAGGGAAAAATACATGCTGACTGGGAATTTGTGTACAAAACGTCATTAATTCAGCATCTCTTGAACATTCTGGATTTTTCTGCACTCATGAAATCAATCGTGTCGCCTCCTTTATGTATTTACACACAAAAAAAAAAAATCAATGTAATTTATAGAACTCCTTTTAACCCGTCAAGGATAACTTGAACATTCTGCTGTACCCCCCGCCCCCCCATCACACAAAGTAGCAGACTGTGATCATGATGGTTACTGTTTTTTTTAATAAAATTGCAGGCTTCACCATCAAGCTAACCACGTTTTCCGTGGGAAACGCATATGGGAGGATGATTATTATTATTTTTGTGTTTGATTTCATATCGATTGCATTGAGCGCCTTCTGATTTGAAATGGCAACCGAGGTCTGCGTGATGTGAGATGCGAGAGCTCCATCTTTCCCACAGTGACTGTGTGAATCTTGAGCAGAGGTATCCTCAGGACGGGAGGGGGTGGATGGGTTCGTCGGGTTCATGTAGTAGATTGCGCGCCCCCCCCCTCCTCCCCCTCCTCCTCCCATTCCAGGTCGACCGCTTCCCCGGCTCGCTCTCTGCCATTCATATAGGTGATGCCCCCCAAAAAAACGAAGAAGGTGGAGCGCGGCGGCGAAATAAGCGAAGCCTGACCTTTGATTGGGGACGCGGCGGCGCGATCAGCTGATGCCTCCAAACTAGCTGCCACCTTCCGGTCAAGCGAGGCATCCGGCCAACTTGTCTCCTTGCTCGCCAGATGTTGGCATCGAAGGCGCGCGGCGGGCATGGCGGGATCGCGTGCTCCTGAGCCGCCGTCGAGAAGCGCCATCTGAATCATGCTGGCCGATGGATGCTGCAGAGGGATGGAGAGAGTCCGGGGGAAGATTGCGTCAGACGCCGCCTCTTCGCCGAGAGCCGCCACCTTCTATCCTCAGCAATATGCGCAGACCGGCGGCGGGCCCCCCCAGCAGCAGCAGCAGCAGGGCAGCGACATCCAGGAGCTGGCCTCCAAACGCGTCGACATCCAGAAGAAACGCTTCTACCTGGACGTGAAGCAGAGCGTGCGCGGGCGCTTCCTGAAAATCGCCGAGGTGTGGATCGGCAAAGGCCGCCACGACAACATCCGCAAGAGCAAACTGACGCTGTCCATGGCGATGGCGCCGGCGCTCCGCTACTGCCTGGGGGGGTTCATCGACTATTACGCCCGGATCGGATTGCGGGGGGGCCTGGCGTCCCAGCCGCAGCCGCCGCTCGACGAGCACGGCGGCAACGACCCGCAGGGCCGCGCGCTCGAACCCCGCAGGAGAGCAGCTCCGGAGCCCGCGTCGTCGTCGCCCACCGGCTCCGCGGCCGCCTCGGACGAGCGCGCGCAGCATCGCGTCCTCAAGAGCGAGTTCATCGAGAGGGACAACCGAAAGTACTTTCTGGACCTGAAGGAGAACCAGAGAGGGAGGTTCCTGCGCATACGGCAGAGCGTCGGCAAAGGGCACGGCGCCATGGGCTACTACGGCCCGGGCGTCGAGCAGAGCATCGTGCTGCCCGCGCAGGGGCTGATCGAGTTCCGGGACGCGCTGTCGCAGCTCATCGACGACTACGGCGAGTGCGAGCGGGCCGCGGCCGCGGCCGGGGCCGGGAACCGCGACCAGAGCCCCGAGCTCCCCGAGGCCGCGTCCTTTCGCGTGGACAACAAGAGGTTTTATTTCGACGTGGGCTCCAACCGCTATGGCGTCTTTTTGAAGATCAGCGAAGTGCGCCAGCCCTACAGGAACGCCATCACCGTCCCTTTGAAGGCCTGGGCCAGATTCGGGGAGAATTTCATCCGCTACGAGGAGGAGATGCGCACGATTTTGAATTGTCACAAAGAGAAGAGCGCCGGCGTTCGGCGGGACAGCGACGAGCGGGACTGAGCGACCTTGCCCGCTCGGGCGGAAGCTCCAAATCGTGCACTTGTGGAACGTCCGTACTCTGGCGTGTGTGTTTATGTGTGTGTGCGCCCCCGAAAAGACAAGTGGATTGAATTTTAGCGCTTATAAATCAGAAATATGAAGCGCGCGCTCTCTCTACAGTAATCCCTCGTTTATCGCGGCCAATGGGGACCAAAACCACCCGCGATAAACGAAAATACGCGAAGTAGCGACCAATTGACATAAACAGGTAAAAAAAAAAACAAGTCCGCAAACGGTCCGCGAGAAGCTGCAATGCAACAGCGAGTCACATAGAGCAACATATACAGGACTGTACTCCATGTATGTTTAACCCTATGTTGCATGGCTTCTGCAGGAGTTATTCAATTGTGGTTTGTTTTTAAATTTAGGGTAGATTATGGCCAAATATCATAATAAATTCACAATTTTGGGGAAAAAAATACATAATAGGGGGGGTACTTGTGTGCACTACAATGACCTTGCCAAAAAGCATGGCAGTACTGATAGGTAACACATAGAAACTGTTATTTATTGTGTTCTATATGTTCTATATACTCTTCTGCTCAAGTACAATAGGGTATTTGGACCTTTTCATCTCACGGATAGAAATTATTCAACATTTTGTGGACCCTCTTTCACCTTTTCCTCCCGCTGTTGCGCACGCTAGTGACATCTCGCGGTGGATTTAAAAACTACAACTGGTAACTTGAATAACCAATATGAGTTCAAGTTGTGGTTGCTGTAAGTAACCCGTATGCAACATAGGGTTAAAAAAAAAATTATATGTTTGGAAAAAGTAGCGAGGGATCACTGTATATGTTCAAAATGTATAATAGTTTTGCGCAGATCAAGAAATTGTACAAAGAGATAGATATAGCATTTATAAAATGACTGATATTTATCAAGGATCAAAAAGGAAAATGCGAAATGATAGTTGGCTTGTTTTAGGGGTCCCAACAAGCTTCTTATCGGTCCCTACGTCTCATGTCTTACAAATGTGATAACACTTGCTAATGTTTCCGACAGTCAATATGGGCTGGTGGTGTGCGAGGAGGCCGCTTTTGCTCCTGGCGCAGGTTTCCAATAATAGACTATTTAAGAAAAAGGTTCCATTTGAAAGTGCAACTATTCAATTCGGTCCGACTCAGTGGAACCACGATTCAATTCGATATGCGGCAGGTCATTTGAAGAAGGTATGACGCAATGAATATATCTATCTATCCATCAAATATCATATAGAACGTCCTGCAGTTTATAAAATGTGGCAATGTTCACACACCTTTTGGGTCTGGCAACCTGTCAGTCAAGACCGGAGGTGTTTATTGATGTTATTATAACGCATGTTGTGCACCAACAGATGCCCTCGCTTTCTTTTGTCAGCATGAAGGCAAGCGACAGTTTACGGGGCCGACTGAGTGGTGCACCACATGAACATTCACCCTGCCATCCAACACAAGCACTTTGAGAAATATTTTGAACAGAATGAATTAAAAAAAAAACCTATAACGACAAAGGAATTGATCGAACTTGTACCCAGAGTAGAGAATGATGTCATACTTGGTATCTTTTAGAAGTCTTTTCACCAACAAATTGAACTTACCATGAGCAAGTGATGCATGGCGACTCATCGGAGAGATCTTCACCCGCCCCCCCCCTCAAAAAAACTATTAATTTGATTTTTTTGTAATTTTTCCCATGATCAAATCATACTAGAGATAATCGGTGAATGACCGAGGTTTGGGGGGGGTTCATTGCTGGCGATGATAGGAGTTACAGCCAATTTGTGTGTCAGACAAATAATCGTACAAAGCTACTTAGCGGATGCTACAATGACAAAAATTCACACAAACGTGTCTGTTGTCAAAAAGGCTGTTTAGTTTTATTATTTTTTTTTCTTCCCCCTTTTAATGGATATGAGAGCCCTTTTGGTATCGCTGTATCGACCAGCTTGCTCTCAACATCGCCCGTAGTGAGTGCCCGACGGGACCGCCGTCCCTTGTGGTAGGACTCCGTCATCTGGGTTTCGTTGCTAGAAATGTGGACTGAGCGTGAACCTTTCATCCGTCTTTTGTAAATAACGCACCTTAATCTTCATTTGCTCACCATCCGAACCACAAGAAAATCGAATTGCCAACCGCTCTGTTTAAACGGGGCAAACGATTACATTTCTTCAATGTTATCTTTTGTTTTTCTGCCCAGTTGAGCCCCCGCAGCTGTCGATGATGCCTTGAAAACTCTTTTTGGACACACAAACGTCGACTCTTGTTTTGAAAAAGTTGGGTCGAATCAATTGTTTGGATAAAAACGCCAACATTTGTGGGGATTTGTACGAAACAAACACATTTGGGGGGGGGGGGGGGGTTGATTTTTATTGGGGCGGGGGTCATTTTGACCCAACATTTTGGGTTAAACGGATAACGCCCCAAAACGGGTTGCTCTCTTTTTGATCCGTTGTTTTTCGAGTGTATGTAACGAAGGTTCCGTTAATTCGTCGAATATGCGTCAGTGACGGCACAACACACGAAAAAACAAAAAAAAGCTTCAGAAGCTGAGTGATGTAAAGGACACAAATGTAGCGTATTTTCACGAGCATTCGGCGCACCGTGTTGTCGGGCACGCCCACCCTTCACTCATCGATGGACTTCCGCATGCCTGTCGTCACTCACGTCCTGCCTTTTCTCGATATAAACAGCGTGTCGGCGCTCTGTCAGGCTTTGGAACTCGGCTCATACGCGAGACTTTTAATGGCGCCTTATGCTCGTGAAAATACGGTAGTGGTTTGTTGATGGCCTGGGTGGGGCGGAGCTAGGGGATAATACTGAAGATGGGATGAAAGGTTCCAGTCAGCGTTCTGCTCATCGGATTTTGGGGACATTGATGATTAACCTCACAAAGGGAAATCCGCTTCTCCGAACAAAGACGCCTTAAAGTACCTTGACAATGCCAGACTGACTGTGCATTTGCTCTCTTTTCATGGTGTGTCGTGCTCATTCCGGAACAATGATGTCCGAGTCGTTCTCATGCCGTGATTCGGACGGGACGCTCATATGTGGGACGACAAAGGTCGTCGGACAAAGTTGAATAGAAATGAATTTCTATACAAGGTACAGAAGTGGTGACAAAAAGTGAAAATGTGTTTGTGCTTGTCACGTGAATGTCTGCATACTGAAGAAGTGATGGTTTTGCCGTTTAGTTTTGCCCTCTTGGCGGTTCTGGAGCGTGGAACTTAGGAGATGAGTTGGCTTTTTGTTTGAAAGTTAAATAGACCTGGAAAAACACGGTTAAGATGTGTACATTTTAGGATAAGTGTTACGTATATTGGAGTGTCCTGTAGTCCGTTAGAGTATGATTTAACTAAAACCAAAAAAAAAAAAATCTCAACAGGTTTTGTACTGTACTAGTTCATCCACTTGACGTCAAGTACTTTATCAGTAATCATGACTTGCCTTGTAACGTCTGAAATCAAGCTATGTTTAGAAATGGTAACCGAGACGGCAACGTTTTAGAGTGTCTGCATGCCGTTGGTTGGGTCGTAGTCTAACAGAAAAATTATATGGAGGGGGGAAAAAAAAAAAATGGTGCTATGTGACATGATATCAAGGTGCTTCTTTGGACCCAAGCTAAGTGCATGCCAAGATTAGGAAAACAAAACCATTTCATGTCTTACTGCTGTTCTCCAAAAAAAGTCCCACATTACAAACCTTTGTCATATTTGAAAAAAAAAATCAGCTGGAACAAAGTCTGTCGGTGATAAAGGTAACTGTTGAAAACAATGACATGGGTACTTTACAGGGGCATGGGCTTTCTGCCTGCAGCCTAAAAGACAGACAATCCCGTTACTTGTTTTTTTTTTAACTTAACCTTTCACGAATATTAAAATGGTTATGTGTTGAAGTATGGTTTAATGTAGCAAAATATATGGAACATGGAACATCAAGTATGTCTTATTGTTATTTGAGTTGGGAAAACAATGACCTCAATAAGACAGGAAACATGGAAAAAAAAAGATGCATATTATATTGGTTTTTTTTTCTTTAATAAAAGTTGGTTATTAAACGTTTTCCCAAATGATCACGTGGTTGGAATGTTTTCCTCTCGTACTTTACAATATGCACGTTAAAACAAACTACTTCTGAAGAGGTTAAGGTCGGCAAATCTCACTCGACCCAGAAAAAAAAAAAACGGTGTCTAACTCCACTCTCTACAAGTATCCGTATTGGCCCGAATATAAGACGGTATTTTTTGCATTGAAGTGAGACTGAAAAAGTGGGGGTGGTCTTATATTCGGGGTCTAGACATTATACGCATTCACGACGCTAGATGGCGCCAGATATCAATGAAGCGAATGCTGAACTGGACTCCCCAGGTCAAAGTGAACCCCTGCCACGAAGAAGAAAAATAAAAAATAGCGGTAAGAAGGAAAAGAGAAGAAAATAATAGAAGAGATAACAGAAAATGGAGAAACGTCGTGACAATCTGGAGAAAAGTGGGTCAAAGATCGGCCAGGTTAACCGGCAGCTGAGGAGAAGTTATGATGTCATTTACATTTAAAAAAACCAGAAGCCACTCATTGACGAATGTGATTGCACTTTAGATTTGAATGAGGCAAAATAACATGCTTTTTCTCTCAAATATATTGTTGTAATTACGATTAATCAGAACATAATTTGATGTTTCTTCCCACATTCCAAAAACATGCACGAGTCCTGTTACTGAAACACTCCAAATTGTCCTCAGGTGTGATTGTGAGTGTGAATGGTTGGTTGCCTTTGTCTCCAGTCTGCCCCCTGCTGGAGAAAACAAGAACAAGGACATGACTGTCAATATATGTCTGAAAAGGAGCCGTGGTGTTGTCCGATAAGATTGTGTTGTGACTACGGAGAGCAGGTTTTTTTGTGTTGGTTTAATGTAATCATCTCAATCACGAAATCTGACGATCAAAGCAGAAAACAACGTCCTCCCGTCAATTCTACTTCTGACAGCGTCCACGCCCCTACACAAATGGCACAGCAATGTATTAAGACACTTGTAACTTGTAAATAAAACTGAAGGTTTGTCCGGCTGTAAAGATGATCACCTCCCCATGGACATCAACAGAAAAAAGGGAGATTCAAAGGCGTTATCACAGTTTAAAAGAGGCAGTGCGACATTATTTATTGAGGAAGGGAAACACGTTTTTTTTTTTTTTTTTACCCTTTGATAATGGAGGATATCGTAAAACAACACGCCGGTTATTCATAATTTCACATATTTTGTGTAGTTATAACGAAGTATACTAAGTATTTTACATTTTTTACTGGCCCCGTTACACAGAACAAGATTGTGAGAACTAGCGTAGATTGTTAATGTAGTGACGAGCGCATAACAACCGACAGGTGGCAGTAACGTATCGCAATGGTCAACAACCGCTATTAATTACCGAACAAGAAGAAGACAAAGGCAAGTAGCAGCAGAAGAAGAAATCGAGCGCAGTGGATGGACGGAAGATGAAGGGGACGAAAGCATAACACGTATTTGTTAATTGTCAGCAATCGGAGTTGTACGTTGCAAGACCGTAAATGTACTTCAAATTTACCGCTTGTTCGTCAAGTTTGCCACGTTCAGCTAAACTGAGACGAACTGAAGATACCGGGAAGGATTTCATCATCGTAAACATTGGTATGGTGTTTTTTTGTCTTTGTTTTTTTTAAAGCATGATTGACATGTATGAAAATGTTTTGCGGGGAATATGTTGTGATTTACCCTACGTGTAATAATCCATTTCAATTCTAAAAACGTCTTTACCAATGTTAGTTTGTCAACGCGTGCCTTTGCTGCATTCAATATATATATGCCCGTATTTAAGAATCGAAATAATATGAATGGATTTCTTAACGAGGACACTTAATAAACACATTTGAGCACGTTTTGACACAGCTGAGCATAGACTATGAACTTTAGACACTGGAAAAGATTAATTCACTGTAAACACTGCTGCGACTTTTTAAATGTCTGTTGTGTTTTAGCCTACGCATCAAAAAACACTTGTAAATAGGTCACTTATTGACCGTGCTTCTAAATATATCTATTTTTATGCTTAAGACTGTCTTACACGCAATAAAACACAAATGTTTTGATTTTCTCACTCAAATCTAATTGATGGGCAAGGTTCGGTTATTTGGAGCATTAGTTTAGTTTGAAGTAAGCAACTCGACAAGATGTTTTTGTCTTGTCACCAGAGGTGGCAAAGGTATTCACGTTCATTCGTCAAGTACGAGTATATAGATATTGATATAGAATAGATATTGTTGGGATTCAAAAAGACTTGAGAAGAAGTTTGAGTATCAACTCCAGCTTTTACTTAAGGTGTAGAAGTAATAGTTTTAAAACCACTTACAGTGTAAAAGTAAAAGTAAGACAAGGGAAAAAAATTGCATTGAAGCGGAAGTCAAGTGAAACATTTTCTTTTCAATATTTTCTGTTCCCTTGTAGTCCAAACAGTTTTCTTTTGTGATATAATCATGACTCAAATGAATCCACCCTACCCCCAAAATTTTGACTTGATTACAAGGACAAAAGCGTGGGCCTCATCACAGGGGCCATATTTTGCACAGGACCACAACTTTGCCCAAAACCTTTTTATAAAGACCGACAAAGTACAACACAAAACGGTGGTAACAATTAACCAGGAAACGAACGAGATTAATCAAAAGCGCTTTGCAAAAGGCAAGGGAAAATAAGAAACCGTCACTTGACAAAGTCACATGTCGTGAAAAGACAAAGGAAAAGCCAATCAGCCAGAAAAACCAAAACACACAAGAGGATAACACTTCAAACAAGAACAATTTGAAATACAATACAATACATCCTGATGAATACAGTGCTTTCACAGCTGTAACGAAGCGCTGAACAAAGGGGAGCAAAACAAGAAAATACTCAAGAGGACGACTGTTAGCGAGATCAACGAAGGTCTAGAAAATCATTACGAAACGAAGATAATGCAGAAAGCATAGTTAACTACCGACTAAACGAAGGAAGGAAGGAGACAAGCAAGACTCCTAAGGATATTTTAGCCCTTTGTGGATGTAAGCCCGCGAGGTTTGCGTGCCTTTTTTTTGAATCAATCGTCTTCATAACTTTTGCCTGTCATTTATTCTTTTTGTATTTATACGTTTCATGTCCGTGTTCATGACCAGTTCTGTTTGGCTTTGCGCTTGATATGAATAAAGCTACATTGTATTATATTCCCTTTAGCATAGCTCCATCTTGTGGATGCATAGCACAACTGCAGCCACTATTGGAGCTTCTCTGCGCCTTTTAATGTAGTGTGCCCGATATATGAAAACGGTTTTGAAATAGGCCATTCATTGAAGGTGCTCCTTATAACCCAAAGCGCCTTATCTTGCAGAAAATACGGTTATCTGTATCCTGCTTGAGTGTGTTTTGCACTCCTTAATTTCTCATCCATCACTCCGATTCAGCAACTCAAAGCCCATCTAGGTGAAAGCGTTACACACGTCAAACGGGAAGAAAGAAACGCGACAGACAGAAAACCACTTCTGACTATATTGCACACATTGTTTTAATGTTCCTCTGTGATATTTGATGATGTAATCCTTTTCAGTCAGTTGTTAACTTTATGACACATTCGTCCCAGTCAGGTGATGGCAGTTGTCAGGACCTAATCGAGAGACTCTGACATCATGGAGAACGACAGCAGGCCTCTGCTAAGCTCCGAGCAGGCCGGAGAGAGCTTCTCGCAGCACAGAGGCTCAACGGACTCACTGGACTCCAGAGCTAAAAGGTACACAGCCCATCATGATTCTCTTATGAACCAGCACTGCACTGTCTTTTCTGTGACACGTTCTCCACCCTCGATAGACATAGCGGGCTAAATAACTAGCGTGCATTTGGAAGTTGCATACCTCAAGCTGCTTATATATGTGTGTGTAAAATGGTTGCATTCTTTATACAAACACAACTACCATACAGCCAAAGCGGTAAAATATTTGGATAGTTTGGACAACGATGCAGCGTCCTAGTCACGACAAAAGTCGAGAGTTTTTTTCAAACTTTGACGTATCAGCTATAACTTGTTTTTACACATAACTACGGGAAGTTATGTGACCCACATACAATCGTCCACTTTGTCAAAATTCCCCAGAGAAACATTATTCTGATCAATGTATGCGTTGGGAGATGTAGAAATAATAAGAATAAGAATAAATACTGAACTAATCACTGCGATTGGCTGGCAACCGGTTCAGGGTGTCCCCCGCCTACTGCCCAAAGACGGCTGGGATAGGCCCCAGCATCCCCCGCGACCCTTGTGAGGATAAGCGGATCAGAAAATGGATGGATGGATGAATTAATCAGTCACAGTAATTTCATTCAAAGTACCTTCCTGAATTCCACGTCTATGGCGGAATTTAAGTCTACACAGTGCCGTTTAACTTATTCAGTACCACCTAATTCTAGACCAAGTCTGAAAAGACGTTTAAAAACGTCTTTGGGAGTGAATGAGTTAAATGCCAGATTATTCTGATTAAAAAAGACAACAAGATAAATCATTCCAATCATTCAACCATTAATGCGATTAATAACTCGATTAAAATATAAAAATAAATACATAAAATGAAAGCCAACTATGTTTTTGTCATCTTTATTATGCTAGTGCGATTTATACTCCTGAGAGACATTTATAATTCGGAAGTTATGGTAGTATCTATATCTCTTTTTTTTTTTTTTTTTTGAGTCATAGAAATGCTTTTACATGGGTAGAATTGTTTAGTGTTTTTGTTTTTGAAGACGCTTCTTTTTGTTTCATTAGCAAGCAAATAGTTTTGCAGGGCAAGTCCGCCGGCCAGACTTGGGTCAGCAATCTTCGCTGTCACGCGATGACATCATTGACTAAATATAGAGCCCGGTGAATTTGAAAGGGTGCTGTGCCCTCCCGCGTTCCCAACGAGGCCCCTTTTCATCTCTCCTTGACCCGATGACGCAATCAACCAAAGTGAAGGAGAGGTGGCATCAAGTTTAGGAGATTTGACTTCCTGACGAGTGTGTGAAGAACATTTTCGACTTGACTTGGTTGTGTGATTAACTTTCGTGTCACACATGAGGGGGGAGGAAACAACATTGCTTGGTTTTTTCCACTTCATGATTTTTCAGTTGGACGAAATGAATCAGTGGAATGTTTTGTTGCCAAATTCAATAATCAGATTAAGATGCCACAAATGGCTTGCAGCACGGAATGCGAATTGAAATGCAGCTTTCGGTTCTGCTTTGACCAACCCATTTTGTTGCCTTTGGTCTTTCAACTTGAGTATCTTTCCTTCGAAATCACACAAAAGTATTTCGCCCTCATCCACAAACCTTCCGGAGTGGATGTCTTCTCGTTCATTTGAAAGTCTCTCAGCGGTTTCGCAAATCAGCGTTTTACTCGGATTTATTGCGTAACTTTGAGGAAGTCGCACTTGTGCAAAAACAATAGCGGACGGACAATCTGCGCTGCCGTCAGCGGGATGCCGCTTGTGGCGCCGGGCCATTAAACCGTTTGCCTTCAAGCGATGTCGAAGAACTCGGTCAAGGATGAGACGTATTTCTGGCAGATGAGTCATGTTTTCAATGTCCGCCTCATTTTGAGCAACATTGTTTCTTGAGTTAATGGCTGCCTCCAAGGAAACATATTGCGTAAACTTGACTTTTTTTATTGTTTGTCATACAACTAGTTGGGGACCCCTGGTGCGCCCGTCCATCAAGTGAGAAGTCATTCTAAAGGAGAGCTATTTTGTGGATTTATGTTGACGCAATTTACATAAAAGCCAGCCCCGGTAGCAGCAGGAGACTTTCTTTGGCGCTATGTCAAAGTTGAAAGTCAAGCAGAACTGCATTGACTTTTCTGATAAGCGGCACAAATGGATTTCTTAGTGAAGCTGTCGATCCGGCGGCATTGGAAGGTCATATTCTGTACCGCCAATGGTGAGTCGGCAAAGAACTGTGAGCTGCAGGTTGAGCAGGCCTCAAAGTCGAAAAAACAAGTGAGAGTGAAGCGCACACGAGTCTCGCGTGACATTACGATTGTCAATTCGTGTGCCGCGGGTTGAATCGCTAGCTAGCTAGCGGCAGCCCGCTGTATGCGACAAATAAGTCATCAGGAGACGAGGCGAAATACTTCCATTTTGTTGTTCTGGTATTGCTAACAAAGCATGACATCATCAGACAGAATACTTCCATTTTATACCTGGATGGTATGTGTATCTTCAACGAAAGACGATGATCGATCCCGACGTTGATTCAGACTAGCTTGTGGGAAATGTGGAGACCGTTTTATCTTTGTGAGAAGGAAAGCGCAACCATCAAGTCGATAAAGAAGCTCAGATAAAAATGGAGCCCAGGCAGCGCGAGTGACAGTTCATGACCTTGCACGTCCGGCATTGTTTTTTTTTTTTTATAGTGTTTGCCAAATAATAAAATGGGTATTTTCTTCAAGTTGGTTTTCCAGGAATTGACTTGACACGTCATTACGAATGTGCCGGTGCTTTCCTCATCCGTCACGACTGCATTCGAAGTTTCTCTGGAATTTTAATCCATTCGGGAATCTCACACCGGCTGACTAACTTTCAAAACATCTCCTCTGACTAAGTGGCATTCATGTGCCAATACACCGTTAGCCGTTTGAAACGACGACGATTATTTATTGTTGTGTTCGGTATATTTGAAACGTACACTTTTAATCCAACTCTTTTTTTTTATAGCGAACAACAAACCAAACCCCCTCAAATATAAAGATTTGACCAAGTGGATTACTTGTGTCATAATAATAGTAATAATACAAATGATACATTGACTGCTTTTATTGATGAAGAAAATAAAATGTCTCCCAGGCAAGGCGTAACAATCCTCTTTTGCTTCAGGATTGTACACCTTTAATTGTCCTAATTTCGTCATGAAGATCAGAGTATCATTTACCGTATTTTCCCACACGATAGGGCGCACCTCAGGGCATCAATTCCATCAAAAGCCGACAGGGCGCCCAATAATCCTACGCGCCTTATAGAAAGAAGAAGAAGAAGAATAATCAGGATCGTTCTAATGCTGCTTCACAGCTGGCTGATGAGCTGATCATCCGAATCAGGTGTGTTGCAGCCGGGAGAGCTGGAGAACAGGCAGGACGGTGGCCCTCCGGAGCCGGACATGCATGCTCTATATAAATAAAGCTGTATTGTATTGTATTGCATTCGCTTTAACATAGCGCCATCTGGTGCAGGGGTGTCAAACTCATTTATGTCGCGGGCCACATTACAATGAGCGTTTCCCTCGGAGGGCCGTCATGACTGAAACCATATCAACAAGTCAATCATAACGTTTTGTTCAATTGTTGTTTCAGGAACTGTAATGAGGGGTTTGCTAGCAAGAAATTGGTTACGATATGTCATTGATTTATTGCATGTGAAAATGTGAACGTTTGGTCTAGATTTGAGAAAACAACATGGAGGTGGTCATCTTTGACTTGCTTTTGTGGTGGGCCACATCTGGCCCTCGGGCCTTGAGTTTGCCACCTGTGATCTAGTGGATGCACAGCGCAACCGCGGCTACTACTGTAGCCTCGATCCTATGCGCCTTATAATGCAGTGCGCCCTATATGTGAAACCAGTTTTGAAATAGGCCATTCGTTGAAGGTGCGCCTTATAATCCAAAGCGCCTTATAGTGCGGGAAAATACGGTACTGAGAAAACGTATAGGAGTCCTCTTCACGAAAACTTTGTGGATCTGCCCCCCAAAATTGGATGATTTTGACATTTTTCCCATGCCCTACAATCCCACCGAGTTGAAAAAGTATGTTTTGCCTAATTCTGCTCACAAGGACAGAAATATGAACTGCAATCAATGTCCCTGTCTGCCCGTTACTTCCAGACCTTTCTACGTGGAGCCGAGGAACATCGTCGATGATGAACCGCAAGAGCGCGTGTCCGCCGAGGCCGCCATCCTCAACAGCAGAGTGCATTACTACAGCAGACTAACCGGTTCTTCTGACCGGCTCCTGGTGGGTCACAGTTGAACTGAGAAGAGCTCCTATTATTGTGTCTTTCCACAAAATTGCAGTCAAGGCTTGATAGCAGAGCTCGCACACAGATGGGATGTATACATCAAGGCCAATTCATCGGTTGGGCCCTAAATTTCATGCCCCGATGTATCTTCCTGTCCTGTAGAGTCCCCCCAACCATGTTATCCCCACGACCGAAGAAATCTACATCTACAGCCCATTGGGGACGGCATTTAAGGTGTCTGGCAAGGATCACATGACCAAAAACCCCAGCATCATCACCATGTAAGGCCAGTCGCGGCGTCGTGCATTGAATCGCTCGCTTTCTTTCCAAGCCGATGCCATTCCTTTGCTCTGCGTTGATTGCAGATTTGCGATATGGAACACCATGATGGGTACGTCCATCCTCAGCATACCTTGGGGTATAAAGCAGGTAAAACGGCCTTCTTTTAAGTCTCAAACATTAGACCGCGTTTCTCTGAGCTGTGCCATCAATGTTATGTTCTCGTTTTCTCCTTTAGGCTGGTTTCACTCTTGGGATCCTCATCCTTCTCTTCGTGGGCTTACTTATGCTGTACTGTTGTTACGTTGTGCTCAAATCACCAAAGGCAATACGTGAGTATCACAAATGTCTCTCTCTCACATATTTAAAGTTAAGTTGAAGAATTTCATCATCCACGGTCCATAATATCATAAAAAGGTTAAGAGAGTCTGGAATAGTCACTGCATGCAAGTGGCAAGACTGAACATTGAATACCCCTTGACCTTGGATCCCTCAGGCAGCTCTGCATGTAAAACTGACAGCGGTGGGCAAAGAATATATCTCCACATGGGCTCAGGATCACTTGAGAAAACCAATGCCGGTAGTTCGGCGCAACATCCGCCGGTAGTGTCATTTAAAACGCTAAAGAGTGCAAGTACTAGACTGGCCCGCCCGCCCGCAGTCCAGACCTGCCTCCCATTGAACATGTGTGGCTAATTATGAAGAGCGACAACTGAAAGCCAGGATTCTTGAACAGCCCAAGCTGTCAATCAAGCAAGAATGGGAAAATATTCCACCTACAAAGCTTGAAAAATGAATGTCTTCAAGTCCCAAACGTTTATTGAATGTTGTGAAAAGGTGATGAAACACGGTGGTAAACATGACCCTCTCCGAGCCTTTTTTGTGTTTACAGCCGTATCATTCAAAGTTAACGATTTGCCAAGAACCATAAAGGTTGGCAGTTTGAACATTAAATGCCTTGTCTTTGGTCGTGTCTTCAATTCAAATATAGGTTGAGCATGTTTTGCAAATCATTGAGCTCTGTTTCTCTTTATGTTTAACACAACGTCCCGACTTCATTGAAATTGGGTTTGTCATTTTAAGTGCGCTAAAAAGGACTTTCATTTATTCATTCTTGCGTTTGACCTCACCGGGGTCACGGGTGTGCAGGAGCCTATCCCAGCTGTCTTCAGGCGACTGAACTAGTCACCAGCCAATCGCAGGGCAGGCACACATAGACGAACAACGCCGAATAATATGATCAGAAAAAATGTCGGGATGCAAAATGATCTACATTGGCATATAAAATTCCATTTGTGCAGCACTACTGTTTGGCATATATATATATATATATATATATATATATATATATATATATATATATATATATATGATAAGATAAGAAAACATTTATTTGTTTCACAATGGAGAAATTCCCAATTTACAGCAGCAAAATGATGAAAGGGGAGAAAGTAGAAGACAAAAAAAAAATGATATAAATAAATATAAAATCTAAATATAAGCATCTTAAAAACAGGTGAGAGGGGGATTAGTCGCGTCCAATTTGTACGATCTCCGTGTTGTTTGACTGGACATTTCACTGTGCTGTGTCTTCTGTTTGTGCACTCTGTGGGACAAAAGTGGATCGATGGCTTTGCCCATTTTTTTTGCAAAATGACAATCATTTTGCAAAAAAACAAGTGCACTGTTTCACTGAAGTGGATTAACTGTTTGAATGCCGAGGCAGTCGTCGCACGTTATTCTACATTTCTTGTTGTTATTCTTATGATTATTTATCCGGAAATGCCCCCAAATCAACAGGAAGTGACACGGAAGTGCTCTTAAATAACTAAATAACTCTTGAGAATCTGTCTGCCAATTAAAGCTTAGCAGTAGATGGGTGATGTAACCGGACACAAATAAATACATTAACTGAATGGCTTTAATAGAAAAACATACATCATGAGTGACCTCGTGTGAGTCTTGACCTCAACCTGATTGATGACCTTTAAAAGAGAGAATCCGTCTTTCGATCCAAGTAAATATTCAGCCCACTCCTTTTCAGGACTGTATTTTCCATAGTTTGGCCCGTGGATGGTGCGATTTCTACTCTAGAGCGATTTACGTGTGAAATGATGAACATGATACATACTGTATCATTTCACATGTTATTTTCACATGAAACCACAAGAGGGTGCTCTAGGCCTTTGCTGATACTTTCCACAGTGGTAACTGATGAAAACAACTGACGATGACTGACATAAGCGATGTCGAAGACGAAGCGCCGCATCTTTTACCTCGGGAGTTCTTTAAAAGCGACAAGAATGTGATTTATACTCCAGTGCAAATTATGTTGTTTTTTCTTTATTATGCATTTTACGGCTGGTGTGACTTATACTCAGGAACGACTTATATTCCGGTAAATACGGTCTATAACTTATGATCGGTCTGAAGTGTGGAGCAGTAGCTTGCTAGCAAAAAAATAAAGAAATAAAGAATCCAAAAATAGCACTTCTAAAAAGAACATCTGCAAATTTACTGGTTGCCCTGGCATGAGTCCATGAAAATTTGTGTTGCACCGTCTCAAATTTAAGGGGCAAAATGCAACAATTTATGGCGTAGGCTCCAGCTCACGTGTGATTGAAGTGAGGATAAGCCACACAGAGAAGGAATTATTACAATTATGAAAGTACATTTCAATTTTTCAAACGTGATCCATTTATGCTGTCTGACTCTGGTTAAGGAAAAGGTGAGTTTTATATAGCCAAACTAAAGCTGTACCCAATGAACAAGTCAGTGTTGATACTATGAACTATTTGTCACCTCTCTGTCTTTGCTTTGCGCAGCCTACGTGGACACATCCGACTGGGAATTTCCCGACGTCTGCCGGTATTACTTTGGCAAGTTTGGCCAGTGGTCCAGCTTAGTCTTTTCAATGGTGTCTCTTATTGGGGCGATGGTGGTTTACTGGGTCCTCATGTCCAACTTCCTCTTCAACACCGGGCAATTTATCTACAGTAAGACAACAACACTCTTCTCAAGCCAGAAAAGCATTTTAGACCTGTGTCCTCATGTAACTTTTAAAATATAGTTGCAGGCTAATTTCTTCTCTGGTTTAATGTCATATTCATAATGAGAATTTGGAGGCAACTTTTTTATGTTACATTAATTGTATTGATGAATTAGCTTTGACCAAACGATTCCCTTTTCTGTTCACAGACTACGTCCATCATGTTAACGTGTCCGATTCAGAGTTTGGAACCAATGGCACAGATCGAGGTAAGACAGAAAAATAAATGTATTCAAATTGAATGTATATGTGTTAGATTCACAGCAAAAGTGGTGTGAAGACACTTGTCTTTCATAGCCGGCAACACTTTAAATCAGCGGTTCTTCACCTTGTTAGAGGTACCGAACCCAACCAGTCCATATGCGCATTCACCGAACCCTTCATTAAAGAAAAACAAAAGAAAAACCCCATTTATTAAAAACAGAAAATAAGTAAATACAATTTCAAGACATAAGTCTACGTTTTTTTTTTTTTTTAATTTTACAACGTACTATCACGACAGTCACACGTTGACGAATGAGCCAACTAAATTTCCCGCAGCTCTGATTGGACAAGCAATGTCATGTGATCATCTGCAGCCAGCGATGGCCAAGCGGGCGTGTCATAACTAATTGACATGTTAAGTCGGGTGTGTCTTAACCTCCATGGCAGTGGCTCCGTCGAACCCCAGAGACCGATTCGTTGAACCCCTGCGGTTTAACTCCGAAGTCCGTAATCACAGCCTCCATCATCTGGCCTCCGCGGCGGCGAATAAGCTACGCTTCCTGCAAGTGTCGCTTTCATGAAGTAATTACGAGGAGCAGCTAACTCATTCAGTACCGGCCATTTTCAGACCCGGCTAATCTTATCGCGAAAGACTGGAAATAAAGTATCGATAAATACAAAAAGAAACACTTGTAAACATATTCCACTCTTCGTTAGTTATCAAGCATTTTTTTAGTGCAGATGACAGTGAAATTACGAGTAAAATTCGGAAGAACTGTGCTTGTACTCGTATTGGATTTTATTTAGTTTTATGTAACCTTTATTCATGCAAAATGTTTTGCTTTGCTTCATTAATATGCATAATTTAAAAGCACCATATTGATCAACAAAATCAAAACGTGGTATCCACCCGAACATAAAGACGAGAACGAAAAAAAAATCAGGGACCTTTAAAAAGTAAAGTACCCAATTTTCTGCACTATGAGGCACTTCGGATTATAAAGCGCACCCTTCAATTCAAGGCATGTTTTGGGCAAGGCCTATTTTAGGCAGTGCGTTCATTATAAGGCGCATAGAATAGAAGCGACAATAGTGGCTGCGGTTGCGCTATGCAGCCACTAGATGGAGCCCCGCTAAGAGGAAAACGATACAATCCAACTTTATTTATATCGAGCCTTCACAACCGCTGCAGCCGTAACAAAGCCATTAGAACTGCTCACAAACACAGACGTGAAACATATAAGTACAAAGTCTTGCTGTGAATGTTGTACTTATGGAGACATTCATAAATGGTGGTTTTAGTGGAATAGTTTTGACTTGGAGTTGGGATTGTAAGACTTTGCTTCTTTCTCCACCAGTAATTTGTCCATACCCAAGTACCGACTCTGGCGGGAACCACACGTTCAACACGCATTATTACATCAGCGCCAGTGGAAATGACACATTTGACGTCCACTCTTTCCAACACTGGTGGAGCAAAACCAATACGGTGCCGTTCTTCCTCGTTGTTCTGCTGCTGCCACTCCTTTGCTTCCGATCGGCCTCCTTCTTTGCAAGATTCACCTTCTTGGGTAAGTCGAAAGGCAAATAGGTTTCTCATCTGATTGTTTTGTGTCTTGAAACGCTTTTGGAAACGTTCCATTTTAGCTCTCCCAATTTTTGGAAAAAGAATCCCAACAAAACTGTAAATCTTGAATGTTATGACTGCCTAAATATGACAAAGTACCGTCATTTCCGCAGTATGGAGCGCACCTGATTATAAGCCGCGCCCACTCCATTTTTAGAGGAAAAGCAATTTTGTACATACACAAGCCGCACCCGCATATAAGCCGCACGTGCCCACATTAAAACATGTCAACGTATTTACAAAGAAAGACGGTACACAGAGAGAGTTTTAATAATATAACTTAACAATAATAATAATATAACTTTCTTCCCAAACGGTGCCGGTGACGCGGCAGTAAAATGCTAGCAACATGCTAACAACACGCTAGCAACAGAATGGCAATGCGTCGTATGCCTTTCTTTGTGCATTTTCCATGACGAGGGTATGTTCACGCTCATTTAATGGATGCACAAGACAAGAAGTTGCAGTCTTCCTCGGTGCATACATTCCACCTTACCTTTTCTACTCGAGCGCCCCCTGGCGGCGTTAGAAAAATGACACAAATTGGCCGCACCACTGAATAAGCCGCAGGGTTGCAAGTTTGGGGGAAAAAAAGTAGCGGCGGCTTATAGTCCGCAATTGACGGTAAAAGCTCCATTTTTGAATCCGACATTGTGCCATAGGATAGATGCCGTACATCCCCCCGATGCTTTGTCGTTCGTTGTCCAGGCACCACATCGGTGATCTACCTGATTGTTCTGGTCACAATTAAAGCTGCCCGTCTTGGCTTTCACCTGGAGTTCCACTGGTTTGACACGACTAACTTCTACGTTCCAGGTAAACCAAATAACCACGGAGTTTTCACCGACTCCCACAATTTGCCTTTTTTTTTTTTTTTCGGCCCAATGATTTGCTTCCGTGACCGTTAATGCCGTTCAGAGTTCCAGAGGGAAGCATTTCATCCGCCTGATTTTTTATTTTTTTTCTTCTTCTTCCAGAGTTGCGGCTGCTCTTCCCTCAGCTGACGGGCGTCCTCACGCTGGCGTTCTTCATCCACAACTGTATCATCACGTTGATGAAGAACAACAAGCATCAAGAGAATAACGTGAGCCTCGGGCACTGCGGTTTATAACTTGACAGCATGTAAACAAACGTGCTTAACAACTTAAGAGACAACGCTGAGTTTTGGGACTTTCAGGTACGGGACCTGTCGGTGGCTTATCTCCTTGTCGGGCTGACGTACCTCTATGTGGGGGTGTTGATTTTTGCTGCTTTTCCATCACCGCCGCTCAGCAAAGACTGCATTGAGCCGGTAAGACCGAAAAATATTCGGGGCACGGTTTCGTCAAACAATAATTCATGCCGCCGTTCTTCAAACAAACAATCCTTCCGCAGAGAAAGTGTTTAATGACGCTCGCTATTGCCCATCAGAACTTTTTAGATAATTTCTCCAGCGGCGATGTGATGGTGTTTGTGGCTCGGTCCTTCCTGCTGTTCCAAATGATCACCGTCTACCCTTTGCTGGGATACTTGGTGCGAGTCCAAATGATGGGCCAGATGTTTGGCCATCATTACCCCAGGTGAGGCGGACGTCGTTCGTCGTGGTTTGAAATTGTTTTTTTGTATTTGTCGTTTACTTCGCCTGCGTTCGCAGCTGCGATGCAAAATGATTGGGGCTGAACAAGTAAATATGCCAGTCAGCACAGCACGTTCCCCTAATATAGAAATTGTTTTTACGCTAACGACTCATCTAACACGTTAGCTTTCTCATTTAAGCTACTATTACCCCTTTCATGCACCCTGTAACATGAAAAGCTGTCCACTGTAGTAACCGCTGTCCCCGAAAGGGTTATTATTATTATTATTATTATTATTATTATTATTTTTTTTAATTAATTCCTACAGTTACCGTATTTTCCACATGAAAAGGCGCACTGGATTATGAGGCGCACCTTCCATGAATGGCCTAGTTTGTCATTTCCCCCTCCCCCATTAATTGGACGCACCGCATTATAAGACGCAATCTACAATGCATCCACTAGATGGAGCTACGCTCGAGGAAGCGCCAACAAAGACTACACTGCGGCCTGATTTAGATCGCGACGATCAGATTGTCCGTCAAACGTATTTCATCAAGCGCATCAGGTTTGAAGGCGCGCTGTGAGCGTTGAAGAAGATGGAAGGCTTTCAGATGCGCCTTTTAGTGCGGAAAATGCGGTACTTTGTAAAGTCGCAATTCGTTACTGCGTAGCAATTAGCTCGCAGGAAGCCAACTACCACTTAATATTCATTATCTAGGAGAGGTGGTGCTATCAAAACGAACTGTCTCTTGAGTGCATCAACATTTGGCAACATGTGAATAAGAATCCCTGATTTTTCAACCACGGTTTTCGCTCCTGCCTGCCAAGAGATTTGTAATTTTCAAGTTGGAAAAGCCGACCTAATCCCACTCCTGCCCACATACAAGCAAGAACAACCTGAAGTAAAAAAAAAGCAACATTTAGAATTGCCAAGAAGCGACTTTTTGAACTTGTTTATTTTGTTATTTTGTCGTCACCATGAAGGTGTCTAAATTCAGGCTTATAAAAAAGGGGATCTTAGCCAATTCGCAACAGCGGTTTCTTTGACTGGACTGAATCATTAAGATCAGCGCATTAAAAAGATTCATTCATTGCCTCGTTATTGGGTTCGTAATAAAGGATTTTCTGCATTCATGCATGTCTCGCTCTCTCTTTAGTTTCTTCCACGTCCTCACCCTGAACATCTTGATTGTCGGCGCCGGTGTCCTGATGGCCAAGTTTTACCCGAACATTGGATCCATAATCCGGTCGGTACATTTTATGCGCTTTATTCACCCCTTTGATGTGTTTGCCGAAAAGGAGTTGACTATTGAGCGACTTTCCTTGTTGCAGGTTTTCTGGCGCAACATGCGGCTTGGCTTTAGTGTTCGTCTTCCCCTCCTTGATCCACATGATCTCCTTGAGGCGACGGGGCGCCCTCCGCTGGCCGTCAGCGGTCTTTCACAGTTTCCTCATCTTGTTGGGGATGACCAACTTGGTGGCTCAGTTCTTGATGTAAACGAGCATCTTCCTCGGCAGGATTCAAACATGGTGGACTTTAAAAAAAAAAAAAAAAAACCAAGATATAAAGCGTTTAATGTTCATGGCCAGGGTGTGCTACCGTCCACCATTTACAACATCCGCCTGGAATTCAATGACATAATGATGTTATCTTCCGCTAGGTTCTGTCTTCCAGCCAGCGGGATTGTGATGTGATAAAAAGGTGACTTGAAGGTAACTTGAGATGTTTGATTATTCCTGCTCAGACTAGTCAAAAGGGATTTGTCATGTACTGTGTTTGAATTGTTTCTCTCAGTCGCGAAAATATGAAAAGTCAAGGTCGCTCACGGGAACAAGAGGCTCAAAGGGATGCAGATTTTTACACAATCCTTGTCACTTTCCACGGAATTGGTCCGTACGGCCCGACAGTTATACGATATCAGAGGTCATTCGTATTGATGACGAAATCCTTTTAACTTGGTGATTATATAAATTGTATGCTTTGTAAATGCAACCGTTTTTAAAAATACCTGGCATTTTATAACCCATGTTCAAATCATTCCGGAATTCTTTATTTTGTGCTCAGTATTTCATTTCTTTACTCTCCTTTACCAATGTTTTCGATGCATGAAAATACAAAGGGAACATGAGTGAAATAAATCTCAGCTTGAACGAAATGTAGTGTTACGTTTCATTGAAGGAAAAAAAAAAAAATCAAATGAGGGAATATCAAACCACATTCTGCACGTTACAACAGCGGGGCTTTGTAGTCGATGAATTGGCTGGGCTGCCTGCAGTCCAGACCTGTCTCCCAATGAAAATGATGCATTATGAAGCGTAAAATACAACAACGGAGTTCCGGGACTTTTAAACAGCTGAAGCTGTACATCAAGCAAGAATGGGGAAGAACTGCAACAATTTGTGTTCCATATTTACCAAATGTTCATTTTGTTAAAAAAAAAAAAAAGGTGATGTAACACAGTGGTAAACATGATCTTGTCCCATCTTTTTTGGAAGCGTGTTGCAGCCATAAAATTCTCATTTAATGATTATTTGTTCAAAACAATCAAGTTTATCAGTTTAAAAATGAAATATTTTGGCTTTTTAGTGTATTCAATTAGATATTGCTGGTAGGTTGAATATGATTTGCAAATCATTGTATTTTCCGTTGATATATTTAACACAATGTCCCGACTCCTTTGGAGCTGCGTTGACATATGCTGTATCTCTCTCCAGTGCAGTTGAACAAGAAGCTGATGAATTTGCAAAGTGCCTTGATTTCTTCGATTGCATGAATGGCAACAGGTCGATGCAAAGTGTTGGATTGACCCGGCGCCTTAAGAGGGGCGGGGCTTTGGCACCTTAAGAGGGGCGGGGCTGCCACTGGCAGGTGAGCGATCTCGCCAAGTCTAAAAGCAGCATCGCGTTTGGATGAGTGAGTGAATACACTCGCTTCGTCGTCGGCACGGCCCAATGGTAAGCTACGCGTTTGCTCTTCTTCGGTTAGCTTTAGATTCGATCGTGATCGCTTGCTTTGTTTGTCTGCTTCGCATTTTTGTCCGTTGTGCTTCGTGTTGTGCCGCATCGCGATTTGCTCTGCTGTCACGGTTACCGCCGCAATCGGCAATTTAAACGGCTAAAGTGGGCTAAAGTGTTGGTTGAACAGTGGTGTCTTTAGTGAGCTCATTTTGGATCGTTGTCACGTTTGTCCGGCTGCGAATTGATGTTTAAACGAAGTCCATTGCGTAGCAGGTGGGGTTAATCATGGCGGCGCTCCACTTCCGGGTTGGACTCTTGGGACTTGCAGTTCTTTAGTTCGGTTCGACTTGATATTGTTTGTGTTGGATGCTTTCTTACGTTTAGAATAATGATACATAGTGAAATCACGGTTGATTAAATTAGTTATTAAACGGCCCGAATATAAGACGGCCCTGATTATAAGACGACCCCCTCTTTTTCAAGACTCAAGTTTGAAAAAAGACTTTTTGAACAACCACATTAATTTTGATACAGAAAATAATTGCAGTCCATCTGAAACAAACGATTCTAACAATATATTTGAGAGAAAAAGCATGTTATTTTGCCTCGTTCAAATCTTAATATCTGAACATTTAAATATGTAAACTAAAGTGCAATCACATTCGCCAATGAATGTGATTGCGAAGATTGAATTGATCTTTCTAAGAGTCAACACGTACCAAAGCAAAAAGAAAACTGAGCGCAAAGCCGTGACACAAAACGGAATCGTGGATTTTGGTGAAGCGTTCCACCCTATTGAAGAGACACACCCTTACGAAAAACAGAAGTCTTGGCTAGAATGGATCAATCTCATCACAGAATATCTTCGAAAAGAGAAAATTTCGGTGAAACGTAACCTGGATCCTCCGCCCTGTATCCGGATCACATGAGCCTGAAAGGGCTCATCTCTCCCTACGTCAGATCGCCGTGTTGCACTGCGTTGTTGGATGCACTCACCGATTGCGCGTACCTGTTGCGGCCTCTGGCTTGATGATGGGTGGCTCCGGCCGAGACCTCCCGTGAACACCGGATGGCCAACGTGCGAATTCACAAATATACGTCCGCAGTACATGTAGTTGGCGGCTACTCTCGGCCCTTGTGACTACATGTACTCCCCGGACTTGCACTTTAAAAATCCCTCCAGGCGTTTAGTAACTGATAGCCACACACTCGGGTCCCACCACCACCTGGCCCACAAACCGTCTCCTGTCTGATCTTGTCCTGTCCTACTTCCTACTCCTTGTGACCGCTTCCTCGCCGGACGTAGCACTGCATTTCCTCCACAGCATACAGATAGAAGCTGAATACTTTTCATTTTGTTATCATTAGTCCTATAATCTATATTCTGCTCTTTCTGTATGTCGTTTTCTTTGTGCCCCCCCCCCCCCCCCATTCGTGCTTCTCTCTCTCTCCGTTGCCTGTCACACCTTTGTCTGTCTGCCTGCATATCAAATAAATATCAATAATACCAGCAACCACAGAAGAGTGTTGTCAAACTAACCTGCTGCACAGGTTAATTGTGCCAGGAAGGAATGGAAGGCAAACGGAGTCACGTCACGCCGCAGGAGCAGGCCGCTGAACAGGACCGATTAAGCGTGTTGGTCGGAGGGAAGCAAGATTTGAAATATTTTATTCCAAGGGAATTTTTCAAAAACATTAGCGCACCTTACGCAATGCGATCATAAGAGTGGCAGCAAGTTACACTTAGCGGTGAACTAAAAAAAAAAAAAGCCCTATCTTAATTGTATCGATCCAATCAACACATCGGAAACAATTTAGAAAGCTATTGGACAAATGATAAAAAGCGGAAAAAAATAAAATAAAATAAAAAAACCCCACCGGGCCATTTTTGATTTGCCTTCGGAACCAAGTGGCTTCTTCGAAGACGAAACAAAGTGACGATAAATGCCGGGACTAAAATCAATACGCGGGTCCCTAATTGAAGGGCCTGACAGGAAGTCCTCTCCCACAGATACCATTACTGGTATTAATTCGGTCTGAGGATTGGAAAGGGTCACAAACAGGTCACCGTTCCATGCGGCGGGGGGTGTGACCTGACCTGACCTTTCCTCATCTTCTTTCAAGCCTTTTGATCCCCCGGAAGTCCTCTGGCGGCCTCTTACCTGCTGCGGTTGGGGCATTTCATGGTCACCGCCACGTTGGACGTGGCTCTTTGACTTTTCCACCCATTTATCTGCCCTCGTGTACGTTTCGATCCAGCCAGCCGCGGCTTCTTGAAATGGTCTCGATGACCTAAAACGGCGCTGCCGTCCATCAGAGCGCCTTCCGTCTCGTTCGTTCTCATCCTCGTCTGCGTTGCGACTCGAGAGGACGAGAACGCGCCGGTGCTATCCTCCTGGGATGGATCATATGTCCGCTGGCTCGGCCTCCCCCTCGACGCAAAACACACCCTTTTCGCGTCGGCCGGCCTAATCAATGGGGAGTGCTGCCGGGGAAGGGGGAGGAGGGGCCTGTAGCAGTTGGCCCCGCCCGCCATTGGCCGACGCGGGCCCTTAATTGGATTAAGGCGACTTGCTTAGCTTGATGCTTTGCGCCCGCGCGGGAGAACGCGGAGACGGCGGCGAGGCAGGAAGAGAAGGCGAGCGGGAGGAGGCCTGCCCCGCTCGCGACTTTTGTGAGAGGAGGGGTGAACGGGAAAAAAGAAAAAGAAAAAGGGGAGTAACCTCTCTTCTTTGCCCTTGTGTGCTGCTGCTGCTGCTGCAGCCTCCCCCCTCCCTCCTCCCTCCTCCCTCCCTCCCTCTATCATTCTCTCTTCTTTCCCTTACTCATCTGTTTCTGCGGTTGCTCCGGAGAGGAAGGACACCTGCCGCTCCCTCATGATTCAGCCATTCTGCCGCCGCCGCCGCCCGGAGCTTCTCGAGACACACAAGGCAGCATGTCCCGCCGCAGTGCCGCCGCAGTGCCGGCCCCGTCCCGTCCCGTCCCGTCCCGCGCACTTCAACTCCCGCAGACATCCCATCGCCGCCAAGTGCTCAGGTGAGTGAGCCTTCGCCGTCGCGCCGTCCTCCCCAATGCCAAGCATCCCAGGAAGCTCCCGATTGTGTTTTTGAATCCTGCAGAATATTTGAAGCTTCCGCTTGTGGACGCGTGAGCGCCTTTCTTTGAGACGACGGGACTCCTTTCCGTTGCGCATGGAAGGCCATCCGGCCCGCACCGTTAACAAGGTCAGAATCAAGAACGTTTGCCTCGCAAAGCCGGCCGGCTCTCCCCCCCCAGCCCCCATGATGGACAACGTACTTCGAGCGACTGGCGGCTTACGGTGTCTGAGTTACTAGTGTTCGCAGAACCTGCATCCGGCAGTTTCAAAAAACCCCAAAATGACTGAAGGAGTGGAGGATTTCTCTGCAGGGCCAGCCCCCCCTCCTGGATTAGCCTCCCCCTCTGTTGATACCGGACAATTCCCAGAGGAGAAACCAGAGGAGACCGAGGCGGTTGCAGAGGTAACTGCAGAGGGAGGAGACGCCGACGACGGCGGCGACAACGACGGCGGAGGAGGAGGAGGAGGAGAGCATCCGGGAGCTTTAGGAGTTGTGGCTCTGCCCGGCGGCACCTGCTGCTGCGTGTGCATCGAGATGGAACGGATGGACCGTTGCTTGCACTCGGAGAAAATCTGCATTCTGCCCATCCTGGCCTGCCTGCTGAGTTTGGCTTTGTGCACAGCCGGACTCAAATGGGTCTTCGCCGATAAGATCTTTGAGTACCAAGCTCCCACCCATTTAGATCCCAAACGCATCGGGCAAGATCCCGTCGTCATATCGGCCGACCCCGCTGCGGGACTCCTACCTCACTCGTCAACCGTCCCCCCGAGCGCCGTAACGTCGGCGGGCACGTCGACGGCAGGTTCGTACGCGCCTCCACGGGGGACCCCCCGATCGGAACCGTCGGCCACCGTTCGATCCGCCGCTGAACTTCCCGCCACCCCGAAGCGGACCACAACGCAAGAAGTGAACGACGGCTCCATCTCGACTCTCTGTGAGTACCGGCCTATCTTTCTCATTCCTTTGATCCAGAACTGCCACCCCTCTCACATCAAAACGGGCTAGCGGAAGTGCACTAGCGCTTCATCTGCATCCCGAGATGTGATTTTTATCACTAGAGACAAAAAAAAAAAAGGACTAATCTGTTCTATCGGCTACCAGCGGGGAGCAAAGGCTGTCTCGGGCCTTCCAGCAGACAAGTCGTGGCTTGCCGAGAGCATCACGGAGGTGCATGACTAAGCCTCTGAAATATTGCGCTCCCCGAGGGGTGTGCTCGCTCGGTCACACTGACGGCTGAATGTAATTGGCATTGTTTCCATTTTTTTTTTGACACTTTGGCACACGGGAATTTGTGGAGCTCGGTGCCGCTTTGCGCTAGTGAGGCAAGCAGACGATATTAGCGCCGGACGAAAAAAGTGAAAATCAATAATGCATGACACAAACTGAAACGGCGGGCTGCGGGCACGGGGAGACTTCCTGTTCGCCGCCGCCGCTTCTTTTCAAGGTCGGGGGCCGCACGGTCGGGGCTAATTGACGTCCCCCCGGCGTCCCTTCGCCGCAGGGTGACGGCGCGCTAATGCCGCCGTCCGCGATTAGAACAAGATTGATCGCGTTGGGTGGCTCGTCTCAAGATGGCGACGAGCGACGGCAAGCTCACGGTTGCCCCGTTTGGATCGCACTAAAAATAATGACGGGCCGGTAACAAAATTGGATCGCGGCACGCTTAACATTTCGGGGGCAAAAAAGAACCGCAATTGGTTATTATTATGGCGACCATTATTGAGTTGAGGATTTATTTAACCCAGAACATTGGCTCAAGATTGCGATTCAACTACCTACACCCATGAGTTAAATCTGCCGAGACGTGGGTTGTTGTGCTTATAAACGATCCTATTTTATTTTATTTTAAACCAACATTTTCGAAGAGGAATAAGCAACTTTCACTTGTCAAGGGTCGCCATCAACAAGTCCCTCGCGTCATATGCTTTGGAAAACTGCTGGGTGGAAAAAAACGAACCCAAATGGGTCATTGGGTCCAAAAGAGAGCGAGACAATCCTGGGTTATGGACAGCAACAACATTGGGTTGTGCATTTGATAACCCAGCATATTGGGTCCAGATTTCGATCCACCGAGGGGGTCAAAACTACCCATACAGATGAGTTAAAGCTAGCAAGAAATTGGTTAGCAGGTTAGCAGAATAGCTGTAGCTAAAAAATAATTTCAGAAGCAGCAGCAACTCCTGTCAGGTGTTGTTTTTACACCGGGGGCCCCTCCTGATGCAACCCACCATGCCGCCCACCCTCCACTGCCGCCACACACACACACACACACACGGTCCTCACAATGTCAGAAGTACAAGAACACACACACACACACGCGGTCCTCACAATGTCAGAAGTACAAGAACACACACACACACACACACACACACACGGTCCTCACAATGTCAGAAGTACAAGAACACACACACACACGCACCTTTTTTATGGGTGGGTGGACCCTCCGAATCTGCTGAGTCAAAATTAATCCACTCAACCTTGGCTCTGCGCTCACAGCCACAGCTACCCAGCGAAGAGCTTAGCAAACGTAGACTTTTTAAAATTATTATTATTATTTTTTTTTTAGTGCACTGAAAAAAATGAATCGTTGAATTTGCTCCATTTTATTTCAGCACGCGTCTGCACAACACAATGAAATCGCCTCCACTTTTCTTCATGCAGATTTTTCTTTCACGCTTAGTTAAACTGGATTAGTCGTTACAAGAGTCAAATAATAATTAGGAAAACTAAACGACGTCACGCCTTTACAAGCGTAGCCAGCCAAAGATTTATAGACAAAAGGCATGACCGAGGGGGGCGGTGGTGGTGGGGGGTTGTCAATCATTTGCCAAGGTCACGCAGCCGTTCTGGAGACAAAGCAACGTACAACATACACACCGGAGCCAAATTATTGGCCTCCTTCTATGACAAAAGAAAAAGAAGAACGGTAATGATCAATCAAAAAAAGATTGTTTCAAAATGAGCAATACGCCGCGGCGGACTTGCGCCAATCAAGAAAATAGAGCCTTCGGTGTTTAGCCCCACCCCCAACATGAAATAAGCGTGTAGATGAAACTTTCTCAAAGTTTAAATGGACTTTCCCTCCCGGGATGCAAAATGACGTCATGCGAGAGTTAATGCGGTGACAACTTGACGCTCATAAATTAAGAACAAGGACAAGAATGCGATAGACATCAATTTATTATGATTACTGCCCGCGAACGTGCGCTGAAAACTGTCGTGGGACGCATTTTGGAAAAGACCACGCAGCCGGACAATTTTTACAGCGTTGTCTCTCTACGCCACGACAATGGATATGAAACGCATCCATTTTCAGTGTCTCAAAAGTTATTTGAATAATTAAAACGTTCATGCTGAATTTTTCATACTTGGGGTCACTGACTGCCTCAGCAAATGGAGACAAGTTCATGCTCTGGTTTGGGGGCCTGATGTGGCAAATACTTCACATTCTGTACTTTAAGAAGTACAGATACTTGCGTTAAAAAAAAAAACAAAACAATGTAAAAGTAGAAGTCCATATTCAACTCATTCACTCAAGTTAAAATGAAAAAGACTCAAAGGTACGATATTTTCCACACTATAAGGCGCTTTGGAGTATAAGGCGCACCTTCAACGACTGGCCTATTTTCAAACACAATTTATTCATAGGGCGCATTACATTATAGAACCGAGGCCGCGATAGTGGCTGCGGTTGCGCTATGCATCCACTAGATGGAGCTACGCTCCAAGGAATACGATACAATACGATACAGCTTTATCGATAGAGAGCCTACACAACCCAAATTAGTGTCGGGTTACAATTGGTTCCTGCTAATAATCACCACTAGGTGGCATCAGAACACGAACAGGGAAACAATTTCAATATAACGAGACCGTTAACAGCATATATGGAGGCGTTTCGGATTATAGGGCGCACTGTCCACCAGTGGGAAAAGCCAATGCTTTTAGGTGCGCCTTATAGTGCAGAAAACACGGTAATGATCACATCATTCTGAATACGCCGTCCATGGAGGATGGATGGACCGTTCCATCCCAATGCCAATCTCTGCAGTCCAGATCTCCACCGGGGTTAGCTTGAGAAGGATTTATTGACAAATGTTTGTCACGTCGTCATCACCAAGTCTATTTGGACCGAATAAGGACTTTGAATGTTCAGATATTTGTGGCCTAAATGACACAATACAAGTCAAACCAAAACTATTCCTCAAGTAGTCGTCTGCAAACACTGCATGAAAAATCGCCATGAGTACAGTCACAAAGTCGTTTTTATTTCCCACCACTACGGGGACTGACTCGGCCATTGAAGAATATCGCATCCCTTCAAAAAGTTTTGAATTGCTCTCCTAGATGGTTATGTCACGCCGTCGAGCGGCGTCCTATTACTTTTGTCTGAATGAATGTAAACAGAGAGCCCTTATAGGACTCGGACTTCATCTGTCAGCAGTCGCAACACATTATCCGTAAACATGCGTGAGCCTGTTCGGTCAGCACGTATCCTATCCTCCCAACGCAACCGCCACAACATTCGAACTTGCCATCTTCTTCTTCTCTATATTGGCACATAAATGAAATGTTTTCAACATCCAGGCAGTAACTTGAGGTGATGATGAGTTTCAGTTTTTGCTAGAAGAGAGGGGCACGCGAGTCATCAGCGGTAGGGGGCGCTCTCCCATGTTCTCGCTTCATGGCACGGATGCGGGATTACACCACGCTTTGTGCAGGATTGACACCAGTCCAGAAAATAGAGCCCCCCCATTGACACGTTGGGGGGGGGAAAAAATCCCTTTTCAGGTTGACCACAACACGATCCAATCAGGTATGCTACGGCATAGATGGCGAACTCCTCAATCCAGTTCTACCTGGATTTTTGCGATTTGCAGGATGGCCCCGCCCGTCCTTACCCCCGCGAATAGTGGGGGTCCACTGTGTCGTTTGAAGTTGTAATATCACCATTAAACAGCAGCTGGCCGTCCTTGAATGCTCATTTTTATGGCATACGTCGCTTTGCATCGGACATTTTTTTTTTCGTTATTGTATACGGGGTCATTCATACGTGCATTGAGAAAGATATGAAAAATTCCATATATTAAGGAACTGTAATGTATATATTTGTTCATTAAAACTCATTCAGTAGCAGCTAATTCTAAACCAAGTCTGGAAAAGACGTATCAAAACGTCTTTGGGAGTGTATGAGATAATAAACAATATTTGGCCCATATTTCAAATGGCATTTTTGTCGTATATTTATTTTGGAAGTGCGTCGTTCTATGTGCCCCCCCCTGAGTTGCGCTGATGAAAAATTGCCCATCCCTGTGCTACAACATTTATCGTAGTTTGGAGCATGTTTTGGTTCTGCTTTAAGATTTGCTTCAATGTAGAGTTGACTTAAATGCTTGTTTGCCTCTTTGGTAACAGCAAAACCATATTGACTGATGTTTGAAAATCCCACAACATTCTTGTGTCGGTGCCAAATTGAACCCGAGTATAGGGGGTTAAAAATTGGTTTAGCTAGTACGGCATCCATATTGTTTTGCACTAAAGGCAAATCTCCTCGTCTGGTGATAATGAGCAGTTTCCCACTTGGATTTCACATCAGATTTGTCAGTCGAGTCACCCTGTCAAGTTTGCAAGCGTCCATGCGTGTCACCGCTTTGGAATCTGCCGCCCGTCTTCCCCCACACTCATCGTGTACCACAACCACCTTTGCAGGAATGGACTTGTCTTGGGCATCTCTTGGGAAACGAGCACCGTCGACGTTATTATCTGCAACGGTAACATGGATGATGCCTGTCTAGCGTGAAACCCCCCACATGGCGAACGCAAGAGTCATGCGGGTGACGATGTGGCCTTGGAAGATTACGCTTTGCGGCGTGATGACTAAACGTGACGGCTTTTAACGGTCATGTTTAGGGTTCAACGTGGAGTTTCCGCCATTGCTCCACTTCCTTCTAATCGATTGCTGGGGGGTAGAAAATTCATCAAGGAATACGTGTTCCATTTTTTTTTTTTTTCTTTGTCACTCCCGTTCACTAAAACACACGTTAGCGCCGTCATCTTAGCTCTCATCTGTATGCGTCCCTTTATCTGACGGTCTCTTCCTCCTTCCCGCCGACCCTCTTGTGACCTCGGACGACCGCATTTCTTTTTTTCTCTGAGCCTTGACGCAAATGTTTTTTTTTCCTCTCTGGGGTCCACGCGGAACCCTGCTTTCACTTTTGACGCGCTGCTTTTTTTTTTGTTTTCCTCTCTGCCTCACCATCCACCGTTATTTTGCTCCGTCGTCTTCTTCCTCGATACCAAAGACCGTTTTGTCCATTAAAAATAGGTTTTTCTTGATCGCTAGCCGTCCCCTGACATATGTGGGGTTCCTTTGTGTCCTTCCCATTCTGGTTTATCTGCCGGGCCGACGTCATCAATCACTCACATCTGTTATGTGAGGCCCTGTAAAAGTGTTTCCAAAAAAAAACATTTCATTAGCTAAGTACGTATATGGTGATGTGTTAATCAATTTGAAAGGTCAATTTTATTAACCCCAAAGGGAATTTGGAGCATCGTCGTAGCGGCAAAAAGGGAACGTGGCATCATTGTTGCGCAGCTCTGTGGAGGATGCAAATGAGAGTGTGTGTGCGGCAGGCAGAGGTCATGCAAGAGCAGCGTCCGCAGTTGCACGATCGGGGCGTGGCTCTAGTTGGAAGAACATTTGGTGGGGGGAAGGGGGGGGCGTTATAGTGGCTCTAAAAATACTGTACTGACTCTAAGATGCTGTTTTGAGAAATGACTGAAGTGAAGCAAACCTTTCCTGCAATACAATGTCAGGCTCTCGATTTGGACCCGTTATTATAACATGGAGCGTATTCATACGCCTGATCAATTAAAAACGCGAAACTGGGGAGCTGACGTGAGATGTTGTCGTCTTTCCAATGTAACCAAGTGTCGTTATGACTCGTGGTTCCCCTGGTTCCTCTCAGCCAGCAAACGGTGAAACGGCCAGATAGTGGCGCCCTCTTGTGGCTATTTTTTTGACATTCATTTGGACGAGGGCGTGCCCATTAAACATCTGACAGTGTCATTCATTCATTGGAGTTTGATTGACGGGAGCATTTTATTCCAAATGTTTTGTCGTTCATTTGATATTAGAGCAGAAATATTTCCTCCTCACATTTGTGATTCAGAAAAACGTTTTTTGCAACGGGCATCATTTTTGAATTTTGTATTTGCTGTCAGTGTCATGGCTTGAGCATGGAGGAAGTTTGGCATATATGCCCTTTTGCTTCATGCCCTTGTCTGATGTAGGTAGATAGATACTACAATGAAAAAGTGACAGCTAAAAGGTGGGGAAAGCCTCACTATTTCGTGGGGTTTTAATCGTCCTACCATGTGATAGTGTCATTTGAAATGAGAAATGTCATCAATAAACGAGACTTGCGGGCGTCACGTTACACCACTGATTACAATGTCCGATTCACGGTGCAGGGGTTGTGGGTTCAAATCCGGGCTCCGGCCCCCCTGTGTGGGTTTGCATGTTCTGCCTGTGCCTGCACTGTCAAAACAGTTGGGCCCAAAAAAAAAAATTGGGGGTTCAATTGGACCCAATTTATGTTTTAAGAAAAAGCACCGGCCCCCATTTGAGTTGATTTGAGCCAAAAAAGTGGCTTATTCAGTTTTGACCGAAGGTTAACGGTCAAATGAATTCAACAAATTGGGTCCCCATAAAAAAAAATTAATAATAATAATTAAAAAAATATATATATATATAAAAATTAAATAAATTTAAATACATTTTATAAAAATATTTATTAAAAAATATATATATATATATATATATATAAATTAAATACATTTTATAAAAATATTTATTAAAAAAATAATATAAATAATAAATAAATCTAAATAAATTTTATAAAAATATTTATTTAAAAATAAAATAAAATAAATAAATATATATATATATATATATATTTATATTATTTATTTTTGCACTCGAAACAAAAAGCTCACAATGCCTTTTTTAAAAATGATTCCTGCACTTGTGCTGTCAAACACACACACACACACACACACACAGAGTTGCAAATCAACGTGACGGTTTTCAAAAGATTCAAATATGTAAAGTACCCAAACAGTGCTAAATGAAGAAATCGGAATGTCAAAAGTGTCGACCTGTCGACATATGAACAGGAAGTGGATGGCTGTCGTAGAAGCCAATCAATCGGTCTTGATGGGTTGATTTTTGACCCAACAAAAAACATTTCAGGCGTGTAACCCGGTAACTGTTTAATTTGAAGCAACAATTTGGTTCCTTCCATAAGAAATCAGCCACAATTTGGACCCGACACAAACAATCCCAAAATGGAGTGAATGAAAGAAACCAACTGTTTTCCAAGTGCGCGCGTGGGTTTTCTTTGGTTACTCACCCCACCAAACAGGCGTGGCAAGTGAATGGAACACTCTAAATTGTGATTGTTGTTTGCCGATGCGTGCCCTGCGATTGTCTGGCAACCGGTTCAGCTGGGATCGGCTGCCGCGCACCTGCGACCCCCGTGAGGAGAAGGAAGCGGATGGATCAAACTGGTTTTTCAATTACATATATGCTCTCATGTGCCATATTGTACCAAGTAATGCGACCTTATTAGAAGATTTATAGACTGTTGTCAAATATTGTATACCGTATATAGTATATCTTTCGACATTTTAATACGTAATCTGTTTCAATATCGGACACCCGTGGGACTCGTTCGCTTAACTGGCGTCTTTCAGCTTACTATTTTCTTATTGAAGGTCAGCGGCAGGATTGAGAGAAAGCGAGTGGGGGAGCCAGAAAAAACACGCGTGGAGAAAAACGGAAGAAAAATCAACTTCTTCTTAAAAACAAACAAAAACATTCGTCTTTGTGGCCACAAAACAAAACACCATCTTTTGCGTTCTAAACTCTGTAGCGTGGGGGGGGGGGGGGATTTGATGCAGGAATTCTCATCATGCTGAGCGGCATGATGAAAATAGCAAGAAAGAAGAATTGTTTTTTTTTTTTTATTGTTCATTTTCGATGTTCATTATTTTATGTTAGTAGAAGGACGTGTGTGTGTGTGTGTGTGTGTGTGTGTGTGTGTGTGTGTCTCCCACCCCCCACCCATACTCCCCATGCCATCTGCGACCACGTGGCCACCCACAAAAGGATGCCATTTGCCCAAAAAAGTTGAAATGTGGTATTGTACAGCCCAGCATATGTCAGACCTCGGAAAACAATTTATAGCTTGATTTTTTTTTTTTTTTTAATCTCACTGAAGAAATTCATATGCTAAACCTGTTATTTGAGTGAGAACGCATGACTGCGCTTTCATTTAGAGAGAGTAAAATGATCCCCCTTTTCCCCAATGTGTTGCGTATGACAATGTCTTGAATGGGCAAAGGAGTACGAGGCAAGAGAAAATCCACAAATTCTAGAAGAATAGTCGCAATGGGAAAATAGCGGTAGTTGTCATTTTAGAATACGATGACGGGTCACAACTATCGTAGATTGAAGATGCCCAAACATGTGAATGGCAATGTACAGTTCATAGCGTGTTTCTCCTCTCAAATGATTGACTGCAGTCACAAAATGTGCTGGCGTAATTCACATGATTCGTACTTTGTTTATTTTCAGTGGCCCAAATTTTCGGGAATGATTTGTCAAATGCGCGGGATGATGGGAGTGAAAGATTCCCAGACTTGTGGTGGAGTGCATCATGTTTCGTTAACGGCAGCAGGCAGCGCATCCCTCGCCCCGTCCCAAGACTTGACAAATAAAGCCGGCATACCGAATTTCCAACGCTGCTTTAATATTTTGGACCCGACAGCAAAAAATAAGGCCCTCGCGACCCTTGTGAGGATAAGTGGATCAGAAAATGGATGGATGGGACGTCTAGCTTCAGACTCATTAGCAATTTTCATTTGAGTGTAAGTCGATATTTTAATGCGTCGTTAAAAATTCATGAAGCCTTTTGCGATAATCCTCCACCAAAGTCCACTAATGACTTTCACCGAAGGGCCCGCGTTAGTTCTCGCACGACATGAATGGACTGCATCGCGTGTCCTGATTCGTTCTGTTTTTTTTTTTTTTTTTGTGTGGGTGTCTTCTGCAGCTTCCACCAGCACCACCACCACCACTACGGCCAAGACCTCCAGTCACGTGACGCGCTGCAGTGACAGCCAGAAGAACTACTGCGTCAACGGAGGGGAGTGCTTTACCCTTGAAATCATGCCTGGCAGCACCAAGTTTTTGTGCAGGTAAGGACTTGGAACTTGGGTCCGTGGCTTTTGATTGAACATCGCTGTACATTGCAATACGGCAATTTAGCTTATCGAGAGAGTTAAAACCTACTTAAAAGGAAGGCTTCATTAAATTGACGTGGAGCTTGATTGGTAGTCATTTATTAGTTTAGCTTGGAAAAAAATGCTAAGGGCTGAAAGATACACATCTATAGTGACATATTTCACTTGTATAGCAACATTTTCATTACACAGGTACGTCCATGTTGGGCGCAACTAGAACTAAAGTGTGCATATCACTGCACTACCGTCAATTGCGGACTCTAAGCCGCTACTTTTTCCCCCAAACTTTCAACCCCGCGGCTTATTTTACCCCTCCCCTCCCCTTGTGGTTTCCTTTCTAACTAAGATCTCGGGGCGCTTTACAGCGAGTACCGACAGGCCCTTTGCACTGTATCCCATGTTCGTCATTGTTTTTTTCATGTTTCTTGTGCGGAGCGTGCCTGTTAAGTGATGTTTCGTTGCACGAAAGTGTAATGACAATAAAGATCCATCCATCTATTCAGTGATGCGGCCAATTTGTGTCATTTTTCTAACGGCCGCCAGGGGGCGCTTGAGTAGAAAAGGTCAGATGAAGAGCGGTGGAATATATGCGTGGAGGAAGACTGCAACTTCTTGTCTTGCGCATCAATGAAATTAGCGTGAACATACCCTCATCGTGGAAAATGCAAAAAGAAAGGCAGATGATGCAATATGTTGACATGTTTTAATGCGGGCACATGCGGCTTATATGCGGGTGCGGCTTGTGTATGTACAAAATTGATTTTCCTCTAAAAATGTCGTGGGTGCGGCTTATAATCAGGTGCGCTCTATAGTGCGGAAATGACGGTACATTGGACGACCAAAAGGACAGAAAGAAAAACATAATGCAGAGAAAAATTGGAAGTGGTTGACCAGAAACGGCAAACGAGGTCCACGCTGACATTGTATTCCAAAAATTTTTTTTTATGGAAAGCGTTCTTGCTCAAGGAGAGCCAGGCACGCGCGCATGCGTAGCGAACATTTCCGGGCCAGCGAGTGATTGACAGCTGTTGAAAAAGACGCGCCGCGCAGGCGACATTAAAAACCAACGCCGTGCCGAGTATTTTTTTTTTCGTCATCTCCATAATGCGAGTGGAGCCGTGCCCGCCAATGAAGTTGCCGAGACGCCAGAGCAAAAGTGTCACTCTGTTCATTTGGAGGTGGGAGGTCATGCTGGATTATTTCCGACATTGTTGATGCGCGCGCAGCTGGCAAATGAGCACCTTGTCTGCTTGCCGCTTCCTGGTCCACTCGTTCTCCAGAGTGTAGTTTGGGTCATCAAAAGACCATCCGGCACGGCGTCTTTCACATCAAAAGTGAAATGTTATATTTGATCCATTGGATTGATTTAATCGTGCGTATCAGAAGCATTGTGCCTGGGAAGTCTTGGCAAAGGCTTCATGATGTACTTGAAGTCTGATGTCGTACACGGTGAACAGGACTGCAGAGAGGACAGTCCCCTGTGGCGACTGCCGTGTTGTTGCTAACCACATCTCTGCCAGTTTGTCCCCGCGTAACTACGATTGGATCGTGTAGAAGGCGCTTGAGAAGAGTGAAAGGGCCCTTTATTGTTTTTTCTCACAGTTCTCACGAAAAAAAAAAAAGAGTGGCATGTTATTGCCGTGCCGCATGTCAAATACGGTGGTACCTCTACTGACGAACGTCTCTTGATGCGAAATTTTCAAGTTACGAAACGCCTCAAAAGGAAAATATTGCCTCTTGTTACGAAATAAATGTCAAGATACGAAAGGTGAAAATGCAGTGTGGGCTGCTACTCACAGCTCCGAATTTCCCGAACGCTACATACTTCTAGCTGCTCTACCATTGGCTACTACCTAGCATCATCCTGGCATCCCATTCCGATAGTTGTACGTACCGTATTGGCCCGAATATAAGACGGTGTTTTTTTTGCATTGAAATAAGACTGAAAAAGTGGGGGTGGTCTTATATTTGGGGTCTAGACATTATACGCATTCACGACGCTAGATGGCGCCAGATATCAATGAAGCGAATGCGGAACTGGACTCCCCAGGCTAAAGTGAAGCCCTGTCACGAAGAATAAAAATAAAAATAGCGGTAGCACGAAGAAGAAAAATAAAAAATAGCGGTAAGAAGGAAAAGAGAAGAAAATAATAGAAGAGATTGGAGAAACGTAGCGACAATCTGGAGAAAAGTGGGTCGAAGATCGGCCAGGTTAACCGGCAGCTGAGGAGAAGTTATGATGTCATTTACATTTAAAAAACCAGAAGCCATTCATTTACGAATGTGATTGCACTTTAGTTTACATATTTAAATGTTCAGATATTAAGATTTGAATGAGGCAAAATAACATGCTTTTTCTCTCAAATATATTGTTCGAATCGTTTGTTTCAGATGTACGGTAATTATTTTCTGTATAAAAATTAATTTGGTGTTCAAAAAGTCTTTTTTTCAAACTTGAGTCTCGAAAAAGAGGGGGTCGTCTTATAATCAGGGCCGTCTTATAATCAGGCCAATACGGTATACGTGAATCACTAAGTCAGGCGGTCGCTCAAGATGCTGATGTTTGCCTTGGACATTTTCGAAGGATTGTTAAAAGCTGACAAAAGCAAACGTCCTTGGATCAGTTCTTTACAAAACGGCAGGCAAAAAACAATTTTGAGAGAGAACACGAACTAAAGAGGGCAAAAAAAACAACGAGGACGCAGTTAAAAGTTCAATGACCGTCATTTTTATTCTTGATTCTTTTTGTTTTTTACATGACACAAACCCTCATTTATTGCGCAATAATCTCATTGTAGCACGTATTTGTTACATATTTTGATGCATTTTCATGCTTTGGAAAACATTTGTGTCTAAATTTTGGGGGGGGGGGCTTGGAACGGATTAGGGCATTTCCATGGAAAATGTGTCTTGAATGACAAACTTTTCTAGTTCAGAAATGTCTTCCAGAACCAATTAATTTCACAAGTGTGGGTACCACTGTCATCCCGTGCATCCACATGTCCAGTACTGGTTTTCTTGGTCAAAAGGAAAGCGTGCGATGGGATTGCGACACAGGTCGTGACTCATGGTGTAACGCAGCTGGCCGAATGTTGCTGGTGCTGACAGAGAAATTGTGCCGGGGGGGGTTGTCCAGTTTGCACTTTGAAGCCATTTGTCTGATCTTCCGTCAATCATTTGACCACACGTCCGATGCCACGTGTGGATCGTGAAGACATAATTGGACGTTTAAAAAAAAAAAAAAATCCATCATCCCAAGCCCTTTTTTTTTTTTTTGTCCATCTTGTCTGTCCTCCGTGTAACATGTCAGTCATGTTATTCTCTTGTCCAACCAGGTGCTTGACCGGATTCACTGGGCACCGATGTGAACAAGCTGTGCTTAAGAAAGTCTCAAACCCAAAACGTATGTGACCCCTGTATTCAGTCCCACATGTCATGACTGGTGTTTCACTCTTTTTTTTTTTTTCAAAGTTGAGAAGTTCATCTTTCTTTACTGAACAATGATGATGGTTGAATTTGATGAGAATTCAAGCTTTGTGATCTGGGTTTGACGAAGGACCGATGTCCTCTGTGAGAGCAACAATGAACTGAAATTTGCACGTCCCTTCCACATCATCACATCCCATTCTGGTGTCCATCACTCAAATAAACAGCGTCTTTTTTGTCTTCTTAATACGCAAAACCCCCTACTACTAATTTTTCCATTCGGCACGCCCCCTCTGACACCAGCACGCCGTAGGCTAACTTGCACGTTTGACGCTAACTTGTCATTTGCAACAAATCTTTTGGCTTAAATGTGTGGCAACACCGGGACTCCAAGTGAGCACCGGGGCTGAGGCTCCTCCCGTGCTCTTTGTGAGTCCTGTGTGTCCCTGGCCTTGTATAATCCTCGCGTTGGGCTTCACCCAAACAAAATATTTGGGAACAACCGAAAGATCAGCTCAAGTGGCTGCCTATGCACATGCACATTTCAGTCATCTGCTTCAAATTGAAACCTCCCTAAATCCAAGAGATTTTTTTCCCATTGACCTGAAAAGTTACCAATTCCAACAAGACGTTTGTCTGAGGGGCCCATCCCATCCCAACACCAGTGATGACCATTGTGGGTTCTTCTTCACTTTGATAAACTAACTGCCCGCCGTCTCTTCTCGTCTCTTTGTCTTTTTTTTCTCCTAATCAGGTGCCCAAATGAATTTACTGGTGATCGCTGCCAAAACTATGTGATGGCCAGCTTTTACAGTAGGTCTCCTTTTACTTGACTCTTTGTTTTTGTTTTGAATGGTGCATGTTTCATTAGCTGTGGACGCGCTATGATGGGATGCCTTCAAAGTTCCGTTTCACTGGAAAACTAGGAAATAGGCAGATGGGATTTTTTTGCATGTTCAAGTTTGCTTCAGTATGTGAAAGCTGCATGCGATATTGATTAAGTGCACACGCGCACACACAAAGCTCTACATAAACAACCCAGTGGTGTAGAGAACAATCACAAGCAAGGAAGCGGCATGAATCTAAACCTTAATGAGTTATGCCCAAACTGGGATGGAAAATAAGAGGATGGAAAAAAATGCTAAAGTCACGCCAAACAAGCTAGCAGGCCTTTTTTTGGGGGGGGCAAATATGAAACGTGATGGTGAGAAATCAAACAGCCCTTGCTTATTATGTGTGTATGCTTCGTGCCAGCATTCCTGATTCTCGAGGACCTGGCCTGATGACATGGCCACAAATAGAAGCGGAAATTAAAGTTGAATATTGGATTTGGATACAGCAAAAATATGAATCATTCTTTGCCGAGGAAAAAGAATGCATGTCCCGAGCATTGTTATATGGGCTGTCTGCTTGTGTTGCAGCACCGTTTGTGTTCAGAAACCTCTTGCCAGATCAAATTTTTAGCTTGTGGCGTTTCTGGAGTTTTGTATCGTATGTTAGTGTTCGGGTGCAACGAATACACCACCTTTCTTTGGTTTTTTTTTTGTGTTGGTGTAAATTTACTACGCAGGAAAACACGGCTCACCTTAGTGTTATCGTTCATCTCCCGAAAGTAAACTATCTGAACAAAAACAAACACTGTACCGTGAAACACGATTTAGATGAGCTAATGGAATTAGCATAGATGTGACAGTAAATATGAACATTCAAACCACCGCTACTTTAATGAATTGAGAAACAAAAACGACATGGCAAAATAGAGTACCGCTATATTTAAAAAAAAACATAATTTTGACTGTCAGAGTTGTGTGTGTGTGTGTGTGCATGTGTGTGTGTGTTTGTCCAACATGAATTTTAAAGACTATACTGACTTCTTTTTCAGAAGCCGAGGAGCTGTATCAGAAACGTATTTTAACAATAACCGGAATCTGCATTGCCCTCCTCGTGGTTGGAATCATGTGTGTGGTTGCCTACTGCAAAACAAAGTACAGTATGCCACGTTTTTTATGCATGATTTTGCATGGCTAAAAAATTCAGTGAACGATTGAATTATAGCAAGGGTGTCAAACTCGTTTTTGTTGCGGGGCCAGATTTTAGTTACCGTATTTTCACGACCGTTCGGCGCACCGTATTGTTGGGCGCAGCCAGGCGTGGTCAAACATACGCCAGCTTAAACATACGGCATGCACGCACGCACGCTACAAACACGTTTTTGAAAAGGCAACGGAAGCAAAACTGAGTTTGGTTGTACTTGATTTAGCCATCTTACAATGTACTCACGTTTTTTCTCTTACACGCTCACCGACTGGTACAAGCTAGGGACGTGCCTTTAGCGTCCTCTTACACGCCCACCCATCACTCATTGGCGGACTTTCGCATGCCTGTCATCACTCACGCCCGCCTTTTCTCTCTATAAACAGCGTGTCGGCTCTCAGTCAGGCTTTGGAACTCGGCGCATACACTAGACGCTCCGCATTATAAGGCGTCCTGTCCATTTTGGAGAAAATTGAAGACTTTTAATGGCGCCTGATGGTCGTGAAAATACGGTAGTTTCCCTTGAAGGGCCGTTATGACTGAAACCGTATAAAGAAGTCAAGAATCACCGTTTATTCACCTATTGTTTAAGACCCTGTCATGAGGGGTTTGAGAAGAAGAAAATGCTCACAGTATCACTCTTATTTATTGCTCATGAGAATTTGAAATTTTGGTAGCGATTTTAGGAAGCATCCTGAAAGTTGACATCTTGCTTTCGCGGGCCAAATAAAATGATGTGGCGGGGCCAGATCTGGCCCCCGGGCCTCGAGTTTGACACCGGTGAATCGTAGTGTCCATTAGCGACTGAAAATCTACGCAACCTAATCTGGTACAGAACGTAAATACCGTCTCATCAATTGGATCACGAAGCCAATTCTAGCATTTGTTCGGCAATCGGTTACGCCAATATTGGATTGAAGACCACATGGATTTCCGGTTACTTTTGGACGCTCTAACTATCGTGTACCGCGGGGTGGTTATTTCCCAACCACGTGCCGTATGTATTCAGCGACCGCTGCCGCAGTCCAAAACAAAAACTCTATCGATTTTAAGGGTCACTGATTCAATTGTCGTCAATGTAGCCACAAAACCGAGTATGTTTCTTCCAAAACAGGAAGCAGAGGAAAAAGCTCCACGACCGTCTCAGGCAGAACCTGAGGACTAAGAGGAACACGATGGCCAAATCAGCCAGCCGGCGGCAGGTTTCCACTTTGCCTCTGCAGGATTTGCAGCAGGCCAATGTATGCGTCAACCGTCATGTCACGCTTCAAATGGGACAAACGATACCACGGTTAATACGAATCGCTTACTTTTCATCTGTTTTTTTTAAAAAGCAGTGTAATGGGACAGCGATCCAACACGCAGCTGAGAAAGAGACGGAGACGACCTTCTCCACAAGCAAATATGCCTTAGCCACACAACAACCTACCACACTCGGCAACATCTCCAGCCAAAGGTGAGGGAAGACTTCCAATCAAATGTCGCCACTGGCGGCATCATGTGCAGGTTGCGAGTCCCAATCTCTTCATTTCAGAACCCCTCCCATTTCAGTCCGATTGTCAAATTGACAGCTCTTATTGGCTCATACTCATCCGTAGTTTTCTTAACTCATTCACTCCCAAAGACGTTTTGATACGTCTTTTCAGGCTTGGTTTAGAATTGGCTGGGACTGAATGAGTTAAAAGACACACTAAGAAGACACTGCTTCCGCTGTGGTAGACTGTCTCTTTTCGGAGCTTAAAAAGAAATAAATGACACATTTTATTCCCCCAGGTCAAATCGCGCTGTAGTCATTTGAGTTTTTCAGACATTCCACCAAACAAAGAACCATTTTCTTCACATGCATCCATGGGAGCGGTTTTTAAGATGATGGGGCAGCTCCAATGTATTGGCGTTTGAACACTTTAAGGGTTTAATGTCAAATTCATTCACTTCGGAATAACTTTTTCCTGCCATTATGACAGCAAAAAAAAAAGGACATTTCAGTATTTTCACATTTGAGCAAAGCTCATGGAAATGGCCTCCGATGATTTGCTTCCGCGGGCCACATCAAATGACGTGATGGGCCAGATGCGGCCCCCGGGCCTTGAGTTTGGCACCCAACGATGAAGATTCCACCGAGCTAATGATTGAATTCTTTGGTGAAAATGCCGCCAATTGTTTGTTCCCGCATGATGCGTGACCTTAATCCTTGTCTGTGAAAAACGACTTAGTGGATGTCGCAGCGCGCCCGCCCGTGGTGGCTTTGTTGGTAGTTGACAACGCTGCCTCAAATAGGGCCCCTGTGACTCTCATTCTTGACTCTTGATCACCTCAGGGGGCCCCCGGAGTTATCGCCACAAATGTTCACAACCGGGAACTGTGGTGTGAGCTTGAAGATTTTCTGGCAAGTGGCGCATATGGACCCCTCACATTAAACATGCGTTTGGCTTTGGCTTGCTCTAGGACTGGTGGAAGAGTAACATGCTCACTGGAAAGGCTCTTTTTCAGTATCGGCTTAGCAAGTTGATGAAGCACGGTGGCCGGAGGACAATGTCTTTTGGCTGTTTTCTGGATCATGATAGCTCCAGTTAACCTTGTCAGCATGCCACGATTATTTTGCAGAATGCGATATGCAGTACAGGATTACCGTAATTTCCGCACTATAGAGCACACCTGATTCTAAGCCGCACCCACTCCATTTTCAGAGGAAAACCAATTTTGTACATACACAAGCCGCACCTGTATATAAGCCGCACGTGCCCACATGAAAACATGTCAACATATTTACAAAGAAAGAGAGAGTTTTCAACGTTTTCATCATATAACTTAACAATAATAATAATAATATAACTTTCTTCCCAAACGGTGCCTGTGATGCAGCAGTAAAACGCTAGCAACATGCTAACAACACACTAGCAACAGAATAGCAACACACTATAACAGGTCCGGTAAAAGAACATAGCGGTACTTGTCAAAATCACGGTGAGCCGTCTTCATCTTCCTCCTGTGAACTGAAGCCATCGAAGTCCCCGTCCTCAGTGTCGGAATTAAACGGTGTCATAAAGACCGCTCTTAATCTGACCTTTTCTACCCGAGCGCCCCCTGGCGGCCGTTAGAAAAATGACACAAATTGGCCGCATCACTGAATAAGCCGCAGGGTTGAAAGTTTGGGGAAAAAAGTAGTGGCGGCTTATAGGCCGGAATTGACGGTACTGACATTCTAGTCTCGACCCTTAAGAGCTTGTGTGCTATATGGAGAGATACAAACACAGTTGAAGAAGTTTGTTTAAAAAAAAAAACTAAAACAAAAAAAAAACAATGAGCAACGGTCGCTGAAATAACTGGTACTACAAAATTATTAAAAAAAAAAAACTGACCTCGGCACAAACGACAGCATCCTTAACTTAGCATTTTGTTTCACCACCTTATACGCCCCCCCCTCCCTGTCTCCACAGCTGGAGTCATGACTGGAGCAGCAGTGTCGTGTCTGACACTGACTCTGTCTCCATGATGTCATTGATGGAGACTAGCCAGCATGCCACACACGCCCGTAGGGGTCGGCTGAATGCCACCGGTGGCGTCAAAGACCTACTAAGTGCTCATTCAAAGAAGAGCCGAGACATATCCGACTCCAACAGGGATGTGCCTTAAAGTGTGAGGTAACTGATTAATTTCAACTTTGCGTCACCAAGAACCAGTCGGACCAACGATAATTCCAAGACGAAGCATACACGAAAAATCGAAGTCCCCAAAGCATTCTAAAAATGAGAAGGAAAAAAAAGTGGAATCCCAGCAGCGGAGTGGTTAGCATGTCCGCCTCACAGTGCAGAGGTTGCGGGTTTGAATCTCGGCCCTGCCTTTCCTGTTTGGAGATTTTCCGTGAGGGTAACCTGCGATTTGCTAGCATCCCATCAAGGGTGTATCCTGCTAACCTAATCAGCATATTTAGTATGGCAAATGGATGGTTTGGATGGATATTACAATCCTACACGACGTACATTTGAATCCCCTGTAAAGTGAAAATAAATCCACCCTGCCGAACTTGAAGTACGCAGCTGCAGGTCTCGTCAAATTCTGCAAGATTGCAGAACACAGTTAGTGTGGCTAAAAGGGTTCATGTGTCAACCCTTAGACTAACCGTCGTAATCCATGTACACTATTTACAACGATTCATTCTGTTCTTCAACCCCCTCCGCCTATTTGTACCCTATTCTCCCGAAACGTGCAATGCGGTATTTCAAAATGCAGTTTTTCCATCAGGGTTTCCGCACAGATTTGGACTCAGAAAGTATTGACCAAAAAAAAAAAAAAAAACAGGTCGCAAGACCAGCAAAGTACAACAAAGGACACTGGTAAAAGACCCGCAAAAACGAAACAACCCAAAACACTTGGTAAGGCGAGGACAAAATATAAACAGAAAGACCTTGTCAATAATCAAAAATCCGACTTCAACGGACAATTAGGACGGCGGAAAAAATCCTTGGCACCGCCCTACCCACCCACTCTTGAGGACTTGCACACTGCAAGAATCAAGACAAGGGCCAGGAAAAATCCTACTGGACCCCTTGCACCCTGCCCACCACCTTTTCCAGCTACTCCCCTCAGGCAGGCGCTACAGATCCAGCAGACACGTAAACAGCTTCTTCCCTCTCGCCATGAACTCCCTAAACAGTCACTGACGTAGTCACTCTTCTTGTACAACAAATACTGCTACTGGTCACTCTAAAATGGTTCAGTGATTTTCTGCACCAACTGTACAAACTGTCACAGTCTTGTATTCTACCACTGATCACTTTAGCTCTGCTTGAAACTACGGTTCACTTACATGACCAAATGTCCTTCCATACCTAACTGTCATGTTCTTGTTTCTGATGATACTAATGCAGCGTGTTATACCGGAGACAAATTCCTTGTGGGTTCGACATACTTGGCCAATAAAGATGATTCTGATTCTGATAAATAGACAAGAAACCCCCAAAATGTGTATGATACCAAAAACCTGACAAATAATTACAATTTTTGAAAAAAAAAAACCTTACTCATGTAAGTACAAAAAACATGTCGAGGTCCAAAAAACGAAGGGCATGAAACATGGAATCCAAGACTTTGCGGCAGAGCCATGAGCAAGAAGAATTAACGGACGCCTCCTGGCGGACCACCTGGTGAGAAGAGTGGAACGTATGGAGAAGCGACGGGTTCAGGATCCTGGAGTGGATGATCCACCGGCGCTCCTCTGGTCCATAGCCCTCCCAATGGACCAGATACACGATGTCGTCGCGATCTTGGCAGTCCTAATCCGTTCTCGTCTTTTTGTGTGTGTGTGTGTGTGTGTTCCAGGCGCGAATCAGACGAGAAAATCCTGCCTCATCCGTCTCCAGTTTCCCGCAGCCCTCCCGCAACCCCAAGCTCTCCTCCCTCCGAGACGTCAGCCACTCTTTCCAGCCAAGCCATCTCGGTCCCCTCCGTGGCTTTAAGCCCCTCCGCTGAGGAGACGCGCCCCCTGCTGCTGTCAAAGGCGCATCAACCGCCCGAGCCCTTAAGCCGAGATGAACTCAAGAGGACCTCGGCGCATTACAACCACGGCCAGGACGCGCGTAGCTTGCCGCCCAGCCCGCTCTGCGCTACGAAGAACGATAAGTACCCAGTCGCGGTCACCGCCGCGGCCAGCCGTATGATCTCGGCATCCACGGAGAAGCTCGTGAACGCAAACAACGTCGTCAATAACCACGGCGTCAGGGAAGCGGCGGTTATGAACGGCGCGCGCCGCGCACTAAAGAGTTGGGTATTGACGGGGATCGCGCGCCGTTCATTTCCATCGAAAACGCCAAAGCCCTGCTGCTGAGGGCCAAGGATAGCGGTAGGACCACGGCGACCTCCCGGAATGGCGACCTGCAACTCGTGGCATCCGGCGCCAAACAAGACCCAAGAACTGTTTAAAGTCGTTGCTTGTTTTAGGAACAATTACAATCACTGCTTAACCTTTATTTTGTACTAAATTATTTGCAGCAAGAAAAAACAAAAAAACACACTTTGAATGAGAAATGAAAAGCAAAACTTTTATTTTAATGATGTAGTGAAGATAGAGTTTTATAAAAAAAAAAAAATGTACAAAATTGTTGATGTGTTGTAGATGAAGTGCCATACGCAGGTATGTAGCAGTGTGTTAAAAAACTAGCAATGTATATCGTAGCGTGTAAAAAAAAGATCAATGGTGCCTTTCTGTTCGCTTAAGGGAACTGCAAATGCAAACGGGGCCATTTATTCAACCATCCTCATTTTCTACAGCGAGAACATCGCGCTAGCTGCCTTCTGTGTCTCATCGTTTGAAACTCAAAAGATATTCGTTTGCTAACAAGAGTTCACAATGCATGCGTCATCCGGTCCGATGTGATTTTGTGGAGCCAGTCGATCATCAGCGTCATTGTCCGGGTGTGTTCGAAATGCGACATAAAAAATGCACCGCAGGCTGGACTGATTTGGATGATTTCCTATTTGTTGTAACATGACATTTGTTATCGGGATATGTAGAGATCACACATGCGAGCAAAATGCAGATGGAATCGGTGAGTTTTGGCTGCTATAAGAAGTCCTTTCGATGGTCCCCCCCCCCGCCCTTTGTCAAGTTTCCTTCAACCCGATTGTCAATTCATCACCGAATCAGCAATGCCCGAACGTCCAATTTTGAATTCGATTTCTGTTTGGAAATATCCAACGCGGCGGTCCAGTTTTGCTGGTTCCATCTTTGAAGGCAAAAAGCTACAGTTTGAAACTTGAATGAATATATATAAGGCTCTCGATTTCCTTTGTAAAGACGTCAATGTGACTTGAGCAATGCTTTTGAGAATAAAAAAACAAAACAAAATAATTGCACCATATGCAAACGTGTTCTGACTCAACTATTTGTTCCGTAGATGACAACTGTCACGACTCCGCTTCTCATCATGTGCAGTGCAGTGGTACCTCTACTTACAAATTTATTAACTTCATCACGGAATAATTTTGCCCTTTTAAAAAAAAAACTAGATTAGAAAATGTGTGGAGAATAATACAGTGGTACCCCTACTTACGAAATTGGTTGGTTCTGGAAGACATTTCTTAACTAGAAAAGTTTGTAAGTAGAGACGCATTTTCCATGTAAATGCCCTAATCCGTTCCAAGCCCCCCCAAAATTCTGCCACAAATGTTTCATACAGCATCAAAATGCAAACAAATACATGTTACAATTAGATTGTTGCACAATAAATGAGAGTTGTAAAAAACAAAGAATATAGTCAAGAATAAAAATGATGTTTTTGCCCTCTTTAGTTCATGTTCTCTCTCAGAAGTGGTTTTTGCCTGGTGTTTTGTCAAGAACTGATCCAAGGACGTTTTCTTTTGTCGGCTTTTAATAATCCTTCGAAAATGTCCGAGGCAAACATCGGCACATTTCGTTCGTAAGTAGAGGCACCACTGTGTGTATGATTTTCAAAGACCCGTTTTGAAAAGACAAGCTGTAAAGGATTGTTTTTCAACAGAAAGTCAACGTGATAATCGTTTTGGCTACATGAGAAGAATATTTCTCATTCCTCAAAAGTGGACCTCTGGTGGAGGAAGCTTATGACGTAGAGCGGGCGCATCACAAGGCAACCCGTGGTGGTGACAGACAGAGGTCAAGTCTTCAGGTACAAAGACAGAAAAGCCATATTAAAACGTGCAAAGTCTCATACCAAAAAAACATTCCAAACCCACATCCACACTCTCACGGAGTGTGAGCCAATCCCATACTGCCTGCACCCAAACCATGCAAGTGTGCCACCACACCGTCGGCGACACTGCCCTTTAATATAACTGCCTTTTAATTATCGTTTCGATATCCGAAACATGGATTAACCATGAAAGGGACATGGATTTTTGACTTGGATATGAGTCATTGTGTATGAATAGGAGAAACCAAAATGGTGCTGGTCAATAATGTACGTGAACGTGACGTATGATGATAAGGTTGTAGAAAATGCGTCAGACATCCGGAAAGTTTAGAGTACAATTGGACTCCAGAAATAGGAACTCGGAAAGAATGAACAAAAATATATATTACAGAAAAAAACAGGCCGCAAGACCAACAAAGTCGCTGGTCCAACATCAGAATGAGTGAACCAAAAATGCTTGCAAAGGTAAGGAACAAAATATAAAAAGGAAATAGCTCATCAAAAATACCCAACCTGTCACTCACAATAACCACAAAAGTCAACTGAATCGGAAAAACGAAGAACACGAAAGCTTTTGGGATGCGAGAAGAATTCGTGTCTTGGAAGCAGCACGGTGAGCAAGGGAAGTTTTCCGACAGAGAACTCCTGAAATAGTCGGCTTGATTCCATGAGCAAATTGAGCAGTATTCGGGTTTTGAAAAGCCATGTAACCGCGCGGGAAAACTCACATATGCTCTTATTTGGCTTTTCAAATTGGCCCTGTGGTCCAGAGTGGTTGTGTAAAATGTTGTGTTAAATGATTAATTATTTTCATTTGATATTTGAGCATTATATTATTTTGTGTTGCAGTTACCGAGGTTATATTCCGTTTACTAATTGCTTCAACAAGTTTATGTTGATATGATCTGATTGGTTAAGGAAACCAGGAAGTGTTGCGTGTTCCCGAAGAGGTGGGTTCTCGTTCGTTCGTTCGTTCGGGGGCTAAAATCAAAAGTTGCCTTCAAAGGATTCCATCTCTCCTTTTGCCCATTTTTCAAGTCGAGCTATCCACTACAAAACTAGGAACCTCTCAACTTACAGTTGTTTCTCGACGCAGAGGTTATGGGTTGAGATATCACAACCGCCATTCGAAAAATGCTCAAAAAGAAAAATAAAGGGGGCATCGTAGGTTTCATTTTTTTCTCTTAGTTTTTATTTTTTATTTTAAAGATTTGTTCTCACGACGAGTAAATGTACCCAGAAGCTTCGTGTTTTCGTATTTTATATATGGATGATGTCAAATTTGATGGGTGCGACGTAAAATGGCGTCCAATTCTGGACTGACCCGTGTAGGTATTCAACTAATCTGAATAATGATTGCTCTTCTTTTATTTTATTTTTTTTTGTTTTTGTTTTTGTACGATATTATCTCCGCTCGACGTTAGCGCAAAGGCCCGACTCCCAGCATTCGCTTTGCTCGCGTTTGGAGCTTTGTTGTGATGACTCCAAACCGGAAGTGCTCCTCCTTGCTTGCTGCTGCGGGCGACTGACTGCGGGAGCGAAGGCCACACAACAGGGAGAGGCTGCATCCTGCTCACCGCTGCCAAACCAAACAGGTTTGGGCTTTTTCTTTTCTGGAATTTTCTCCCAGTTTCTCACGTCTCCTTACCCAGGTATCACGCTATGGATTACGACGTAGATTGAGTTCGGAAAATGAGTTGATTGCTACCGTGTCCAAGGCGCTCGCCGCTCTCAATTTACACTGCACTTGCGTTACATAATTACGTTTACGAGACCGTCAACGCGTAGCGATTATTGATGACGTTAGTTAGTTGTGTGTGTGTGTTGTTTTTTTAAATATTTTGTGGCTTTACTGATTCGTTAAGTGGTGATCGGGACATAACCGGGCCTTTTAATTGTCCGACAACACGTATTAACAATAAACGTGTCATGTGGCTTAGCCTTCTGATGTAATGTTGCTGTATAATTTACACGATGATTCTTGTTCTAATCTAGGCACTTGTGGTCTTCTATTCTCACGGGTTTGCCCCCGTCAATTGCTGACGCCATAGCGTGCCCCCCTTGCAGTTTGCAGCCCACCTCTCTGTCGGTCTCGCTGGTTTAGGCTGGTTTTCGACACAAATGTAACCGTGGCAATGCAGCGATGCCAACAGCCCGATGGATGCCTCCTGCTTTGACGGAGAAACATTCCGGTTTGTTGTCAATCCAACAGAATCTCTCGACTCTCCGTTTCAAAGCTAAAAATCAGAAGAAAAGAACTACGGATCCGTTCGTTGACGTATCATGACATATCATAGCAATTGCCATTTTAGACACGGCAACGCAGACTAGTGTGTGCTGAATGTCGTTTGGGGACGACATGCGGTGTTTTCCAACAAATCTCAGATTTGACATTAGGAAACCAAATCTCACACGACGGCACGAAATAAAAATAACGCCTGTGGATACGAGAGCTGCTACAAACGATTATTTTGCTCATCGACTAATCGCCAAGAGTAGTCACGATTAGTCGACAAATCGAATCGTGTGCAAATCACGGCATATCGCACTAGAAAGCAGCGCATCTTATATTACCGCTTGAAAATGATTAATATGGTCGTACATTCAACTTTGATTCAACTTTGCAGCTTTCCTGCCGCGTTGATAAACGAGGGTGCTAAAGTTACATTGAAGGTTATACTGCGGCCTTTCACATTTTTTTTTTGCCGTCAATGATTAGTGGCTTTTAAAAGGAAACCAGAAAAACGACGCACTAGGCAGAATTGCACTAAAACTACAACAAATATCGATAAATACAGAAAGAAATACTTGAACTGCACTGTGCTAAAGACAACTAAAATAAACATTGTATTTTGGGTTGATATGATATCAACTTTATATCCAAAATGTTTTGTTTTGTCCTTCATTAGTATGCGTAATTTAAAACGAGTGATTTGGTCTACGCCAGGATAGTGGACCTTGAGTATCAGATTTGGAGACCCGGATGTGAGAGGACGCTGGCGTGTATGTCGCCGCTTCTCACTCCGATCTGATCTCAACCAAACATTCACCTCCTTGTGATTTTTCTTTCCCCTATTGTTTTGGACTGTGGGTACAGTGATTGATGCAACTTCAACCATCACTTGAATTCTCACTTCACCCGACCATTCAAACCCCATCGTAACACAGTCCACGGGCTAACGTCGGTAGCTTGTGCTAACCAACTGTCATTACACCGGCTTTCCTCCCTCGATATGAGGCGCAATAATCTCCTCGTCGCTTCTGGCTTACTTTGGATACTCCTGACGTTCTGCCATCATCCAGTGGCGCACTGCTCCACTACTCTGTCGTGGATCTTCTCGGATCCGTGGACTGCACCGGGCCTCCGCCACCGAGCTGCACCTTCATCCGGACATCGCTCGGCTGCCTCGGCGTCGCTACATTCACCGCGGTCGCGCAGGCGTGTCGAGTACAAAAACACCGGCTCAATCAACTCGACCTGGTCCACTTCTCGACGCCCTCCCAGAAACTCCGGCCGCAACATCAACCACCGTGCACTAGCCCGCCTGGCTAGGTCGGCTAACAGCACTGCCGCCGTCAAACACGACACCTCAGCCGTCAACTTTGGTCTGCTGAACATCCGCTCACTCACGAGCAAAGGACACCTCATCCAAGATGTCCTCGCCGACCGCAAACTCGACTTCCTCGTTTTAACAGAAACCTGGCAACAGACAAACGACTTCGCTGCACTGAACGACGCAACTCCCCCCGGCTTTGTTTACATCTGCCGTCCCCGTGGCAACGGCCGTGGAGGAGGCCTCGCTGTAATCCACCGCGAGAAGTGGAAAGTTCTGCCTGTTTCCGTTCCTCCATCAAGTTCTTTTGAATGCCTGGTCTTTAAGCTCCTGGACCCTCACCAACCATCATCGCTACAGTTTATCGCCCCGAAGCCACATAGTGATTTTATCAATGAATTTTCCAGCCTACTCACACATTTATCCACTTTCTCGCCAAATTTAATTTTGCTGGGAGATTTCAATATCCACATGGACAACCTTGATCTTCCACTCACCAGAGACTTCGCATCATGTTTGGAGAGCCTTGGGATACGTTGTCTTATCGACTTCCCCACCCACATCAAAGGCCACACATTGGACCTGGTTTGCTGCTCTGGTCTCTCCCCCTCCAAGCCCACTGCTGATGTACTTCCTGTAACCGACCACTTCCTCCTCACTTTTAACACCGTACTCCGCCTTTCTACAATCAAAACCCCCCGCCTCATTTCATTTCGTGACACCAAAAATATCAACATTGACACCTTCTGCTCCATTATTGACCGTTCCTGCCCCAGACACTCTCTCAAACCCAGATGACCTCATTGCTCACTACAACAACTGCCTTACAAATATTCTCAATTCTCTCGCCCCCCTGAAAACCCGGACTGTTTCTTTCTCTACATCTGCCCCCTGGTTTACACCTGCTCTTAGGTCCATGAAATCAAAAAACCGCCAACTTGAGCGACTCTACAAGAAAACCGCTCTTACCATCCACAAGGACATGTACACCACCCATATCACACAATACAAGGACCAAATTGCACAAGCCAAATCCAGCTACTACTCCGGCCTCATCCTCTCCAACAAAGGAAACTCAAGAACTCTCTTCTCTGTTATGAACAAAATCCTCCAGCCACCAAATTCTCTCCCCTCCACCTGTATTCCACAGCAACCTGCAACTCCATAATGGAGTACTTCAATAACAAAATCCTCAAGATCCATCATCACCTCCATCACAACCCGCCAGCTCCTCCCAACCTGAACCTCCTTCTCCCTGTCATTCCTTCTCTAGTTTTGTCTCACCCACGACTGCTGAAATATCAACCTCATTCACAAATCCAAGCCCACAACATGTCAGCTCGATCCCTCCCTTCATCCCTCGTCAAATCCTGCCTCCCTTCCTGATTCCTTTCATATCCGCCATTATCCACTCCTCACTTTCTTCTGGAATTGTCCCTCACCTTTCAAAACTGCTGCTGTTACCCCCATATTGAAAAACACGGCTCAGACCCCAATAACCCGATAACCTTCGTCCCATCTCCAACCTTCCATTTATCTCCAAAATTCTTGAAAAAACTGTTGCTGCTCAACTCCACTCCCACCTATCCCTCCACTCTCTTTATGAACCTTTTCAGTCTGGTTTCCGCCCGCCACAGCACAGAGACTGCCCTAATCCGTATTGTTAACGATCTCCTCATAGCATCTGATTCTGGTTTAGTTTCCATCCTCATCCTCTTAGACCTGAGTGCTGCCTTTGACACCATCTCCCACCCTATCCTCCTCAATAGACTCTCCTCCATCGGTCTCTCCCACACTCCCTCAGTTGGTTCCACTCCTACCTCACCGGCCGCACTCAGTTTGTCCAGCTCAAATCCTTCACTTCAAAGCCCTTCCCAGTCACCTCGGGTGTACCCAGGGTCTGTCCTCGGCCCCTTCTCTTCATCATCTACCTCCTGCCTCTTGGTCATATCCTCCGCAAATTTAATATCCACTTCCACTGCTTTGCCGATGACACCCAGCTCTACCTTTCCTGTAAACCAAACTCCATTCTCCCACCCCTTCCCTCACCTCCTGCCTCTCCGAACTCAAAACATGGTTCACAACAAACTTTCTTAAATTAAACCGAACAAAACTGAAATCCTCCTCCTTGGCACGAAATCCACTCTATCTAAAATAAACAGTTTCTCCCTCAACATCGACAGCTCCTTAGTGTCCCCTCCCCTCAGGTTAAGAGTCTGGGCGTCACCCTTGACAGCATGCTCACCTTCCACTCACATATTAACACCATCACCCGCACTGCTTATTTCCATCTCCATAATATCAACAGACTTCGCCCCTCCCTCACCCCCGCACCACTGCTACTCTTGTCCACAGTCTTGTCACATCCCGCCTAGACTACTGCAACGCTCTCCTCTTCGGCCTACCTCAAAGTCCCTCCATAAACTCCAGCTGGTCCAAAACGCCTCTGCTCGCATCATTACAAAAACACCCTCCCACCAGCACATCACCCCTGTCCTTCAGCAGCTCCACTGGCTCCCTGTCCATTACCGCATCAACTACAAACTGCTCCTTCATACATACATGGCCATCCACAACCTGGCCCCTCCCTACCTGTCCGAACTTCTTCAGGTATATACCCCACTCGCTCCCTCAGATCTTCATCCTCCCTCCGCCTGTCAGTGCCCCTGCTCGCCTGAGCACCATGGGAGCCAGAGCCTTCAGTCGCGCTGCTCTATGCTCTGGAACAGTCTACCTCCGGACCTCCAAAACTGTACACCTCTCTCCACTTTCAAATCCCGTTTAAAAACTCACCTGTTTAGGACTGCCTACAATACCTAATTCTCCCACTTCCCATGTCTTGTGATTTTATGTCCTGTTTTTATATAATACTTCTCTTATCTATTTTTTATATTGTATTTCCTCATTGTTTGTACAGTGTCCTTGGGTGGCATGAAAGGCGCTTTTAAATAAAATGAATTATTATTATTATTATTACGCCAGGGTGTGCCCCAACGTGGCGTCGCCGTGGGCAACCGGTGCGCCCATGACGACCGATTGAGTAGCCCCGCCAGTGCTTGGACATTTTTTTGTGATTTGCTCGTCGATATTATGATTTCAAAATGCAAACACCGGCAGTGTTGTGACACACCTTTCGAATCTGAAAATGAAAAGCATGAAAATATTCCAAAATAACACATTCTAATGTTACTTAAGGTCATTTGGACAAACGTGATTGCAATCTGTACACGTGAAGTCGCTCTCAGTAGGGTTAGTTAGGATCGATCACTTTTGATGATTTTCAAAAATGTTTTGGTTTAGTTTAGTTGCTATTACAAAGTAAACGACAAGTCCCAAACAACTGCTCAACCTTCATTCTGCTGTACGGCCCAACAGTAATACAACAACAACAACAACAACAACAAAGACTTCAACCCTCAAAGCTCATGTATCAAATTGACAAAAACGAAGGACATTTCCTCGTTAATTTTAGTTCGTTTTAAAAACATAATCTTGAGCTTCTTTGAGGTTTTGTCTTTTTTTTTTAAACATACTCTTTTTTTTTATTTTATTTTATTTTATTCCAGGAAAGAAAAACGTTTTTGTTTTTTTTTGGTTAAATTTTTATTTGAGTTATTTCGTTAGTTTTTCGAATAATTTTGCTCGAGAAAGTTCAGGCACACGTGGGCTTGGCGATATGGTTGAAATGGAAGTCTTTCATAACTTTCTATTGATATATAGGGATTATTTTTTGGTAGGCTTTTAAAAAGATATTAGGAAAAAACGTGCCTGTCATTGCGACATGGACCTAACACGGCATACTGTGCCCTCTGCGTTGAATTTTTGTTTCAGCCAAACTTTCGATTGTTGCCTTACCGTCGCACGCGCACTTACTGCTGCTTATTCATTGGTGGTCGGCGGACCGGTCGGCGGATCGGTTCCAATCACATTTCAATACACGGCGCCCACGTTAACAACGATGGTATCTGTTAGCCTGTTAGCATTAAGCTAGCGGGGACATTCTGAAGGCACATTATTGGGTGAATTTGCTCGTTTTGTCGTCGTTGTCGCTTCAGGCCAACTGTCAATTGCTGCCGGCAGCGGCGCTAAACATCTTGAACGATTTTACCCAAATAAGGAAATGATATTTTAAAATGGGATCGATTCACAATCGGACCTTGAGTTTCGCTTCCACGCGACGGCCAGTCCTAGCTACGGACGGCCACTGTCTCATTTCCCCAAATATGTTCAGTTGAAGTAAATTTGTCTCCATTTCATCCCCCGGGACAGGTCCGCAACCATGGAAGTGGATCTCGGCGGCGGCGTGTCGAGGGCTCGCGTTTCCATCCTCCCCGCGGCGGAGATCAAAGCCACGTTGAAAGCGGAGGCGGAAAGACCTCGTTGCGCCAGCACGCCGTGCTCCCCCATAAGAGGTACCGTAGCGGGCTACCAGATCCTCCACATGGACTCCAACTACCTGGTGGGCTTCGCGACAGGCGAGGAGCTGCTCAAACTGGCGCACAAATGGTCGGAAAGCCCCCCCGACAAGAGTTTGTTGTCAGAGGCCGTGCCGGCCCGCCCAGACGGGCGCCCCCAAATCTTCCGATCTGGGCGTCCACCGCTCGTCGAGAATCCTGAAAGCCAAAAATCGCTCCTACCAGCCTTACGACATTCCCGCCGCCAACGGCCGCAGAAGGCGGCGCATGCCCAGTTCAGTGACTCCTCCCTCAGGTCGGCGGCCACGGCGGGGGATCGCGGCAGGGGCGTGCACGCGCCGCTACCCCTGTGTCGCCTTAAAGGGAAGAGGACCCAGTCCAAGTCTTTGGACTACCTTAATCTCGACAAAATCACCATCAGAGAATCGGCGGACACCGAGGTGTTACAACACCAACTGCAGCACCTCACGTTGCGCGGGGAGTGCATGTTCGCTCGGAACAAAACTTAAACAAAAAAAAAGGCGCAGGGGCTGACATCATTTAGGCGCCTTTCGCTCTTCTCCGGGCGCTCGGATCGGTCGCGGTTCTGTGCCAAGACGGCCTGATAATCGTGCGCTCTTCTTAACCGGGATTATCAAGCCCCGCACTGAACACGTAACATTGAAAGAGGAGGGGGGGGCACTCGCACGGCTTTGAGATGGCGGAGGTGAAAATGTGAACGATATCTTCAGCAATAACCGGTTTTAGCGACCGTCTTGACGACGGCTGACGCGTGCACATATCACGTTGCGTCGGCTTTCAATTTGCAATCATGCCGAATGGGATCTCTCAAAAGTGCCGGGATTTTTCTTTGAATATGACCGGGGGGGGGGGGGGGGGGTGTCCCAAATGAACATGAGCTATCTTAGGCGTGTCTTCTCTTTGTTTTCAAGACGTTGTTTATGTCACGGTGTCAATTCAATAGTTGTGTTCCGACCCCTTTCGCGCACCCCCGTCACCCGATCGCACGATCAGCTGCGCGCCGGAGTAACCGCCGTCCGTCCCTGAAAGGGTTCAAGCACGTTTGAAGATTTTGCGGGGTACACGATTGAGAATCTGTTTGACAAAGGCAAATTTAAAGATCAAATTCATTCACCTCATCGCCGCTTTGGAAAAAAAAAAAAAACCCCGCTCCTCCTCAAAGAGATATTCAAAATGAATTGATTGATCGTATTTTTAAATCAGACCGCCGACGCCTCACTTGAGCCTCAGCCGAGGTTTAGAATGATTAGTTTTTCTTGGCAAATGTCACGATACCGCGCCGTTGTTAAAATGGCGACGATTCAGAGCACTCGTGGGACTGGCTGGATTCATTTTGATAAATGCTGGAGATCATTCAAATGGGGCATATTGAAGTGCAAACCCACTTGAAGATCTGCATATCTGTTGAGTAGTACTTAGCGCTTTGCTTCAGAATGTGGTGGGGAAATACAATGTCTGGCCCAGCGCAGGAGAAATGATGATATGATATGATACGTTTTCTGTCCCCGATGGCACTGCAGTCAACAACAGTTGTGAATTACTATTATTATTATTTTTTTGTGTGTGTGTGGATTTGTGTGCGCGTGTCGGCACCAAAAATGGCACACACTTTGCTGCTTTATTTAATTTTGGCAAGCCACGGGGACGTTCACCTTCAGTCCTGGAGAAGTGCAGTTTTTGTACACTTTTTGAGGGTTTTGTGTTGTTTTTTTCCTGCATATTTCATTGTTTTACTTTGAAATGGAACGCTTTTTTTGCATCAGAACAGATCATCTCCAGCCCGGGATGTGATATGCAATAGAAGTCATCCAATATTTCTTTTTTTGAATTCAAATGACTCATGGCCATTAGATTAATTGACAAATGACAACACATTCAAAGGGTGTACAAACCAAACTGTAGTGTGTATCGTGTATAAACTCACTTCTTCTTCTCTCTGTTGTTTCCACTCACCAATCACATGTACTGTCCACTTGATGTGAACCAATGACTGTTATAGTACTAATTAAAGCTTATTGCAATCCAAGATGACAGGGAATCCTGTAGTCGTGCGTTTTACTTGATAGAAATGACTGACCTCGTAGCTTCAGAAAAGATTCTTTTCCAGCCGGCTGACAAAGGTGATTAGGGGGTGGCTTTCGTTTAAAAAAAATAAGGAATGAAGACATCAGGGCTCCTTATTCATAGGCTGCTTTTGGCAGTGAATCATGTCAGCTGCGTTCACCAGAGATGGGCATTTTCCTCCCATCTCTGGGAGGCCAGAGTGTAGCCAAACTCTTCTCTTCTTATCAGCACAACCTTTTTCATTTCAATTGTATTTTTCGAGCAACAGTTTTTTGTTCTTAGCTGAAAGGAGTGGCACCCGGCGTGGTCTTCTGCTGCTGTAGCCCATCTGCCTCAAAGTTCGACGTACTGTGCATATGAAAATAGGACAAAAAATATAAAAGAAAATTCAGAAACGATAAAAAATGCGTGAGTAATCACGATTCATTTTTAGTTAATTTGAGTTAATTATGACAGTTGAGTTGATAATTAGATTAAATATTTTAATCGTTTGACAGCTCTAATATACAGTAAGGTGTTTTTTGCCGCAAAAAAAACGACCATGTATAGTAAGGCGTTTTTAGCCAAAGAAAAATGACCATGTATAGTAAGCCATTTTTAACCCCCAAAAAATATGACCATGTATAGTAAGGCGTTTTTCACAAAAAACAACCATGTATAGTAAGGCGTTTTTTGCCGAAAAAAACGACCATGTATAGTAAGGCATTTTTAGCCGGAGAAAACGACATAGTATAGTAAGGCGTTTTGAGCCCAAAAAAACGGCATAGTATAGTAAAGCGTTTTTAGCCGAAAAAAACGACATAGTATAGTAAGGCGTTTTTAGCCGAAAAAAACGACATAGTATAGTAAGGCGTTTTTAGCCCAAAAAAACGACCATGTATAGTAAGGCGTTTTTAGCCCAAAAAAACGACCATGTATAGTAAGGCGTTTTTAGCCCAAAAACGACCATGTATAGTAAGGCGTTTTTAGCCAAAAAAAACGACATAGTATAGTAAGGCGTTTTTAGCGAAAAAAACGACCATGTATAGTAAGGCGTTTTTAGCCGGAAAAAACGACATAGTATAGTAAGGCGTTTTAGCGAAAAACGACCATGTATAGTAAGGCGTTTTAGCCCAAAACGACATAGGAAAGCAAGGCGTTTTAGCCCAAAAACGACATAGTATAGTAAGGCGTTTTAGCCCAAAACGACATAGTATAGTAAGGCGTTTTTAGCCCAAAACGACATAGTATAGTAAGGCGTTTTTAGCCCGAAAAACGACATAGTATAGTAAGGCGTTTTTAGCCCAAAAAAACGACATAGTATAGTAAGGCGTTTTTAGCGAAAAAAGCGACATAGTATAGTAAGGCGTTTTTAGCGAAAAAGCGACATAGTATAGTAAGGCGTTTTTAGCGAAAAAGCGACCATGTATAGTAAGGCGTTTTTAGCGAAAAAGCGACATAGTATAGTAAGGCGTTTTTAGCGAAAAACGACCATGTATAGTAAGGCGTTTTTAGCGAAAAACGACATAGTATAGTAAGGCGTTTTTAGCCCGAAAAACGACATAGTATAGTAAGGCGTTTTTAGCCCGAAAAAGCGACATAGTATAGTAAGGCGTTTTAGCGAAAAACGACATAGTATAGTAAGGCGTTTTTAGCGAAAAACGACATAGTATAGTAAGGCGTTTTTAGCGAAAAACGACATAGTATAGTAAGGCGTTTTTAGCGAAAAAACGACCATGTATAGTAAGGCGTTTTAGCGAAAAAACGACATAGTATAGTAAGGCGTTTTTGGCGAAAAACGACCATGTATAGTAAGGCGTTTTAGCGAAAAAACGACATAGTATAGTAAGGCGTTTTGGCGAAAAAACAACCATGTATAGTAAGGCGTTTTTAGCGAAAAAACGACATAGTATAGTAAGGCGTTTTTAGGCGAAAAACGACATAGTATAGTAAGGCGTTTTAGCCCAAAAACGACCATGTATAGTAAGGCGTTTTTAGACCAAAAAAACGACATAGTATAGTAAGGCGTTTTTAGCCGAAAAAAACGACATAGTATAGTAAGGCGTTTTTAGCCCAAAAAAACGACCATGTATAGTAAGGCGTTTTTAGCCGAAAAAAACGACATAGTATAGTAAGGCGTTTTTGACGAAAAAAACAACCATGTATAGTAAGGCGTTTTTAGCCCGAAAAAACGACCATGTATAGTAAGGCGTTTTTAGCCGAAAAAAACGACATAGTATAGTAAGGCGTTTTTAGCTGAAAAAAACGACATAGTATAGTAAGGCGTTTTTAGACGAAAAAACGACCATGTATAGTAAGGCGTTTTTGACGAAAAACGACCATGTATAGTAAGGCGTTTTTAGCCGAAAAAAACGACCATGTATAGTAAGGCGTTTTAGCGAAAAACGACATAGTATAGTAAGGCGTTTTAGCGAAAAAACGACATAGTATAGTAAGGCGTTTTAGCCCAAAAACGACCATGTATAGTAAGGCGTTTTTAGCGAAAAAACGACATAGTATAGTAAGGCGTTTTAGCGAAAAAACAACCATGTATAGTAAGGCGTTTTAGCCCCAAAAGCGACCATGTATAGTAAGGCGTTTTAGCGAAAAAAGCGACATAGTATAGTAAGGCGTTTTAGCCCAAAAACGACCATGTATAGTAAGGCGTTTTTAGCTGAAAAACGACATAGTATAGTAAGGCGTTTTAGCGAAAAACGACCATGTATAGTAAGGCGTTTTTAGCGAAAAAACGACCATGTATAGTAAGGCGATTTTAGCGAAAAACGACATAGTATAGTAAGGCGTTTTAGCCCAAAAACGACCATGTATAGTAAGGCGTTTTTAGCGAAAAACGACATAGTATAGTAAGGCGTTTTTAGCGAAAAACGACCATGTATAGTAAGGCGTTTTAACAAAAACGACCATGTATAGTAAGGCGTTTTTAGCGAAAAAACGACCATGTATATATAGTAAGGCGTTTTTAGCGAAAAACGACATAGTATAGTAAGGCGTTTTTAGCGAAAAACGACCATGTATAGTAAGGCGTTTTAGCCCAAAACGACCATGTATAGTAAGGCGTTTTTAGCGAAAAACGACATAGTATAGTAAGGCGTTTTTAGCGAAAAAAGCGACCATGTATAGTAAGGCGTTTTTAGCGAAAAACGACCATGTATAGTAAGGCGTTTTAGCGAAAAACGACATAGTATAGTAAGGCGTTTTTAGCGAAAAACGACCATGTATAGTAAGGCGTTTTTAACAAAAAAGCGACCATGTATAGTAAGGCGTTTTTAGCCCAAAAAACGACCATGTATAGTAAGGCGTTTTTAGCGAAAAAACGACCATGTATAGTAAGGCGTTTTTAGCGAAAAAACGACCATGTATAGTAAGGCGTTTTTAGCGAAAAACGACATAGTATAGTAAGGCGTTTTTAGCTGGAAAAAACGACATAGTATAGTAAGGCGTTTTTAGACGAAAAAACGACCATGTATAGTAAGGCGTTTTTAACGAAAAAACGACCATGTATAGTAAGGCGTTTTTAGCCGAAAAAAACGACATAGTATAGTAAGGCGTTTTTAGCCCAAAAAAACGACCATGTATAGTAAGGCGTTTTTAGCCGAAAAAAACGACCATGTATAGTAAGACGTTTTTAGCCCAAAAAAACGACCATGTATAGTAAGGCGTTTTTAGCGAAAAAACGACCATGTATAGTAAGGCGTTTTAGCGAAAAACGACATAGTATAGTAAGGCGTTTTTAGCGAAAAAACGACATAGTATAGTAAGGCGTTTTAGCGAAAAAACGACATAGTATAGTAAGGCGTTTTAGCTGAAAAACGACCATGTATAGTAAGGCGTTTTTAGCGAAAAAACGACATAGTATAGTAAGGCGTTTTTAGCGAAAAACGACATAGTATAGTAAGGCGTTTTTAGCCCAAAAACGACCATGTATAGTAAGGCGTTTTTAGCCAAAAAACGACCATGTATAGTAAGGCGTTTTTAGCCGAAAAAAACGATATAGTATAGTAAGGCGTTTTTAGCCCAAAAAAACGACCATGTATAGTAAGGCGTTTTTAGCCGAAAAAAACGACATAGTATAGTAAGGCGTTTTAGCCGAAAAAAACGACCATGTATAGTAAGGCGTTTTTAGATGAATCAATGACTATTTATAGTAAGGCATTTTTAGACGAAAAAACGACATAGTATAGTAAGGCGTTTTTGACGAAAAAAACGACCATGTATAGTAAGGCGTTTTTAGCCGAAAAAAACGACCATGTATAGTAAGGCGTTTTTAGATGAATCAATGACTATTTATAGTAAGGCATTTTTAGCCGAAAAAAACGACATAGTATAGTAAGGCGTTTTTAGCCCAAAAAAACGACATAGTATAGTAAGGCGTTTTTGACGAAAAAAACGACATAGTATAGTAAGGCGTTTTTGACGAAAAAACGACCATGTATAGTAAGGCGTTTTTAGCGAAAAAACGACCATAGTATAGTAAGGCGTTTTTAGCGAAAAAACGACATAGTATAGTAAGGCGTTTTTAGCGAAAAAAACGACATAGTATAGTAAGGCGTTTTGAGCGAAAAACGACATAGTATAGTAAGGCGTTTTTAGCCGGAAAAACGACCATGTATAGTAAGGCGTTTTTAGCCGAAAAAACGACATAGTATAGTAAGGCGATTTTTGCGAAAAAAACGACATGGTATAGTAAGGCGTTTTTAGCCGAAAAAACGACCATGTATAGTAAGGCGTTTTTAGCCGAAAAAACGACATAGTATAGTAAGGCGTTTTTAGCGAAAAAACGACCATGTATAGTAAGGCGTTTTTAGCGAAAAAGCGACATAGTATAGTAAGGCGTTTTTAGCGAAAAAGCGACCATGTATAGTAAGGCGTTTTTAGCGAAAAAGCGACATAGTATAGTATGGCGTTTTTAGCGAAAAACGACCATGTATAGTAAGGCGTTTTTAGCGAAAAAGCGACATAGTATAGTAAGGCGTTTTTAGCGAAAAACGACATAGTATAGTAAGGCGTTTTTAGCGAAAAAGCGACATAGTATAGTAAGGCGTTTTTAGCGAAAAACGACCATGTATAGTAAGGCGTTTTTAGCGAAAAAGCGACCATGTATAGTATGGCGTTTTTAGCGAAAAAAGCGACCATGTATAGTAAGGCGTTTTTAGCGAAAAACGACATAGTATAGTAAGGCGTTTTTAGCGAAAAACGACATAGTATAGTAAGGCGTTTTTAGCGAAAAAGCGACATAGTATAGTAAGGCGTTTTTAGCGAAAAAAGGACCATGTATAGTAAGGCGTTTTTAGCGAAAAAGCGACCATGTATAGTAAGGCGTTTTTAGCGAAAAAACGACATAGTATAGTAAGGCGTTTTTAGCGAAAAAGCGACATAGTATAGTAAGGCGTTTTTAGCGAAAAACGACATAGTATAGTAAGGCGTTTTTAGCGAAAAACGACATAGTATAGTAAGGCGTTTTTAGCGAAAAAAGCGACCATGTATAGTAAGGCGTTTTTAGCGAAAAAGCGACCATGTATAGTAAGGCGTTTTTAGCGAAAAAGCGACATAGTATAGTAAGGCGTTTTTAGCGAAAAAACGACCATAGTATAGTAAGGCGTTTTTAGCGAAAAAAGCGACCATGTATAGTAAGGCGTTTTTAGCGAAAAACGACCATGTATAGTAAGGCGTTTTTAGCGAAAAAACGACATAGTATAGTAAGGCGTTTTTAGCGAAAAAACGACCATGTATAGTAAGGCGTTTTTAGCCGAAAAAACGACATAGTATAGTAAGGCGTTTTTAGCGAAAAAAACGACATAGTATAGTAAGGCGTTTTTAGCCGAAAAAACGACATAGTATAGTAAGGCGTTTTTAGCGAAAAAAACGACCATGTATAGTAAGGCGTTTTAGCCGAAAAAACGACATAGTATAGTAAGGCGTTTTTAGCCGAAAAAACGACATAGTATAGTAAGGCGTTTTTAGCGAAAAAACGACCATAGTATAGTAAGGCGTTTTAGCGAAAAACGACCATGTATAGTAAGGCGTTTTTAGCCCAAAAAAGCGACATAGTATAGTAAGGCGTTTTTAGCGAAAAAACGACATAGTATAGTAAGGCGTTTTTAGCGAAAAAACGACCATGTATAGTAAGGCGTTTTAGCGAAAAACGACATAGTATAGTAAGGCGTTTTAGCGAAAAACGACATAGTATAGTAAGGCGTTTTAGCGAAAAACGACCATGTATAGTAAGGCGTTTTAGCGAAAAACGACATAGTATAGTAAGGCGTTTTTAGCGAAAAACGACCATGTATAGTAAGGCGTTTTAGCGAAAAAGCGACATAGTATAGTAAGGCGTTTTAGCGAAAAAACGACATAGTATAGTAAGGCGTTTTAGCGAAAAAACGACCATGTATAGTAAGGCGTTTTAGCGAAAAACGACATAGTATAGTAAGGCGTTTTTAGCGAAAAAGCGACCATGTATAGTAAGGCGTTTTAGCCCGAAAAAACGACATAGTATAGTAAGGCGTTTTAGCGAAAAACGACATAGTATAGTAAGGCGTTTTTAGCGAAAAACGACCATGTATAGTAAGGCGTTTTAGCGAAAAAAGCGACATAGTATAGTAAGGCGTTTTTAGCGAAAAAAGCGACATAGTATAGTAAGGCGTTTTAGCGAAAAACGACCATGTATAGTAAGGCGTTTTAGCCCAAAAAAGCGACATAGTATAGTAAGGCGTTTTTAGCGAAAAAGCGACATAGTATAGTAAGGCGTTTTTAGCGAAAAAACGACCATGTATAGTAAGGCGTTTTAGACGAAAAAACGACCATGTATAGTAAGGCGTTTTTAGCCCAAAAAACGACATAGTATAGTAAGGCGTTTTTAGCCGAAAAAAACGACATAGTATAGTAAGGCGTTTTTAGCCGAAAAAAACGACATAGTATAGTAAGGCGTTTTTGACGAAAAAAACGACCATGTATAGTAAGGCGTTTTTAGCCGAAAAAAACGACATAGTATAGTAAGGCGTTTTAGCCGAAAAAAACGACCATGTATAGTAAGGCGTTTTAGCAAAAAAACGACATAGTATAGTAAGGCGTTTTTTGCCGAAAAAAACGACATAGTATAGTAAGGCGTTTTTAGCCCAAAAAAACGACCATGTATAGTAAGGCGTTTTTAGCCCAAAAAAACGACCATGTATAGTAAGGCGTTTTTAGCCGGAAAAAACGACATAGTATAGTAAGGCGTTTTTAGCCCAAAAACGACCATGTATAGTAAGGCGTTTTTAGCCGAAAAAAACGACATAGTATAGTAAGGCGTTTTTAGCCGAAAAAAATGACCATGTATAGTAAGGCGTTTTTAGATGAATCAATGACTATTTATAGTAAGGCATTTTTAGACGAAAAAAACGACATAGTATAGTAAGGCGTTTTTGACGAAAAAAACGACCATGTGTAACGGGGTGATATATTTAGTTTATTAAATTACGGCGGAAGTGACGCAACCGCCCACAGTATGGCACCGGCTTCCCACCGTAGCTTCGTTAGAGCTACGAGGGAAGTCACATGGTGAGTCGCATTTCATTCACGGTCCGGATTCATTTATAGTTTAAAGACAATATTTCACTTTGGTTTCCCTTTTTCTATGGTATGATGTGTTTAATTAGTTCCCTGGTTTGTCCCAAGTCCAAATTGCTTTTTGTACTGTTATTTAATTTATGTTTTGTCGAATGCAAGTTTTACCCGCTAAGTTAATAGTGCTTTTCTGTTGCTCAGTTATGTCCGAGACCCGATGCGACTTCTCCATTCTGCCTGCCATATTGTGTTCCAGGTAATGTTTGTTCCCTGTCGGTTTTGCTGTATGTGGTTGTTCGTGTCGTTTTTCGTTTGGCTGGTTGTGCTTGTTGCTGGCGTGTGTCCGCAGTTGATCGCGGCCGCCATTGCCGCACATTGCGCAGCCGTTCTGCTGCATGTGATGCGTTCGGTGGCATCACGTAAAGAGCAGTGAATGTGCGTTTTCTTTTCCTTTTGTTGTAAATAATCACTATACGATCACTCATGTTTTGTATTTAGTCTTGTTGTTTATTTTCTCTTGTTATGGATGATGTATTGGAGTTAGAGCTACGAGGGAAGTCACATGTTATGTCCGAGACCCGATGCGACTTCTCCATTCTGCCTGCCATATTGTGTTCCAGCAATAAAAGAAAGAAAAAGCCACACTCCATGCGTCTGGTATTCTTGAGGCGACAGCGACGTGGAGCTCAGATCATCACAGTTGTGACCCCCGTCACATTGGTGCCGTGACCCGTCGATCACAAGTTGACTCTCCACTTCGGACCGGGACCACGACGCTGTGCTGCTTCATCATATCACTAGGTGGACAGTGTGTGCTCATGTTCTGCAATTAGTGTGTTTCTCGTCTCAACTGTTTTTTTGCAATTGGTGTACCTTTCTGCAATTTTTCTTTTCTCTTCCTCTGGTATTTTTTTTTTGTGGAGTCTCAGGATGAGCTCCTTACAAGGAACATTTAGCACGCCTTTAAATAAGTGTGTTGGTAGAGGTAGAGGGATCCCGACCGTGTTACAATTTTGTAGTCCTGTACAGGGTGGTGTAGTTCATGCAGAGGGGAATGGGCGGGTTCTAGCTGAGGCCACTTCAGTTAGTGGGGACAGAGTTCCTTCCCAGACCCAGTGCAGTGTACCTATGACAAGCGCACAGACTACTGATATGCCGGCGACAGATCCCTTTCCCCAGTCACCTGACATAGTTGGTCAGATGAGTGACATAATAAGACATATTGGCCAACAGCTGGCAGATAGCATTGTTGCACATCTCAGCCCAACACATAACGTTGCCACGCATGACAACTCAGTCTTGCATGGCACGGCCGTTGACACATCCGCACAAAGTCTTGACTCATCACAAGTTCTGCTCGTGCCGCACAGGAAAGTTCGGGAACCTCCAGCTTTCAAGGGGGATCACACTGATACAGTTAATGTGCAGGAGTGGGAGGACTTAATGAGGAACTACATGAGGAGAGCAAATGTAGCTCCTGAGCATCAGGCAGAGGAAATCCTCATGAACCTCAGGGGTAGAGCTAAAGATGTTGTAAAAGTTAGCGCAAGAAACAGTGCAGTTGATGTTACTCGGAACCCAGATGCCATTTATGGCCTTCTTCGTAAACATTTTGCTACTGTCCCTTGTTCACCTCTCCCTCTAGCAGACTTTTACACTACGCTCCCAGAGAATGATGAGGACGCATATGACTATTGGTTGAGGATCAATAATGCGGCTGAGGTTGCCGCTGACCGTCTTAGAGAGCAGGGCAGAGATTCGGACTGTTCTTCTCTTGATGTTACACGGATGTTTATCAAAAATTGCCCATCCAGGGATCTTTCCATGACATTCAGGTCGAAAACAATAGACAAGTGGTCGGCAGTTGAGGTCCAGGCTATACTGGATGAGTACCAGTCAGAGATGGGTTCAAGGGCTGCTGCATCAGCTGTGGTGAGCAGGAAACCCACTGAACATGTTTTTGTGAACAAAGTTGAGATGTTGCAGAATACAGCGGGCCTGGATGATGGTCGGATAGCCCACCCAGCCAGGGCGCCCGACTCTGCGGCTCTTGAGCGTGTCATTTCCATGCTGGAGAGAGTTTTGCTGCAGGGGGCTAATCCTTCCTCAACTTCTGCTGCTGGTAAACGTAGGCCAAGGCTCCCTATGGTTGAAGGTTTGAATAATCTCCCATGTGCTGTCTGTGCTAACTCCGACCATTCTGCACTCGTTCACTGCCGTGAAAAGAGACTTTGCTTTTTGTGCTACTCACCCGATCATTCCAGGCGCAACTGCCCCACGCAGGTGCAGTCCTCACGGTCACCGCAGTCGGAAACTAATGTGTCCGCATCCAAGGGAGTGCGATGTGGATGAAGTTAGCAACTCTCCCAATAGTTTGACAGATGATTTTGAATCAGTATTGGAGTCGCTTACTTCCAGTGTCTCCACTGAGAAGACGATTATCTTTCAAGGCACACACAAGGTTCTGAAGTCGGATAGTTTGTTCTACACCACCGCCACGATAGCAGGTGTTTCCTTGGCTGCGATGATTGACAGCGGCTCTACTGGATGCACATTGAGTGAGTCGGCTATGGCACGATTGTTGGTCTGCAACCCGGACATGAAACGTTACCCTGCAGACGACGTTGTCATTGTTGGATGTGGAGGTCATCAGGTGACACCTTCGGCTATATGCGATGTGGAAATGTTGGTGTATGATTGCAAGTTAGCTGTGCCTATGTTTGTGGTGCCTGGACAGACCGATGACATAATTCTGGGCAGTAATGCCATTAAGAAAATTCTTCATCTGATGAGGAAGACTGAAGGCTACTGGCGGCTCATGTCAGAGCCTGGCAGTATTGTTGATGATGACTCTCATCACTTTTTCTCACTCCTTTCCAACGCAGAGAGATGGAGGGGTGTAACTGTACCCGACAAGGTTGGCACACTTAAGTTACGGCAGTGTGTGATGTTACAACCAAAGAGTGAGCATCTTGTTTGGGCTAAGCTTCCCGCCTCCGCTCCGATGTCGGTTGGCAGCACGGTCATAGTCGAACCAACTCAATCAAGGTGCAGATCTAGGAAGATTCTGGTTGGCAGGGTTATCGCACCGATGTGGGGCGATGGATGGCTCCCAGTGAGGGTCATCAATCCCTCTAGTGAACAAGTGGTGTTGAAAAGAAATGCAAAGCTGGCAGATGTGTTTCCTTGCATTGCTGCTGAAGACTTGTCTGAGTCAGACAACATCCAAATGTTCTCCCAATCTGTTATGCATGCCGCGAGGCCAAGGTCCAAAGAAGACATTAAGATGGCATTGGACAAGCTTGGACTACAGGATCTGGACCTGGATGCGTGTGCTGTGTCTGACATGTGGAGGGACAAGCTCTTCCAAATCATTGAGAGGTATGAATCGGTCTTTTCACGGAACAAGATGGACTGTGGGGAGGCCTCTGACTTTGTGCACAAGATACACCTGGTGGATGAGAGGCCATTCCGCCTGCCTTACCGGAGAGTGCCGCCAAGTCAATATGAGAAGCTGAGAATGACTCTCAATGAGATGGAAGAAAAGGGCATCATTCGAAAATCCACTAGCGAATATCGTCTCCATTGGTTCTAGTGTGGAAGAAGAATGGGGATTTGCGCATCTGCACAGATTTCAGGTGGCTTAATGCGAGGACACAGCGGGATGCTCACCCACTACCCCATCAAGCTGATGCTCTTGCCGCACTTGGAGGAAATGTCTTCTTCTCCACCATGGATCTCACTTCAGGATTCTATAATGTGCCCCTGTTTGAGGATCACAAGAAGTTCACTGCTTTTTCGTCTCCTTTTGGCCTGCACGAATACAACCGGATGCCACAGGGTTTATCGAATAGCCCGGCTACATTCATGCGGATGATGCTTTCCATTTTTGGTGACAAGAACTTCACTAGCCTTTTGTGTTATCTTGACGATCTCATGGTCTTTGGTCCGACAGAGCAGATTGCGCTCGAGCGATTGGAAATGGTTTTCTCTCGCTTGAAGAACCATAATCTCAGGCTAGCGCCGAAGAAGTGTCACTTCCTTCGGAGATCTGTGAAGTTCCTCGGCCATGTCATCTCTGAGTCAGGGGTACAGACAGACCCCGGAAAGGTGGAAGCGATAAACAGGGTGCAGATGTCTGACTTGATGGACAGTGATGGCCTCACTCCCTCGCAGAAGAAGATTAGGTCTTTCTTGGGTATGGTGCTATATTATCAGCACTTCATTGAGGATTGCTCCATCAAGGCCAAGCCCTTTTCAAGCTCCTTTCGGGCCAGAAGACTGGTGGTAAAGCCAGGCGAAGGGCGAAACCTGCTTTAGACCCTTCAAGTCACGTGAAGTTGACAGCGGAGGACTGGACCACTGAGTGTCAACGTGCGTTTGAGACTCTGAAGCACGATCTGTCACACAGTGTGACGTTGGCCCATCCTGACTTCGGGAAACCTTTCATCCTTGCTGTCGATGCATCGTTTGGCGGCATCGGGCCGTCCTTTCCCAGCTTCAACCTGGTGACAAGGTTGCGAGACCAGTGGCTTTTGCTAGTAAAACGCTGTCGCGAGCCCAGTTAAACTATCCTGCTCACAGGCTTGAATTCCTTGCTTTGAAGTGGGCCATATGTGATAAGTTTTCCCACTGGCTGAAAGGCAGACACTTTACTGCCTGGTCTGACAACAATCCCTTGACCTATATTCTGACAAAGCCCAAGCTAGATGCCTGCGAACAAAGATGGGTGTCGAAGCTGGCGGCATATGACTTTGACCTGAAGTATGTTCCAGGGCCCAAGAACACGGTGGCTGATGCCCTGAGTCGAGAACCCTTCGTCCAGTCTTGCGTGAGTCATCGTCTCGTGAAAGAGCCCTACCTGTCCTTACTGAATGAGGTCCAAGGAGTTGTTAATGAGACGGTGCAGGATGCTTTTCATTTGACCAACAACTGTCAGGCCGTTCACACGGCTGGGGATTATGATGGAGGAAGTCCTCAGGGGGAAGCTCCCGATCAGTCGTCTGGGAGTGCCATTGGTGCGGAGGAGGTGTCTGCAGTTTTGGATGTCCATCAGACTGGTGGTGTCTCTCGGCTCCCTGGAGCTACCCCATTGTCACTCCAGCTACCTGAAGAAGATCCTTCCATTGTCATTCCCCTTAGCCAGTTACGCGATCTGCAGCAGCAAGATGCTACAATCAGCAGAGTCCTCTTCTATGTCCAGCGGCATATGAGGCCCACTGCACGCGAAAGAGCAGCTGAATCAAGCTGTGTGCTCATGTTGTTGAGGCACTGGAAGAAGTTGAAGGTTCGTGATGGGACTCTATACAGAGTAAGGAAAGATCGCCACATGAACCGTCGGGTCTTTCAGTTTGTCATACCTGGGTCTCTGAAGCATCAAGTTCTGCATGGTGTTCATGACGCAGCTGGTCATCAGGGCTGTTCAAGGACGCTCTCTCTGGCGAGTGAAAGGTTCTTTTGGACTGGGATGGAAAAAGATATCACGAAGCATGTGAGGCAATGCCAGAGATGCATCTTGGGTAAGACCCTGAGCCGGATGCCCGGGCACCCTGGAGAACATCCGCACTTCCTCTCCAATGGAACTGGTGTGCATCGATTTCTGGACAGCGGAGTCGGGTGACAAGAGAACCACCGATGTCCTTGTTGTGACAGACCATTTCTCAAAGTTGGCTCTTGCCTTCCCCTGCAGGAACCAGTCAGCAAAGCAAGTTGCCCGCTGCCTGTGGGACAAGTTTTTCTGCATCTATGGGTTCCCAAAAGGATCCATTCGGATCAGGAGCTAACTTTGAGAGTAGACTCATCAAGGATCTTCTCGAGATGGCGGGAGTGCACAAGTCCCACACTACGCCGTATCACCCCATGGGTAATGGAATTGCGGAAAGATTCAACCGGACTCTTGGAGGCATGATCAGAACACTTCCCGAAGTCAGGTCCAAATGGCCACAGATGTTGAACATGTTGACTTTCTGCTATAACTGCACAGTGCATGAGACCACGGGCTTTGCACCGTTCTACTTGATGTTTGGACGTGTTCCTCGCTTGCCCGTTGACATTATGTTTCATCATGTCTTGGAGAATGCCAATGTTGTGAGTCACAATGAGTTTGTGTGCAACTTAAAGAAAGATCTCTCTGAGGCCGCACAGATTGCTCGACAGCATGCGGTCAAGGAACAGACCCGTCACGCCCAGATCTACAACCGCAAAGTCAAGGGCTCACCATTAGCTGTAGGTGACAGAGTGCTGCTAGCCAATCGAGGCGAGAAGGGAAAAAGGAAAGTTGCGGATCGTTGGGACTCGACCCCTTATGACGTAGTGTCTGTGAGGCCGTTGATCAATGTGTACAGGATCCGGGATGGTGCCACAGGCAGAGAAAAGGTCGTACACAGGAACTTACTGCTCCCGGTTGACTTCTTGACGTTCTCAGGGCAGATGGAGCATGGGTCATGTTCAGATGGGTCAGAAATGGATGCACGTTGTGGGAGTGACAAGAGCTCAGTTTTTGATGATCAGGAGGACGCTCAGCTGCGCACTGAGAACTGGCTCATGCAGTCACCGGTTCAGGCCGAGGTAGAACGTGAGTGCTCATCTGCAGAATGTGACTCTGTTGATGTGCGTCAGGAGGATGTCAGTGAGAGGGGTCAGTCAGTAGGCCATGACATCCATACACCGACCGAACTTTCGACAGACCCGGTGTTTGACATTGCACACTCGACTCCGACTCACCCCAGTTGAGACTGAGCTAGAGGAGGTAGTTTGCACACAACCACAGGACACACAGGGCCCCGTCACTTTCACAAGGTGTGGTAGAACTGTTAAGCCCCCTGATAGGCTTATATGTGAGATGTCCTATCAGAGAGTCGGGATGCCTACATTAATATGGGTTTAGTATGACCATTTCATTTAGATTTTTTTCTTATTGCTGATGCTGTGTGCCATTTGGCACCATCATATCTTTATGGTTCTTCATTAATGGGTGTTATGTGCAGTTTTGTGAAATGTAAATGGCATTTCTACTAGTCTGTGATTGGAATGGATTTTGGTACCACCCCATTCCTTCACACTTCTTTAAGAAGAATTCCTGTAATTGACTCTCTTGTACATCCTTGCCCGACAACCATGTTTTTTTTGTCTGTCTTTCTGCTGTCTCTCATGCGTGTTGCCTCACTTCTGCATAATTTAAGGGGGGTGTATGTAACGGGGTGATATATTTAGTTTATTAAATTACGGCGGAAGTGACGCAACCGCCCACAGTATGGCACCGGCTTCCCACCGTAGCTTCGTTAGAGCTACGAGGGAAGTCACATGGTGAGTCGCATTTCATTCACGGTCCGGATTCATTTATAGTTTAAAGACAATATTTCACTTTGGTTTCCCTTTTTCTATGGTATGATGTGTTTAATTAGTTCCCTGGTTTGTCCCAAGTCCAAATTGCTTTTTGTATTGTTATTTAATTTATGTTTTGTCGAATGCAAGTTTTACCCGCTAAGTTAATAGTGCTTTTCTGTTGCTCAGTTATGTCCGAGACCCGATGCGACTTCTCCATTCTGCCTGCCATATTGTGTTCCAGGTAATGTTTGTTCCCTGTCGGTTTTGCTGTATGTGGTTGTTCGTGTCGTTTTTCGTTTGGCTGTTTGTGCTTGTTGCTGGCGTGTGTCCGCAGTTGATCGCGGCCGCCATTGCCGCACATTGCGCAGCCGTTCTGCTGCATGTGATGCGTTCGGTGGCATCACGTAAAGAGCAGTGAATGTGCGTTTTCTTTTCCTTTTGTTGTAAATAATCACTATACGATCACTCATGTTTTGTATTTAGTCTTGTTGTTTATTTTCTCTTGTTATGGATGATGTATTGGAGTTAGAGCTACGAGGGAAGTCACATGTTATGTCCGAGACCCGATGCGACTTCTCCATTCTGCCTGCCATATTGTGTTCCAGCAATAAAAAGAAAGAAAAAGCCACACTCCATGCGTCTGGTATTCTTGAGGCG